>CM077637.1:51356666-52035000 GCA_039660915.1 Euphorbia tirucalli
TGAGTCATCCTAACATGGTGGTGACGCTTCGACTAGCCTTGAGAAGCTGCAGGAAATAGAAGTAGCTATGGAGCAGAGGATGAAAGCAAAATGTTCTGAGCTAGATGAAGTTATGGTCCAGCTGAAGAAGGGGGTCAGTATCGGTGCTGAATCGAAGAAGGATGTAAATGTTGATGCCATAATTAGTAGGGGCATCGAGACATTCCCTATTGGCTTCCATGTGTCGAAAGTCCCTACTTACAAAGGGATGGGCTCGCCAGAGGCTCATGTGAATCTATATGCCCGAGTTATGCTCATGGAGTCCTTTTAAGATGTCTAACAGAGTAAGAAGCAGAAGAAGTGATGCAGTAGGTACAAGCAGGAACCTGCGGGCCACATATGAATGGGCTTGCCATGGCTAGGAAGATAATGAGACAAGGGTATTTCTGGATGACGATACAAGTAGATTGTATAAGAAAAGTGAAAAGATGTTATGAATCTCAGATCTATGCAGATATCAGTCATCTTCCACCACTTAAACTTCATAATCTATCATCTCCTTGGCCGTTTTCAGCGTGGGGGATAGATATGATTGGTGAGATTCATCCAGCTGCGTCTAATGGACATAGATTCATAGTTGTAGCAGTTGATTACTTCTCCAAATGGGTCAAAGTAGAATCTTTCGCTAATGTGACAGCCAAGCAGATGGTCAAGTTCATCCAGAAGAACATCTTCACTCCGTACGGGATTCCTCACCACATAGTAACTGACAATGGAGTACAGTTTCAAGGGGCAACAGCTGAGCTACTTACAGAGCATGGTATTGAACATCACAAGTCCTCTCCATACAGACCACAGGCTAATGGTGCAGTGGAAGCAGCTAACAAGGCAATAAAGAAGATCTTATCAAAGATGGTAACCACTTAAAAAGATTGGGCCGATAAACTGCCTTATACTCTTTGGTGTTATAGAACCAGTGTCAGAACACCGATGGGAGAAACTCCTTATGCCTTGGTATATGGGATGGAAGCAGTATTGCCTGGTGGAAATAGAACTTAAGTCACTTAGAGTTGCCCTGGAGGCTCAGCTGCCAGAGACTAAATGGGTTCAAGCTAGATATGAACAATTGGCAGCACTATGAAAGACGATTGAGGGCACTGGATCATCTTCAGATGTACTAGCGAAGAATGGCTAGAGCCTATAATCGAAATGTGAAGTGTTCCAAACGGCAGTTGAAAATAGGTGACTTGGTTCTAAAGCAGCTAAGGCCTTCAAATACCGATGTTAGGGGCAAGTTCAGAGCCAACTGGGAAGGGCCCTATATGGTGAAGAAGGTGTTATCAAAAGGCGCTGTCAGTATCATGGACATGGACAAAAATGAGTTCACTAATCCTATTAACCAGGACAGGCTAAAGCTTTATCATGTGTAAAAAAAAATCTGCTAGGCTGAAAACTCGAAAAGGGTGGTCTAGGCAAAAGTTAAGACACGAGAGAAAATAATCAGCCGGAAAACATGAAAAGGACGACTGGTGATGGATTCTGGGCTAAGTGTGGAATATGTACCATTTAGGAACCAACCCGTTTCAAATGTACTCATTTTGACTTCATCAATAAAGTGAAGTGTTTGTTTAAATATATTTGCATGGTTATGGTAAATGCACAAGCAAAGTTGTCTTGCATGAACATACATTTAAAGAAAGCACTTTGCACTCAACTGATTGAAATCATCACATTATTTAACAAGTGAAAATGCACTAAATACATGCAATTTGAAATCTTTTGTTGACCTCTAAAACTCATTTCATCTTCCCAAAAGAGCAATAAAATGGTCATCGTGACATCGCAATTATCATAAAAAAAGAGAGCTCGCTAAGGTGAAAACCGAAAAGGCGCCTCAGGCAAAAATTAGAGTGGCTCGCTGGGCTGAAAACCCGTATTGGGCAACCCAGGCAAAAATTAGAGCACTTACAAACTCATAATTTCCCCATGAAGTAGGAAAAGCAGAATGTCCCCAACAGTCCCCATAGAAGTCATCACATCGACTCCCCATAGAGTCATCACGTAGTTCCCCAGTGGAATCTACATAAAGAACACCATAATTGTTTCCCCAATCGAGTTGCCATACTTTTCCCCAGTGGAATCTCTGTAAGGAACACTACGACTATCTCCCCAATAGTATCATCATCCATTTCCCCAGCAGTCACCTCACTCTTTCGAAAATCACCAAGCAAAGCCTTGAAGAAAGCAAAATCAACTAGGGGCACAACATATCTCTCTCCAGCGGAAGGCGGAAACGTCAAATAACGAAAAATGCATATATGTACATATACATCATCATGCACTCATACATTGCATACATCAATCACTCATCCCCAGCTAGTCTTCATTCTTGATCGAAGGGGTAAAAATTTTGGTTTAAAAATCTCTCGATCAAGGAATGAATACTTGCTATCTTAGTGCAGGAATTCATCATCCCCAGAGTCAATTCCTCAGCAGATTCGCCTCGAGTAATATAAACTCGGTATCGGCCCAGATCAGCTTCAATTTCTTAGCAGATCCGCCTCGAGTAATATAAACTCGGTATCGGCCCAGATCAGCTTCATCATCTAAGTTCTCCAACAAGTTCTCCAGCAGATCCGTCTCGAGTAATGTAAACTCGGTATTGGCCCAGATCGACTTCATCATCTAAATCCCCTAGCAGATCCGCCTCGAGTAATGTAAACTCGGTATCAGCCCAGATCGGCTTCATAATCTAAGTCACCCAGCAGATCCGCCTCAAGTAATGTAAACTCGGTATAGGCCCAGATCAGCTTTATCACTTCTCCAGCAGATCCGCCTCGAGTAATATAAACTCGGTATCAGCCCAGATCAGTTTCATGTATTTCCCCAGCAAAGCTCGCCTCGGGTAACCTAGACCCGGTATCGGCCAATTTCTTCATCAACTTCGCCTCGAGTAATGTAAACTCGGTATCGGCTAATTTCATCTCTAGCATCACCTCGGGTAACCTAGACCCGGTATCGGCTTATTTCGCCCACCTTTCGCCTTGGGTCACCTAAACCCGGTATCAGCCAATCCGCAATTCATCTTCTTTCGCCTCGGGTAATATAGACCCGGTATCGGTTAAACCGTAATTCACCCTTCATTTGCCTCGGGTAACCTAAACCCGGTATCGGCCTATCCGCATCGACTTCACCTCGGGTAACCTAGACCTAGTATCGGCTTATTTCCTCCCCAGTATCGCCTCGGGTAACCTAGACCCGGTATCGGCTTATCTCATCAGAGGGTTCATTCCAGTGTTCGCGGTGCTTTGATTCGCGCTCTCAAATTCATCATCTTAGGTGTTGTAAACTTGGATCTAGTTGTCGAATTTGATCACGCAAGGAGCAGCTGTAAGCGCCGGAATTTTCTATACTTAAAAAAAAAAGAGAAGAGTCGTACGACTGTCTTTATAGTCGTGCGACTGTAATTTAAAAATTACAGTCGTACGACTGTAATGTCGGACCAGTTGCAGGAGCCCATACCTCTGTAGTAGAAAATGGAGAAAAAAGAGGTGGCGTAATTTATGCGCCGGGATGGACAGGAAGCAATCAGAAAGGAGAGTAGAAAAGGAGAAAGAGAGGGAGAAAAAGGCCATCTTGAATTCTGGTGGAAAAACTTAGAGAGAGAAAGGAGAAAAGAGAGAAGGAAAAGAAAGAAAACCAAAACTCACAAGTTCTTCTTTTCCTCTTCTATTTTCTTTTAATTCTCAGAATTAGGGTTAAAATTTGATAGAAATCCTTAGGTTAATCAATTAACTTCACAATCAAATTAAAATCTTAGACCTAAATCATCAGAATCCCAAGCATTTCGGATTTTTGGACATAAAGCTTCCCCTCTCAATTTCAAAGGAAAAGTGCGAATTCATATGGATTGGAGCGACCCCAGGGGTCAAATCGACTTGGATAAGCTTCTAAAAAGGTAGACACTCCTTTTCCTTTCACTTTTTCTTGCTTTCTGGGTGATTGAAGTGAGTTTTTGTGCATTTTTGCTGTGTTTTCGCGCTTCTGTTTTTGGAAATTAAGAACAGTCGCACGACTATTCTTGGATTTGATGAACAGTCGTACAACTGTATATACAGTCGTACGAGTATTCTTAATTTCCAGGTTATTTTTCTTCAATTTTGATTCAAAATAAATTTTGGTGAAATCTTGATTCTGGGCCATTTACAGTCGCACGACTGTAACCCTCATTCCAGAATCAGAATTTCACCTTTGAGCCACAAAAATTTATAAAAATCCATAAAAAATTTTAGAAAACCCCGAAAATCATGGAAATGAATTTTTTTTTGTGCATTCACGACCGTAGATTTAATTTTTAGTAAAATTGCATTTAGAACAATGCCACGATGGAGACCCAATTCTCCCGAAAACTGACCCACCTCACATGTAAAAATGCATGTAAACCGGTAAAATTGTTTTCTAAAATGAATTTCTCACAAAACCAAAATGCAGGGACGTTTCAAAATGTTTTCCAGGTTTAACCGGGCCGGCTAGCCGAGCCAACCCTGTTATCCCCTAAGTGCATACCCCCAATTCCTGATTTCCCAATTCTATCTATTTGAGTCCAACTTGTGGCGTGCCGTAAATTGTGCTAACCCTCTGTTTTGCAGCTTTTTATTTTATTTTCAATGTATTTTTTATAGAATTAATCGTGCATATTAGGCGATTGTAAGATTTTTAGATAAATCGTGTAAATTAGGCGGTTGTAAAGTTGAGGCGAGGGTTTTCCATTTTTATTCAATTGGGTTGTATAATAGGCCTCTATTATTCTTTTGTATATTCTGAATGTATGATTTTATTTCTCGCAATTTAATTCTCGCATTTTGCTTTAGCATCGGATAATTAAAATAAACTAATTGGAGTTAGAGAAAGATAATAAAGCGAATTAAATATGGTAATATAAACTGTAAAGTGAAAGCAAGCTAGAGGTCAAGTAAGTTATTTGCTCGAACCCTAAACCTCTGGATTAGGTACAGTAGCCTGTCCTCGGTAGGTAGCTGTACCGGAATTCCCGGATGAGCTGATCCAGGTGGCGCCTCTGTCACTGATCTCGGGATTTAAGTTTCGAGGTCTTTAAGTTAAAATCGGGAAAATGTTTTCTACAAAAGGATTTCCAAATTAAATCAGTAGTTTTCCTAACTCAACATAAATAAAACCCATTTTCCATAAAATTCACAAATCTCAATCAATTAAATTTATTCCTTTTCTTTTTCCCCGGTTCGCTTCGCCACGTACAGCGTTTTTAAGGTCGTCCGCTCACAGGCACACTCCACCACAGCGAGTCGATTCGAGGTAGAACCGGTACCCCAGCGAGGGGCATCAGGTGCGCTTTCTCATCCTTCCTCACCTCGCTCTCAGTCGCGAGACCAAACTCGTTCTAGGCTTTATAGCCCACCATGAGCTGACTTTGGTCCCGCAAGGAGCATTCTGTGAGCACGGGTTTTTCCGGACCTCTGTGATGACAGTTCATATGTTACCTTTGGAGCAGACGGACTTGATTGGGCTCGAAAGCGACCGGATTGTTACTGGAGTGTCTCAAATGTCCTAAAACTGAGCTGTCCATGATCCGAAACCCTAGGAGAGGTCTCCCAAGTGATTTCTAGGATTTAAGGCGCATGTCCAATTTTTTGAATTTTGCTCCGGCTTTCGCTAGAACAGGGCAGCTTTGGTTTCTTGAACTAGACCCAGCCATGGGTCTAGTGTAAACTAGACCCGTACAGCTCTAGTGTAAACTAGAGCCGGCGGCTCTAGTGGGCAAACCAAGTTGCCCTGTAAAGCAGAACAACTTGGTTTGACAGAAAGCATGGCCGTAAAATCAGAAGTCAGGCGGCCATTTAATGTAATAAGGTGATATGAGAGAGAGAGGATATAAAAGGAAGATTTTCATTTCTGCAGAGGGGGAGGAGGATTTTTCTTGCAGAAAGGAAAAGAAAAGCAGAGAGAGAAAAAAAGAGAGAAAGAGAGACTGAAAGAGAAAGAAGAGAAGAATTAAAAAGCATCAAAGATAATAACTTAAAATTAATCTTAAGACGTCTGAGGAAAATTCTACAACCTTTGCTTACCAATTTGGAACTCATTTGGGTTGATTTCGGGTTGCTTTGCTGCGGTTTTCGGTCGGTTGAGCTTCCAGCATCAATCCCAAGCTTTCAATCCATTCTTATGTATCGAGTACACTGGAACAACATCAAGGTAAACTCTAAGAGGCCTTAAACCTGTTTACATTGCCTATTTTGTGTGTTTTTCTCTGATTCTACAATTTCTAGAAAACAGACTCAACCCATCATAACTGTATGGTTGTGTTCTTCATGAACACAGCCGCACGGCTGTGTTCCTGATGAACAGAGCCGGCCGGCTCTGACCCTAGAGCCGGGCGGCTCTGTTCTCCAGGGACATATTCTTGATTTGTCCCGATCAGCCAAAAAGAGTCCATTTTTCATTCTATGCCTTTTGTTATAGTGTTTTTCAACCCAAAAATATTTGTATATTATGTTAGCTTCGGTTTTCGAATTTCTGGACATACGAATATTAGTTTTTTCGATTTTTCTCGGGTATTATTTTTTTCGATTTCGGGGTCGTTTGATCCATTTTGGATCCGTAGTCCAGCATCAGCGGACCCCCAGACCCTATAAAATCTCTGGGAAACATTGAAAACAAACAAAATAGTGAGTTTTCGAAAAAATGAGAAAACCGGTTTCGGGTCTGAGTATTACAGCCGCCCAACATGGGTTAGAGCAGGCCAGCTCTAACCAGAGCCGCCCGGCTCTATTTTCAGCCACGCGGCTGTAATTCTCGGAAAAGACAGAATCGTGGAACGACCCGTACGGACTTCGTTGCGCGATGCTATTTTCAAATTCAGACTGTTTTTGGTCTGTTTACTGCTTTTTAGACCCTAGATGTTTGTGAAAATTAGGAAAACCCACACGAACGGAACCCCGAGTTCCGGGATAACATACCCACCAAAATGGAAAATTTGCACAAACCCGAGCCAAATAGTTTTCAAAATTTGTTTCCTAGCACAAAATTTACAGGGCGTTTCAAAACCGTTTTCCAGGTCCTACCGGGTAACCTAGACCCGGTATCGGCTTATCATTTTTACTATAATTAATAGATTATTCTGTGTAAATTAGGCGATTGTAATTTTTAGATCCTCGTGTATTCTAGGCGTTTGTAAATGTGAGGAAGAGAGTTTTCTCCTTTTTATTCAATTTGGTTGTATAAGCAGCCTCTATTATTCTTTTCTATATTTGTGTGGGTGATTTAATTTCCTGCGATTTAATTCCGTCATTTGTTTGAGCACGGACTAATAAATTAAACTAAATTGGGGTTAGAAAAGATAATAAATTGAATAAATATGGCAATATAAATAATAAATCGAATACAACCTAGAGGTTAAAGTAAGTCACTTGCCCGAACCCTGAATCTCTGGATTAGGTATAGTAGTCTGTCCTCAGTAGGGAGCTATACCAGAATTTCCCGGATGAGCTGATCCGGGTGGCTACTCTATCACTGATCTCGAAATTTAGGTTTCGAGGTCTTTAAGTTAAAAATGGGAAAACGTTTTCTACAAAACGAACTTGAAAACAAACAAATAAATGATTTTCCTAATCCAAGATAAACAAAACCCGCTTTCCAAATCAAAACGAACTTAAAAATGTTTTCCCTGGTTCGCTTCACCGCGTCCTTCCTGCATTTTAGGTCGTCCGCTCACAAACAGAACCCTAAATTCCAAAATAATAGACCTACAAAAAATGGAAATTTGCATGTAACCGAGCCAATTGTTTCCCAAAAATGATTTTTCAGCACAAAAATTACATGGCGTTTCAAAACCGTTTTCCAAGTCTAACCGGTCAGGTCGACTCGGTTACCCCGTAAGTGCATGCCCCGTTTTCTAAATTCCCAATTCTGTCCTATTTGAGTCCTATCTGTGTGTGCAATATAAATTGTGCTAACCAATTTGTTTTGCAGCTTCTATTTTTATTTTACTCTTGCTGTAATTAATAGATTATCTAGTGTATTTCTAGGCGGTTGTAATTTGTAGATCCTTGTGTACTTAGGCGATTGTAAAGTAAGGACGAGAGTTTTCCATTTTTATTCGATTGGGTTGTATAATCGGCCTATATTATTTTCTTGTATATTTTGGATGTATGCTTTATTTTTCTGCAATTTATTTTCTGCATTTTGCTTTAGCATTGGCTGATTGAAATAAATAAATTGGGGTTAGAGAAAGATAATAAAGCAAATTAAATATGGTAATATAAACTGTAAAGTGAAAGCAAGCTAGAGGTTAAGTAAGTCACTTGCCCGAACCCTAAATCTCTGGATTAGGTACAGCAGTCTATCCTCAGTAGGGAGCTGTACCGGAATTCCCCGGATGAGCTGATCCGCGTGGCGACTCTGTCACTGATCTCGGGATTTAAGTTTCGAGGTCTTTAAGTTAAAATGGGAAAATGTTTTCTACAAAGGAATTTCCAAATCAAATCCTAGATTTTCCTAACTCAAGATAAACAAAACCCGTTTTTCCACCAAAATCCAAAACGAACGAAAACGTTTTCCCCGATTCACTTCACCGCGTTCCGATTTTCTATTCTTGTTTTGAAAAAGGTCGTCCGCTCACAACAGGATTAAGTCCATTAGGCTTAACCCTTTTAGTATTTATGTTATAGACATGATCAATTTCATTTAAATCCAGGACACGTAGGCCATTATTTAATAGAGCATCTCCATAAAATAATCCCTCTCTAGATAAAATAATTCTACCCTTACCAATAGTAAAATTAAATCCAGAAATGTCCAAAATTGAAAAGAAATAATATTCCTGCACATTACGGGTACAAAATGATATTGTTCCAATATTAAAACTAATCCACTAGGCATCATAAGATGGTACTCGTCGATCTCTATAGCAACTACCCTTGCTCCATTTCCAACCCCGTAAGTCCACCTCTCCAGATCCCAGTGATCTCCTATTTCTGAGACTCTACACATTACAACAAATGTGAGAACCACATCCAGTATCCAATACCCAAGATGTAGAAACAGTGAGGTTTATGTCTATGACATATATACCTGATGAAGACGCATCCTGGCTCTTCTTTTGCTCTTTTAACTGAAGGGAATCTTCACGGGAAAAATTAAACGCAAGGCAGAATACTGATTAAAATTTTCCTCGATTCCATAGCCCAAGATTCATGTACATTAATAGAATGAAACCAAAAACGGCAATAATATTAACTTTTCTCACATTAACTATCTCCTCTAAAGACTGCCGTAGAAACCCAAATGTATTTCCTCCATAATTCGGTACACGAACCACTCTTGAACGGGACTCGTGTTAACGAACGGATTGAATGAAAACCAAGACCAAGCAACCAAAAAGGGCGGCTACAATCTTTGCTAGGTTGGCCGAAATTCCTATATGGCTAGGGTTAGGGAGAAATTAGGTTTAAGGCTTCCTTATATACTTCTTAGTACACTCCTTAGCCTATTAGGATTTTAATTAAAACTATAGGTTAATTTAATTTGATTAAATTAATCTAATTTGTACAATTATAATTAAATAAAACATTATCATAAAATTCCAATTGATACAATTAAATATAATTTTATCAAATTAATATAACCCAAAGTTAAATTAAAATCAACCTTAATGAATACATCCTTTGTATTTATATTTCCACCAAGGAAATTTTATTTTATTTAATTAATTATTTACTACATGTAATTAAATAAAATTAATTTCTTCCTTAATATAATTGAATTAATTATGACATAACCTAATGTCAATAACTCAATTAATTTGGTTTCCATTCCAATTCCGATTTGTCAACGTTCAGTAGTTTTATGTGTACGATCCTGTAGATCTGTCTTTATATTGGTAGTGGGCCCAAAGCTCACAGACTGTAAGTGGATTTTAGCAAACTGTTACAACCCCCAATTAAGACGAAGACTTGTAGTCTAATGTGAAACATAATCCGGTAGTAATTTTGTATATCCCTTACTAACTGACATCGATATATAAGCAAGAGGCATGACCCTATCATCCTTTTATATGCTTATTTGTTTCCTGATACCGAGTGAACTGAACCTAATGAATAAGTATCCTAAGTTGTTCGGGTATGGCCATACACTTGTCAGTCCCACTCATCAAGTGGCCAGTGATATCATCTCAGGGGATGCTGAGTGGCAATTCTGTCAACTTCACTATCAACATCAACATGTTCACCGGCCAACCCAACATACTCATACTTGGCACCCTGTTACAGGCCCGTTAGGCATATATCAAAGTGCATGAGATACCATGTTATGTTACAAGGAACATCGGGTCTAAGGATAATAGCAAGACCTACCTGAGAAACACCTATGACGATCGAACCACGTAGTGTTCTCGTGGCAAATCAATCTAGTACCATGCAACCCAACATGTACCCATATCATTTACTGACATTTCATGTGCAATGGTTGGTGAGGCACTGCCATCTAGTCAAGGATATGCTAGTCTTTGGTTCTGTTCATTCCCATGATTAGAACAGACTAGGGATATATTTATGATTATAACTTTAACAAAACTAAAAGGTCTCATAATCCAATGACCTATATTGGTTTACTTTAGTATGGTTATAATCATTGGATACTCTACTTATAAATAGCATAAGATATGAATAAATAGATTTACGCCTTCATTTCAACACAAAATGTATAATACAAAATATCCAAATATAAAACATAATACAAAACAAGAACCAATGCCATTTGGACTAGGGCACACCAGCATCAACAACTAGGGACAAGATCTTTTCTAGTGTCTTGCTTGCTTGCACTGGAAGCAGACATCCTCGGGACCGGCCGTGGGCTTGGCCTTAGCCTTCTTGGCCTTAGCTTTCTTAGCTTTGGCCTTGGCTTTCATCTTTGCCTTACCCTTTGCAAGAGGATGGTTTCGCTTGTTGACCAGCAGTACCGGCAGAGTCTTCTTAATCGACTGTTCCGTGAGCTTGAGCATTCCATGCAGCTCACTAACAGTATGATTCATCCCTTACATGTTATAGTTCTAGAAAAACTTATCATAAGAGTCCGGCAAGGATGCCAGGATCGTGTATATCGCCAACTCTTGTGAGACAGGCACACCGAGACGAGCTAGAGAATCTAGATAGCCCTTCATCTTGAGCACGTGAGCATTCACAGATGTCCTAGCCCCCATCTTGCATGAGTTGAATGCCTTGGTGGTCAAGTATCTCTCTTGACGTGCTTGCTCTTGAAACATCTCATTGAGAGTTGTTATCATAGCAAAGGCTTGCTGGTCCATGAACTACTTTTGTAGCTCAAGGACCATGCATGCCAACATAAGGCATGTCACATCCTGGTTGTCCCTTACATACACCTCGTATTCCCCCAGTGGTGTAGCCAGTGGATTACACCCAGTAAGTGCAAGCGGTACAACTCTCTCTATCACATATTCCTTAGACTCTTATCTTAGAATTATTCTTAAGTTCCTAGACCAATCCAGGAAATTAGGCCCTGAGAGTTTGACCTTCTCGAGGAGCGAACGCAGTGATAAAGAGTTGTTATTTGCCATTTGATTACTACATAGAAAATTAATGAGTATTAATAAAGTCTTAGTTGTTTTTCCCATAATTAATTAATAATGAATCCAAGTTATTAATTACGTCAAGTTGTTAGGCTACTGGGCCGAGATCCATATTTCATCAAGATATAGCTAGCCGAGGGCTTGCAAAAACTATACCCTAATTATTTAGGTAGGAATGTCGTCCAATCCCAACCTAGGGACTCTCGGTTTGATGGGCTTGTTGGCACTTACCCATTTGTGCTTAGGGCCAGGAGAATCCTACTACCCATGCTAAGTCCAAACCTTTATCCAAGCGTTAGAGTAACCAATACTCCAACCTAATACAAAATGACGATACTCCAGTGTATCCTGTAAAGGCATGGTCTATAACTGGCCTATCCCTACTTTGAGTCTGTTTTGAATGAGGGAAGCACTTTTAAGTGACTTAGTAATTACCATTTGGTTTAGACTCAATTTTAATAACGGCGTAGATGCATAAGCGGGTGCAATGGGATTGGATCATGGCATATAACATTAAAATAAATAAATGCATGATTAAATAAATAATGGAAGGCTATGGGCCTATATTACAACCTAATATAATTCTAGTAAACCTATACTAGAAATACACCAGGTGGACTTCCCTCCTTCCTTTTGAGCTCACCTTGCCAATGGGCTTCTTTTACATAAATTTCATAGTAATAATAATAATAATATTACATTAAAAGAAAAACGGCACGCAGTCCGTATTTACCCAAAAGAAAATTATAATCCATCTTGAATTAAGGCCCAATAGCATCCATTGAAACATTTAATCACATAAACATATAATCCAATACATCAATTTATAAAGATGTTAAAATGCATGAAATTAATCCCAATTAATTATGTCCTTAGCCATTATTTTGAAATTGCCAATTTGGCCCATCATGGTTCTAGCCCTTAATGGGCTTTAGGCTTCCAGCCTAGGCAGAATACTACTTCCACTAGAATTTGGAAACCATGAGTCCAAATTATGCCGCTCGGTTAATCGTGCCAAGAAAAACCGAGGCAATTTCATACACCATGTTAATTCCAAATTAATATATATCATAAACAAAATAAATCATTCAAGAAACTATGCACATTTAAATACCAAATTTAAACACATAAAATTTTTAAATCCATTAAAAAAAAGGGGCCTGGTAGAAAAATTACCCACAAAAATTCAAAAACTGACCCGCCAAGCAGCACCAAGCAGGCTACGGCTGCAGCAAACTGCTGCATGGCATGCTGCTGTTGTGCGGCAGCTGTGCACGCGATAGCATGCTCTATATATATATATATATATATATATATATATATATATATATATACAGAAGCGTAAAAACAAATCCAACCAACCAAAATCAAAAACCAATAATCAAATAGAAATAAATACATATAACCTAATATGCAAATACCAATTTCCATTTGAAAATCAAATTGGGGAAAAATATTAAAACCCCAAATCCAAGAATCCCTAATCAAAATATCCAATTTTAAAACCATGGGATTCAAGCCATTTAAGATTTCCACTGATCAAAAGCCCGCTCTGATACCACTGTAGGGAGTTTTCATAAAAAATCAACCAATAAAAGCGGAAGCTCGGATCGATTTTCTCAAATCCGTGACCCAGGAGCAATTGAAATCGAAATCAAAAGTATAAAACAAAAGATCAAGAATTAGATTCTCACCTTTTTATGTCTCTTCTAGAGACGGTTGCCGAAACCAAAATCGATTTCTTCCACTCTCACGTACATGAACGACTATTGAGTGGAACCCGTACTAGCGGCGGATCTAAGGAGGAGAGCAAGAGATTACCGAAAATTTCATCCTTCCTATTTCCCTTATGGCCGAAATTCTCATTTAAGAGAATTAACTCTCGGCTCAAATCATGGCCTTGATTTAAGGCTAGGGCTTAATTATACTTTAAGATAGGATTTTAATGCTACAAATCCCTAAATCCAAATTAATTATTATAGGTAAAATTAAGTGCAATTTTCTTTTAATTTTCATGCATGTATCTATATAATACCATATTATATAATGTATATCTCATTAAATGAAAATTGATTTTCCAAATAAAATTGACCGAATAAATTAATTGAGATTTAACTTAAATCAAATACATATAAACCTATATATGTATTTTATTTCCGTCTGGAAATAAATTCCCAATTAAAATATATATCAATTAAATTATATTGATTATTCAATTTATCTATAATTTAATTAATTAATATTTATCTCTCCAATCTGCATACTCCAAGTATCCGAGCAATCCGATAAGTTCAAACTCAGACATTCTATGTGTACGATCCTATGGGCCCGTCTTTATATTGGCAGTGGGCCCAAGGCCCACAGACTGTAGGCAGGTTCTAGCAAGCCATTACAGTCCGCAATTAAAATGGAGACAGCAGTCTAACAGAAGTCTTCACCGTATAGTTGAACTTATATATCCCATGTCATTGATATCAGTATCCAACACGGAGGCATGGCATCATCACCCTTTTTTGTGTCCGAACATTTACTTGATCCCAAATGAACTGATGCTTACAAACAAGTTCCACCTTGTTTAGGTATGGCTACACTCTTATCAGTTGCATTCATCAAGAGGCCGGTGATATCTTCTTAGTGGTTTACTGAGTGACATTCCCTTTTGCATGTTCATAGTCTTGCCATGCTTACTAGCACACCCGAAAGTACCCAAACTTGGCACCCTATTACAAGCCCTTTAGGTGTACACCAAAGTGTGTCACTTTACATGCAAGACCATAACATGGTCAGGTCAAAGTATCTATATAAGTACTACACGAGAATCACTTGTGATACTATACCATGTGGATTTCTCGTTAGTGGATCTATCCAGTACCACACCCCATTGCATGTACTTATAAACTTGGTTGACATTCCATGTTCTATAGCCGGTAAGACACCACCATACAACCAAGCTTATGATAGTCTTTGGTTCCATTCATTCCTATGACTAGAATAGACTATAAATGACTTTATGGTCATATCATTTTCCCTATCCGTGGTCTTACTGCCAAGTGCATGACACTTGTCAATATGGATATGGATATGTCCATTAGATACTCTATTAAAATATTACATAAGATGCATATAATAAATAGATTAATGCCTTTATTCATTGACACTAATGTATAATACATAAATCTCATAATAAGATAAAAAATGAATGATACAATAAAAGGACCAATGCCTTAGGACTAGGGCATTCCCAACATTTTTAACTTGCCCATATAAGGTACAGTGCTCACCCAGTATTGAAGAAAGAAGTGTTCTAGTAATTCATGAGGAGAATGTTAGATAGATGCAACCAATTGTAGAATATCTGACTAATGATAAACTACCCAATGATAAGGTGGAGGCAGCCAAGATTTCCAAGAAATCACAATGTTACGCCATTGTCGGAGGAGAAATTTATAGAAAATCCTTCACAGATGCATGGTTGAAATGCATAACAGCTGAAAAAGGGGAATAAATTCTCCAAGAGTTACATGAGAGAACTTGCGCATCTCACCAGGCAGCACAAACCCTAGTCAGAAGAGCAAAGCTGCAAGCTGAAACTTCAACCTATGTAAGGTCTTGTCATCAATGTCAAATTCATGCAAGGAGATCTCACCTGCCGGCATCAGCACAAAAACCAATCTTGACTGGGTGGCCATTCTTTACTTGAGGGATCGGCATCGTAGGACCAATGCCTGAAGCTAGTAGGTAGAGAAAATGGATAATTGTAGCAATAGATCTTTTCTCCAAGTGGGTTGAAGCAGAGCCAGTTACAGCCATTACCCCAAAGAAAGTCATCTTATTTGTATGGGATAAGATCATGACCCATTTCAGAGTGCCGCATAGAATCATCTCTGACAACGAGATTGAGTTTACATCAAACAAATTTGAGAAGTTTTATGGAGGTTTGAAAATCAAGCACAACTTCTCCTACGCACACACTCACGAAGCAATAGGCAGACATGGATCACAAATTGAACACTGGGTGAAGGGCTCAAAAAGCAACTAAAAGGGCATAAGGGAGCCTGGGCAGACAAGCTGAATCATGTCTTATAGGCTTACAGAACCACTCCTAGAAGCCCAACGGGAGAAACATAGTTTGCAATGGTTCATGTTGTGGAACCGGTTGTCCCAATTGAAATAGGTTCCTGAGTGACCGGGTGGTGTATTACACTGAAGAACAGAATCATATCAACATGAAGTACTATCTTGATGCCTTCGAAGAAAGAAAAGAACGAGCATATATCCCGATGGCTTCTTACAAGGCTCGACTAGCTCACTACCACGACAAAAGAATTCAACAAACGGGCTTAAAAGATGGAGATCTAATAGTAAAATACGCAACTGCGTCCCAAAGCTAAAGAAGGAAAAGGCAAACTTAGTGCCAATTAGGAAGGACCATACAAAGTTATCAAGGCCGTTGGACTAGCAAAACTTGGTAAAATGGATGGTAGGGAGATCCCAAGAACATGGAACGCGGCAAATTTGCGACAACACTTCCCACCTTAATACAACTATGGGAAACCAAGCATAATACTCCTTTTCCCCTGTTGAAGGTTTTTTCCCACAAGGTTTTCCTCAGCAAGATTTTTAATAAGGTTATGCCCCTAGTTATCTGGATACTTAGCAAGAAATACCCTCTAAGATGTAATAAAAACATTCATAAATGAATTTTCTTATTTTCCAAACAACATTTATACTTCAAATAGTGGATGCCTCCAATTGGCATCTTTCAAAACAAAGACCTCCCTTCGAAAAGGCAACGAAGACCTTCCTTCGAAAGGGCAACAAAAACCTTCGTTCAAGAAGGCAGCAAAGACCTTCCTTCAAGAAGGCAACTAAAAGCCCTTCACAGAAAGGTGATGCTATAAAAATTCTAGCTGAGCATTAAAACATAATAATGGTGGCAAGTCGTTATGAGCGGACGACCTTTCTAACGAAACAAAAACGGGACGCGGCGAAGCAGGCTGGGGAAAGAGATTTTGATTTAGCGAGGTTTGTGGAAAATAAGTTTTTGTTTATCTTGAGATCGGGAAAACTATTAAGTTGATTTAATTCAGAAATCCGTTTGTAGAAAATATTTTCCCGTTTTATAACTTAAAGACCTCGAAACCTCAAATTCGAGATCAGTGACAGAGTCGCCACCTGGATTAGCTCATCCAGGAAATTCCGGTACAACTCCCTACCAAGCGCAGACTACTGTACCTAATCAAGAGATTCAGGGTTCGGGCAACTTACCTACTTAACCTCAAGCTTGTATTCGTTTATTATTTATAAAGCCATATGTATTCAATTTATTATCTTTCTCTAACCCAATTTGTTTACTTTATTAACTTGATGCTAAGGCAAAAAAGCATAAAGTAAATTGCAGGAAATTAAACCATCCACACAAATATACAAAAGAATAATAGAGGCCGATTATACAACAAAATTGAATAAAATATAAAAACTCTCATCCTCACTTTTACAAACGCCTAAGTACAGGAGGATCTAAAAATACAATCGCCTAATTACACGAATTAATCTATTAAATACAACAAAAATAAAAATAAATGCTGCAAAACAGATTAGTTAGCACAATTTATATTATAAACACAAGTAGAACTCAAATCAGGACAGAATGGGGATTTTAAGATAATAGAGCATGCATTTAGGGGATAACCGGGTCGACCTGATCGGTCAGACCAGTTAGACCTGGAAAATGGTTTAGAAACGCCCTGTGGATTTTTGTACTGTAAAATCAATTTTTATAAACCATTTGGCTCGGTTACATGCATATTTCTATTTTTGTGGGTCGATTATCTTGGAACTCGGGGTTCCGTTCGTGTGGGTTCCTAAATGCACAAACCATCTAGGGCTCAAAATGCAATAAACACACCAAAAATAGTTATAAAAATATTATTTTACTTATTTTCAATATTTTCTGGGGATTTTATAGAGTTCGGGGGTCTGCAGATGCTGAACTATGGATCCGATTCGGATAAAACCACCCCGAAACTCAAGAGATAAGACCCCGAATAAACTGAAAACCCTGATATCTATATGTACATAAATCTAAAAACCAAAATTTTATGGCATATGGATGGATTTGGTCTGAAAATGATCACAGTAGAATGCACATCGGACTGTTTTCGGCCGATCAGGACAAACCGAAAGTCTGTCCCTAAAGAACAGAGCCGTACGGCTCTATTCGGGCAATCCGATTCTGAAATTTGCAAAAACGAAGAAAACACACAGAAAAGACAATGCAAACAGGTTTAAGGCCTCTTAGAGTTTACCTTGGTGTGTATGAATGCTTTAAACATCCAAAGAACGGATTGAAAGCTCGGAATTCTTCCTGGGAACTTAATTGGCCGAAAACTATAACAATCCAAAATAACCCGAAACGAATCCGAAGTGATCCCCAATCAATTTGCAAAGATTGAGTAACTTGCCACCAATGTTTAGGAATTGATTTTGGGTCTTAGTCCTTGTGTTTTTTGGTTCACCACTTTTCTCTCTTTCTCTGCTTCCTTTTTTTCTTTTTCTGTTTCTTTTTTTCTTTTAAGATTCAAAAGCCTCTCCCTTTCTCTGATTTGATTTTCTCCTTTTATACTCTCCTCTCAGGTATCATTTCAACATTAAATGGCCGCCTTACCTTTTTGAATCTGCCCATACTTCCTCTGACGAGACAAGTTGCTTTGTTTTACAAGGTAACTAGTCTTACCCACTAGAGCCGGACGGCTCTAGTTTGTACTAGAGCCGACCAGCTTTAGTTAGAGGCCCACGAGCTGGGGCAAAATTTTCGAAATTCCGACTGGCACCGTAAACCCTGGAAATCACACAGGAGACCTTTTCAGGGATTTCGGATCACAGATAGCTTGGTTTTCAGGACGTCCGAGGGACTCTAGGCAACATTGCGTCATTTTCAGGTCTAATTCAAGTCCATTCGGTCTACAGGTAATACAAGAATTCTCATCATAGAGGTCGGGACAAAACCCGTGCTCACAGGCTGCCCCTCGCGGGACCAAAGTCAGCTTATAGTGGGCTATGAAGCCTAGAACGAGTTTGGTCTCGCGACTGAGAGCGCGGTGAGAAAGGATGAGAAAGCATACCTGATGCCCCTTGTTGGGGGTACAGAGTCATCGACTCGCTGTGGTGAAGTGTGCCCGTGATATCTACCTGCTGTGGTGGAGTGTGCTCGTGATATCTACCTGCTGTGGTGGAGTGTGCTCGTGATATCTACCTGCTGTGGTGGAGTGTGCTCGTGATATCGACTCGCTATGGTGGAGTGTGCTTGTGATATCGACTCGCTACGGTGGATTGTACCCGTGATATCGACTTGCTATGATGGAGTGTGCCCGTGAAAATTTCTAATTCTTCTCCATGTGGTGGAGCAACCAAATAAGACTGTTTTCTCCGTGTGGTGGAGTAACGGCATAAAATTTTCTCTTTCCCCCATGTGGTGGAGTGGACCATTGAAGTTGAGTCGTAAGCACATATTTATTCCTTGATCGATAATTTTGGAAACAAAAATTTTTGCCTCTTCGATCAAGAATAAATACGGCTAATTTGTTTTGCCCCTAGAACCTGTAAAAGGCAAGAAATACACTTCTCGGGGTTAAGTTGGTGTGAACAAAAATTCTGCTAATTGGGGAAGTCTTCATACCTGAGATTTGGAGTCGTAGAGTTCTGATTTCCGCGCTATGACTCTGAGGGTGCCCCTGGACTAAATCATTTCTGCTTTGGGAGGGATCCCATCTTGAGACGACCTAATGGTGATGATAAGCATCTCAACAAATTTGTATGCAAGAGCACGTATTTATTCCTTGATCGATAATTTTGGAAACAAAAATTTTTGCCCCTTCGATCAAGAACAAATACGGCTGATTTGGTTTGACGCGTGCATACATGAATGTGTGCATGATTCATGTGATGGATGCATGTGACATGATGATTATGCTACCATGCTTGGTATCTGCACGAGGCTGGGGAAGGGACTTGTGATTTTCGGTGACTTTCTGTGGGGACTATCTCAATCGGATGACCTTGCTAGGGATTTTGACTCAGTGGGGATCGTCTTAGCTATAGACTCTACTGGGGAGTCCTAACCCGTTTAACTATACTGGAGATCTACTATAGATTTTGACTCGGTGGGAATCATCTTAGCTAGGGACTCTGTTGGGGATTTTACTAGAGACTCTGGGGAACCTTGGCCCATCTAATTTTTGTGAGAAATTGTTGTGCTGGGGATTCCGTTTACCCTGAATTCTATTCGTTTCGTCTGCTCGATTGAGACCGATGGACACTTCCTCCCAGATATGGATGTGCTTCCAGGCTATTCTTACTGGGGACAATATACAGTGATAATAATTCCATCAGAGCTATCACGGGTTTGAATGCAATGGCCTACGGATGGATGTTTATGTGTAATGGCATGATGTATGCGATACGAACGTCTAAGCAGAATATCAAACATGCATAATATCATTACGACGACATCATAATGAGTACAATAGGGAAATTAATAGTGACTCCGACTATGAACATCACCCTCTTCTTGTTACCAACACGTCCTCTCGGTTTTCTATGTCGGAAATTTTCTCTTTGTCGAAATTTTTTTTTTCTTTTTTTGAAGGTCCAAAAAAATTATGTGTGAGCTTTCCAGCCGAATTGATCTCTTCCTATTGATCCATCTTGGGATTGGAAAGCGTATCTCAACATGTTTAACGAGAGCATTGCCGCTGATGACATCCAGTGGTTTGGCCTTTATTTGCCCCTAGTATTAAAGGTTTGTATTTGGGGTGTATAACACTGAATCAGATATGGTTCATTGCGTGCTGTCACCTGTATGTGGACATTGACATGCAATGACATGACGAATGCATATTGAATATCACAATTGAATATAAAACATCTACGACATAATAAATGTGGATGCATTAGGAAAATCCAAAGTGTGGCTCTGGTTTTGATTGATGTCCCTTTCAAATTACCAATATGTACTTTTAATTTTCCATATTAGAGAGATTCTTCTTCTTCTTTTTTCTTTTTCTTTTTTTTTTTTTTTTTGATAACATATGTCAGAGTGTACAACTGGACATTGAACTGGATCAATTGATTACCCACTGGATCTTCCAAGAGTTTGAACCCATATGCATGTTTTCAATTCACCCCAGATTCCAATTCGCTATAGTTTCGAAGATGAACACAGCTTTTAATCCTTCAAAGTACGGCCCTAGAAAATGAAAGAACCACCGGTAAGTAGTCACTTCTGTTGTAGCCGAAGATTGAGTTCTTGAAATGGTTGGTAAATGCAACTTTCTTCTGGATATTGGTGCAGCAGGCTTTGCAAGTCCTCCCATTCATGTTTATTGAAGGGTTTGTAAAACCTGGTTACCCCAACACTGTTGGTGAAGTTTATGGGTACATAACCAAACTTTCCTCCAGTCTTGGAGTTTATAAGCAAATAGAGGAAATTATAAGCAGACTGTTCTTTGGACTTGCCCTTGTTTTCCTCCAGACAATGTTTGTCTAGAATTTACAGCATTGCTCCAATGTTGTTGGTGAAGTCCACTGATGCACTACCAGGATTGAAGAGAAGTGGTGTGGGATAAAAGAGTATTCTTAATCTGGTACAAGTTGATGGTAAATGAAGACTGATTGATACAGTGCCACAACCATTTACTCCGTCGTCTTTCTGGTGATAAGATGATGCGGCAAAATGCGATATAGGACAGCATTGGGGTTTAATTTCTTGTTAAAATTTATTGATGGTAGAGAATAAGGTTTCATAGAATCAATTCCAGAGAGAAGAAGAAACGGGCAATTCATCAAATGAGTGTTCGTGCCCTATATGAAAACGAAAGAGAAAAGGTGTTGAAGGCGTGGATGAAGATCGAGATGGGGAGTGTTTTGGGTTTGAAAATATAGGAGCCCAAGTCTTTCACAGGTTGTTTAAAAATGAAAAAGTCCAAATTTTTCACAAAGAGAGGCGAAAGATCCGGTGGTTATGGAAATTGAGATGGTGAAACATTCCTGTGTTAACTGTAGCTGCCATATGTGTGTGTGTGTGAGAGAGAGAGAGAGAGAGAGAGATTCTTTCATCTGCACTGATCTTTTTTTTTTTTGAAGGAATTAAATCTAAGCCACAGCCACCTCTTAGTTTTCCTGCTGCATTCAAATTCGTGCATGCCATGTGTGTTTAATATGCCTTTTTGGATGAACAATGCATGCGTAATGTCATGTGCACAGGAATGTCATGCAAACAAGATTAAACATGCACTACAACTAAGGAATGCTTCAGAGTTTTACAATAAGGTGGATGGTGAAGGTCATTTGAATTTCTTGGTTGTTGGTGCTTTGGATAAGTTTGGGTTTTTATCTTCGGGGTTTTGGTATAGGGTACTTTATGGGGTATGGAATTAGGCTTGCAGCTTCATTTTGGGGATCGACTCTAATTTTTAGCAGTAGCCTTGGGTTTGGAATAATTTAGGTATTATGTGGGTTGCCCAAGTTGACACTTTAGGGCAGGGGTCAAAAGCATTTTGGATCGTGATTTGTAAGGACTACTGATATGGGTTGGTAAATGGCTCTGCAGAGGTAATGCCATCACATTATTTATTTCTCTTTCAAGCTCACTTTTCAAGAGAGGGTTCAATCAGAGATAGATTCACTTTTAGGTTCCCCACAATATTCAAAATGATGTCATGTATTTTTATATTATGTGTGTTGGATATGTCATTTCAGATGGTCAAATGCATGCATAATGCCATGTACAAGTAATCACCATATAAGTAAGATGAAAATAAATCTCATTGCATTCATGATGAATTCAATACATCCCACAAGCAAAATAAGTCCTTTGTGAGAAGGAAGTCTCCAAGAGGCATTGATCTCATAGAATCCGATTACTTTCTGATTGGTCACCATTTCAGCTTCAGCATCCTCGACCCACTCTTATCAAACCAGACCCTGAAGTTCTTCATCATATTCCTCTCCTCGAGAGACTTGAGGAATTTCCTTGGCGGGCTCCATGATTGCCCCTGGTCGCTTATCAGAGACAGGTGGGACTCTTAATTTTCCTTCGTCGACTAACTTCTGGATCTTATCTCGTAAAGCAAAACAGTCATTGGTCCGATGGCCCAGCATCACATGATAGCTGTAGAAATTGTTCTTTTGTGTTTTTCTAGCTCTACGAATGGCCTGATACTCTGCAGAAGACCCTCCTTTCTACATCTGAGGAATAGCTTGCTTAATGAGTCAGCCCATGGAGAAATGCATTTTCCGCTACCCCCGGTAGGTGGGTTTCTGGTATGCCATGGAATGGAGTCGGTGCCGACATTAGTTTTAAGGGGCCTCTTCAGTTCTATTTCATCAGTCGGCCTTAGCAAACCTGAATCTAGGTGAGAGGGCTTTCCAAGGTGTTGAGGACGAGTGTTAGCAATATGGGCATTCTGTTTCTCACTAGCATCAGCATTGCAGTCTGAGAACATCGAATTTTTCATTTTCCTTTTGAGTTCTGCCACTCATGCTTCCAATTCGGTGCACTTTGTTGTTAGTCTTTCTACTCTGTCAAGATCAGCTCCCAACACTTCTCTTAGCATTGATGTCGCTTCCTTCCTGACTGCCTTTCGAAATCGTGATGAGGCGATATGATCCTCTATGACATCCGTTATGGTTTTGAAGTTCATTGGGTTGGCGATTCTCGAGATCTTTTCCTCTTTCCCCTCTGATAAGAACACTTGTTAGTATTGGCGGGCGCATACACATGAAGAATAAAAAATCACAGATGATACAGACATGAATGCATGATGGGATATGTATATGTATGAATGATGAGTTGCATATGTAATGTCACGAGGGAAATGATGATGAGGATGATCTTTATTTACCTCTTTTTTTTCTTCTTTTTTTTTGGACATTCCAAGAACATCCAATGCCATGTAAGAAATAATATGAATAGATCACGTGTGGACCGCCACACGGATAGGGATTCGGTGCTTTTGGAGCACCTAGTGAACTTTGTGAAATGGTTACATGTGTGCCAACACGCGGACAGAGTTTCGACACTTTGTAGGTCTATGAGATGAAGTGAAATGGTCACGTGGGGGCCAGCCCATGGACAGAGTTTTGATGCTTTTGAGGCATGTGATATGAGATGGTGTTCACAGACAAGTTACATGTAGGTAAGGACACGGACGGAGGTTCGGGGCTCATGGAACGCCTTTCATGATTCTGTAATATTATGAAATGCCCCTATATGCGTAATAATCCGTTACTTATGGAGCACCTCAAATGATATAATAATGTCATGTAACAATCCGAAATGGATCACGACACACCAACAGAACTTCGGCATCCCCACGACACCAATGATAAATGACGTGAAGCCATGCAATGATGTCATATGACCAGCTACACAAAAATAGACCTAAGACCATTGTGGCCTCCTAATGAATGAAATGGTCTAGTGAAATGGCTGAGTGTATTTCAGAACACAGGCAGAACACGGGTAGTTTCAGGACTCCCGATATGTTATGAAACAAAATGACCGTGACCGGTATCCTCAGAACATCCTTAATTTAAATGATATGAAATGATGTGAATGCTTGTGTCACACAAAACTGCAAGTGGCTGCACAAAAACGTGATTAAGATGCATGACATACATGATGATGTCGTGTATGCTTTGCGAAGATAACAATATACAGGACATAAATGTGCATGGCACACAAATAAAATGTCGTGGCTGCATGAAAATATATGGTTAGAATAAATGCCATGCTTATGTTGATGTCTTGAAAATGGTTGCACAAAAAACATGGTCAAAATGGCACACAAACAAAGTTTTAGCACTCGTGGAGCACCTTGGGTTTTTATGTTATGAGACAGACGTGTGCGTGGCACATGGTCGGGATTTCGGTGCTCGGGGAGCACGTAAATGGCTTGATGTATAAGATGAAATTTTTTCGGCGCTCGTGGAGCACTTAAACGATTTGATGAATGAAGTGAATTTTTTTTTCGGCTCTCGTGGAGCACCTCAGGCTTTCATGTGATGGAATGATATGAAATAACATGTTTAGCACGAAAGCCGAGTTTCGGCCCTCGCGGAGCACCCAGTGCTTATGTATGAATGAGATGTAGGGTTATGTGTCAATGCGATTGAATGATGTTAGGCGGACGGAGATAAGAGTGAAGATGATTTTCCTTATTATACATTTTGGACATTCCGCAGATGCCCCTATGCTATGCAAAAAGGCAATGCAAACAGACCACATGTGATC
Source organism: Euphorbia tirucalli (assembly GCA_039660915.1). NCBI lineage: Eukaryota > Viridiplantae > Streptophyta > Magnoliopsida > Malpighiales > Euphorbiaceae > Euphorbia > Euphorbia tirucalli. The sequence continues at coordinate 51,381,560 of CM077637.1, forward strand.
CCGCACATGGGCATAGGTTCGGTGCCTTTGGAGCACCTAGCAGATGTCATGAAATGGTCACGCGTGACCGGTACACGGATAGAGTTCTGATGCTTTTGGAGCATCCAATGGATGTTATGGAATGGTTGTGTGTATGTTATCACATAGAAAGAGCTCTGATGCTTTTGATGCATCTGACGTGAAATGATGTTACCGATGAGTCACGTGTAACTTGGGACACGGACAAAAATTCGATGTGCGTGAAATGCCTTGCATGATTTGGTAGTGTCATGGAATGCCCCTATATGTGTAGTAATCGGGTATTCATGGAATACCCTGGATGATTTGATAATGTCATGAGCAATCCGATGTAGATTGCGATACATAAACAAAATGTTGGTATTCTTATGACACCAATGATGAATGTATGAAGTGTAATTCAATGTTTGTCATGTGAATCCCCACACAAACATAGATCTAGGACCATTTTGGTCTCCTAATGAATGTAATGGTATAGAGGAATGGCCGAGTACAAGCCGGGCATGGGCAAGACATAAGTGACTTTGGGACACCTGTTATGAAATGAAATGATCATGATGGGCATCCTTGGAACATCCTTTATTATATGGTGTGGTGAAATGGTGAATATGTACATGCCAAACAAAATGCAAGTGGTTGTAGGAAAATGTGATTAGGATGTATGACATACGAGAAGACGTCGTGTGTGCAAAGAACAAATGTATATGTCACACAAACAAAACATTGTGGCTACATAGAAACATGGTTAGCGTATATAACACACAGGATGATGTCTTATATGCTTCATGGAAATGTCAACACACAATGTGTGTATGGTACATGAATAAAATATCATGGCTGCAGTAGAATGTGGTTAGTATCAATGTCATACAAATGCATGCGTGTTAAAGATGGACATACAAACATACGGTTAAAAATGAAACACAGATAATTATGCATGTTGGATGCTTCGTGAAAAGGGTAAAAGGAAAATTGTTATGGAACAAACATTAGCACACGCAAAGATATGCTCTCCCTTCCAACCTTATCTCTCCTTTCACTTGGTCTCGAATTCTTCCTAGGTGTTGGGTCTCTTTGGTATCAACGGGGGATACCAAAGGCGGACACTCAATTGTTCAATTTTAATTTTATGTATTGGTAATCCTAGGGGAAATTGCTAAGCCATTACATGTGGGCCAAAGTCAAACCAAGGGTCGTACAGGCTCCCATAGAGAATAAACACTTCCCCACTTTAGAACACGATGTAAGTTCATGCAGGGCTATAAGTGGTTTACCCCGTCGGGTGTCTCCAATCCTGGCGGTAGAGGTAGGCCACCTTCTTGGGTAAACCGGGGTTAAATAGTGTATTTGAAGGGTTGAGAAGAAGCAAATGTCATGCTATGCAAGGTATGAATAAATATGATGTTTATAAATTGATAAAAGAATACAAAAGAGGTCATATTTCAATAGTTGCCTAAGTTCCGTAAGTTTTTAAGAAAAACATTTTTAAGAAACTTAAGTTAACTCCCCAGCAGAGTCACCACTGTGAGCGGACGACCTTTTTAACGAAACGAAAATGGGACGCAGTGAAGCGGGCTGGGGAAAGAGATTTTGATTTAGCGAGGTTTGTGGAAAACAAGTTTTTGTTTATCTTGAGATAGGGAAAACTATTAAGTTGATTTAATTCGGAAATCCGTTTGTAGAAAATATTTTCCCGTTTTATAACTTAAAGACCTCAAGACCTCAATTTTGAGATCAGTGACAGAGTCGCCATCCAAATCAGCTCATCCGGGAAATTCCGGTACAGCTCCCTACCGAGCGCAGACTACTGTACCTAATCCAAAGATTCAGGGTTCGGGCAACTTACCTACTTAACCTCAAGCTTGTATTCATTTATTATTTATAAAGCCGTATTCGTTTATTATTTATAAAGCTATATTTATTCAATTTATTATCTTTCTCTAACCCAATTTGTTTACTTTATTAACCCGATGCTAAGGCAAAAAAGCATAAAATAAATTGCAGAAAATTAAACCATCCACACAAATATACAAAATAATAATAGAGGCCAATTATACAACCAAATTGAATAAAATATAAGAACTCTCATCCTTACTTTTACAAATGCCTAAGTACACGAGGATCTAAAAATACAATCATCTAATTACACGAATTAAGCTATTAAATACAACAAAAATAAAAATAAATGCTGCAAAACAGAATAGTTAGCACAATTTATATTATAAACATAAGTAGAACTCAAATCAGGACAGAATGGGGATTTTAGGATAAGGGAGCATGCATTTAGGGGATAACCGGGTCGACCTGACCAGTCAGACCAGTTAGACCTGGAAAACGGTTTAGAAACGCCCTGTGGATTTTTGTGCTGTAAAATCAATTTTTATAAACCATTTAGCTCGGTTACATGCATATTTCCATTTTTGTGGGTCTGTTATCCCGGAACTCGGGGTTCCGTTTGTGTGGGTTCCTAAATGAACAAACCATCTAGGGCTCAAAATGCAATAAACACACCAAAAACATTTATAAAAATATTATTTTACTTGTTTTCAATATTTTCCGGGGATTTTATAGAGTTCAGGGGTCCGCAGATGCTGAACTATGGATCCGATTCAGATAAAACCACCCCGAAACTCAAGAGATAAAACCCCGAATAAACTAAAAACCCTGATATCTATATGTACATAAATCTAAAAACCAAAATTTTATGGCATACGGATGGATTTGGGCTGAAAATGATCACAATAGAATGCACAAAATGGAAATCGGACTATTTTCGGCCAATCGAGACAAACCTGAAGTCTGTCCCTGAAGAACAGAACCGTACGGCTCTAATATTAGAGCCGGCCGGCTCTGTTCATGAAGAACAGAGCCGTACGGCTCTATTCAGCCAATCTGGTTTCGAAATTTGCAAAAACGAAGAAAACACATAGAAAAGACAATGCAAACAGGTTTAAGGCCTCTTAGAGTTTACCTTGGTGTGTTCGAATGCTTTAAATGTCCAAAGAACAGATTGAAAGCTCAAAATTCAGCCGAAAACTATAACAATCCGAAATGAATCTGAAGTGATCCCCAATCAATTTGCAAAGATTAAGTAACTTGCCACCAATGTTTAGGAATTGATTTTGGGTCTTAGTCTTTATGTTTTTTGGTTCACCACTTTTCTCTCTTTCTCTGCTTCCTTTTTTTCTTTTTCTGTTTCTTTTTTTCTTTTAAGATTCAAAAGCCTCTCCCTTTCTCTGATTTGATTTTCTCCTTTTATACTCTCCTCTCACGTATCATTTCAACATTCAATGGCTGCCTTACCTTTTTGAATCTGCCCATACTTCCTCTGGTGAGACAAGTTGCTTTGTTTTACAAGGCAACTTGTCTTGCCCACTAGAGCCGGCCAGCTCTAGTTTGTACTAAAGCCGGGGCAAAATTTTCGAAAGTCCGACGCGCATCGTAAACCCTGGAAATCACACAGGAAACCCTTTCGAGGATTTTGGGTTGCGGATAGCTTGGTTTTTAGGATGTCCGAGGGACTCTAGGAAACATTCCGTCATTTTCAGGTTCAATTCAAGTCCGTCCAGTCCACAGGTAACATAAGAATTCCCATCATAGAGGTCAGGGACAAAACCAATGCTCACAGTCGTCATCATGGTAATAGCTAAATTTTAATACTCCGTAAAAAAATTAAACTAAGCCTAAAAGACTTAGAAACCATCTTTCAGGCGCACAAAGAACCAAGGGGAAGAATTCAAAATACAAATGAATGCAAAATAAAACTCAGGTTTATAAAAATTCCTCATCAGGCCAAGCCTATTAAAAAGGTCAAAATGGTTATGTCCTTACAAAAGCCCAATCAGAGCTTGAAATAATACAAAGATATATACAAAAATCACACTTCGCATGGTAGAACTTCCTCCTCCTCCACAGTTGGACTCTTTGGAGGAATTTCATCATAACCAAGACAAGGAACACTCTCAAATCCAGTTGGAAGTCGGGATGGACTTATTGACAAGAGGCAAGAACCCTACTGGCATGAATCTTCCCTTGAGTAACAAATTGATCCATCACTCGGGTTAAGGTGGCTTGACATTCCTCTGTATACTACCTCGACTTGCCTTCTCGTTAGCCAACATCTTCTTTTCATTCTCCAAGTCCTTCTCCAACTTGGCTATCTTCGCATTCAGGTTGGATACCTTATCCTTCTCAGTATGTAACTCAGCTGAAACCTTTGTCACTTTCTTTTGAGCCTTGCTAAGATCTCTAGATAAGTTATAATAGTTGGCCAGACGGTCAATGATGTCTACCCTATGAGAAAGAGACTACCAAAACAAAAAAAAAAAAAAAAGATAGAGGGAAAGAAGGGGTGTCACATTAAGTACCCTGAGAAATTACCATAAAAAAGGAAACAACTCCAACATTAAGGATAACTTACCGAGGAAAGGTCTTGAAGGAGTAAAGTAGCCGCCACATGGTCAGGCAACTTCTTGTACTCCACCTTATCCCCAAAAAGGGGAAAGCTAAATCAAATTTTAGATTAGATCTCCAGCTTAGTAATTTTGAGTTTGTCCCTATCCTTCCTCCCGACCCAATGTTTGGAAAGGACACAATGGTGGCTAGACTCCCTAAAGACGGCTTCCAAAGTAATAGCAACAGGAACCAAAGGTAAAAGAATATAAATAATCAACACGAAGAATCATAGTTAAGAAAATAAAATGAGAAAAGCATAATGCGATAGGTCCCAAGCAACGAAGCTGGGCACCACATCCGCATTCTTCTTCTTACGAGATTTTGAGCCGGCTAGGAGAGGTGGTTCCCTGCCAAGATCAATCTCCATTAGCTCCTCACGCGGTCTCTTCAATAACCTCCTCTTCGCTTAAGCTTGAAGAACATCTTGCAAAGCATTAGAAGGATTCACACCTAAAAATGCATTCAAAATACAAAAACATTAGAAAGATACCTTCTCGAGGAACAGACCCCGGAAGATAAACAAAACCTGGCCCATTTGGATCACGCTCAACAAGCTTGATCCTTATAATATAGGCTTCAACAGCAACTAACTGGGTCCACTTCTCAGGAACCAAGGATGTGAAATCTAAAAGATGAAGGTCACTGTCTGGGCATAGCCTCTTAGCCTTCTCTGTTTCCCGCATGAACCATGAAAAAGGGAACTTCTCCAACTCAGGATGAATCCTAATATAAAAGAAGTACTCTTTGAAATGCTTAAGGGACGTGGTATGACATTTAAAAATATAAAAGCTCTTCCTTTTGGACAGTTGGTAATGATCTTTCCGAGCATTGATCTTAAGTGTGACAAGTTTTTCAAAAAATTATGGGTTAAGCAGTACATCTAGGATCTCGCACAACCAATAAGTGGCACACATATCTTCCCCAAGTGTTAAGATGGATTTCAGCAGGACAAAGCCCCTATTTGTTAAGTATGTTACAGAGGCAAGATGGAAGGGGGTAGCTAAAGCCAGATCTAATGGTATCAAGATAAAAGGAAAAATAACTGGGTGGAGGACGATGTACCCATTGGTTAGATGAAGGAAGCATAATTTTACAACCCCATAACCATGGATAGACCGGTAGATATGTGTGAATATGACCCGGATGGATTTCAGAAACCATATCCTTTATTCGAAAATTGATCTTTTTCTCTTTCTGCTCAGCGTTGTTGGGTCCAGTAGCAACAGGTAAAGGCAGCAATGGATAAGGAGTTGTTCCCACAGTTACCGATTGTGGAAGTGGATGGGTAGGAGACCTTGTAGGCAGAGATTGAGTCACCGGTTGAGCCACTGGTTTTGGACCCGGCATAAGGATCCCTACCACAGACACATGGTCGAATGATCTTAAGGGGAAGCTGAAGAAGCTTCCCTATCCCGTCTAACTCGCCCACTTCTATCAACGGTAGATCTTGTAGGGATTTTTCATCCAAAATCAACCGATAAAAGCGAAAGCTCGAGTCGATTTTCTTAAATTCGTGACCCAGGAGCAATTGAAATGGAAATCAAAACACAAAATCAAAAGATTAAGAATTAGATTCTCACCTTTCTATGTCTCTTCTAGTGACGGCTGCAGAAACCGAAATCGATTTTCTCCACTCTCACGTACACGAACGTCTATTGAGCGAAACCCGTGCTAGCGGCGGATCTAAGGAGGAGAGCAAGAGATTACTGAAAATTTCAGCCTTCCCATTTCCCTTATGGCTGAAATTCTCATTTAAGAGAATTAACTCTTGGCTCAAATCATGACCTTGATTTAAGGCTTGGGCTTAATTATACTTTAAGTTAGGATTTTAATGCCATAAATCCCTAAATTCAAATTAATTATTATGAGTAAAATTAAGTGCAATGCTATTTTAATTTTTTTTGCATGTATTTATACAAAACTATATTATATAATGTACATGTCATTAAATTAAAATTGATTTGAAAATTAAAATTGACCCAATAAATTAATTGAGATTCAACATAAATCAAATACATATAAACCTATATACGTATTTTATTTCCACCCGAAAATAAATTCCCAATTAAAATACATATCAATTAAATTATATTGATCAATCCAATTGATCTATAATTTAATTAATGAATATTTATCTCTCCAGTTTGTATACTCCAAGTATACGGGCGATCGGACAAGTTTAAACTTAGACATTCTATGTGTACGATCCTGTGGGGTCCTTCTTTAAGTTGGCAGTGGGTCCGAGGCCCACAGATTGTAGGGGGCTCTAGCAAGGTATTACAGCCCCCAATTAAGACGAAGACAGCAGTCTAACGGAAGTCTTAACCCTGTAGTTAAACTTATATATCCCATGTCGTTGATATCAGTGTCCAACATGGAGGCATGGTTTCATCACCCTCTTTTGTGTCTGGACATTTACTTGATCCCAAATGAACTGATGCTCATAAACAAGTTCCAACTTGTTTGGGTATGGCCACACTCTTATCAGTTGCATTCATCAAGAGCCTAGTGATATCTTCTCAGTGGTTTACTGAGTGACATTCCTTTTTGCATTTTCATAGTCTTGCCATGCTCGCTAGCACACGCGAACATACCCATACTTGGCACCCTGTTACAGGCCCTTTAGGTGTACACCAAAGTGTGTCACTTCACATGCAAGACCATAACATGGTCAGGTCAAAGGATCCATATAAGTATTACACGAGAATCACTTCTGATACTATGTCATATGGATTTCTGGTTTAGTGGATCTATCCAGTACCATGCCCTGTTGCATGTACCCATGAACTTGGTTGACATTCCTTGTCCAATGGCCGATAAGACACCGTTATACAACCAAGCTTATGGTAGTCTTTGGTTCCATTCATTCCTATGAATGGAACAGACTACGGATGACTTTATGGTCATATCGTTTTCCCTATCCATGGTCTTACTGCCAATTGCATAACAGTTGTCAACATGGATATGGATATATCCATTGGATACTCTATTTAAAATATTGCACAAGATGTATATAATAAATAAATTAATGTCTTTATTCATTGACATGAATGCATAATACATAAATCTTATTGTAAGATACAAAATGTATGATAAAATACAAGGACCAATGCCTTGGGACTAGGGCATTCCCAATAGATCTAGTTTTCGAAGATCCAAAATTGCCTAAAGATACAGACCACCCATTATCAGAAGGCTGGCTTGGAATATCGGGAGCTACAAACTTCCTGTATTCATCGGAATCCTTAACATCATGAAGTAGTGATCATTTCTCATGGCAGTTATCTTAACCCTAGTTCCGATTACGTTTAAAGGATAGCTAAGGAATTGGTTTATGGCTTCGTCAATCTCCCTAAGTTCCCTACTAATGGTGGATGAAGATTCATTAGAGGATGGTTAGGGATTCATATGCCTTTAAAAAACACAAAACTAAAAGATATAGAAGCAAAAACAAAAAAAAAAGTAAAAAGAAACTAAAATGGCAAGAATGAATTACCAAATTAAGGAGGGAAAGAGAAGAACTAACCGGAAAAAATATACAAAAATTTCGCTAGAAAAGGAGAAAATCACTAGACTTATATTCTAGAGAAAGGTTGGAGACTTGGCCAAAATGTTTGAAATCACTTAAATGGTTTCCTTACATAAACCAACTGAAGGAAACTGAAAAGCCATCCCCTTCTAGAAATAATAATGACACACGCCACATTTTGCCTCTCAACCAGGGGTGCACAAAAAAAACCGAAAAACTGAAAAACCATGAAACCAAACCAAAACCGAGTTAAAAATATGGTTAACCGAAACCGATGGACTAGTGTACGGTTTTTATTTTTAGAAATTAATGGTTACGGTTACGGTTTAGGTTTTTACATCGAAAGTCCATGTGGACTCGCGGTTAACCAACTTTTTACAAATATTTTTCTTAAAAAAATTAAGTAATTGTATATATATTGGTAATATGAATAATAAGTGAAGCATTTAGGCCTTTGATGTTAGTTTACTTCCTTACTATACAATACCAAGTAGTCTCGGTCACTCCATTCCAATCTCTTCTCCTCTCAATTTTTAATTTCACATTCACTGAAAAACGAACAGTGTAGAACAATTTCATTAATTAATGTTTGATCTTGTACAACAATTTCTATGTTTGAAATTTTTTTTTATTAATGTTTTAATTATTGGAGTTTATGGTTAAAATGTTATTTTAATTAATAATTAAGACTATGATTTGTAATTTTATATTTTCATTTGACATTTGGGATTTATGGTCTATTTATTTGAGGTTTCAAATATTATTAATTTAGCAAAATCATAATGTCTATTTCGTAAATGGTTAACCGATCGAAATTAATGGTTAACCGACTAGTGGTTAACCGAATTTAATGGACAGTGTATGGTTAGTAAATTTAAAAAACCGTTCAAACGGTTAATCGTTTGTAAAAGTCTACATGGACCGGTTAACCTATCTTGTACACCCCTACTCTCAACAAGCCACACACTTCCCAAAGCATCGCATCGAATTTCGCACACGTAACTGCAAAAAACCCTTAAAAGGTTAATAAACAGCTAAAAGGGGGCACTTTTGACAACATATTGTTATTCACGTTCTAGGGTGTGGTAGACATGAAGATTTGAGATACCCACGAGACGTAAAGAGTCACGGTATATGTGACCGAATGGGTCAATGCCAGATGAACAGTCTCATCCCCAAATCGGGAGAAAAGTTCCAAGTCCAAGGATCAAGCAGACCACACGAACAAAGGCGTGATGACAAGGACACATGTCATGAAATGACTTGAACTTCAGCCCTGCTGATATCCTACTTCCACGTGTATGAAGGAGATTTCAAACCTTGTTCAGGAAGTTACAAAAGAGTATAGATGCACCAATCTAGGTTACACATGAAGGGTATTATCCGAAAAACACCTCGCGGAACCAATCAAATACTTATCGTACGCCCATCAAGCATATAAATAGAATACGCTGAAACCCTAAAAGGTATTCGGCCTTTTTCCACTCCATTTTTCTCCTAAATCCTATTCTTCTTTTTTTCTTTTTTCTTTTTTTTTTTTTTTTTTTTTTTACTTAGGCATCGGAGTTTTACCTGCCGAGCCATCCGATGTTACAGGTTGCACAATCTGCCCTTGTGGGTCACGTTACAAGCTATACTTCCATACCCAGATTGACGTGTGCAACGCATTCCCCCTAGAAATATCAACTAATAATATAAATATAAAAATATCAGTTTGCATATATAAACTACAAAAAAAACCTTTATTAGAATATTTTTACTTATAATTGAGAATAATTTCTCATATACAAAAATAAATAAATCAACTAACATTTTTTTCTTTTTTTTTTATTGACAAGAAAGGATTTTTTTTTCTTTTCTTCTTTTTTTTTTTTTTTCTTTTTTTCTTTTTTAAATTTATATCGGGAAATTGCGAAAGACGACAGAAGGTCAAGGTTTTTTTTTTTTTTTTTTTTTTTCTTAAAGGAAAAAGGGGAAAGCCAACAAGAACAAGACTCTAGAAAGAAACTGGTAAATAATCTGGTGAGGCACACGAAGAGTGGAAAGGAAGGTCTCCTCCTTCGCCGAGAAAGATGAACGGCGGCCCCTCTGGTTTCAGTCGGTTTCCTTCTTTTACCTTTTCTCTTCTGGTTTCTCTTCTCTTTGATTCTTTCTAATTCAGTGACTCTTTTGCCTGCCAGACAATGCGCCTGTCACCAGAACATTCCTCATCGCTTCTGCCATTTTCACCCTTTCCTTTGGGATCCAAGGTGGCTTTAGAAAGCTTGGACTGTCATATCAGGTTTGTTTCTCATTCTTGTCCCTAATTTTACCACTCACTCCTCCAAATCAGGTTCTCAATTGTTTTTTAATGTTTCTTTTGGTTTTCTAATTGTTGATTTCTATTGCATTTGCTTTATCTGACCTTGGAATTGTACTTGATTTCATTCCCTGTTTGTTTCTGCTCTGAGTTTGATGTTAATACTATTACTAATATTTAGTTAGGATCTCGAAGGCGATGACTTATTTATTGTTGACTACGATCTCTGGCTGAGACCATCGAGTCATCAGTAAATAGCATTGGAATTTGTTTAAGATTTAGTGAGATGAGCTTTGCAGTCTTTGCAGTTTGACCGTTTGTTCTTCAACCGTTCATGTTTGCTGTTGGAGATGGTTGAAATCTGCTTCATTATTGGTGTAGAATGTGGAAATTTGTCAAGCAAGTATGAGGGTCCTCGGTTTAGCTTATCCTTTCTAGTTGTATTATAACTTAAATCAAACTCATGTATGCGTTTGAGATTGTAGGTATTTGGGTGAGGCGCAATTAAACCCTATTGTTTTTTCCCTTGCTTAATTTTATCCTTTTTTTTTTAAGTAAATGACTGATAAAAATTTATGGAAGACGCAATTAAACCCTACTGTTTATATTTCTCAGCAGATCTTCCGATGGATCCCTTAGGAAATGACAAAATTGAGCTAGAGCTAAAACGATGAGTGTAACATTGCACCTTTATAAAAGTCAAGAGTTTGGTTGCGTGTGCCCAAATACGTTGGGGGAAATATTAGACCTTATCCCAAGAATTATATGAATGATGGGGAAATAACTGAGCATCTTCATATCCCTTCAAATACTGCATATGGAGTCATTGTGAATAGCCCTTTTTCTATGCTATCTCACGGTTGATATATTGGACCGTCGGTAATTGACAATAAAACAAGCTTTGCGCTTCTTCTTTGATGTTCTTGGAGGGTGCTTATAATTTTTTTGGTATCCTTTTCAATCTTCCTTTTTTTTATACCTTTTATTTCTAGATAACTGCAACGCACCTCATGGTGTTGCTACGTTATGCATCCTGTGCTTGCAGACCATATAATTTTATCTTGTCAAAAGCTTTTGCATGTGTTTCTAGTCATTTGCATAGGGATTTTATGACCACAGCTGTGCATTTGAGAGTTAATCATGTGCAATGTATGCTTCTTACAAATTAAGCCACTTAGAATTATACTTTTTAATTGTAAACATATTACGAATTGGGGTCCTCAATGTAAAAGTTCGAGTTTTTGTCATTGTGATAAATTTTCAAATGTGTAAGATTAAGAATCTACCCGGGCTTACACCCCCCTCCTCACCAAAAAAAAAAAAGAATCTACAGCTTAGATTCTTGTGTCTAAGTGAGAAGCGTACATTTTTCCTGTAGATTTATTAGATTGATTATCTGGATATTGCACGAATTATTGTGTGTATGGAGGATGTATTGACTCATCAAGGGTGACTTCACTTCTTCTCTCGTGTTAATGTAATAATATAACAAAGTCACTTGCTGTTATGGGGATTCTTGTGTGAGTTGTTTTAAAGAATGATTTAGAATCTATATCTTGAATGCTTTTGTTATGTGATAATCTAACAATTTTCTCTCATTGTTGTGCTAGATTGAACTTTTACCATGCTTAATCCAAATCTTGTGATTTTGCTTGCGCTATATCTTGAAAAGTTTTATACCAAATTAAGGAGCATGATAGCTCTTCATTTGTCTTCCTTTTCATCTAAAAAAAATATACTTATAAACCTCCATTATAGAGCACATGGTGTTTGTAAGAGTTGGAAATAAACCACAAAAGTTTCCAATCTATGTATTTTCTGTTAAGCCTTTTGTTGCAAGATCAATATCGTATGCATATATCTGACCCAAACATACTATGCTTGAAATTTATCCTTTAGCATCTAATTTGAATTGTAAAAAGATGAGTCAGATGGAAAAATAACAGAAAATGACCAACTTGTTTGTTGGTGATCGTTGAACATACATTTGATGTGTTCAATAATGAGCAATAGTTGAAGTCAAAATATGTGGATGTTCTTGCATAAGATGCGATAAATTCCCTAAAATTAAAATCTACCCCATTAGATCTGATTGACCCTTTTCTGCAGGATATTTTTCTTAAGCTACGTATTTGGAAGCTTGTTGCATCAGTTTTTGCCTTTTCCTCGACGCCAGAACTTTTGTTTGGACTATACCTTCTATACTACTTCAGAGTCTTCGAGAGACAGATAGGTTCCAATAAGTACTCGGTGAGTTGTTGTCCAAATAAATTAGCAATCAGTTCAGTAGGATTTTGGACATGTGACACATTGCCATGGGTAATAATCAGAAAACTAATGAAATTTTATTTCTGGTAAGAATCTGCATCCGTTTGTATATTGGTACCTATTCTTATCTTGTATGCTGTATTAGCAAGGGAAAATAACTTCAAATTGCTACGTTATTCATATTGACAACTTTTTATTTGAATTTTAACCTTAAACAGGAAATCTAGCCTCTGGAGAACATTTTTGTGTATGCACTTTGTCTTCTATATTTTTTTAGTCATAGTATTGTGGTTAGTAATTTTTATTTTTTCCATTTCCCATAAAGTATATTTCAGGCAGGATTAAAAAAAGATGCTTCGCTGGCAAATTTTAAATATGAAGTTTTGGTATATAGGTTTTGTTTTCTTTGTTCCTTTAAATAACAGATGTCTGCCCCTTCATGCAGGTTTTTGTTTTGTTCTCTATAATAGTTTCATTACTCTTTGAGGTGATTACGCTAGGAATCCTTAAAGGTAAGTAGTTTGTGTCTAGTACCATAATATGCTATCCTATTTTCTTCACCTTTGTTTTCTTAATTTGTAATTTGCTTGAGTTTGCTGATAGTGTATGTTGTGATGACGATTTTCTAGTAGAGGTTATCTAATTCATTGAAATATATGTTCAACAATTCTGGTAAATAGATCAAATTGTAGACAGAGTAAATATGTACTGATTAGTTTGGAGCTAATTGATCTTTAATGAATAACGAAAAACTCAACACCATCCAACTAGCCCATTCACTGAAATGAAGTTGATGTTTTCTTTGTGGAATGAATGTCACTGAAAACTGATAGATTCTGCTAGGAAACTCATTGTTTTGATGGCTTTAGCTCAATTTGGCTGGTGTAGGTAGGAATCTGTTTTCCCTTGGTTCTGTCTCTCTCTCTCTCTCTCTCAAGGTCAAACTGCTTCTTAGTTCTTAGTAACCTTCCCGGGGAAAATAAAATACTTTGGAAAGTCTGATTCACATGAGAAATGATACCTCTTAAGAACAAAAAAAAAAAAAAAAAGAAGTTAGCCAGAATCTATGTGTGCAAATAGTTTCATGGATTCTATTGGGGAGCTAATATTTAATAGATGGAACAAACTATATATATCTGGGGATATTAAGTTAATACTACTCTAAAGTCCAATTCCATGTCCAACAACGTTTGAACTTGAGATTGAATGAGAAAGGTAATACATGGCTTAGCTTGATGGTTATACACAAGTAAAAGATATTACTTTCCTTGAGGTAGTTTTCCAGTCATGTAAACTAGATTTTATTGCATATGATTTTCTAAATGCAGGGACCATGATGGTCTTTATGGCTGCTGGGATATTGGCCAGGCAGAATTCACCTAGCTAATGATTGAAGGTTTCAGAACAATTAGTAACTTAGACATTAGTATCATTATAATCTCATTGGTTGGTAGTATGATATGGGTTGCAGCATACAGTGCCAATGTGCTTTCTTGCAGTCAGATTCTTGGTTTAGCAACATGAAAAATATTAGACTAGTACAGTCCATAATTTTTGCCTATTGGCGCAAAACGCTTTTCTAGTTCAACTTTATTCTAGAGGCAGTTTCTTCTATTGATTGAGTTTCTATATGTTCACTATTTTTTTTTTTTTTTTGGCTTTTTTTGTCTGTAATTGTTACAAACAACCGGAGTTATGAGTTTCACTACTTTTTAGCAACACTTTGAAACATTCCTTTCTTCTTTTTTTTGTAGATCCAACAGCAAACCTACTAACATCTGGACCCTATGGTGTTATATTTGCTTCATTTATACCCTTTTTCTTCGACATTCCTGTATCAACACGGTTTCGTGTCTTTGGTGTCCACTTCTCTGATAAGTCTTTCGTATATCTTGCTGGTGTTCAGGTGAACAATGAACCTTTATAGTATCTTTTTCTCTTATTCTTCAATTGTTGTCAGCTTTCACTTTCTATTTTCTACTTCTTTATGTTTGTCGCCAGAAGTTCTGATGTGAGATTCTGTTCTTCAGCTTCTTTTATCTTCCTGGAAGAGATCTATCTTGCCAGGGATGTGTGGTATCTTAGCTGGATCATTGTATCGGTTGAATCTCTTTGGCATACGGAAAGCCAAGGTTACTCATTGACCTCATCTTTGTTCATATAATTACAAGAGCTTATTTGTTTTTTCCCCTCTACAGCTGTATTCTAACAAGTGAATATGATGATAACTTAGAATTCTGATCTAGTACTCTTCTAATGAATTACATTATTCAAGCTTCATATAATACATTTGTGGCAAAACCCTACTTTTGGCCTCTTACTTTGGCAAAATGCATTCTTTTGACCCTTAACATTTCATGTCTGAAAGTTTGGCTGCTGACTATGCCAAAATATCAAGATTGGGTCCTTATTTGGCTGAGATCTGGCGTGTAAGATTTGTGGGTCATTAGGAAGTCTAACCTGGCGCTTAAATCACCTGTGTTGGAGCTCTGCCTAATGTTCAAAAATAGAAGGTCAGGTGTCAAACCTATGCATATGTCTAAGGTCAGGGGTCAAAAATTGTATTTTGCCCAAGTTTTGTGCTTGAATTAGAAGTCGAGAAGGCAATTGTGAAATACCATTCAAGCAAAATTGGTGCTACTTTCCTAAATTACAGAAATTATAGCAAAAATTCCTCTTCAAAGCTGAAGTAATAATGTTCCACCCTTTTTTGCAGCTTTCCCTCAGCAATAGAGTAGGTTAAACTTGGTGCAGGTCCATGAATTCTTTGTAGTTCATTTACTTTCTCTTTTCTTCATGTTTGCAGTCTCATATACAAGTGATGCTAATGGATTATAGTGAAATTGTTGAACTATATAAGGATTTTAATTTTATAGCTGACTGCAATATTAGTTTTCAATGATACTCAACTTTTCTTGTCTGTTCTTGCTTCTAGTTTCCTGAGTTCCTAACTTCATTCTTCTCACGGCTTTCTTGGCCATCTTCTGGGAGTCCACGTGGAGCAACATCTAGGAATGTTGTAGGAACTACTCCATCCTTTGTAGGTCGCCAAGTGGAGGTGAGCTTTAGTAAATATTTATGTCTGCATTTTCAGTTTATTGGAACTATACCTGCACAGGTCATGAAGACAGTTTATCTTCCGTAATCTTATTAAGTCGCTCATTGAAGATTTGGAGATTGGTTTTTTTATGGTTTGACTATATATATATTATCCTCTTAATGGCTTTCTTGTGTTGCTGAAATCTGTTATGGAATGCTGAATAATGTGTACGAGGTTGAGGAAGTTATCTAGCCTTTTTATTCCACCTATCTAGATTGATGAATCCAACTAGCTGTCATCAGCTTCAATTTTCTTGCTACCTTCTTTTCCATCAGCAGGGAACACTTCGAATTTGGGCAAAACAATATGGTTGGCCCTTGTTCTTCACTAATTTTAACTTTTGGGCACCTGAACCAAAGATTTGGTGAGGTTTGCTCCCCTGATCTTAAATTTATGTTTAAAATGCACCCCTTAATAGATGAATTCATCATGTTTGGACTTCATGAGCATGAACTTAGAAGTTCAGGGGTTAAAAGTTAAAATTTGGCTCTAGTGTAGGGGCCAAAAACATTGTTCTGCCCTCAGCTGTATGTGGGCTTGTTAAGTTTCTAGTTCTCTAAAGTTTCTTGGATACTGGGCAATTTTTTTTGTTTTTATTTTGTCTTCCAATGGATGCCCCCTATGAATTGATGAATGTGTTGATGTAAATATGCTTGCTATGATTCAGAGAACCTACCCTGCTCCAGTGGCCGTTCCTTTGGAGCCACCAGAGGATGCGGTTGCAACACTTGTGTCTATGGGCTTCGACAGGAATTCGGCCAGACAGGCACTTGTGCATGCTAGAAATGATGTAAATGCAGCGACAAACATCCTTCTTGAAGCGCAGTCCCATTGATTTATCAGGTGAGAGTTGAGTTGGGAGATAAAACAGAACACATTCTCCCTCCCCACTCCTAGGACTAGACCCATATGTTTCCCAGAACTAATCAAAGGTGGCTGCTCGTGTTGAAGATGTTTCCTTTTATTTAGTTTTCAGTTGGTAGTTAGTTTTAAGAATAGGATTTTTACACTAATATAACCAAAACCATTGAAGCTCAGTCAGGGATGCTGTACAATTCTTCGTACTCTAGTAGAAAATCGTAATGCAAATTCATAGTTTTCTTCCTGTATTCCTGTTTGCATAATTGGTTGTATGGAGACTTGAGGATAATTCAATTGAAAATTTAAGTTCATATGTTGGGTACTCAATAACCAACAATTCATTGAACTTCAATTTGAATTTACTTCGTTAGCCCTTGCATTACATAATTTTTTGTGGTGATCATTAACAGAATTTAATCAGCATAAAATATTTCATATGTATAAATACTAAATAACCAATTAATTTATATATTTTTTGCTATATCTAATCAAATAACATTCTATTAACAATTCTTGAGGTACCTACCCATTGTACTCAGGTTCAATTCCAATTAAATATTTCTGACTGGAGGAATACATGTGCTTAAAAAAAAAAAAAAAAAAAAAAAAATGAACTATTACTACAAACGTTAAAGTTAATTATAGATAGAAATTAGCGATCGATTCAATACATGCTAATAATCTAATTAATACCATAACTACTACAATTTCTATCTATATTAAATCAAACAACATTCATTTGAATCAATATAATAATTGAAATACATTAGATATCAGTGATTTTTGAAAAAATAAAGACTAGATTGATAATTGCTATTGAGTTCATTACAATATAATTGATGACTAATTAACTAATTTGTACGCGTAAAAATGGTTGGATGATTAATTCATTAATCTGATCTTTTGAATCCTCAAAAGACAACAATCTTCTGCTTCTATTTCTCGTGTTATTTGAAGAAAATATTTCACTCGTTAAAATACACAGGACAGCTTTTAGTTTGAAGTATTGTAACAGCTTAAAAAGCAAAAACTGGCTTTGTTTCAACGGCACAAAAATACAACCAACCAAAATGGGGGAAAAAGGCCAGCACAACAAAGAATGCCTTTGGAGGTAGTGAAGGATCATCGTAGCCTGATTAATGCAAAAGCTGCATAAAATTAAGGGTAGAGACTTAAGACCACAACATTCATTCTCCCCTTAAATTATCTTTTTTATATTATGTTATAGGACCCTATGCGGACCCTGAAGACGTCATATACCTTCATTTACTCTGGCAAATTGCCCCATTCGTATCACATCGCATTCAAGAGTATGACTGCTGATTGACCAAAATAAAACATACTGTGCACTATTTATTGAAAAGTTGGACATCTCTGCACTTGGAGATAGGTTGGTAATATGTTTTCCCCCTAACGCTGATTAGATGCTGCTGACGTCTACTCGTCCCTTGTGTATCTGAAAGGCAGGGGTAATCCAACTCCCACAGCTGCATTGAATTCCAGACCAGTTGAAATAACCCAAGCGAGCTTCACAATGAGCGCATGACAGCTTGCCCTCTAATGCACCTTCCTCAACTGGATGCCAAAGAGTTATTAGCAAAAGTTATTCGCTACAGCATGAGAATGCAAAACATAGTACCTAAAATAACAATCTACATTACCAAACAGATAACATGGCAGAATTTATTTCACACAATTTCGACAATCAGAGAAGACAACAAAGAAAACACACAAAATTAGAGGGTAGTGATTGGCAGACTCGTTTTCACAAAGAATTGATCTTACAGACATTAAAGGGTACTTTCATTCTTCGGGATTTCTCAGAACTTGGTCTATCAGGTGCATAGTAAATATGCACAAACAATGTCCTACAAATTGATTACTTACTAATTAAGTCTCCTTTCTTAAATAATCATGTTATCTGTGCAGCTCATGATTCAAATACTGCAATTCAACAACTAAAATGGATAAACAGATGTCAACTCATGGCATAGAAAAAAAAAATCATAATACTTACTGCTGGTCACTCTAGTTCATGCTACTTCAAGGCATTAGGCACAGCATGAGAGATGCATTAGATGATGGCAATAATTTTAAAACCAAAGTTGATATATTATCTGACAACGTCAGGAATTTCTAAGACATGTTAAAATAAAAAGTAAAAGCGTGACACAGGTAGGAACAAAACTTGCACAATGCACACTGAACATTATATCTGACAATAATGCTTCCACAATGATCATAAATTATTAGAGGGCCTACTTTATTTATTCTGCCTTCGACACATGATGATACTTGTTGATCCATAATTGTCCTAATGATTCCTAATTTCAGAATTATCAGCAAAGGAAAAATACTTCTTTACTCAAGGTAAAACTGCATTACACTATTTAGTCGAAAATTTTTACCCAAAACACACACAAAATCTAGTAGGAAATAAGAAGATGAAGTGAGGGACCAAATAAGATTAACTGTTCCCTCAAGAAAAAAAAAAAAAAAAAGGATTTAACTGACAGTGAAATCACAAATTTCCAGCAAGCCAGCAAACTAGCAAATCATGAAAGTAAATCACTCCATGATTAAGAAAAACCCAATATGAAATCTCTAACACTTAAAAGAATGGTGCCAGGTCAAAAAAAAAAAAAAAAAGCCAAATCAGTTACAGTTTACGCTACAGTTTAATCTTTACTACCAAAAACCAAGAGTGATCAAGAGGAATCACAATTGCAAGAAAGAACTATTTACATACCTGCTGTCATCCACTGCAGGGGCTCAATAAATATAGATGAGCATTCAGGCTCATCAGATTTGCTAAAGGGATTGCCACTTTTCCGCTTGTTCCATGCAAAGGATGTCTCACCCTCTCCTGGAATGTGATCCACTACATTCTCCTGCATGGCAACTACTCTTCGGCATTTCTTGCAACGATAAGCAGTCGAATGCTTATTTTCACCATTTGGAGGTACTTCTGCCTCGGATGAAACACCAGCAGTAACGCCAGGATCAGCCCCAAATATAGAACTGTCTATCTTCCCTCCGCGGTTATAATAATCACCTAAGAGTACAAGTTGCACTATCCTTGTTAGTGACACTTGCATAAGATAATTATTCTTAAAGCTCAAACTCTAACCAAAGCCGGTGAAAGAATAGATTGTAGTAGCATGCCAGGGTGCTGTGGAAGAAATTAGGTACTGAACTGAACCAATTTCATCGAACAGGTTCTTCCTACTAGCATGGTTTAATGGAAACACCAAAAAAGAATTTGAACTTAAGTATTGGAGTCACAAGATTACTACAAAAGTTTGGCCTAGATAAACCAGAACACCAGAGTCAAAAAGAAATTAAACATATGATTCACTAGTAACCAAAAGCATTAATTTTACTGTGCTAAGCCCGAGTCTATGAAATGTGTCTGTTATAATAATAGAAAGTAAATACGTAGGCTTGATTATAGGGATTGTATTATGAAACAGACAGTTCCATGGTCCTATTTAGATTAGAAATCCTTAGTCAATAGTAAATTTAACCCAAATTCCATTTCAATTAGGACAGCAGTAGTATTTGGATTGAAATTCTTAGAGGTCTGTTTCTGTTAGGAGTTTGTTTTCCAAGTTGTAGTCTTTTTGCAACCCTTTAAAAGGGAATTCTGATTAATAAAGCATTAAGCATTATTTTGATTTGAAAGAAAATTCAGAGTTTAGGGGTTCTCTAACAATCCACAAATCCGGAGTTCTCTCTAACAAGCTCCAAATCAGTTTCATCATAGGTAGAAACACAAAGAAGGAAAATTTACTTCCTGATGTAAAATTTCAAGGACCCATAACTCGATCCAAAGCTTGGGAATGCAAAAGATTGAGTATTGATTATGTTATAGAAATAGAAAGTAAATATGTGAGACTTAATTATAGGGGTTCAGTATTGATTATGCCACCTAGTTTAGTCGTATACTTGTATACAGACACCTGTTGATTTCTTACGAATATGCATATCAAATTTTTCTCTCTCTCTGATCACAGTGTTATATAAGCAGCTCACTTCATATAAAATACTCAAAAATCGATATCATCATCCTGCTTACGCAGAACCCAAGTAATTACTTTCTGACTTATCATATGCCGAAACAAATTTCTATCAGTAATAAGTTAGATCCACAATGTACATAGGATATTATTTTAGTAATGCAAGCGAGCATCAATTTTAAGGTTGTCTCACTAACTTCCAGCTGTAAAAGCCCTAAAGTTCAGGTTACTCAATGCAGCAGATTGTTCACATTTTGGGTAACAAAAAGGCTCACAAACACCATCCCTTAGGGTAAAGACTAATATCTGCCGAATTTAGTGTCGCTTAAAACTTCACAAGCACAAATAAACACACTAAAACAAATTTAAGCTAGAAAATGAACATATTCATCTATCTTATGCTATAAGTCAACTAAAACATGAAATATAACATATACCCAATACTTTCAGACGGAAGCGCTTGTATATGGAACTTGTGCGATTTACCTTGAAGCCCATTTCCTCAAACAATTTCAACTGCAACAGAGAAAAAAACAAATAGAAAGTGATAATGGTGAGAGAGTTGAATTATCCAATAAATAACTATGCAATGTAGCCTTTAAAATAGTATGGACATGTTATATCTCCTTGCATCACCTGATCTAGAAAGCCATCGTTGGGACAAACAAACTCGCAGCTTTGCTTAAGAGATTCAAGAGCATCTGCAGGAAGAAACAACAGAAAGGGAAAAATAAATAGAAAATCAAAATGCACCTTTCCGTTGCTATCAGCCTGATGAGCCACCAATTTTGAGGGGACAGAAAACGAAGACTGTAGGCATCTACCAATTTGCTGACCCAATATGCTTCAAATAAAAAATGGATTTGTCCAAACCTTCTAGAGACAAATGTTCAGTTCTCATCAAATATGCTGTAATGATAGCGGCGCTGCATTAACACATGCAAAGGAGTGAATCTTTAGGACTTGACAATTCAGATAACTGGAAAAACAATTATGGATTTCGGAAACTATTTGAATTTCAGAACAACTACGGGAGGCGGCCTATAAACAGCTGGAAAAAGCCTGGGCCCACTTAAGGAAAGTGGAAATAGAAACTATAAGTTTTAGAAAATTTCCTTCAAGTGTAAAGTATTTAAAGATTGTAGAAAAATGTAAAATATGACATGCACTGAATTACCAAAGCAAAATACAAATTGGAAATGAAAACTCAAATGATCTAACTACGATGGATTTCCCTTCGAATTGCCAAATATCACTTTTACCTTCTTTCAAAAGAAATCAAACTCTCGCTGATAAATTCCCAAATGTTATGAAAATGTAACAAGAAAGCACCAGGCTCATGAACTATAATTACAGCCCTAAACAGAAGTAAATCTAACTCAACAAACTGAGCTTTTGTGTAAGAGAACAGTTAAATGCAATCTTTTTAAATGGGGCAAACATGAATTAAAAACATAAGGTGCCATCTACATTAGGAATCTCCTCCAATACTTTAACTTAATCTTCAAATAGCTTGTAAGTGATATCAAAAGGGTTTTAACATGGAACTAAGACACTGAGTTTTTTATGAGTTTATCTTATCTAAATTTAACAGGTCGGAAAATCTTATTCAGGATTATATTTACTACTATTACATTAGCTTTTGTTGAAACCTTGAAATTTTATTTTATTTTATTTTTTTCATTTCATAGGATTATTATTCTCATTACATGCACTTTTGTCAACACACATCACCAAAGATGAAACTTTAGAAAACAGGTTAGAGTTTCTTTACAAGGGAACTGATATTTTTCGATTCTCCGCATTTCAGTTCTATATCATAAGTACCTCAAAGCTATCTATTAATATATATATATTTCATATATCATATATATATATATATATATATATATATATATATATATTTCAGGCATAAATACCTCAAAGCTATCTATTAATCAAAAACTGAAAATTTCTTTCCACGAAAACCTAGCCTTAGGTACAAATCTTAAAAGTTGGTGGTTAAAAATTGTCAACTTTTTTACTTTTACCAAATGCCCTCTGTTTGTTAGCAAGTATTCAATAGCTTGCTTTCCAAAGTTGAAAAAAACATGATATAAATCACAATAAAACAAAATGAAAAACATCCAGTGTTGTCCATTTGTACTAAACATAGATATATTTGTTCATATTATACCTTCTTGACACTCCGGCAAAGCAATGCACAAGAACAGAACCCTCTTTTCTACTCCGATCAATGAAGTCCAAACAGATGTCCAAGTAATCCAACAAATCCTCACTTTCCATGTCTTTAATTGGCACTGCCATCCTTACCAGCTTCAAATCCTTGCCTGCATACTCCAATAAGTATAAAAGCTTACCAGGTGATAACGAACTCTTTGACCCAGAATCTAAATCTTCAGCAGAAGCCGACTCCTCTGAACTACCTACATAAACCTTCTTAATCTCCTTAGCAGGGATGGTCAAACCACTTCGCCATTCAGCAAAAAAGGATATTGAAGGGGTGTTCAAAACAGATAAAATATGTGTGACCTCAGTGCTACCATTTTGAAGAATCTCTGCTGCGTCACCAATGTTGCCAATAAACAGATTCTCTCGGACAAGGTACGGCATCACAACTTACAATTGAATGTTTAGCAACCTAATGTTACATGGAAAATAAAGAAATTTATGAGGAAACAAAAATAAGAAAACCATGGGACTGACACATTGATTCTTCAAAAGTCTATTTCACATAAAACATGAAAGTGGAATATCGCACTTCTACAATTGAGAATTCGATATAATTTGGTTTCACAGATATGTACATTCCCCTCTATTTTTGGAGGAATGTGAAGTGTCTGTCCTTTTCTTTCTTCTTTTTACCCTCTTTTCCATTTCCCAGTTAAATAGCCACATGAACAGAATAAGACTGGTTTGTTTCCACCAATAGGGCTGGTTGGAGGTCTTGTTTCCACCAATTTGTAATAAGAACACCGAAGCTTATTCAATTAAATTGACATACTGTATAAGTGTTAACGATATCAATACAAGCTGGCTACCAAATACACTAGCAACTTACAATGAGAAACTACACAAATATACAAACATAGATTGAACAAGAATAGAGGAAGCTTTAGTCTCGGACAATGATAAAAGTACATTTAAAGTCAATAACGAAGTACATTTCAAAAGAGAATTAAAACAACACACTTTGATCAACAATAATTTGAAACCAATCCGCAGAACAATAAGGCAAAACTAGATGAAATAACACTAAAAAAATTGCATTTACATTATATAATTGTTAAACCGATTGAAGTAGAGCCAAATGATTCCAGATTTGAAGCCAAAATTAAGAAATATAACAGATAAGAAATTAGGAAAAAGAGAGGTACCTAGATGGAAACTTAGTTAATTGACACTAGCAGCCATCACCTTCTCAAAATCAACACTTTCATCGCCAACTTGAAACAATCCAGAGTTGAAGATGAAGGAGGCGTCAGCTTGAGACGGAATTGCGTCGTTGTCGTGTCGAGAGATCGACACAGAGGGAGAGAACCAAAACTAGTGAATTGAGGAATTTCGAGGATTTTTTAAAAAATACCAATAATGAATTATTTTAAAATCCTTAATAATATGGATAATAAGTTAAAAACAAAATAAAGAAATAATTCTCACCCAAAAAGAATTAAAGAAATAATATAAATGTCAAATAAATTTAATTTGAAATAAATAAATAATTAAAATAAACGAACAATTATAACTGAGATAATATTTAAAGCATACTTTCTAATATTCCAATAATTATTGAGGCTATGGGGGTGTTTGTTTCTACTTTTCACAGCAGCTTTTAGCTTTTTAATCCGAAAAACAGAAAAATTAGCGTTTGGTTAGAATTTTTAAATAGCTACTTTTAGCTATTCTGCAGGAAAAAAGTGCTTTTCACGAAAAGTTTTTTATAATTATTTGGCTTTTACAAATTTAACCTACTCAAAATAATAAATTATACTTTTATATAAATATGTAAGTTTTTTATGAAATTTTTTTATCTCTGTAGATGTTGAAAATTAAGCGACATCAATTTCTCAAATTAATTTATTTATGCTAGTTTCACTTTTTTTAAATTTATTTATATTAATTTAGTCAACAATTAAAAACATATTATTTTGATGCATTTTATATAGATGAAACTATAATTTAAATTTTTTTTATACGCTTATGAAGTTGTTATTTAATGAAAATTATAATTTTTGAAGTGCAATAAAAATTATTTTTAAATTTTTTAATTATCTAATTATTTTTACTAACATTTATGTAACATTATTATTTTTGTATAATTATTGTATAATAGTCTAAAATATATATCTATATTAGTCTTTTTACATTTCAACAACAACAGTTGATACTAAATTTACCAAACGCTATCAATTAATTAGCTAACAGCTAACAGTTTACTACAACAGTAAACAACTAATATGAACAGCAAACAGCTAACAGAAACAACAACAGCTATTAGCTAACAGCTAAACCAAACAGGCCCTATATCTCCTTTCTAGAGCGATCGGCTTCAAACTCAAACACTTGAGTTTTAAATAACAAAATATATAATTCAGTCATAATTACTTTAATTGATATGTTATCAAAGGGCCATATTGTATTGAGAAAAGCATAGAAAAATACTTAAAACTATTTTTAAAGAAAGCAATAAAACCTAATTTTTCCTAACAGCACTTTCACTAACAGCAATACAAAACTTGTCCTAAATAAATAGATTAATATCGTGCTTATACTTGTCGCATGTAATTTTCTTATTCCCCATCCCAAACCCTTTATATATAGAAATAAGTTAGTCTTAAATTATTATAATCAAGTAGCATCGGTCCCCATAAAATCATTGGCTCTTATTATTTATAAAATGTTAATAGAGATTTGACAAGTAGAGCTTATGTCGTTTTAAAGAACACCTCTTGAAAGTTTGCTTCCCAATCATTTTCATGGGCAATAATCAATCAAGATGCAATTATGTGAAATGAATGTATCAAATTCTTCTTCTTCAGTATCACGAATACAGACAAAAATGTATTAGCATATTGAATAAGAAAAATATTAAATATAATTGGTATCTTATTAATGTACCATCGATTAATGAAATGATTTAATGTGTAATAACTTTAATTTATTATGACTTAATAATTTCAAACCATAATAAATAAGGATAGAAGTGTAAAATAGTAGTAATTTGTAGTTAAAAAAAAGTTGTGTCAATTTTATGAGGCGACAAAAAAATGAATTTTTATCTCTATATTTATGGCACCAGAAGAATAATTCAATTCTTTTCCATAAATAACTAATTTAAAATTGAATCCTGCTAAAGAAAATAATTGTTTTCCACTTGTATCATGGAAAATAATTTTCTTTAAAAAAGTATTTTCAAAACAAAGTAAATACTTTTATTTGTTTGACATTTAATATAAAAATATGAAAAATAGAGATATCACTATAAAAGAATTATAGTAAGCAAAGACAAATTAATATTTCTTTATTTTTTTTTCTCTTTGTTTAGAAAAATAACATTCCATATGTAAATTGGAAAGTTATTTTCTCTTATTTATGAAAATTTTTCCTTTAATTTGAAAGTATTTTCTATTGACTTATTTTTCTTTTACGTTACAAACACTTTAAAATAAAGAACATTTTTTTTTTTTAAATAAACGAATCCTTAATAGACCAGCGGATTAAATACATAAAAGTTAAAACTACAATTTATAACCTCTTATTTTGTGCATATATGAAGGGTTCTTTTTTTTCTTTTCTCCCCCATCCAGATATATTAGATTGAACTAAAAAATATATAGAAACTATCTTGAAGAGTTTAACGTATATGTATTTCATTTTATTTACCTTTAATATTTTTTTTTCTTTTATTTATTTATTTATTATTATTTTTTTTAATTTTGTTTTCTTTTAATTAGTTTTTATAGAAGAGCGAAAAAGACCATCTTAAAAATTTGTTTATTAAGTTCTGTATTTTTTTTTTCTTTTTTGTTATAGTTACTAAATTCAATTCACGTATGCTTAGAGTTCACCTATTTGGTCTATTGCAATATTTAGCGCCTTCATTTTAATTTATTGCGTGATTGATGTAGGTTTTACATTTTATATATGTATTTAAGGTAGTATATTGCCAAAATTAAGTTACTTAATGAGTTATATAATAAAGCATTGCATCTGCTCATCATCAGAACTAAGAAGAACATTTGACTTGATTGATAAAAGATGGACTTTGATTCAGACATCTAAGACCATTGATGACCAGCTGCAAATCTGATTCATTTTGGCCAAACAAGATTAATTGACACAACTACATACCAAATCTCTAAGCAAACTGAAAATTGATAACGCGATAATTCATTTCAACCTTCCAGTTATCCAACTGACTCTAAACCATGTGCCCATCTTTCCACAAGTATAAACTACCTCTGCATTAGGACCGCTAGCCTATCCTATAATGTTTCTCAACTACAAAATTACAATGACTATAAGCTCAACTAATAAGAAAGGTATAATTTTGTAACATCACCTATCTAGAGTTCTTAGTGTGGAGAAGATATATACAGGAGAGGCATTTTCTATAGAGCGAGCTATTCGAAGACTTCATTTGGCCAAAGCTGCTTCCATGTTGAGATCTCTTCCTCCTTCTGCAGTCTTCTAATTCCACCATAGTAACCATCTGCTTCGTTCCCTTCTTCCTGATGCTCCTTCCTGTTTATTATTGTTTGTCTCCATCTTGATCCATGAGGGTATTGCTTGAACTCCAATACCACAACATCTGTCAGTTAGAGCATTAAGTCAGAAATTTTGTACAGTTCAGCATGGAAAGATGCTTCCTTTGTTGCTTAATTCGAGAACAAGTATGTGAACAAAATACTGCAACAAAACCGGCATTGAGATTTTCTCATACTACCTCTGAGAAGCTTGTAAATTAATACATGAAGGGATTTGCAAGACATGAAATTGAAGGATTTTTTGCAAACAAATTAAGCTGGAAAAAGCATTAATGACTAAGGGAAAAAAAATCTGGAGAAGAGCAGAATATTCATTGGTTAAGTTGAAAGCTGCTATATCACAAGGACTAGGACTCCATTTTCATAATTAACTTAATATACAAAATTTTAAATAAGAATATATATATCACTCACTTTTTCCATCATATAATTCTACATAACCTGCATTTTCTACATGTATTAATGAATTCTATGAGTTTTCACATACTTTAGGCATCATTTGTTAATGACAGGCCATTTAGTATTTTACAGTTCAAAGTTGCTGTTTTCAGCAACTGGGCAAGTAAAAGGAAAATTCTTAACTTCATGCTTCATGAATTTTGAATTTAAACAAGAAAAAGGAAATGTATTTTCAAGTTCTGTTCAATAGAGAGCCCAGTTTAGATAGATATAACCGATTTGGAATTTCTAGATGCATGTTTGAAGGTCAATGGCTTATTTTTGAACAATCAAGATTTCTTTTATCCAACACAGCTTAAAGCAGCCATAGAAATGGCAGGATAAGAATAAATTTCTTCAGCTATGCATTCTCTAGCCAAACACGTCTATAGTTTTTCTCCTTGGATCAATGATTTTTGTAAAGTAAATGAAGTCAGGAAGTAATAATCATCATCTTATCAATTTTTTTTCCTTTTTCTTTTTTTCCTTTTTTTTTTTTTTTTTTTTTTTTTTTGGAGAGAATATGGTAACCTAACAGGCAAAAGGCCTTGCTTCAACAAAATACCCAACATATGCAAAACGAGAAAGATTCAAATTCAATCCCAAAATCATTTGCTATTTCGCACAAAATAATTAAAAGAGAAAGAGAATATAGTTAGGGGATATTGGTTCCTGCAATTATCAACGTAAAAGACAATTTACTCACCACTGTAATGACAACGGCAGTGATGCTCATTCCCATCACATGATTCCATATGACCAACAATAGCGTACCACCACCCTGCTCATTTAATTGAAAGAGTGGAAACTCAGACGCAGAAAACTTCAAGAGACAACTGAAAATGTTGGAAAAGTTATATATGTCATGTAAAAGGATGAGAATATACCATAAGGAAATTCTCTGCTCCTTCTCCATTGAATCTCAATATGATCTCCAGGTTTCAAGTCATCTAGACAGTCAGAAATGTGAAGATCATGGGCAGGAGTATCAACAGGTGGTGCTCTTAATCTATTCCATTTTATGCTATCTTCTATCATTCGCCTCCCATAAGGAGAGTATCTGTTGTACAACACCCATCATCAACAAAAATTCCAAGAGAAATTATCTTACAGTTTAATTGGCAATAGATGCAGAAATTGAAAGCAGTTCGTGAAATTACTTTCAAATATCTTTCTTCATACCTGGCTTGAAATGTGTCTTTCTGGGAATCATAACTGATCTGTGCATCATAACAGGACAGCAAAAACCCAACATGGCCATTCTGCAACACAACAGTAAATTACTAAACTAGAAGAAATAGGGATAAACAACAATTTATTGTGTGCAGCTAATTAATTAATTACCTCACGATTATAGACCTGAGCTGGGAACCAAAACTTGCCTCTTTCGAGAGATAGGTACAGAGCCATGATTGAATCAACTGGTAAAGAAGTTCTTGGTTTGGATTTGGTTTCAAATTTGGGTTTAATCCATGAAAATGGGCGGATTGTAGCAAGAGAAGTCAATAAACTCTTCTGATCAGTAGTTTGGTCCTCAAGGATTGGCCTTTTTAGTGAAGATATACGCCATTGCCACTGGTTGAAAGCTACATCACCCAGTAGCCTTCCCCATTTGGCATTCAAGTGTTTGACCCACAAATGATCAGAAACACATTTTTCCCTTAAAGAGCTACAAACTCCGGCCATATTACACAAGCCAGCCGGCGAAAGTCTCTCAAGAATGCAATCCAAGGCCAGTTCAGGCAAATCAACAAGAGAAGTGTGTGCTTCCACCACATGAAGATTATTCTCAATCTCTTTAAAACCAAGAATCTTCTTTCTCAGCGGCATTTTGTCAGGAACTTGGTGATGGCCAGTAAAAACCCTTTTCTTGTAAAACCAAGACAGAAGAAAAGTCACAAACTCCTCCAGGAACAAAAGAGACAACAAAAATCTCCTCTCAATCTTCATTAATGGTGGCTTGAAAGAGAATGACTTGAAGAAGAAAAGTAAAGGGAAGCAAAACAGCCACAAGAGAACCATTTTTGAGTGAAAGATGGATTACAGCAAGCTAAAACTAACCAAGTAAATGGTTAACAGTAACACAACAGAATAGAAGCAAGAAGAACCACAAATAATAAATTAAATAGTAAAATTGATAGGACCAATTGAAAACAAGAAAAGATGCCAGTTTGGCAAAGACGTACAGCATAACCGACAAATCTCAAATTGTTGGTAGTTACACTACCACAACCACACCGTCGTTGATTATATATTTTTCATATTTAATATCGCCACACTTTGATTGGAACCCGACATCGAATTTAATACTTATATTTTTCCTTTTCCAAAATTGTAGATTACGTCTAGTTTTAATGTGATTTTACGAGACATGACATATATGAACAATATTTTAATAAAGGTGAGATTGGTATTTAATACAAAGGTTTTGATTTTTTTTTTTCTCATGTTTCCATGACAAACAAATTTTGATTTCGATTTTGGTTAAAGGGACCCAAATGTCAAAATCAAATAAAGTTGGCAACAAGTTGCAAGGTAGAGATTTTCATGTGGATATGTGCAAGCTTGAGTTGGTAATGGACCACCAAATTAGGTGAGAGTTTGGATCCTTACATGGTCAAAACAATGATAAAGAATATTTGGCAAAACGTATGGGGACTTCCCTAACTTTTGTGAAAATCGAAATTGATCTCCGATTAAATTTTTATATATATTAGGTATATGATTTCTTACTTTACACATTATTCATTTAACATTTGCCATCTCAAATGCATATGTACAGTTAAGGGTATGCAAAACACGGTTCAGATTAAAAACCGAAAAGAATAAAAATTCAAACTACACGAATTATAAAAACCAAATCTCACTGACCATTGAACATGGGATTTCAGTTAAGTATATGGGTATATGTTAGATTACATTATACTGGACCGATCTGCCTCGAGAGCACCATATGCTCCATTAGTCATAGGTGTTTCTCAGGTAGTTTTTGATATTGTCCTTAGACTTGATTTCACTATAACATAACGTAGGAACTCATACACTTTGATATACGCCTAACGGGCCCATAACAGGGTACCAAGTATGGGTATATTGGGTGGGCTGGTAAATATGTAGATGTTGATAGTGAGTTGACAGAATTGCCACTTGGCGTCCCTTGAGATGACATCACTGGCCGCTTGATGAGTGGGACTGATAAGTGTATGGCCATACTCGAGTAAGTTGGGATACTTATTCGTGATCATCGGTTTACTCGAAATCAAGTAATGAATAAGCATATAATAGGTTAACTAGAACCATGCATCTTGCTTATACATCAATGTCAATTGGTAAGTGATATACAAGATCACTACCGGGTTATGTTTCACATTAGACTACAGGTCTATGTTTTAATTAGGGGTTGTAACGGTTTGTTAGAACCCACTTACAGTCTGTAGGCCTTGGGCCTATTATCAACATGAAGACCAACCCACAAGATCGTACACCTAAAACGACTAAACGCTGACAAATCGGATTTGGAACGGAAACCAAATTAATTGAGTTATGACATTAGGTTATGTCATATTTAATTCAATTACATTAAGGGAGAAATTTAATTAATTTAATTAATTGATTACATGTAGTAAATAATTAATTAAATAATATTTTCTTGATGGAAATTTAAATATATAGGTTGTATTTTTTTAAGGTTGATTTTAATTTAACTTTGGGTTATTGTAATTTGATAAAATTGTATTTAATTATATCAATTAGAATTTTATAATATGGTTTATTTAATTCTAATGACACAAATTAAATAAATTAAATCAAATAAACTTAACCTATAGTTTAATTAAAACCCTATTATACAAAGAGTATAAAAGGGAGCCCTAAATCTATTTTCTCCCTAACCCTATCCTCCATATTTTGGGCTTATACTAGAGAAAGTGAGCTGTCCCCTTTGGTTGAGTGGTCTAGGCTTTTCGTTCTTCTGTTCGTTAGCACGAGTTGCGTTCAAGAGCCATTCGTGTATCGGATTATAGAGGAAATGCATTTGGGTTTCTGCCACAGTCTCTAGAGGAGACGTTTAAGGTGAGAAAATTCAATTTTCTTTCTATTCTTTGCTTCATTCTATTAATCTACATGGACCCTGGGCTATGAAATCGAGGAAATTTTCATCGGTATTTTGCCCTGCATTTAACTTTTCCAGTGACGATTCCCTACACCTCTTATTCGAGCAATTTTTGACCTTAGAAGTAGTGATCTTTCCAAGTTACATGTTTTAATTGTCGTGGTATCGATCATTATGTAAACAAGTGCTCATCTGCCAAGCAAAACCAGTCCTTCACCAACAGCCCCTCATCTAATGTTGCTACAACTTAGCCCTCCTAACAAATGTGGATTTTAGACTCTGGTGCCTCCCGCCACTTGACTTTTGACATGGAACTACAACTCCATTCTGAATATTCAAGTCCAGAGGAAGTGTCGATTAGTAATGGCTCTAAAATACAAATCTCTCTTATTGGCAATTCTTCATTTAAAATTGGTAGTTCTAATTTCTTGTTTGAAATATATTGTTAGTCCCTAAAGATGCTCATAATTTGTTATCTGTTCATGCTTTAACTAACGCTAATCTGGTTTATAGTTGAATACTCTTCTAATTATTTTACTATTAAAGATTTGGCAACGGGGAGCATCCTTCACCGTACCCCAGTAGCTATGGATTATACTCTCTTTGTTTGTTGTCATCCAAGTTAGCTTTTGCTAATGTAGTTTCTTTTTTTGTTTGGCATGCCTATTTAGGTCCACCTCTTTCCCCATTGGCAAACATTGCTTGAATTTGAATAAAATTTCAGTTCCATAACAAACCATTATTAAAAGAAGGAACTAAATTGCAAACTTTTTGTATATGTAAGATTTTAGTTCCATACAAAAATATTTAATTTGATGATTTGTTTGAATTTACTCCAATATTTGTCTTACATATACAAAAAATTTAGAAAAACAAATATTGGGAGCAAATTAAATATTTTAATAATTTCTTTTTTAAAAATTTATATGTAATACAAAATCTTATACAAAATCATCAAATTAATAATATTAGAAAGCAATATAAAAATAATGGAAAAAGTAATTTAAATCAATCATCTTTAAATAGGCCTTTCAATTTAAGTGCCTAGACCCTTTTTTCCCTTATTGATTAAAAAGGCTTATAAATCCCCTCATACTCTTAATTTTGGATCACATTCACCCTTTACTAACTTTGAAAGTTAAAAATAGAGAAATTTGATCCATTTTATATAGTTGAGGGAGATATTTGAGCCTTTTGTTTCTTAAAGGGGGATTTGCTCTAGGCGTGGAAATTAAAGGGCGAAAATGGTACTTAACCCCACATAGTATGTCTTGCCCACACACACCTAAACAAAATGGCACTATTGAAAGGAAATATCACAATATAGTTGAAACCGGTATTACCTTGCTTCATCAAGCTAAATTACTACAACAATTTTGGTATTATGCCTTTAATATAGAAGTTTACATCACAAACTGCACTCCCATAGAACAATTGCAGTACACTTGTCCCTTCATTAAATTATTTAACAAGGCCCTCGATGATAATTTTCTACATGTGGTTGTTTATTCCTTTCTTGGCTACGTCCTTACACGAACAATAAACTTGAACCACACTCTCATCTTTCCATTTTCACTGGTTATATTAAATTCCAAAAGGGTCATGGATGTTTTGATATGATCTCTTCCAAAAATTATGTCTCTTGCCATGTCTTATTTGATGAATAGGTTTTCCCTTTCAGATATCGAAATGGTGAGGTGCAATTTGGAGTTTCGAATTCACCCAATCCTGGTCTACAAATAAATTTCCCTTACACTCATTCTCCTTTGTCATAAAATTTGGCCACTTCACACGGTCATAATTCCCATGCAGAAAATACAACCACTTGTCAATCCCTTCCATCACAAACTCTTACCATATGTACTTGCCAAACATTACAATCCATCCCACTTACTTCAATTCCACACGTCACTGAACCCTCATCACCACCAGCACTTATACCATCGACCCCTACTGCCACATCAGCCCCAATACCCACTCTATCTATATCCAACTCATTTCATATCCTTCACATTGATCTCACTACATAAGGACCATCCTCCACCATGAAAACAAGCATTACTTTCCCTATGCAAAAAAATTCACACGATATGATAACACATCCAAAACTAGTTCATTGAAGCCTTGTTGTCCCGGTGCATTTGTTACTACTGCTTCCATTGATGTGGAACTAACAACTTATGCTCTAGTTGCCAAGTTTCAACATTGGCATGATGTTATAACCGAATGTCAAGCCTTGGTTTCTAATGGTACTTAGACACTAGTTCCACCACACCTTTCACAAAATCTTATAGGGTGTAAATTGGTTTTTTGGACCAAATAAAAAACGGATGGTGCCATTGAGCGATACAAAGCTTGTATGGTAGCTAAGGAATGCCACAATGGTCGAGTGTTAATTACTTTAAGATTACTTCAAACCAACAACCATTTGAATGTTATTATCTCCTGCAGTTACACTTCAATGGCATGTCTTACAACTTGATGTGTCCAATGCTTTTCTTCATGGGCATTTGGATGAAACTATTTACATGGCGCAACTAGCTAGATTCATTGATTCTCAACAGCCAAAGTATGACTACAAATTGCACAAATCTCTCTATGGAGTGAAACAGGCACCCAAGATGTGGCATCATCGACTTAAAGATGCCTCAAAGTCATATGGTTTTTATGATTTTAAGTCTGACACATCGCTTGATTTTTTTATCACTCTAGTAATATCTTAATTTTTTGTTTGATCTATGGTGATGACTTGTTGTTGTTAGGGCCGAATAAGCTAGCTCTTAAAATCTTATCACTTTGTTGCAAAAGCAATTTGTAATTAAAAATTTAGGGAATCTCTCTTATTTCCTTGGTATAAAAGCTCATTGGAATTCGGTAAGGTTGTTGTTAAATCAACATAAATATATCAAGTGTGAGCAGATGACCTTTTTAGATAGCGGAACACGACGAAGGGAACCAGGGAAAGAGAAGAACTGATTGTTTGTTTGAATGATTAGAATTGAAAACAAGTTTGTATCTTGCTCAAGAAAACCATTGATTTGTTTGGAAATCCTTTTGTAGAAAACCTTTCATTTGAATGTGAGTTTTTGGGAAAACTGGTTTTACATTTTTGAAAATCCCGTTTTATTACTTAAAGATCTCAAAACTCAAATTCGGGATCAGTGATAGAGTTACCACCCGGATCAGCTCATTTGGGAAATTCCGGTACAGCTCCATACCGAGCATAGACTGCCGTACTTAATCCAGAGATTCAGGGTTCGGGCAACTTACCTATTCAACCTCAAGCTTGCTTTCATTTATAAGTTTATACTATAATATTTTACTCACTTATTCTCTACCCATTTTTATTTTCTAATGTTTAGTCCATGCTCATTCAAAAGACATAAATAAATAACATGAAATAAAGTGCAGAAAAGTAAACTATACATCCAAACCAAACAAAAATAATAGAGGCTGCTTATTGCAACCTAAAAAGATAAAAACTCTCATCCTCATCAATGCAACAGCCTAGATACATGAAAATCTAAGAAGGTACAATCGCCTAGGATACACGAGGTGATCTATTAAATACATCCAAAATAATAAAAGGAAGAATAAAAAGTTGTAAAACAAATGGTTAGCACAATTATATCCCAAACACAAGTAGGACTCATAATAGGCCAAAATAGGGGATTTTAGGAAACATGAGCATGCATTTAAGGGATAACTGAGAAGTCCGAGCGACTTACTTGATTAGACCTAGAAAACCATTTTAGAAATGCCCTATAGGTTTTTGTGCTTGAAAACCATTTGGAAAACCATTTAGCTCAATTACATGCAAATTACTTCATTTTGGTGAGTCGAATATCTCGGAACCCCGAGGTTCCGTTCGTGGGGGTTTCCTAACTCAAACATGCATCTAAGGCCCAAAGCGGTAAACATATAAAAAATAGTTTGATCCTAAAGACAGCATCATACGACGACGTCCGTGGGAATCGTCCCGTGATTCTGCCTCCTTTTGGGAACTACAGCCATGCAGCTTCAGTGTCCAGAACCCGAAATTGGTTTTCTTTGTTTCGTAAATACTATTTTGATTCGTTTCAATGGTTTCTAAGGATTTTAGGGAACTTGGGAGTCCGTTAAAGCTGGATAGTGAATCAGATTTGGATCGAACAACCCCGGATTCCAAAAACCCAAATCAACAAAACCCAAATCTCACATCAACATTCTAGGAAATCCGAAAACCATAATTTTAAATGTAAAGGATGTGATTTGACCGAAATAGTTCATAACAGAACGATTAAAACAAGAAACTGACTGCTTTCGGTCGATTTAGGGCACTTCAGGTTTTTGTACAGAAGAAAACAGTCGTGCAGCTATAGAGGTACAGCCGCTCGGCTCTGTTCTAAGGGATTACAACCACTCAGCTCTAGTTAGAGCTGCACGGCTGTAATCAAATAGACAGTTTCTGGAAATTTTATAAAACTCAGAAAACACACAACAAAAGCATTCAAATATGAGTTTAAGGCCTCTCAGAGCTTACCCTTTTGATGTTCTATTGTGTTTGACGACCGGAATTGGATTTGGATGCCGGAATCTATGTAGAACCTCACGAACGTCATAAAATCCTCGAATACACATCCCAAATCGATCCAAACGAACTGAAAGACGACCTGAACAAGTGAAAGTATGATTGGGAACTCTCACCTTATATGTTTCTAGTATGTTTTTTTGTCTGTTTCTGGTATTTTTCTATTGGGTTTTCTTAGTTTTTTCTCCTTTCTCTTTTTGAATGACTTTTCCTAGAATTCTCCCTATGTTTTTTGTTCTCTCTATTACGATTTTTGTTTTTCTCTTTTTTCTGTGTTGTTCGACTCCTCCCCAAAACCTAGTGAAATAGAGCTTAAAAATCCCCCTTATTTCGGAATCATCCTGCTGTCAAATACTGATGTTGGTTGTTTAGGAAGTAATCTGGCCACTCGTCAGAGCCGTGCAGCTGTAACATTACAGTCGTGTCGCTCTGGTATTACAGCCGTGCGGCTATAGTTGTGGAACTACAGCCTTACAGCTCTAACCAAAGATAACAAGATTTTTCCTAAATTCCACCCTCACATCTAAGCTCTCTAATCACTTGAGGGACCTTTCTCGGGGTTTCATATCGATGACTGTTTGGTTTAACGGAGCATTTGAGACATTCCAGGCAATATTCCGCTTCTTTTCAAATCTGATTCACGTTCATCTATCTTAACAGGTAACATAGAATTTTCATCAC
Organism: Euphorbia tirucalli; assembly: GCA_039660915.1. NCBI lineage: Eukaryota > Viridiplantae > Streptophyta > Magnoliopsida > Malpighiales > Euphorbiaceae > Euphorbia > Euphorbia tirucalli. The sequence goes on from CM077637.1 coordinate 51,418,676, forward strand.
AGAGGTCGGGAAAACCCGTGCTCATATCAAGGATCTCTTGTGTAAAGCCAAAATGGAACACTGCAAAGCCATGACCACTCTTATGTGCTCTAAGGAAAATTTGCACTTAGCCAATCTTACATATTTTTCTAACCCTACATTATACAAATGTATTATTGGAAGTCTTTAGTATCTCACTCTCACTCGTCTAGATATCTCATTTTCTAGTAAATCGGCTATCTCAGTTTGAGCGTGGGATTTTCATCCCCAGTTTCGATGATGAATGAGTTGTTTAAATAGCTTTCCACAATTGCGGGAGTTAAAGTCAATTGAAGATCAAAGCTTTGGTCGACCGAACTTCAAGCCTTAGAATATTTCCCGTACGAAGAAGAGGCTGTCTAGGAACAACAGCTGCACGGCTATAACATCTGCCGCATCTCTAATATGCCAATAGCCGCACGACTATTGTATCAATGTCTACATGGTTGTTGATCCCTAGTAGAAACTATGACTCTTCCTCTTAGAAATGATTTTCTGGATTTCTGGGATGATTTTACAAAGAAAGACCAGTTTTTTGCCTATATAAAGGCCTTTGATCTCTGATTTTAAGGGGGTTGGAAAGTTTTAGAGGGAGAAAAATAGGAAGAAAAAGGAGGAAAAAGAAAGGAAGAAATCCAAGCTTTTTCTTCAATTTTCATCTTCAATCTCTGTTATTAGGTTTAAAATTGGTTAGGAATCTTAGGAAAATACTTCACTAAGACTTCTAATAGGTTTAGAGACAAATTCGGACACTAAAACCTTAACTTTTGGAGCTTGAGACCATTTCTGGAACTTAAAGTTCGGGTTTGCATCAAAACTTTTTCTTAAAGATTTTCACCTCCTAAAGTTGTGGATGCATGCTACAAGGGTAAATATATGAGAAGCCTAAGCATTTGACTTGTTTGTGTTGTATTTGGGCATCATTTGCATCGTTTTTCAGAATACTCTATTTTTTGATTCTGGACTGAGGCCCAGAGCCGTGCATATCTTCTCAGTGGTTTATTGAGTGACATTCCCTTCTGTATGTTCATAGTCTTGCCATGCTCACTGGCACACCCGAACGTACCCATACTTGGCACCCTATTACAGGCCCTTTTCACATACAAGACCATAACATGGTCAGGTCAAAGGATCCATATAAGTACTACACAAGAATCACTTGTGATACTATACCATGTGGATTTCTCGTTTAATGGATCTATCCAGTACCATGCCCCATTGCATGTACCCATGAACTTGGTTGACATTCCATGTCCAATAGCCGGTAAGACATTGCCATACAACCAAGCTTATGATAGTCTTTGGTTCCATTCATTCCCATGACTGGAACAGACTATGGATGACTTTATGGTCATATCATTTTCCTTATCCATGGTCTTACTGCCAAATGCATGACACTTGTAAACATGGATATGGATATGTCCATTGAATACTCTATTTCTAGTATTGCACAAGATGTATAAAATAAATAGATTAATGCCTTTATTCATTGACACAAATGTATAATACCTAAATCTCATTATAAGATACAAACTGTATGATACAATACAAGGACCAATGCCTTAGGACTAGGGCATTCCCAATACGTACGAGTGTAAATATGCAACCGTACAACTTATGTCTCAACACCCACGTGGGTGTTAGTTCGGGACATAATCACCAAAAACTGATTTTCATGCATCTCATGACCATTGAACCTTAGATTTACATTCCAGAAGCATGTATTACAATGGAACAACAATGGAAACCTAGTTTCTTGATATTTAACTCATTTGCCATGTTAAATAATTAACCAAAAAAATAGTTTTCAAAACCGTTTTGTCAAAAATCAACATAGGAACTTTTCAAAATGTTTTCCAAGTCTAGTCGATGAGATTTGTCGAGTCTCTCCGGCTATCCCCTCTAAATGTATGACCCAGACTTGGTTATTATCCCATTATGTCTTGATTGAGTCCTACAAGCAATTATTTGTGTACTAACCTCTGTTTTGCAAGATTAGATGAATGTTAGGGTTCTATTATTATGATGAGATAAACTCGTGTACTTTACGTGATTGTATCCCGATCCCTCATTTAATTTACATGTATCCCCTAGGTTAGTTTATGTGATTCGATATGGTTATAATAATTAATTTATTTACCACTTTCAATACCTTGCATGAATGTCGTATGCTCTAAATAAAATCAAGTTAGTTCATAAAATGCTGTAATTTGGTTGTTGAAGTGTGTATTTTAATTAGATGACAAGTAATGGACTCGTTTGGACCTAGACCTCTAGATGGTATAGCGGCCCTTGCCTGGTTTCGGCTATAGCTAAATTTCCCAATTGAGCTAAGCCAAGTGGTGACTCCTATATCTTTTTCGGGATTTTGGTCTCAAATCTTTCATGAATATGATTTTCCAAAACGAATTTCATATTATAATTATAAAACAAAAACAATAAATAAATGAAAATTCCCCAATCCGCTTCGCGTCATCTGTATATTAAAAACGTCGTCCGCTCACAGTGACGACTCCAATGGGGATTTCTCTTAAAAAGTTTTTCAAAACTTAAAAGATTTGAAGAAGCATCGAAGTATCTACTAAAATAGTTTCAACAAACCTCTTGTAGCATTTTATGTGCATTGCATATTAGCTAGGTTGAGCATTAGATTAAGGTGCCATTATTAGCCTGGTGAATTATTAAAGTTGTCGCCTATGTTCCACTAGGTCGTAGGGACACGGATAAGGAACACCACTCATAGCCTCGTACGAACCCCTTCGCCTGTACCCTTGAGTGGGAAGAAGTAAGGAGTATATATTTGCTATGGGGACCTTGATATTATCTAGACTTGGATCAAACCCATATAAGTAACCGTAGTAATTTCCACTAAGATACCAAACCAATGCATGTATGTATCTATAGTTTTTCCTTTATCATCCCCTATTGATGATTAAAGTGACCCTCAACTAGGACTTGGTTAGAATATCGACTTTTTAACCATATGGAGAAATAAGGTTGGGAACTTGTATTCCCATACTATATGCTATGTGATTTACTCATTGTACCATACCCATACCATACCAATATAATCATTCTTTCATGCACATATTAAACAACATTTGTGATACTAACTCATTATTTTGTGCAGCCATACACATTATTTTCGTGTGTAAATAATTGCATCCATATACCACACTCTGAGTGACAAATACACTTACAATTTTTGTGTAGCCATATGCCTTATTTTCATGTGCAAATAATCGCATTCATACACCACATTTTGTGTGACATATACACTAACAATTTTGTTGCAGCCATAATTGTGTGCCACTTATACATAAGCAAGACCCACATTAATAAACCACATATAATTGTCTTTTAGTACAAACCCTAGACATGACCTTAAGGCCTTACATTCATTCCCATGTAACTATGGTTATTACGAGGAACTCACACACTCACTTATCTTTCAAAGAAAACTCCTTTTCAATACTCCCCAAGTACTGAACCTCTGTCCGTGTCCAGACTCACATGCACCCTAAACCCCTAGGTCGTTTTAGGTTTAAAGACTTCAAAACTGTCTAGTATCACTCTTAGGTACCCCAAGGGTGGCAAACCTCGGTCTGTATACATAATCATTCGTATACTACTGTTACTAGTAGAATCTAGTCAATCCTTTCTCGATACTCCCAAAGTACTGAGCCTCTGTCCGTGTGCAAACTCACACGCACCCCAAACCTCCTAGGTTATTTTAAGTCCAAAGACTTCAAAATTGTCTAGTATCACTCTTAGGTGCCCCAAGGGTGCCGAACCTCTGTCCGTATGTAGACTCATACATATACCACTGTGACTAGCAAAATTTAGTTAACCCATTTTGATACTTCATGAGTACTGAACCTCTATCCATGTGCAAACTCACACGCACCTAAAACCCTAAGTTATTTTAGGTCCAAAGACTTTAAAGCTGTCTAGTATCACTTTTAGGTGCCCCAAAGGCACCGAACCTCTGTCTGTATACAGACTCATACGTATATCACTGTGACTAACAAAATCTAGTTAACCTTTTTTGATACTCCCTGAGTACTGGACCTCTGTCTGTATGCTCACCAACTATCGGATCCACACCTATCATGCATCCACCATGTCACATCATTCATACATACAAGCATACCATGTTAGGTCAAAGGACTGTCGTGCATTCATCCATAGTGCTAACGTATAGCTGTGACTCTCTGTAGTTTGGAATCGAGCTCCTAAAGGAAGACTAGAAAGAGTCGGCTACATAGATCCTCAACCAAGGTAGAGAAATAGACCAAGATCAGTCTGTGCGGCATCCGGGTGTAAGCATCGGAATTTTACTCCGTAAAAAAAAACGCAGGTGTCACATGACTGTAACTTATAGTCATGCGACTGTAATTAAAAAATTACAGTTATACGACTGTACGATCGGAGCAGGTACCGAACACCATGCTCATGACATAAGAAAGAAGAGGGGAAAGATTAGGCAATTAATGCCCGGATTTGGTGAGGAAAAAGAGAATCAGAGAGATAAAAAGAGAAAGAAGAAGGAAGAGGGAATTAGTTCTGGATTCTGAAAAAAAAAATTTAGAGAGAGAAAAAGGGAGAAAGAGACAAGGAAAAGAGAAAAGAAGAAAACCAACTCAAAATTTCTTTTCCTCTTCTATTTCTCTTAATTCTCAAAGTTAGGATTAAAAACTTATTAGAAATTAATAGGTTAATAATCTGAATTTACAAACAAACTAAATTTCAGACTAGAAACCCTAGGATCCCCAAGCCTTTAGAGATTTTTGGACCCAAAGTTTCTAACTTCAATTCAAGGAGAAAGGAGCAAATTTTAGTGGATTGGAGCAACGCCAGGGGTCAATCCTACGGTGGACAAGCGCCTAAAAGGTTACCACTTTTTATCTCCTCTATTTTTCATGCTTTCTGGGTGAGTGGTGTGTTTTTATGCATCTTTGCTTTATTTCTGCGTTTTCTGTTTCTGGAAATCAATAACAGTCATGCGACTGTTCTTAAGTTTGATGAACAGTCATACGACTGTAAGTACAATCGTACGAATGTTCTTAGTTTCCAGATTGATCTTCTTCTAGTTTTATTTCAAATAAAATTTTGGCAAAATGCTGAGTTTGAATGGTTTACAGGCGCATGACTGTAATTACAGTCGTACGACCATAGTTACAATCGCACGACTGTAATGGCCATTTAGAATCAGAATTCCTATTTTAATCCATAAAAATTTCCAAAAATTCATAAAAATTCAGAAAATCACCAAAAATGAATTTTGTTGTGTGCATTCACGACCCTAGATTCAATTTTCAGTAAAATTGCATTTAGAACAATGCTACGACAGAGATCCGATTCTCCCGAAAACCGACCCACCTCACATGTAAAAAATGCATGTAAACCAGCACAATTGTTTTCAAAATGATTTTCTCACAAAACCAAAGATACATGGACGTTTCAAAATGTTTTCCAGGTCTAACCGGGCCGACTAGCCAAGCCGACCCGGTTACCCCATATATGTATACCCCCGATTCTTAATTTCCCACTTCTGTCATGTTTAAGTCCTATTTGTGGTGTGCCGTATATTGTGCTAACCTTTTGTCTTGCAGCTTTTAGTTCCTTTTATTTTTATTTTTGGTGTATTTAATAGATTAACATGTGTATCCTAGGCTATTGTAATTTTTAGATAAATCGTGTATTTTAGACAGTTGTAAGAGTGAGTTCGAGAGTTTTTATTTTTTATTCGATCGAGTTGTAATAATTTAATCATTTACTATTTTACTTTACCTGTATGCGTGCTGTATGTTTAATTTAATGCAATAAAATTTGACTTTAGTATTTGAAATATCATCAAAGAGCATTGGCCAATATTTACTTTAATAAGCTGCGAAATAAGGGACTTGTCCGGATCTAGATCTCTGGATAGTGTAGCGACCGTTCGTTCGGTTCAGCTACATTATAAATTTCCCGGTTGAGCTAAGCCGGGTGGCGACTCCTACAATATTCATCGAGACTTAGGTCTCGGTTCTTTTATGAACTAATTCCATTTTTCTAAAACACGAATTCCCATAATAAAAACCCCACGCGAGTGAGGGGTCCGTCCAAAGTCGAGGCGCCCCTTCCGAAAGGGAGTCCGCGTTCTGTCGAAAACGTCGATCGCTCACACTGGGTCAGTGGTTGTAGAGTCAGGGTAGGATTCAAAATCAGAGGAATGGATTCAGAACTTTGGGGATTGATAGTTTGTTTGTGCTAAAAGAGAATACTGTAGAAATGGGGGATCAACAGAATACCAACCAGCAGAATACCGCTATCATCACTATTTCTGTGGTAGTAGCCATCAGAGACCTTTTGGGTTCAGATGAATTTAGGGCCAGTGTGAGTGGACGACCTTTTAGCGAAATGCAGTGAAGCGAACCGGGGATTTAAGAAAACGGGTTTCGTGATGTTTTGGGAAACGGGGTTTGTTTATCTTACTTTAGGGAAAACCGTTTGTTCGTTTTGAAATTCATTTTGTAGAAAATATTTTCCCGTTTTATTACTTAAAGACCTCGAAACCTAAATTTCAATATCAGTGCAGAGTCGCCACCTGGATCATCTCATCCGGAAAATTCCGGTACAGCTCCCTACCGAGCGTAGACTGTCGTACCTAATCTAGAGATTCAGGGTTCGGGCAACTTACCTACTTAACCTCGAGCTTGTATTCAGTTTATAATTTATATTACCATATTTATTCAATTTATTATCTTTCTCTACATAATTAAGTTTATTTTATCATCCCCGTGTTCAAGCAAAAGACAGAAATAAATTACAGAAAAATAAATCATACATCCAAGATATGCAAAAGAATAATAGAGGCCGCTTATACAACCAAATTGAATAAAAATAAAATCTCTCATCCTCACATTACAAGCACCTAGGATACACGAGGATCTAAGAATTTACAAGCGCCTAATATACACGAATTAATCTATTAATTACATGAAAAATAATAAAAATGAAAATAAAAGCTGCAAAATAGGCGGTTAGCACAATCATCGCACAAATACAAGTAGGACTCAAGCAGGATAGAATTGGGATTTTTAGGAACGGGGCATGCATTTAGGGGGTAACCAGTTCGACCCGACCGGTCGGACCGGTTAGACCTAGAAAACAGTTTTGAAACACCCTGTAGATTTTACTCTGAAAATAATTCTTTTCGAAAACATTTCGCTCGGTTCCATGCAAATTTCCACATTTTAGTGGGTTTGTTATCCTGGAACTCGGGGTTCCGTTCGTGCAGGTTTTCCTAATTTCCACATCCATCTAGGGTGCAGAAAATGATAAACACACCAAAAACAGTTTAAATCCGAAAACAGCATCGTGCGACAACGTCCGTGCGGGTCGTTTCGTGATTCTTCCTATTCTTGGAAACTACAGCCGTACGGCTGTAACTACGGCCGTGCGGCTGTGGTTTCTAGAACCCGAAAAATGGTTTTCTCATTTTTGAAAATGACGTTTTGCTCATTTTCGATGTTTCCCGAGTATTTTATAAGGTTTGGGGGTCCACAAATGCTAGACTACGGATCCGATTCGGATTGAACAACCCCGAAATTCAGAAAATAAAAAAAACCAAAAACCCTAATATCTGTACATACACAAATCCAAAAACCGAAGCTAAATAACATACGAATATGTTTGGGCCGAAATATATCACGACAGAATGCATAAAATGGAATACGAACTACTTTCGGCCGTTTGGGATAATTTCGGGAATCTGCCCCTAAAGAACATAGCCATGCAGCTTTGAGTACCAGAGCCACCCGGCTCTGTTCAAGACAAATACAGCTGTGCGGCTGTGTTTGGGTAGCCCTTTTTAGGAAAACTTGCAAAAATAAGAAAAACGCACAAAAAAAGTAATGCACACAGGTTTAAGGCCTCTCAGAGTTTACCTTGATGTTGTTTTGATGTGTTTGACGTACAGAAATGAATTGAAACCTTGAAATTAGCCTGGAATCCTCAACCGTACCGAAATCCTTAAACTAGTCCGAAACGAACCCGAGATGGATCCGAGCGAGTACAGGAGAGTCGAGAAATCTCCTTTAATGCTTAGGGTTTGGCTTTGATGTTAAGATTATTGGTTTTCTGGTCTCTCTTCCTCACTTTTCTTTCTTTTTCTTTCTCCTTTTCTCTCCGTTTCTTTTTTTTTTTCTTTTTCTGCTGAGAACCTTCCCTTCCCGTCAGAAGTCTCCTTTTTATTTTCGTTTTGTTTTTTTATATCCCTCTCACTCATAATCATTTCAAACATTAAAAGCGCTGTCCACTCTTTCTGAATTCGGCTGCCCATACCCTACTCAGTCAAGTTGTTCTGCTTTGTAGAACAACTTGACTCAACCCACTAGAGCCATACGGCTCTAGACCTATAGCCATGCGGCTCTAAGTAGAGCCAGGGTAATTCGTGGAAAAAGTCAACATCCACCCTAAACCCTAAAAAAAATCCGGGTGACCTTCTCGGGGTTTCGAATAGAGGACAGTGCAGTTTTCGGGATGTTTGAGATACTCCAAGTGACATTTCAATCGTTCTCAAATCCGATTCGTGTTCGTCTACTCAAATAAGGTAACCAGGAATTCTCATCATGGATATCGGGAAAAACCCTTGCTCACAGGCTGCCCCTCGCGGGACTAAAGTCGGCTTATAGTCGGCTGTGAAGCCTAGATCGAATTTGGTCTTGTGACTGGGAGCGCGGTGAGAAAGGAAGAGGAAATGTACCTAGCGTCCCTTGATGGGGGTGCTAGCCGTGGTTCCAAGTCGACTCGCTGTGGTGGAGTGTGCCCGTGTAGTATACTCTCTGTGGTGGAGTGTACCGTTGAATTCTACTTTCTCTCTTATATGGTGAAGAGGCAGCACGAACTGTAATTTGTCTTCCTTAATAGGCATTTCTTCCTCTTCTATGTGACGAAAAGGTCAAAATAACTGTAACTTTTCCTTCCTCTCCTATGTGGTGAAAAGGTTGGAAAGGTGGAAACGTACCTGGCATCCTTTGCTGGGGATGCCGGCTGTGGTTCCAAGTCGACTCGCTGTAGTGGAGTGTGCCCGTGTAGTCTACTCTCTGTGGTGGAGTGTACCATTGAATTCTGCTTTCTCTCCTATATGGTGAAGAGGCAGCACGAACTGTAATTTGTCTTCCTCAATAGGCATTTCTTCCTCTCCCATGTGACAAAAAGGTCGAAATAACTGCAACTTTTCCTTCCTCTCCTATGTGGTGAAGAGGTTGGAAAGGTGGAAACGTACCTGGCATCCCTCGCTGGGGATGCCGGCCGTGGTTCCAAGTCGACTCGCTACGGTGGAGTGTGCCTGTGTAATCTGCTCTCTGTGGTGGAGTGTACCACTGAATTCTGCTTTCTCTCCTATGTGGTGAAGAGGCAGCACTAACTGTAACTTTCCTTTTTCCTTCCCCTCCTATGTGACGAAGAGGTTGGATGAAATGTTCTTTTTCTTCGTGCGGTGGAACGACCGAAAAAGTTGAATTTTCTTCTCTGTACGGTGGAGTGACCGAAAAGATTAATAGAAGAACGCGTATTTATTTCTTGATCGATAATTTTGGAAACAAAAATTTTTGCCCCTTCGATCAAGAATAAATACAGCTAAGTTGTTTTGCCCCCAGAACCTGTAAAAGGCAAGAAATACCCTTATCGGGGTGAAATTGGCATGAACAAAATTCTAGCAATTGGAGAGTTTTTCATACCTGAGATTCAAAGTTGTATAGCTCCATTTTGCACCTTATGACTCTAAGGGTGCCCCTAGATTAAATCATTTCGGCTTTAGGAGGAATCCCGATCCGGAACAACCTAATTATGATGATGAGTTCTTCAACTATATTTTATGCAAGAGCACGTATTTATTTCTTGATCGATAATTTTGGAAACAAAAATTTTTACCCCTTCGATCAAGAATAAATACTGCTAAGTTGTTTTGATGCAAGTATACATGAATGCGTGCATGATTCAAGTGTATGCGTGTATACGACATGATATTTATTCTATTGTGCTTGGTATCTGTGCGAGGCTGGGGAAGGGATTTGTGGCTTCTGATGCTCTTCTGTGGGGATTGTCTCGACTGGATGGCCTTGTTGGGGACCCTACTAGGGATCTGTTGGGGATCCTAACTCAGTGGGGATCATCTTAGCTGGGGACTCTATATACCTTGAATTCTGTTCATTTCATCTGCCCGATTAAGACCGATGGATGTTTCCCACCATATTTGGGAGTGCTTCCAGGCCAAGCTTTCCCGCTCTTGTATTCTCCAGACTTTTCTTGTATCCTGTATTGCATTCTACTGGGGACAACACGTCCAGACCAGGAGTTGCCATCCGTACCAGGATTTCCATTGGAGCCGTCGTGGGTTTGGATGCAATGGCCTACTGATGGGTGTTTATATGTAGTGGCATAATGTATGCAATATGAACATCTAAGCAAAAAATCAAACATGCCTAATATCATTATGATGACACTAGAATGAATACAACATGGAACTTAAGAGTGAATCTGACTCTGGACATCATTCTCTTCTTGTTACTAACACAGCCTTTCGGTTTTACGTGTCGGAAATTCTCTCCTAGGGATTATCTCTTTTTTTTATATGGACAGAGAATTCTACGCGAGCACTCCAGTCGAGTAGATTTCTTCATGTTGGCTTGTCTTAGGATTGGAAAACGCATCTCAACATGTTCGTTGACAGTTGAGAGAGCATTGTTATTGATGATGCTCAGTGACCTAGCTTGTACCTGCCCCTAGTGTTGAGGTTTGTGTTTGGGTGTAGAACACTTCATCAAATCTGGTTCGCTGCGTGCGATAACCTGTATAGGGGCATTGATATGTAATGACGTGATGTATGCATATTGAACATTGAAACAGAATATGAAACATCTATGACATAATGAATAGGAATGCATTAGGAAAATCCAACCCATGGCTCTGGTTTTCCATATTGGAAATTTATTTTATTTTATTTTATTTTATTATTTTTTTTAGATTCATGTAAGAGGCAAGTCACCAAGGTATACAGCCGATCACTGGTAAGTAGTCACTTTTGTTGCAGCTGAAGACTGAGTTCTTGGAGTGGTTGGCAAATGCAACTTTCCCCTGAATATTGGCACATCAGGTTTTGCAAGTCTTTCTGTTAATGGTAACATCCCATTCATGATCGTTGAAAGCTTGGTAAAACCTGGTTACTCCAACACTGTTGGTGAAGTTCATGAATGTACTACCATCTTCTCCAGTCTGAAAAGGGACTAGGTGCCAGTCTCCACCTTCTCCCTATCACTTTTTGCTCGGTTAAACCTCTTGTACCATCCCTTGCTGGGTTGAATGTTACTGGTGGATAATCATCCCTTTCACACTCAACTATTGACCTCTCAAAGTGGCTCACCAGCTCCCCTTTTCCTTGAAGCCTAGTATAGGCTATAGTGCAGACTTTGCTGGACAAGAAGAGTGGTCATCTCTTATTGTGAACTGTTCGCTGAAGTTGGCATGCGGCTTTTGGGTTTGTGAAATTCACAAATGCATACCCTTTGTTCACTTTGTTTTTGAAATCGAGGAGAAGGTGTAAGAAATCAAAGGTTGACACTAATTTCTCATTATCACTCCCATTCTCTTTCATGCGGTGCTCGTCTAGGAGTTCCATCAGTAGTCTACTCGTGTAACGACAATTTTTAACTCAGTTGAAGCAGAATTATATTCAGATCCGCTCTCTGTCATGAAATTAAGGCCTTTCCTGTCATCTGAGGTTGCAAAGTAGTTAGTCTGGGGGTTTAGGTTGAAGACAAGTGGCATGGGATGGAAAGAGAATCCCCAAGCTGGTACAAGTTGATGATAAACAAATACTGATTGGGACAGTACCGTAACCATCTGCCCCGTCACCTTTTTGGTGCTGAGATGATGCAACATGGAACAACATTGGGGTTCAATTTCTTGTTAGAAGCCATTAATGGTAGAAAATGAAGTTTCACAGAATCAGCTCAGGGAAGGAGATGAAAGGGGTGATTCATCAGCTCAGGGGAGGAGATGAAAGGGGTAATTCACTAAATAAGTGTTGTGCCTTGCATATACATGGAAGAGTAAGGGTGTTGAAGGTATGGATGGAGGTGGAGAAGGGAAATGCTTTGGGTTTGAAAACAGGAAAGCCTCATTCCTAGAAGTTGGTAGGAAGATACTTCTTGAAATTCCCTCGAGGCACATGGACAAGAGATAACTTCTCCATGAGCCATACCTGTTACAAGACAAAGTTTCGAAGGTAATAATTTGATGAAACATGGAATCTGAGCACAAGCGATGATAAGAGGGCTACCTGTAGTAGCAGGAATTGGTTGTCGGGTTGAAATGATCGATCAGAAAGAGCAGCATCTAATTGAATTAGAGTCTCAGCCAGAATCAATGCGACGGGCTAAGCTCCAACAGGCATCTTAGGAATGGGCATACCCCAGAATTCATACTGCAAAGATATGGGCTCATCAACAACAAGCTAACCATGCTAGCTCATCTAGGATATTCCCGAGAAGTATCCATACACCAGCTCATCACAGAACTCAGGTGGAAAGCCAGGGTTGAAGCAGTAGTAGAAAACAATGTCTTCATCTAAGACAGAGGGATGTCGAATAGATCGACTAGAGAAGAAGCATCACCAAAGACAAAATTAGGGATATCAATCTTGGTACCTTTAGGGCAAGGCACATTGAGAATTGCACCAAACTCCTCGAATAAAGGACACAGCTCCTGATGTGAGAAACGGAAGACATGGTCGATTGGATCCCAAAAGCGAATGGTGGCTTGCTGTAAAGCTAGATTACGCAGCCCATTATAATAAGCTTTCATGTTTCAGAGCCCAAAAGGCTTCAGTTTTAGCCAATCTGGGTTCTTCAGAGCTCCGAGAAATGTGCAAAACCGAGAATCAAAAGAATCCATGGCCGAATCAAAAATTCACGATCTGGAAAGAATAGCCGTGCAGCTATATCTATAGGCGTAATGATTTTCTATGATATGTATGGGTGTTGATGATTCAAGGGTGTTTTTTAGCATATTTAGGCATTCTAGTGCATCATTATGTGTATTCGTGGACGGAAATGAATGAATTTAGTGAAAACGATGAAAATTTCTAAATCGAAGCAATGAATGTAACAAAAGAGTTCAAAAGAAGAAACTGTATGAATTCCAACGTACTGAACATATAAAAAAAATTGTATACAAATAACAGAGCTGTTCATATAGAGATCCTATCATCTATTGGCCCAGCCCCGACATCTCGTCCTGATCCTCAACATACAAATCCACCACGTCTACCTCTGAATCTAGACACCTGGCTCTGTACCAATCCAAGTCGCTCTGCAGCCTTTGAGTCTCCTGCTCGTACTGCGTCTGCAGGGTATTGTAGGGATTTTCACCGTGCAAAACAATAATTTTAGCAACAAAAGCAATGATTTTGCACTCAAGCCCAGAAAAGAAACAGACTCAACTAGAAAGCAATTTAAATCTTACCCAGATTTTGAAGCTTTCTACTCAAATTTCCAAGTAGGAAATCTCCATCCTCACACATGCAGGCCTCAAACGAGCGTGCTAGCGCTAGGCCAGGAGCAAGAATGGTCGATCCCCTAGGGAGAACTAGTGCTGGCCAAAATTTCACTGTGTTCTATGGGAAGGAGGCAGTCTGTGTTAGGTTAGGGAATTAAGGAAATAGTATTTTATTTATACTGTAGGCTAATTAGGGTTTAATTAATTAAACTTTAGGTTAAAGATTTAATTCAATTAAATCTCCATCAACTTTATGATATAAATAAAAATAATTCCTTATGTCAAAATCCAATTTTAACATATTTATATTTCAGTCTTAATTTATTTATTGCACCATGCAATAAAACAAATTAATCTAATATAATATAAATCCCAATTATGTCAAAATCCAATTTTGACAAATTACATTCCAACTAAATTATTTATTATACCATATAATAATTAATTTAACATTAATATAATTCTAATCCCATAAATGTCAAAATCTAATTTTAACAAGTCATATTTTAATTAATTAATTTATTGCACCATGTAATAATTAAATTAATATAAGTATGATAATAGCTCCTTTAATTAAATGTATAACCAATATATATTTAGATATTCAACATCCGAACTTGACCCTATGTGTGCGATCCGGTAGGTTCATCTTTATATTGGCAATGGGCTCCAAACCTTTGGATCCACAGACTATAGGTGGGTTCTAGCAAACCATTATAGCCCCCAATTAAGATGAATATATCTTTTAGACATATATACCTTGTAGCCTTTTTCTTATACATCTCATGCCTATTAGATATCTCTGCACTGCTAGAACCATGACAAAGTCATCCCCTATGGCTGCAAGTACATCTCTTGATACCGAGTAGACTGAAGAACATCAATCACTTAATCACCCTGTGATTAAGTATTGGGCTTGGCCAAGCACTTCTCAGTCCCACTCATCAAGTGGCTGGTGATATCATGATCTTACTTAAGAGATTGGCATTTCCCTTCGCCTTGCCCATGATCCTTAGGTATTCACAAGCATACCCAATCATACCCATACTTGGCACTCTTTTACGAGCCCGTTTGGCATATGTCAAAGTATGTGAGATCGTCCTTAAGTCCATTGCAACATCAGGGTGGATCCAATATAAGTGCTACCAGAGATTCACTTGTCTTATAAGGGTCAAGTGAAATACCCTGAGTGGATCGATCCAGTACCATGTAACCTAACATGTACCCATCTCTTTGATTGAGAATCCATGTCCAATGGCTGGTAGGACACCATCATACAATCAAAAACCATGCTAGTCTTTAGTTAGTATCATTCCCATGATATAACAGACTAAGGATATTTATAGTTAAATGTTAACCCTACTTTCATTCCTACTTGCTAGGAGATGCTGCTGACAAATCTGAGTATGACTTAACTAATGGATACTCTATAACTATTAATTGCATAAGAAATTAATATGATAGATTAATGCCTTTTATTAATTATCAAAATTTGATTACATTGTCAAAGGGACTAGAGCACACACTAACATGTCTGATGGTCCCGCTTAAGCTGTGCCAATTGCTCTACAGTCCCTTGATGAGCTCACAACGACTGGATGTGGGTCTACAAGATCAAAGGTAAAAATAGTCCATGTTAGCATACTCATGCATACATCACATAATACATAATAATAACAATTGTAGGAAACTCACCGACATCACCGCGATCTCTCGAAGGAGCAGGTGATGCAGAGACTGGTACATCTGCACGGGCCTCTCTATGATCTCGTATGCAACCTATAAAGATCCAACTTCAAATAAAAAAAAAGAGAAAAAAAAAAAGAAAAAGTACTCACATAGGTAGTGTTAGGTAGGACGAAATCCACTGGAAATAGGTTATACAAGGTAGCTCCTTTTCCTCGTGCTGGCCTTCCAGGTTTATAAGGCTGAACTGGCTTAAGAGAGGGGTAGTGAAGTCCCCATACACAGCTCTAGCTGATGTAGAAGAAGGGGTGGCCCCACTAGCAGCACCCGAGGAGGACCCAGCTCTTTGAGATCTAGGCCTAACCCCGATGCCTCGACTCGGTGGGCTCTGCATCAACCTCAGCAGCCTCTGCCTCCTCCTCATCCTTCTCATTTGTCTCGGTGGACAACCTTCTTCTTCCTCTTCTTCTGCATGAGAAGAGAAAGAAGCACAACACAGATAAAAAAAATATTAAAGTGACAATGAGGTACTCAAATCCAAGATGCACAGGTTGCGGTCTCTTATCTCATGAGGAATAGGGGTACGAGGAGTCTCAGGCAGTAAGCACCTCATAAATGTAAGGTAGCTACCCGGCACAGAGGGCATGTCCAGCCTAGCACCAAAAATCATGGCCTGATCAATTAAGGAATAGACGGGAGGCTAGAATTGTTGGGATTTTCACCGGAAATCATCCGAATAAATGCGAAAGATTGCGATAATTTCCTCAAATCCGTGCCCAAAAGCAATTGAGATGAAAATTGCAAAATCAAAATTTTATCAAGAAGAGATTAATCTCTTATCAGGAGTATCTCTTCTAGAGATAGCTGCAGAAATCAAAGCAGATTCCCTCCTCGTTCACATACACGAACGGCTACGGAACACCACCCGTGCTAGGGTTGGAATCGGGAAAACTTTTGAGAGAGGGAAGCTTGAGATTTTGGCTAGGATGATGTCCACACCCTCTTGGCTGAAATCCCTAGGTATTTTTTACCTAGGGTGGGCTGAAATTCTCCTTGAGATTTCGGCCCAATTTCTTCCTTGTCTTATGTGGGCCTTTTCTCCATTTAAAACCAAGTCCAATATTAATTTGCCAGGTCCAATTAATTATCAAACCCAATTTCATTTAACCTGTATCCTTAAGATATTATTCTAAATAATATATTTGATACAATTAAATTAAAATCAATTTGATCAATTAATTATACCATGGAATTAATTTTGACATCCATAAGACAAAGACATATGTAAACCTATACATATGAAATATTTCCACCTAGGAAATAATCTCATAAATTAATCTAATTAATTATGAGAATGCCAATCAAATATTAATTTTATTATTATGATCAATCCAATTGATCTTTATAATATAATTAATATAATCCTCTCTCTCTAATGTGTATACTCTAAGTATACAGGCGATTCCTTAAGTTCGTATTCAGACATTCAATGTGTATGATCCTGTGGGCCTATCTTTATGTTGGCAGTGGGCCTATAGCCCACAGACGGCAGGCGGGCTCTAGCAAGCCACTGCAGCCCCTAATTAAGATGGAGATGGCATTCCAACTATAATCATAACCCTGTAGTTTGAACTTGTATATCCCATGTCATCGATATCGGTGTCCAACACAGAGGCATGGATTGATCACCCTTTTTTGTGTCCAGACATTTACTTAATCTCAAATATACTGATGCTCACAAATAAGTTCCAACTTGTTTGGGTGTGGCCATACTCTTATCAGTCAAATTCATCAAGAGGCCGGTGATATCTTCTCAATGGACTACTGAGTGACAAATCCCTTCTGCATATCCATAGCATTGCCATGCTAAGTGACATACCCAAAAGTACCTATACTTAGCACCCTATTACAGGCCCTTTAGGCCTACCCCTAAGTATGTGACCTCGCATGCAACATCATCATATGGTCAGGTCAAAGGATCCATACAAGTACTACACGAGAATCACTTGTGATACTATACCATGTGGATTTCTCGTTTAGTGGATCTATCCAGTACCATGCCCCTTCTGCATGTACCCATTAACTTGGTTGATACCCCATGTTCAATGACCAGTAAGACACCGCCATACAACTAGGTTAATGATAGTCTCTGGTTCCATTCATTCCCATGACTGGAACAGACTACTGATCTCTTTATGGTCATATCATTGTCCCTATCCATGGTCTTACTGCCAAGTGCATGACACTTGTCATCATGAATATGGATATGTCCATTGGATACTTCATTTGAAATATTGCACAAGATATATATAATAAATGAATTAATGCCTTTATTAATGACACAAAATATGTATAATACATAAATCTAATAAATGTACAATACAAATACAAGGTCCAATGCCTCGGGACTAGGGCATATCCAACAATCTCCCACTTGCACTAGTTCCAACTAGGCATGGGCCTAATCCCTATAGATCTAGTATGACCCTCGTGCTTGGGCTGAGCCAGCGCCTTGGTTAAAGGATCTGCGACATTATCCTCGGTGTCCACTCTATGTAATGCAATGTCACCTCTCTCCGTGATTTCTCGTATGAGGTGAAACTTCCTGAGCACGTGCTTTGTGTTCTTGTGTGACTGGGGCTCCTTAGCTTGTGCAACGGCCCCATTGTTGTCACAGAAGATATCAACTGGGTCTTGGATAGTTGGCACTACTCCCAACTCAGTGATAAACTTCCTTATCCATACATCTTCCTTAACTGCATCACATGCTACGATGTACTCAGCTTCTATTGTAGAGTCCGTGATGGTCAGCTGCTTTGAGTTCCTCTAGCTTACAGCACCATCATTTAGTAAAAAACACGTACCCAGACTGTGATTGGTACTCATCTTGGTCGGTCTGGAAGCTCGCATCAGTGTACCCAGTAACTGACAGCTCTTCCTGACCTCCATACACCAAAAAGCTATCCTTAGTCCGTTTAAGGTACTTGAGAATTGCTTTGACAGTCTTCCAGTGATCCTCCCCGGGATCCTACTGGTATTACTTAGTGCAAAGGTGACATCAGGTCTCGTACATAGCATGGAGTACGTAATTGATCCTATAGCCGAAGCATATGGAACTAATTTCATGTTCTCCCTGTCCTCCCTTGACTTAGGATAGTTCTTCTTACTAAGTTTCAGCCCATGACCCATTGGCAAGAAACCTTTCTTAGCCTAATCCATGCTGAACCTTTTTAGAACTTTGTCTATGTATGAGACCTGACTTAGGCCCAGAAGCCGATTTGGTCTATCCCTATAGATCCTGATCCCTAGGATCATCTCAGCTTTGCCTAAGTCCATCCTTCATTGCGAAGCACTTATATAGCCACTACTTTACTCCTTGCAGTATCGGTATGTCACTTCCAATGAGTAGGATGTCGTCTACATAAAGTACTAGGAATGTGACAATGCTCCCACCAATCCTCTTATACACACAAGGCTCATCTTGATTCTGTATGAAGCCATATTCCTTTATAGCTTCATTGAATCTAAGATTTCAACTGCGGGATGCTTGCTTCAATCCGTAACTGGACCTTTGAAGTTTGCATACCCTCTCCGGATACTCTGGATCGACAAAACCCTCAGGTTGTGTCATGTACATATTCTCGAGTAGCTTTTCGTTAAGGAAAGCAGTTTTGACATCCATTTGCCAGACCTCATAGTTGTACCATGCGGCTATAGCCAGCAAGATCCTGATGGATTTGAGCATGGCTACTGGTGAGAAAGTTTCATCATAGTCTATTCCATGGACTTGTCTGAAACCTTTCGTAACCAGACGCCCCTTAAAGGTATTATTGGCTTTTAGCTTGTAGCACCACTTACAACCTATTACCTTAGCACCTGGAGGTGGATTAACCAAGTTCCAAACCTGGTTATCGTACATAGATTGCATCTCTGCCTCCATGGCTTTACACCAATTTGCAGACTGTGGGCTTGCCAGACCCTCCTGGTAGGTTTTGGGTTCTTCCTCATCCAAGATGAGAAGAGTTTGATCATCGGTGACGAGAAAACCATACCTCTCTGGTTCCCAACGATCTCTACCAGACCTTATAGGTCCTTGTGTGGCCTGGGTCGGTGCTTCCTCCCGTGGAAGCTCCACCTGGGCCTCCGAGTTATCCTCTTCATGAGCTTGTGGGCTTTGAACTTCCCTGAGTTCAACATTGCTCCCACTGTCTTTCTTGGAAAGGAAATCCTTTTCTAGAAAGACCCCCTTCCTTGCCACGAACACCTTGTTCTCGGTGAGGTTGTAGAAGTAATACCCTTTGGTTTCCCTAGGGTAGCCCACAAATAGGCATTTATCAGTTTTGGTTGCCCTAGCTATCACTTGCACAGGTGTCACGCATCAGCCGCACGACTGTTACCTTGTCAACTGCGCCAAATGTTGTTTTTCTCCCTTTTTTGATTTAGTTTTGCTACTTTATATTATTTACTAACTTTAAACGTATATTTATTTTTCTATTATTATTATTATTGTCGCCTACTTTATCATTATAAATATTAATTTCATCAATTTATCAATGATAAATTAACCCATCTTCTCCCAAGAAAGTTTTATTTATGCAGGTATAGACGACCTTGCTAGATTCCAGTTTCCCATAAAAACCATCAACCAAAAGAATAAGCACCATCAATCGACATTCATTCCCATTGTTCTAGATACATTAGAACTCAATTACCTCCATTCCAGGTGTTCCATAACACACCAAGAACTTCAATCAGCACCCCTAGTATCCCGGTATACTAAAGTTACTTTCATCAAACCTCGGCACCTAATAGCCAGCATCACTTTTGTAGTTATTCTTGATCGAAGGGGCAAAAATTTTTGTTTCCAAAATATTCGATTAAGGAATAAATACATATCGAATAAAAGGTAAATTAGTCGTGCACGACTTTTAAAAGGTAATCAGTCCCACACGACTTTAAAAGGTAAATCAGTCCCATACGACTTTAAAAGGTAATCAGTCCCACACGCCTTTAAAAGGTAATCAATCCCACACGAATTTAAAAGGTAATCAGTCCCATACTACTTTAAAAGGTAATCAGTCCCACGTGACTTTGAAAGGTAACGATCAATCAAGTTCCTCAGCCAAAGCTAGGGGCAGGTACGTTTCTTTTCTTTCTCATCATGCTCTCTATCATGCACCCAAATTCACCATGGGACAAGGTAAGCTTACAAGCCGTGAATATCTGAGAAACCTAAGCATTTGACTTGTTTGTGCTGTATTTGGGCATCATTTGCCTCGTTTTTTAAATACTCTATTTTTTGATTCTGGACTGAGGACCATAGCCGTACGGATGTCACAATAGCTGCACGGCTGTAGTTACAACTGAATGACTGTTGGTTCTTAGAACAGAACTATGAAACTTTATGGTTCAAAAATCTCCACGGGTCTTAAAATGACACCCTAATGGGTGTAAATATACAGCCATACGGCTTATGTCTCAATACCCCGTGCGGGTGTTAGTTTGAGACGAAATCACCAAAAATCGATTTTCATGCATCTTATAACCATTGAACCTTAGATTTACATTTGTTGGGATTTTTCACTGAAAATCACCCGATAAAAGCGGAAGAACGCGATGATTTCCTCAAATTCGTGCCCAGGAGCAATTGAAATGGAAATTGTAAAAACAAAAATTTGATTGAAAGAGATAATTCTCTTACCCGGAATATCTCTTTCAGAGATAGATGCAGACTACAGGAATCAATATAGAATCCCTCCTCGTTCACGTACACGAACGCCTATTAAACACTACCCGTGCTAGCATCGGAAAACACGAACTATGGAGTAAGAGGCTTGGTGAATTTCGGCTATAGTGTGTCTTCCTTCTTGTGGCCGAAATTCCCTGGGGTTATTAAACCCTAGGTTGGCCGAAATTCCCTTGAGGAATTTCGGCCTAACTTGGCTCCTTATTTGTATGAGCTTCCTTCTTTTAATTCAGGCCCAATCTTATTTTAATTAGTTTGGTTTAAATTAATTTCAAGCCCAACTTTAATTTACCTATGTATTTAATATATTACACCAAGTAACATATTATTTACATTTAAATTAAAATTAGTTTGACCAATTAATTTAATCCATCAAATTAAAATTAGATCTTCACAAATAAAATCATATGTAAACCTATACATATGAATATTTCCACCTAGGAAATAATTTCATAATTAATCCAATTAATTATGAAGAGCCAATCGAATATTAATTTTATCATTATGATCAATCCAATTGATCTTTATAATATAATTAATAAATTTCTCTCTCTCCAGAGTGTATACTCCAAATATACATGTGGTTCCTTAAGTCAGTGTTCAGTCGCTCAATGTGTACGATCCCGTGGGCCCATCTTTATGTTGGCAGTGGGCCTGTGGCCCACAGACTGCAGTTGGGCTCTAGCAAGCCACTGCAGCCCCCAATTAAGATGGAGATGGCAGTCCAACTGATATCATAACCCTGTAGTTTAAACTTGTGTATCCCATATCATCGATATCGGTGTCCAACACAGAGGCACGGATTGATCACCCTCTTTTGTGTCTGCACATTAACTTGATCCCAAATGTACTGACGCTCACAAACAAGTTCCAACTTGTTTGGGTGTGGCCACACTCTTATCAGTCACATTCATCAAGAGGCCCGTGATATCTTCTCAGTGGACTACTGAGTGACAAATCCCTTCTACATATCCATAGCATTGCCATGCTAAGTGACATACCCGAAAGCACACATACTTGGCACCCTATTACAGGCCCTTTAGGCGTACCCCTAAGTATGCGACCTCACATGCAACACCATCATATGGTCAGGTCAAAGGTTCCATACAAGTACTACACGAGAATCACTTGTGATACTATACCATGTGGATTTCTCGTTAAGTGGATCTATCCAGTACCATGCCCTTTATGCATGTACCTATTAACTTGGTTGACATCCCATGTCCAATGACCGGTAAGACACCACCATACAACCAGGTTAAAGATAGTCTCTTATTCCACTCATTCCCATGACTGGAACAGACTACAGATCTATTCATGGTCATATCGTTTACCCTATCCATGGTCTTACTGCCAAGTGCATGACACTGGTCATCATGGATATGGATATGTCAATTGCTTCATTTAATATATTGCACAAGATAAATATAATAAATGAATTAATGCCTTTATTAATAACACAAATAAGTATAATACATGAATCCAATTAATGTATGATACAAATACAAGGACCAATGCCTTGGGACTAGGGCATAACCAACAACATTCCAGAAGCATGTATTAGAATGGAACAACGATGGAAACCTAGTTTCTTGATATCCGACTCACTTGTCATGTTAAATAATTAACCGAAAAAATCATTTTCAAAACCGTTTTGTCAAAAATCAACACAGGGATGTTTCAAAATGTTTTCCACGTTTAGTCAATGAGATTTGTCGAGTCTCTCCGGCTATTCCCTCTAAATATATGACCCCGACTTAGTTATTATCCCATTCTGTCTTGATTGAGTCCTACGTGCAATTATTCATGTACTAACCTTTGTTTTGCAAGATTAGATGTATGTTAGGGTTCTATTATTATGATTAGATAAACTCATGTACTTTAGGCAATTGTATCCCGATCCCCCATTTAAGTCATATGTATCCCCTAGGGTAGTTTATGTGATTCGATATGGTTGCAATAATTAAATTATTTTTCGCTTTTAGTACCTTGCATGAACGCCGTATGCTCTAAATAAAATCAACTTAGTTCATAAAATGCTATAATTTGGTTGTCGAAGCGTGTATTTTAATTAGATGACAAGTAACTGACTCATCCGGACCTAGATCTCTGGAAGGTATAGTGGTTGTCGCCTGGTTTCGGCTATACC
Organism: Euphorbia tirucalli; assembly: GCA_039660915.1. Lineage (NCBI taxonomy): Eukaryota > Viridiplantae > Streptophyta > Magnoliopsida > Malpighiales > Euphorbiaceae > Euphorbia > Euphorbia tirucalli. The sequence continues at coordinate 51,441,820 of CM077637.1, forward strand.
TAAATTTCCCAGTTGAGCTAAGCCAGGTGGTGACTCCTATATCTTCTTTAGGATTCCGGTCTCGAATCTTTCATGAATATGATTTTCCAAAATGAATTTTGTATTATAATTAAGAAAAAAAAAACAATAAATAAATAAAAATTCCCGGTCCGCTTCACCGCGTTCATATATTAAAAAAGTCATCCATTCACACTCAGTTTATGCATGCACCTACTAAGAATCACTGGACTGCTGTCAAATATGTTCTTCGGTAGCTTAAGCTCACCTTAACTCATGGCCTTCTCATTCGCAAGTCCTCTCAGCTTGCTCTTCATGGCAACTCTAATACTGACTTGGCTAGTAATCTAGACGAAAAAAAATCAACCTCATGGGCTATGCTATTTATTTTGGCAATTGTTTTGTTTCTTGGTGCATAAAAAAGAAGAGAATTATTTCTCGTGCACTAGTTACTGCCACCTCTAAAATGTGTTGGCTTCAAAATCTTCTAAGTGAAATTAGGATTCAATTATGGACTCTTATACTTTGGTGTGACAACCTTTTAGCTATTTATCGCACTACCAATCTTGTGTTTCATTCTCGCAGCAAACATCTTAAGGTTGATTTTTACTTTGTTCTTGATCAGGTTTCGAGCAAGCTTCTCACCGTACACTATATTTCTACCAATGATCAAGTGGTAGAAGTGTTAACCCAGGCATTATCTGCTTTTTCAATCTTTGAGTTCCAAGTTAAACATTATTGGTCCCCATGTTCAACTGATGAGAGAGCGATAATGATATGTATTTATGTGTATTAATGTTGTAGTATTTTTTTTCTTGTATAGGACTATTCTAATCAGTGTTTCTAGCTAACCCTATTTTCCTTGTATATATTCTACTTATTCTAATCAATACAACACTTCCAATTGCCATTTGCTTCATCACCAACACCTAGCAGCCGTAAGAGGAGGCAACAATAATGTAGCGACTAGCAGCAATAATGTTAACTTAGAATACTCTTATAGAATTGCACCCCTTAAAATATATAGGCAAAAGAGTTGCAAATTGGACTTTTAGGATATAATTAAAAAAATATACCATACCTAAGGGAGTATGTACTTCAAGAGTTGTAAAATTTCTCTACTATTTGAGATCAACAATTTCGAGCAAGCAAGCAATGGAATCCTCTCCATCCAAGTTGTCATCCTAATTTCTTAATAATATGCTACAAGAACATGGGTATTTTATATGATCAAAATGAAGTCATTTTCATCTAGATTTATGTAAAACATGTATCATAGATAGGACTGTCAAAATAGGTTATGACATAATAACATGATTCGTGTAACCTGTAAATTAAACGAATTAAGGTTAAATCTTAAAGGTTAGAGTCATAAAGAGGTCGACTCGATTAATGTATATAATAAATGTGTTCGTAGGAGGTTGGCTCGTAAACTCGTTAATCGACCAACAAAACTCGTTTGTGACAAAAAAATATTTCTATAAATTATATTTAATTTCTTGGACTATTATGTCATTTGACATTTTACACTTCAATTTGGTTGAAGTAATTATAGTTGCTTTGACTTTAATTATGGCTTGTTGTGTCGTTTAAATGTGGATTTTAACTTTAAAATTTTTATTTTTATTTATTTTTAACATTACTCATGTGATATGGTGACTTGAAATACTATTTTTAATAAAGAAATATTAAAAAAAAAAACCCTTATGGTTTTACTTTTTTACAAATAAATGACTATTTTTTTTTTTTTTTTTTTACAAAATAAGAATTTTTTTAAAAAATATTAACGAAAAGAGGAGAACTAAAATTAAATCATGAGATTGCATAGGATATTCTTGTTTATTTTGAACTCAAAATTTTTAAGTTGGTTAATAAAAATACAATAGATATTGATGATAAATTTTGAAAACTTTTGAAAAGCGCAAATATTTTTCTAAATTAAATAATGATAATAAATTTAAAAAAATCATGACAAATTGAAAAATCTTCAACTTTTAATATAAAATTTTTAAATAATATGCATAAATTATTGCAATCTTAAATAACAAAAATAAATTTCATTATATCATCATTTTTAACATAAAAATGTTAGATGTTCTTTTTTTGTTAACATTTTTAAACACAATCCTCCTTTTGTAACAAAAAAAACCACAGTCTTTTATTTACAAAAAAAGTGAATAAGATATCAAATACTTTCTAAAATATTACCATTTTCAATAGCTTCAAGCTCTTCAAGTTCTTCTTCCGGCTGAATAACTGGACTTGAAGTGCTCAACCAATCTTGGCAACAAATCAGAACCTCAGTTGTAGTAGCAATTAAAGAGCTCCTAAACTAATATAAATTTATATATATAGTTACATATGTTTAGTATTTTAATATATATAATATAATTAGTGTGAGGTTTAGTGTTAATATATATTATAGAGTTAGAAATTATAATTATAGTATCTAGCATATTCTATATAGAGTTTAAAGTTCAGTTAGGTTAATTAATATAGGCCTAATACATTTGGACCCCCTAAACTTAGCCCAAAGAGCTAACTATCCCCCTAAACTTACAAAGTGTCCAATTGCCTCCCTAAACTTCAAAAAACTAACTCAATTTGCCCCCTAAGTCCCTCTAATTGCGAGTTTATGATACACGTACTTGAAAAGTCAAACATGAAACAACCAATAAACGATTGACACATAGCAGTAAAAGGGAGGGGGGAGGGGCAAATTGAGTCATTTTTTCAAAGTTTAGGGGGGCAAGGAAAAGTTCAAGGGGCTTCAGAATGTATTAGGCCATTAATATATATTATTTGCATTAGAATATCAAGAATTTAATAATTTTTGGGTTAACACCTTCTCTTTGTAACGTATAGGTGGTGGGTTCAAATCTTATCACTAATATACAAAATATCTTTTATATTTTTTGAATTAGTTGATTAGATATTTGTACTCATTGTTTATTTTTATTTTTCATATTAATACATAACTTATTTTTTTAATTTTTAATTTTTTATTCAATATAATATAATTTATGAAAATTATATATGTTTACAAAAATTAAATGTGATATAAGTTAAAAATATTTGTATTCACTTTATCAATATTTAATATGAAAATTATATATGTTTACACAAATTAAATGTGACATAAGTTCAAAATATTTATATTCACTTTATCTATATTTAAGAAAATAGTTATATATAAAAAAACTCGATTCTTTCGATCTGGTTCTATTCAGTTCAGTTCAGGTTTCAGTTCGGTTCAGGTTTCAGTTCGGTTTTAGATAATTTCAGTTTGATTTAGTTTGGTTCTCTAGAAAAAGTCAACAGTTCGATTCGGGTCAGTTTTTTTAGCAAAAGTCAATGGTTTGGTATGGTTTAGGAGAATTTTTTTAGAGATTCGATCTGGTTCTGATGCCCCAGGATCCGTGCCCAGCCCCAAGCATGAACCTATTTTGACACTCTTAACCATAGAATGGAGACAAAGTATCAAGAAAATAGGAAAGGTAAAAGAAAAAAAAAATTTCTAAAAGAAAAAAAAGGGCCCCGGCACGTACTAAATAAGCTCTAAAGTTTACAATCGTAAATAAATGCATACATAATGAAAACTCATAATTAATTGATGGTAAAGTTTCTTTAACTTTAATCATCCCTTATGGATTCGATCTATTCATTAATGTTGACATCAGCGTAATTCTAAATCTTATAATACATGGTATTTTGTTTTTGTTTGTGATGATTATTTTTTTTTTTTTAAATATGTTTGGTTCCTTGATTCGAGATTGATTAGGTATTTTTTATGTGGTTCCTTTACTGATTAAAGCTTTTTACGTACACTAAAACTCGGACTCGAGATCTCTAATTTAAGCGATCGAGATCCTTACTGTTCAAACCGATCTTAATTGGTTTATTGTTTGTTTTGATACATGGATAATTAATAATCTAATATCTATATTTGCAAATTTTGCACCATAAATATATGGTGACCCACGCCACTCATTTTAATAATTTACTATGATAAAATATTTGGGTGCCAAGAAAGTGGACAACTTTAATCCTTCCCAAATATTTGATACTCTTGGAATCAAATCATATGCCTCAAATCAATCATAGTATTTTCAAGGCAAAATGCATTACGTGAAATTTGATATTTTATCAAAATTATAATCGGTTTTAGATCAATTTTTTTAATCTGAATGGCTGATATCTTCATCCTGGTTTTATGCGATCCAAATTCAACCTATTTTTTTTTATATGTGTAATACGCTTCGTTCAGTGACAGAACTGTAAGACAAACATTTCAAAATAATATAACTTGTCATTATTATTTTATTTTATATTTATATATAAAATATAATACTTTATATATATATTCATACAAGAGCAGAACTAAGGGAGAGGCTCACCGAGGCTTCAGCCCCCTTCAGTTTCGATGGTCGGAGAACTTCCATATAGGTTCCTCCGGCCAGCTCTAGCAGCAGCCTCCAATGGAGGTTGTCGCTGCGTATCATTTTATTAGGGTAAATAAGGGTTGAAGACAATCCCCATTTGATCCTATTCTTTTTCTTATTTATAAGTGGGCCCTGAAACAACGTCGTTTTTGGTGTCCAAGTTAAAAAAACAAAGTTGACAAATTTGTCCATCTTATTAGCTTTTCATCTTTCCAATTCTTTATTTTTTTCTCCTTTTGTTTAAAAAAAATACTAGACATTTGGGCCCACTTTATAAAGACAGAATAGATATTAGTAAAAAACAATTAGCCAAATTTTAATTTTAACTCAAATATTTGTTATATTTTCACTTTAGAGTCTTTTCTTTTTCATTTTATTTGTTTTGTTTCATTTCTTCAAAGCTTTAATAAGTATTTTAATTTTTTTAATTTTACTAATATTTGATACCAATCAGATAATTACCATATTACTTTTATTAATTAATTTGTGTTTGAAAACGGACTTGCATAATACAATGAGAGACAATTGACTAAAATAAGCATTTACGTTGAGAAAGAAATTTTTGCAACAATTGAAAATAAAACAACCTCACAATATTATCATAAGAAGTTTAAGGGTAAAATGTAACTATATTGATTGGCACAATAAATTTAAGTGTTAAAACTAAGATGTAGCTTTTTATTTTTATGTGTACTTAAATATTCTTTTATAAAATATATATATGTGTGTGTGTGTGTGTGTGTTAAATTTAAATCAAATAACCAAAATCTAATTTCTAACTTATCCTAATTCTTGAGCTACTATTGTGGAGGTACTATTGTGGGTGTTACAACTTAAACAATGAGGTTAAGGTTTTAGAGATAAAACCTTCTCCTTTCTGCTATGGTTGAGAAATTAGTCATTTTCATTTTTCTAAACAATTTAAGAAGATATAATTAATTTGGACTTATAAACTAAAAATCACGATTTACTGCTCCCATTGTCATCTGCAAGGTGTTATACGTCGCTATCAACCATGATTCTGGCACCAGTTTTCTCATCCGGTCCACCACCAATTGTGCCACATGTTCCGCCCCTAGTGACTCCACCACCCATTTCTCATACTGTTGCTGACACCCCCACCAAATTTTACGCCAAGTTTCGCTCATCCCATCGCTCATAAATTACCATTTACTAATTCTTTTGTTACTCATTGGTGGATCCTAGGCAAAGAAGTAAAACTAAACCTAGAATCGCACAACTAAGGCAGTGTACCTATTATTGACAAGTAATGAGTCTGGTTGGTCCAGGTATCGATCCCACAGAGAAAAATATTCTGTAAACACTAAACTACTCGGGTTCCTTGCGTGTCCTAGGCGGAACTTATTTTTTGGATTTGATTATACTAACAACTAAATTATCCTACTCCTAGTTGATCTATCCCAGCTTACTTTGCACTTGAATTTGTTGGGGATTAATCGCACAAAACAAAATACGCAGCGGAAATAAACGGATTAATCCCCACCAAGGACCCATGTACATTGCATTGAATTGGAAGGAGGGTTAAAGAATTACCTCTTAATTTTTGCAGGATTGGATACAGGAACCAAAGCAGATTCCCTCTACAGTTGATCCACACCGAGCAATTGACTCACCGCGTGCTAGCGCCGGGATCGTAGAACAGTTCTTCGAATGAGAAGGTGAAAAATCGATATTTTTCATTTTTTTTTTTTGCCAAAAACATTTTTCGGCTAATTGAGGGAAAAGATGGGGCTGCTCCCCTTTTCCTATTTTTCGTCCAACACCTTTTGTTTCTAGGGTTTTTTTATCTTTTATTATTAACTTATAATTGTAATTAAATACTATATTTAATTATAATTATAAATTAGCCCCCATAAGTTTTATTAATTCTCAATTAATATTAAACTTAGTCAATTCTCCATCATATACACATATGTATGTAAAATTAATTATATCTCCATATAATATAATTAGCATACCTTATGCTATATTAATCTTATTAATATTTACATACATACATACATATATATATATACACATATACGTAAATGTATATTATAATTAATTATATCACCATATAATATAATTATAATATATATATATATATATATATATATATATATAGCATACTTTATGCCATAAATATATTAATCTTATTAATATGTTCATGTGTATATACATATACATGTAAATATATATATATATTTAATTTCTCATCAATAATAAATCATTATCTCATAATGATTTATCCCCGAATTAAGTGAATCTCATTTTGCTCTTTGTGTGTGACCCCGTAGGATCATATAAATTGGCAATGAGGAAATTACCATAATGCCCTCATAAGTCATAAGCGGACTCTAGCAAGCCATTATGACTACCCAATTCATATGATTGGTATAATCCAATAAACCTACTTATAGAATGTGTCATATTCCCTTTTGTCTCTTGATATCATGATTAATTATAAGACATGGTACACTTGTCAATCTTATATAATTAATCATATGCTTTCTCGATCTCAAAGTAAACTGTTCAGACAAATCAATTGATACTCTTATCAATTATTTGAGCACGGCCATGCATTTAACAGTCTTACTTATCGAGGGGCCCAGTGATATCGCTCTCTTGTTAGAGAGGGACAAAATCCCATATCTTTCACTCACATCCCTAAGCATGAGTCATATTGTACCCAACCACAGCCTTTATAACTACTCTGTTACAAGCAGCGTTTGACTGCGTCAAAGCACAACATGAATTCATCCCGGAATCCATGGTGACCTCAGGTCAAAGGAATCAGCTAATGACACTACTATAATCAAGATCAGTTGTGACACATGACCATGAACTTGATCTCATAGTGGGTCTCCAGTAACATGTTCTCTAACATATTACCCGTGAGTATAATCTGTATCTGTATACACTATATTCATCTTATGAATATCCATTATCACTCACACTAGTCTTAGTTTGTTATTATTCCCATAATAACAATCGACTAGGGATATTTAGAATAACACGATTTATTCATGGATACTTATCATAAATGCTAACATACAAACATAAATGACAATATTAATCTACATTAGATTAATCTTAGAAGTCAAATTACATAATCCAATATTGGCCTTAGGGCACAATCTCCAACAATCTCCCACTTGCACTATGGCCAATCATACATGTATCTTATACCCATTGACCTACATGACTTTCATGTATTCACTTGTGCAGGAGTCTTTGTCAGTGAATTATTAATTTTCGCTTCCGTTGTTACTTTACACATTTTCACTCTCTCTTTAGAGACAGCCTCTCTAAATTAGTGAAAAAAACGCCTAAGTATATGCTTGTGTCATACAAGGTTCTTACGCATAGAACTATTGTCCCTACAATAGTCTCACAGGATAAGCAATGCTTAGAACAAAACACAACATTTTGTGATGAACTTCTTCATCCAAAATTTCCTTTATATGTAGCTATATACTTTGACTATTATTATAGATATTTAGCTATAACGTTTTATTTTGAACCTTTCAAAATCATAACATCTCTTTTAAGAGAATACGATATCTCGATTGATATATTGCAACTAATTGCAATCAGTTGTATATGTGCAACTATTTACACAGTTAACATAAGCAAGCTTCTTTTAAGTCTTTCTCATTGAACGCTTTCAATGCTTTGACTTAAACCTAAACATTCTTTTGGATCTATCTCTATAGATTCTAATTTCAAGAATATAGGCAGCCTTGCTTAAACATTAATTGAAATTACTTTCTTAGCCATGATTTTACTTCTTGCATGGTAAGAATGTTATTTCAAACAAGCAATATGTCATCCACATATAGCATTAGGAATACCGATATGCTCCCACTGATCCTTTTGAAACACAAGATTCATCATCCTTTTGATAAAATCAAACCATTTGATTTCTTTATCAAAACTATGACTCCAACTATTTGATGCATGTTTTGATTCTTATAAGAATCTTTGAAACTTGCATACGCTACTTAAATTCTTTGGATGCTCAAAACTTTGGGTTGTGTCACTTACACATCCTCAATCATGTTTTCACGTAGAAAACAGATTTTGATATCCATTTGCCATATTTTTATAATCATATTATGCGGATATGGCAACAAGAACTCAATATGACTTGATCATGATTAATGACGAAAAAGGATTTTATCATAGTCCTACTATGAATTTGTTCGTATCCTCATAGTCACTACTATGAACTTGTTTATAACCCCTTTTTGTCACTAGTCGTGCTTTATAAGTTTGAAGATCACCATTCATGTCGGTTTTCAATTTGAAAACTCACTTGCAACCATTGCATACGCATCTTCTAAAAGATTTATCAAAATCTATACTTTGATTGTTAGACATGGACTTATCTTCAACCTTTGTAGCATCAAGTCACATATTAGATTCAAAATCTAACATTGCTTCTTCATAAAAGAAGACTTACTTCATCTAGTAAAATTACATCATGATTTTGAGAAATCCATATCTCTCCTAATCATGTCGTATTCCACTAGACTTTCATTGGACTTGTGTAATTTCAACAATGATCATGAAACCATTTCCACGTTCCTCTTCAACGTTAAATGTCACTTTTGTGAATTACGAGTTTTGTAGGTGTACTTTACTCCCACTAACTCTACTAGAAATTAACTCCCTCTTCAAGGGGAAACCATTTCTAGCTACAACTACTTTGTATCCCAAAGAAACACAGGAGTAACAACTCCTACTTTCCTTTTGAGTAATCCACAATACGATATTTAAATTTAGGTGCCAACTTATTCGAAATAAGCTTTACAGCCCTAAACTTATTCAATGAAACAATTTGGGTCTCTTACCCAACCATATCTTATATGTTGATTCATGAATTGTTTTAGACGGAACAATATACACAGCTGCTTTAATGGCATATTCTCGAGAAAACGATGATCAACTTGACTTCATCATAGATTGAACTATATCTGTATAGAGTTCGACTACTCCCTTTTCGACACAACTTCCTTTGTGGCGTAATTGGAGGAGTTAATTGTGAGACAGTCCCACAATCTCTAAGATGATTGTCAAAATCTTGACTCAAATGTTCACCACTTGGATCATATCTAAGTGACTTTACTATCATGTCAAGATACTTCATACTCCTTTTACAAGCTTTTGAACACTTCAAAAGTTCCAAACTCGTGTTTCATTTGATACTCTTATCTAGTGAAAAGTTCCATAAAGGTAATGAAGTATTAAAACCTTCTTTAGCAGTTGATTTATAATTCATATACATCCACATGTATAATGCTTAATAAATCGATTGTTCTTTGACTACTTTTAGCAAAGAAAACCTTTTGTCATCTTTTACAATAAACAACATTCGCATGACTCAAGATGATTCATAATCTCATGAATCCAAAGGTCCATTCTCATGGAGTTTCGAAATGCAACTTTGCTTATGTCTCCAAGACGACACTGCTAAAATGGGTTGGATCAAACTATTTGATTCGATCCTTACAGTATTTATGTTACAGATGGGCTCCACATATAAAGACAATTATGTAAATCTATATTTCATAATCATGTCTTTATAAAGTTTATAATTCACAATTATAAAATAAACAACATTTGTTTACTCAAGCCAACAAGCTCAATAGACAACAAGAGTTCGTAACTCACATGTAAAAGTTCATAACCTTTAACCAAAGTTCATAACTTTCATATAAAAGTTCATAACTTTTATGAAAAGAGGTTCGTAACTTTTAACTTGAAGTTCACAACTTTCATGTAAAAGTTCAGAACCTTCGAGTAGCAACCTTTGCTTCTCTTGTCTATTCGCATTCTACCTTTCACCTTCATAAGGTTTCTATTCAAGTTGCGATTCATCATATTCTACTAATATGAGATCCACAACTGGTATCTAATACATTTGATATAGAAACAAAAGTAGAATAGTTAATAAATACTTAAGGTAGCAGTCTTACTGCCTTTCATCTTCTCATAGATCTCCAAACAAAGTTTGCTATTTCCATTTTAATGAACGATTCAATCTAAGAAATGGCAACATCCTTCTTTTAGAGATCTCTCTATGCCAACAGCTTTGGTCTTTAAAACATGTTTCACCCGAACCTTTCGGTCTTTATGCTTTTCGACCTTCCTTTTATCCTTTTCCTTTTGAACCTTAAGCACACAATTCGAGGCGGGCTTATCCTTTATGGATAACTTAACATTCTTTTGCATCCTATGCAACTAATTCATAATTTTCTCCATGTCATTCAAATGATAGTTCATCACCAATGACTATCAATTAATGAATTCAAGATCACATCTTAATGCCTTTTGGAGGCCAATGAGAAAATGTTGCCTCAAATACTTATCTTTTCTTGCTCACTAACTGATGGAACATTTCCATTTGTGATGTATCATATATCTCAAGTAAAACTTCCATGTACGGAAGAATTGGTGGCAAGTGTAAGATAACAAAATTTAACAGAGTCCCTTCGATGCTTCAAGTAAGCATCTTTTATACTCGTGTTACAATTGCTAGTGGTTCATTGGGCAAAAGGATTATTGAGAACATATGATTCCTTTTGATTTGAGAACAATTCTCAATGTTCAATAACAATCGAGATCAAGGTAATAGCAATTATAACTATAATAAAGCGTGTAAAGATTTTAGTTAAATGCTCCCACTTAAATTATAAAACCCTTTAAAATATTTAAGTGGGTGAAGATCCAAAATCCATACTTAACCATAGCACTGCTTTGGCATGTCCCTATGATTAAATATAATTTCGGTAGGCAAAGACTCAAAATCATGCTTTAAACCATTTAAACATATTTTGGATGTGCACTTCTTTGCCAATTGCATCATTATGCAACTCTTATAATTTATGAGATGTATGATATCATATATCATATTTAATTGTATGTTACTCATCTCATCTTTGCCTCGGGCTCAAACACCGTTTTGATTAACCCTTTGTTAAACCAATTACAACACAATGAGAATCACCATTTCTCATATTATCGCTTCGCTAAGGTCACAACATGCGTACCCGCTTTGGCGTGGCTACCATGATGCGAACATAGTACTTGACTAGTGTTATACGTAATTGGGTGGCAAATATAAACTTCATAAGTTTATTTAGGGTTTATTAAATCCTGTGAGTTAATTGTATCATATACAATTTCATGGCATTAATATTAATCATACTTTTGTTAATATTAATTAGCATGGCATCTTATGGCATACAATTGTCTAGCATGCATATAGAATATCTAGCATGGCATCACATGGCATCTAAATAAAATAAAGCATGCATATGACTCGAACCGTGTTATGGTATGGTTTAAATCTACATTGATTTTCATAGGCCAATATGAAAATCAACAAGGTCATATCCTAGGTGGTAGCATCCATCACATGGTCATTGCACCGCCTCTTGGATCCGCCTCCACGTCTTTGCTTCTAAGCACCATCTCATGGATTTATATTTTACAAAAAAATTGCAACCTATACAATTTTTCTAGTAAAATAAATTTTACATATCATAAATTGCATCCTATACAATTTATCTAGTAAAATTAAAATTAAAATTTACATAAATACAAACGACTCGCAGGTCGTATTTATATAAAACCATAATAAATAAAATAAAGCATCCACGGGGTCCAAAACCATACCATAACACCATGCATAAAATTATCAACAATAATTTTATATCTAAAATATTTAGGGTTCAAAGTGGTAAAATACAATCACATTGTATTTAGAATTAATTAATTTGGAAAAATTCGTAAATATGCAGAAAACAATTTTCCACACTTAAAACGAAAAAGGGTTAAAAAACTATCGGACAGCAGGCTCATCGGGCTGCGCATACTGCGCGCAGCCCATGCTGCGTAAGCAGCATGCTGCTTACGCAGCACGGCAATTGCAAATTGCAATTGCAAATTGCAATTGCAATTTGCAATTGCAATTAGTATTCTGGGCATTATGCCCAGAATACGAACAGAAGCCTTTTTTTTTTTTTTTTTTTTTTTAATTAAATTGAATTGAAACAATTTCAATAAAAACCCATGAATCAAATTCATGATTCCAAAAACCCCTTAAACATTCCAAATCATTAACATAAAATCATTCACAATGATTAATCAATAAAATCAAATTTTATTTTGTTATTCACAATAACATAGAACCCTAAATAAAACATACAAACTCCTAACAACAATTTTGATCCAATCAAAATTATACAAACCCTAACATGCAATTTTGATCCAATCAAAACATAAATCCAATTCAATCAAAATACAAGTGGCTCTGATACCACTGTTGGGGATTAATCGCACAAAACAAAATACGCAGCGGAAATAAACGGATTAATCCCCACCAAGGACCCATGTACATTGCATTGAATTGGAAGGAGGGTTAAAGAATTACCTCTTAATTTTTGCAGGATTGGATACAGGAACCAAAGCAGATTCCCTCTACAGTTGATCCACACCGAGCAATTGACTCACCGCGTGCTAGCGCCGGGATCGTAGAACAGTTCTTCGAATGAGAAGGTGAAAAATCGATATTTTTCATTTTTTTTTTTTGCCAAAAACATTTTTCGGCTAATTGAGGGAAAAGATGGGGCTGCTCCCCTTTTCCTATTTTTCGTCCAACACCTTTTGTTTCTAGGGTTTTTTTATCTTTTATTATTAACTTATAATTGTAATTAAATACTATATTTAATTATAATTATAAATTAGCCCCCATAAGTTTTATTAATTCTCAATTAATATTAAACTTAGTCAATTCTCCATCATATACACATATGTATGTAAAATTAATTATATCTCCATATAATATAATTAGCATACTTTATGCTATATTAATCTTATTAATATTTACATACATACATACATATATATATATACACATATACGTAAATGTATATTATAATTAATTATATCACCATATAATATAATTATAATATATATATATATATATATATATATATATATATATATAGCATACTTTATGCCATAAATATATTAATCTTATTAATATGTTCATGTGTATATACATATACATGTAAATATATATATATATTTAATTTCTCATCAATAATAAATCATTATCTCATAATGATTTATCCCCGAATTAAGTGAATCTCATTTTGCTCTTTGTGTGTGACCCCGTAGGATCATATAAATTGGCAATGAGGAAATTACCATAATGCCCTCATAAGTCATAAGCGGACTCTAGCAAGCCATTATGACTACCCAATTCATATGATTGGTATAATCCAATAAACCTACTTATAGAATGTGTCATATTCCCTTTTGTCTCTTGATATCATGATTAATTATAAGACATGGTACACTTGTCAATCTTATATAATTAATCATATGCTTTCTCGATCTCAAAGTAAACTGTTCAGACAAATCAATTGATACTCTTATCAATTATTTGAGCACGGCCATGCATTTAACAGTCTTACTTATCGAGGGGCCCAGTGATATCGCTCTCTTGTTAGAGAGGGACAAAATCCCATATCTGTCACTCACATCCCTAAGCATGAGTCATATTGTACCCAACCACAGCCTTTATAACTACTCTGTTACAAGCAGCGTTTGACTGCGTCAAAGCACAACATGAATTCATCCCGGAATCCATGGTGACCTCAGGTCAAAGGAATCAGCTAATGACACTACTATAATCAAGATCAGTTGTGACACATGACCATGAACTTGATCTCATAGTGGGTCTCCAGTAACATGTTCTCTAACATATTACCCGTGAGTATAATCTGTATCTGTATACACTATATTCATCTTATGAATATCCATTATCACTCACACTAGTCTTAGTTTGTTATTATTCCCATAATAACAATCGACTAGGGATATTTAGAATAACACGATTTATTCATGGATACTTATCATAAATGCTAACATACAAACATAAATGACAATATTAATCTACATTAGATTAATCTTAGAAGTCAAATTACATAATCCAATATTGGCCTTAGGGCACAATCTCCAACAGAATTTGGGTCATCAATTGGCGGTTTACCGATCTATGAATGCTAATGGAGATGGCTTTATCAATTAATTACAATAGATGAATTTAACTCAACAATTAACCTTTAATTATGTTCTTCCGATAATTCAACCTAGCGTGTCTAGATCTTTTAGGTCCTTAGCCGGTTTCCCTTGTTTAGAGGCGGTCTAATTCTAAAGCTCAGAAAATAGGGGCACGTAAGTTCCACAGTGTCGTTAATACTAATGGTTTCCTAGGCGTCAATCTAGGTAATGCCACAAATATGAACTTAATAAATTAAGATCTTATGAGACTAGATTATCATTAAAGGAATTGCATAAAGAAAAGGAATAAAAATTGAAATTAAATTGCAATCAATTGTATTAATCAAGAAAGGTGATACGAATTCAGTGTTTACAACCAAACATAATCAATTGAGGAATCAAAAACTAACTTAATCGAACTACAAAAGAGAAGAAGAAAAACTTATGCCCTTTTGGTCCGATTAACCGGATTCCGACTGTGTGAAGATGCTTGGGGTGTACCTCTATAGACGAACTCAAGCCGGAACCAAGAACGTCGCAAAAGGGGAAGGTTCTATGTAAAACTTCTACCAATTGATGGTTCAAAACTCAAAGAAACAAATATTTCAAGCCAAAACCTAGCTACAAGTTTCTGCTTTACACTCTAAAAGTCTGGAAAAAGATCCCAAAAAACTTAGAAAATAACCTATTTATACGGCTAGGTTAAAACCACAAAACAGAAAAGATGAAAATAGGGCAACAGCAGAATTCCAGAGCTCGGCACGCCGTGCTGGTGGAGGTGGCACGCCGTGCTGTGTAGTTTTGGGGTTGGCACGCCGCGCTGGTAAGAGTGGCACGATTTCGTGCCACTCCACTGGATTCCATCCCTTGGCACGCTGGAATGGCACGCCGTGCCCTTATTGCGGCACGCCGTGCCATCTTGCTTTTCAGCACTTCAAACTCTTCTTTGCCGCCGTTGCTCCAACTTTCAGTCCGGGTCATAATGCCTGTCCAAAACAAACATAAAGAAACATAACCGCACCAAAGCCACGGACCACAAAATTGACCCAAAATCCAAAATTACAAAAACACCCCTAAAAACACGAAAAATGCAAAAAGTTATGAGAATCTAAACAAAACAAAAAAATCACAAAATACGCAAAAACCAAACAAGCAATCACACAAAGAACTCTAAAAACTGCCGTTCAAACCATGAAATTGCCTAAAAAATAAGGTCAAAACCGACCTTATCACTCATGCTCCTCTTGATTTGATTTTTTCTGATGTTTGGGGTCGTTCTCATGTGAAATCATTTTATGGTTACTCCTGTTATGTTTTTTTCTTTGATCATCAGACTAAGCATATTTGGGTTTATTTTTTGCGTCATAAGCCTGAAGTTCTAGGTATCTTTATGTAATTTCATACACTTGTTGAAAATTATTTTAGGTGTCATATTAAACAATTCTAGCCTGATTGGGGTGGGGACTTTCAAGCTGGTATTACATAACATGTTCTTGTCCTTGCACACCAGAACAAAATGGTTGTGCTAAATGTAAGCATCGTGACATTGTTGAAACTAGCCTTGCATTACTTCATCACAGTTATATGTCACTCACCTATTGGACTTCTGCTTTTGTATGTGTTGTGTATAATATTAACTGACTTCCCACACCTACCTTAAAATATGACAATCCCTACAATAGGTTATTTGGGCAACACCCTGATTATAATTTTCTCAAAGTATTTGGATGTTTGTGTTACCCATGGCTTTGTGATGTGGGCCACAAGTTGTAAAAAGGATCAACAATTCAACCTGGAAACAGTTACTTGTCATGGAAATATATTAAATATATATTTTAAATTGTATCTTTATTTTATTTGCAATTATTTTATAATTTGGATCAGGAATAGATTTTATTGTAAGGATCCTAAATTGATAAGGATTCCTATTTTGTTTGTATTTTAATTTATTTAGTATTTTTTTTAATTAGGAAGTTTAGACTATTCAGAAGTTTTTATTGTTTAGGAGTTTTATTACATTTAGGGTAGTTTGCTTATAAATAGGCTTTTATTTCTCAATTGTAATGAGTTTTGATTTCAATAAAATTTCGGAATTATTTCCCTTACCCTGCTTTTGTGAATTTTGCGAAATTCAACTAGTAGAAGACTAATTTCCAGCATCGTGCGCGATCAACGGACTTTAGTATCTTTTGTTCGAGTTTCCGCTGCATCAATTGGTATCAGAGCCGAATTCCTAAACCTTAGTCGTCATCATGCCGCCAAGAAGAAAGCACAGAGTCGATGAGGTTGTGGGACAAGAAGATATGAACCGATTAGAGCAGAGACTAAAACAACGCCTCGAAATCCTAATAGACCAGAGAATGGAGACTATTGTGGATCGTTTGGTAGACCGAATAGATAGGCTATTCGCAACTCGCATGAGGGTGAATCCTCGACAAAGGAGGAACCCTAATTATGAAGAATTCAGAAATCCTTTTGTTGGATTGGAAGAGTTGTATGACAGAGAGAATGAAGTAATTTTCTCTCAAGAATCAAAGCTTGGAGAAGGTAAATTCTTTGATTGCACTTTACCTCCAACAGATGATGAAGAATATGCTTGTGTTGAAGTAGTAGATTATGATTCTAGTGATAAGATTATTGGTATTAAAGAAACTTTACAGCCAATTTATGATGAAGTATATGAAGACGAATATGGGAATTCTGATTGGAAAGGTGATATCGATTTTATTGGGGTCAATTATATTTTGAATATGGATCCGTTTAACAAACTTAAAGCTTGGTTTCCTAACGGAAAAACTCAAGGATGAGTTTTTTCTAAGAGAAGGAGTATGATGCGGGCCACAAGTTGTAAAAAGGATCAGCAATTCAACTTGGAAACAGTTACTTGTCATGTAAATAAATGAAATATATATTTTAATTTGTATCTTTATTTTAATTGCAATTATTTTATAATTCGGATTAGGAATAGATTTTATTGTAAGGATCCTAAATTGAGAAGGATTCCTATTTTTTTGTATTTTAATTTATTTAGTATTTTTTTTAATTAGGAAGTTTTGACTATTTAGAAGTTTTTATTTTTTAGGAGTTTTATTACATTTAGGGTAGTTTGCCTATAAATAGGCTTTTATTTCTCAATTGTAATCAGTTTTGATTTCAATAAAATTTCGGAATTATTTCCCTTACCCTGCTTTTGTGAATTTTGCGAAATTCAACTAGTAGAAGACTAATTTCCGGCATCGTGCGCCATCAACGGACTTTAGTATCTTTTGTTCGAGTTTCAGCTGCATCATTTTGTCTATATGCTAAGAATAAACTTGAAAACATTGCTCAACTCCTTGTGTTTTTCTTGCGTACAGTAAATTGCATAAAGGTTATCAATGTTTAGATCTTCAGACTGGTCGTATTTATATCTCACACCATGTGTCGTTTGATGAACATGTTTTCCCATTTGCCTCTTGATACGAACCAGTGATGCTAGTATCAACAACTCCAGAATCTTCCTCTTTCCTATCAGTTACTTTTCCCCTAGCTCTAGTACAACATTGCCCTCCTCCACAAAATAAAACACTATCACCCAATGCCCACATGCCCTAAACTGCCTCTACACCTGAAAGTGCCCCTACCTGCACTACCTTTACCTGTACCAACCGAACAATGATTGCCCCTATCCATTACAGTTCTGTAGGTAATTCTATGCCTTCTAGTGTTGTACCCTGTCATCCTATTTATACGATGTATTCTGTTCTTGTTACTGCAATGGAATCGATCCCTATTTCTAGGGCGGAATCGGTTGCTAATTCAACTGTTTCTGGATAGCCTTCTATTCCACTGGTGGTTGATTTTTTTGGTTATAAGGCTTCATCCAGCAGTCCTCAGAATACAAAAGCACACACTATGGTTACATGGAAAAAAATTGTTCCTTTACAAGCCTATGATATTCTGAATTTGGTTACTACTTCCTCTATTCCTGCTAAACCTACTTGTTATACATAGGCTATTAAAATACTTAAATGGCGTGATGCTATGGTTGTTGAATATACTGCATTGGTAAAGAATGATACTTGGTAGCTTGTATTGTCTACTGTGCATAAAATGTTATTGGTTGTAAATAGATTTTTAAACTCAAATGTCATCCGAATAGCTTTATTGATAGGTATAAGGCACGACTAGTTGCCTAGGGATTTCATCAGTGACTGGGGGTGGAGTTTCATGAGACCTTTAGATCGATTGTTAAATCGGTGATTATTCATTGTTTATTGTCTTTGGTATTGTATTATAAGTGGCATGTTTCTCAACCTGATGTGTCTAATGCTTTTTTGCACAGGGATCCTTTTGAGACAGTTTATATGCAGCAACCTTTAGGGTTCTATGATCCTACTCGTCCTCATTATGTGTGTCAATTTCAGAAATTTCTTTATGGTCTCAAACAGGCACTACGCACTTGGACTAAATGTTTAGCTTCGGCATTAGCAATGTTTGGGTTTCAGAAATCCAAAGCTGATACTTCTTTGGTATATGATTGCCAAGGCTCTATGTTTATTTTTTGTTTGGTGTATATGGATGATCTCTTACTATTGGGTAGTGATCCTACTAAGATTGTTGTTGTGATTACAGCTTTGCATAAACATTTTGCCATTTGAAACCTTGTTGGGTTATTGGGTTGACCAGGGCCTTTTTCTCCATTAATCAAAGTATGTGTCTGATCTTTTGAAGCATGCTAACATGGTCACATGTGCGCCTGTCACGACTCCGCTTTCCACCTTTACTAAGTTGCATCTAACACGGCCTGATATTTCTCACGCAATAAATAAAGTGTCACAATTTATGCATAAATCGACTAATTTGCACTGACAGCAATCAAGCGCATACTTCACTATCTTCATGGCATGAGTCCTTATGGTATTTTATTACACCTTTCGCTTCCTCATTTGTTTGCTTATGCAGATTCTGATTGGGCAGGTGATAGTGATGACCGAAAGCCCACTATAGGCTAATTAGTTGTACAGTGAATCCTATTTTTCATAATCGCAGTAAGCCCATTGAGGTTGACTTTCACTTTGTTTGTGACAAAGTTGCACATGGGCATCTCAAGGTTTTATATTTATGCACCACTAACCAGATAGCTGATGTACTTACCAAGTCTCTTGCCAAGCAATGTTTTCAGTGGCTTTGTGTCAAAGTTAACCATGGTCTTCCCGGCTTAACCTGAGGGAGGGTGTAAAGGATAATTGTACTTCGGAATATTAGTATATCCTAATTAGTTGTATGTTCCTAATTGGAGTCTAAACCCTAGTCTCCATGTCTTTGTATATGTAGTGCAGGGCTGGAATAATAATAACCAATCCTTGCACTCAACACTTTAGAAATCACTGCTCATGCTTAGCAATATGTTGTGAGGAATGTTACACTTGGTCCTGATGTTGTTGATTCTATTATTTAATTGGAAAGATTATGTTTCTAGGAACTTCTCTATTTCTAGTGCTTGGGAGACGATAGTCCTTTTTTACTGTGTCTTAGTGGTGTATTGCTTGGGAGTTTCTGGTTGGCTATTAGAGCAAAGATTTTTAAATGGGAAGTTGCACCTATCTCTCTTTGTTTGTTGTGTTTATGTAACACTTGTCCTGAAACAGTGGAGCATCTATTTTTCCATTGCATTGAAACACAAAAGATCAAGGTTCCATGTGGTTGTAATATGGTCCCTAATTATTGGAGGAAGATCATTAGTTGGCTTACTATAATAGCTCAAGGCAGAGCTTTCATGGCTACCTGGCGGCAAGTTGTTGTGGCTAGTGGCAAATCTAGGACTGAAAATTTGGGAGGACTGGTGTGTGGAGGGAGTTCAGAGGTGAGATGACCTTTGTAAACAAAAGTTTCTTCTGGCAGAGGAGTTGAGTTCCCAAATAGCCAATAATGTCTATACCTTTTTTATTTCTAACATAAAAATGCTATTTGTCTAGTATTAATAATTAACCGCCTAGTCCCGTCGTATGAGGCAATTTCAGGAGCTTTTGATTTCAATTTATATATAATTATTTATTGATCCTTTCCATTTCACTTTTTTTTAATCCATATTATACTAACTTGAAGATCCTTAAAGTTTTGTATCTTTATTTTTATCCTAATTTTGTAATTTTCGCTTCTATTTTCATATTTTATCATATTTATTAATTAAATGTTAATTATTTTACAACTAGTTGATATTTTTTTAGTTAATTAACACAATATAGAAAATATCCAAGTATGAAATTTTAGTATGTAACAGGTAAGATTCAGGTGATATTTTTTTGGACGACTCGAAACTATTTTATTTCTCAAGGTGTTATATTTGATGTGAACAAAATTGTTCATTTTATCTCTTATCATGTAAAAATGAGGTTATTGTACAAAGATAGGCTTATAGAAAGAGATAGATAATTGGCATTTGTGGTCCTCAGATTTGGACTTTTGGGACCTTGTTATTGTGATAGGCTTATAGAAAGAGATAAATAATTGGCATTTGTGATCCTCAGCTTTGGACTTTTGGGACCTCGTTATTGTGTTTTTATTTTTTATTTTTTACTAAAAAGTTGATGGGTGGAACACAAGAACTTCGCAAGAGCTCATTCATTTTAGCACTACTGTCGCCCAAGTATATTTTAATTTTGGAGTTCTGATGGGATCCGTTTCATTAGTGTTGGAATGATCACATCCTATTAAGTTGTTGTTTCTTGTTTTGTAATAATAAATTTCTTTTTTCTTGAGAAAAGAAAAGTACATATTTGCCCTTATAAGTAAAAAAAAAAAAAAAGTAAATTTTAGTTTCAAATTAATCAAAATATTGTTAATTGTAATAAATAAAAGTCAATTATACTGAATGTTCATGTGATCATATCGCTTTCAATTCCACTGTGTTCATTACCAACTATACAACATATATTAATTACACAGCCACCTATTCATGTGATTGTATTGGAAGCCTAGTGCTTACCTCTTTCATTTGTATGATACACCGTATTAAGGCATATTGATGCACTCCTTATTTTCTCTCCATCTCAATCATCTGATTATTATAATCTCCGTATAATTATTATAATTTTCTTCTAATTATTTATATTACAACATGTTATCAGCACGAATTTACTCATTCGATTAATTTAAGTACGATTTAGCTCATTTGATTAATATCAACCCGAATTTGTTCATCATATCAATTCAAAGTAAGTTGTAATCTATAATTTTTATCTCTTCTAAATATATAATTTTTTTCTAATAAAATTATTTGCATCATAATTTAGATATGTCTAATCTTGCAATATTGAATTTGCGGCACTTAATATTACCGAAAAGAATAATATTTCTTGAATGTTGGATGATGAAATCTATTTAGATGACATGGGTCTTGGAAATACCATTAATGAGAACAAATAATGCTTCATGGAAAAATCATGCAAAGGCCATGGTTTTTCTTTGTCGCTATCTCGACGAATGACTGAAAATAGAATACCTGACTGTCAAAGATCCATCAGTTTTATGGTAAAATTCAAAAGAAGGCATGACACCTAAAAATAGTTATTTAGCAATCAGTTGCTAGATGCACTCGTTGATCCAAAACGATTAACAAATATACTAGCAGTAAATGTGACAATTCATATTGAAATTTACGAAGAACAACCTAATAATAGTTCTCAAACATGTCTAAAGTGTGGGAGACCTATTCAAGGATAAAAATCCTCGAAAAAAGGAAAAGGTCTCAATAATAAAAATGATTCTATTAAGTATAAAAAGGTTAATAATAAAGATAATCTTGTTAAGGAAGACGATACTAATATAAATACACTTCCTAGAGAAATACAACCATCCTAAAATTGTTGGAAATGAAAATATTCAAATAAATTATGTTAGTATTGAAGCAAGATGGAATCGAGATAAAATAGTCGTGGACCATGTTTTTGTTTATAATGTGACAACGAACATTGAGAATGAAAATATGGATCATGAATCATAATTCATTCAAGAATGTCAAACTAGAGATGATTGACAAAAATGGAAATATGCAATCAAGCATAATTAAGTTCTCCTAAAAAACATTAAGTTTTTGGATTAGTAACACCAGAAAGTGTAAAACTCGTAGGACATAAATTGGTATTTGTGAGAAAGAGGAATGAGAAAAATGAAAGAATAAGATACAAAGTGAGACTTGTTGCACAAGATTTTTCCCAAAGACCTGAGATTGATTATGAGAAGACATATTCTCCTACGATGGATGCAATACCTTTTTGATGTCTCGTTAGTTTGGTAGCCATAAAATTTGAGTATGTATCTAATGGATGTAGTTACAACTTATTTTGTATGGCTCACTTGATAATGATATTTATTTGAAAATCCATGTAGGTTTTAAACTGCTAGAAAAACATGGCAAATGAAAACTTAATTTGATAAAGTTGTAAAGGTCTTTATATGAACTAAAACAATTTGGGCTCTTGTGAAATCGACTTAGTGAATATTTGATGAAAGAAGGTTACAAAAATGATCAAATTAGTATAAAAACACATCAAGATCTGAATTTACCCAAATTTCTATTTATGTGGATGATTTGAATATCATTGGAACCCCCGAAGAGATTCCAAAAGCAGTATATTCTTTGAAAAAAGAATTTGAGATGAAGGATCTTGGACGAAGTTTTATCTTAGTTTTCAAATTGGTCACCTAGACAAGGGAATTTTCGTTCATCAATCAAGTTACACAAAAAAGATCCTTAAATGATTGAATATGGACAAAGCATATCCATTGAGTAACTCAATGGTTGTTCGATGACTTGCTGTAAAATGAGGATAGTGAAGAAATTTTTAGTCCTGAAATACCTTATCTTAGTGCAATCGGTGCATTAATGTATCTTGCTAATAATATGAGGCTTGATATTATCTCTGCATCTACATGGAGACATTGGAATGAAATTAAGCATATATTAAGAAACTATTGATTTGGGTTTTATTTTATTCATTTGAGTCTACACCCAAATTAGTTGGATATGTGAATACAGGTTATTTTTTCGATCCACATAAAGATCGTTCTCAAACAAGTAATTTATTCACATATGGAGGTACAATTAGATCTTAACGCTCAACAAACAAACTATGACTGTGACTTCTTCTAATCATGTAGAGTTGATATTTATTCATGAAGCTAGTAGAAAGTATGTTTGACTAAGATCATTAACCAAACATATACCGGAGACATGTGATAGATTATCAGATAAAGAAAATCCGACAATAATATATGAAGAATGTTGCTTGCATTGCGCATTTAAAGGAAAATTACATTTAAGGAGACATAATAAAGTATATTTCACCAAAATTTTTCTTTACTTACGATCTTCAAAAGAATGGTAAATTTAGTGTTCAACAAATTCGTTCAAGTGACAGTTTGACATATTTGTTCACTAAAGCATTACCTTCAACGACTTAAGAAGTTGGTTTATAATATTAAAATGCATTGTCTCAAAGATCTTCATTAATGTTACGAATACAAATAGTAAATACAAGATTTTATCCCACCTTAGTAAGATTTTTAATGATGCAATATCTCCTTCGCAATAATAGACATCAAAAGTGAGAGTTATGAATTATTGTTGTCCACTATTTGAGAAGGTAGAATTACTCTTTAGATATTAATTTTCTCTCTTTTTCAGTTCTCTTTTTAATCTAAGCCCTATTTATTTAATTAATTTATTTTATAATAGTAATGAAATATAAAATGTGTTTTAAGCGACAAAGATAAACAAATATAGTAATAAAAAGCAGTTTTGATTATGAAGACAAACTTCCAAATATGAGAACAACGCGTTTTTTTTTTTTTTTTTTTTTTTTTTTTCATCTCTTTTCTCATCTTATTGGATGCATTGTGTGTCAATAATTAAGAAAAAAAAAGTTATATTTATTTGTAATACCAAATTTAAATTTTCAATCATTTATCGTGTTGCCACTGTCCATGGATACAATGAACAACATTCATGCAGAACCCCACTTCAACATCAACATGCACATAAATATTTGATCTGTGGTAACAAAAACCATATTCTGCCTCAAGGTTCACGAAAGAGTACGACAAAATGTCCCAAAGCATTCTGATGTTGATGCAAAATGATCTTAAACATACACTTAAAGACCCAAGCCAACTGTGCGACCGTCTCTTCTTCGAAGTCCAGCAGTATACTGCTTCTCCAAATCCATCTGGACTTCCTTCTGCTTCTCCACTTGCAGCTCCGCTTCTGGTCTGTGCTCTACATTCACATCGCCCTTCACACCCTACAATTCGCCATAGGTACCAAGGCAACCTCAGACTCTGAAACTGTGTTAGTAGGTGAACTAACAGAGAGAACACTTCATGTACAAACATGCAATAATGGGTTCTTTCTTTTCTTTTCTTTTCTTTTTCAGTTGTTTTCTTCTTGTAATGGATTTCATGAGTTCAAACTTTGCACTAAAAAGCAGGTAATCAACCACTAGGCTAGTCACTTGCCTAATGGCATAAGTTGGTTCAATTTCAGAAAACTAAAAACAAAAAAGTAACAAGGAAATATTTTTTACCATGAGTTTCTTGAACTTCTCTCGTCTCTCACGATCATCAAATAGCGAAGTATCCCACCGGTTACCAGATTGCTGTATTAAGGACAAGGAAATAGCAGGCGGCAATGTAAATGACACACAGATAAAAAAAGCAAACTTATATGTGACGAAGCAATACCTCTTGAGAAGTTGTGCTCTTTTTGCTCCCCCAAAGCAGCTTCTTCTTTTGTTCCGTTGACATAAAACCCACCCCAACAAGATTCTTGTTAACTGCATTATACACAGAAGAGCTCTTATATGGGAACAAATTCCAGAATGTCAAATTCATTGTATTACTTTATGCGAACTTCTATATCCTTGAAACTAATTTATTTATTGAAATAACCTAACACATTCAAAAGGTGAGCTGAAGTGGGAGCCTCAGCATGGTCTATGGATTAATGACAAGATTTAATATTAATTAAACCCTGTAGTCCTTCTAGTCAGCTAGCTAAACTTGAATTGATGAAGCTTTTAGGCATAAGGCTAAGTTTATAACTAAAGATACAGAAGTACCATTTGAAAGAAAAACAATAACATTCCAATCTATCATCCGTTGTCCCGATGAAACCTTCACCCAGCGTATTTGCATTTCAGAAGGTCAAAAGTAACAATTTACATTGATCAAGTTGTCCTATACAGTCTCACACCATAAGTGGCAGTTTACATTGATCTTGATTCCAGAATTTCTTCCAGTTTCTAAACAATCTCTCTGCATCATGAATCGTTCCCAGAGCACATGTACAAGTCCTCAAGTCCTAATGCAATGATGTTTCAGGTTCAAGGGGAAAAGAGACTCTATAGAACGGAAATGGAAATGCACACTGGGAAAAAGCCACTTCTAAAAAATATAGGAAACGGAAAATGGGGCAAAACGTGCAAATAATAAAAAATAGAGGGATATGTATATAAATAATTAAACTATAAATATGTATTCATATAATTTTATTGTTACATAAAATAGAGAATAATTTCATCAATTATTTTTCAACTATAAAACCAATTTACCATAAACAATAACCAATTGAAAACATAGGAAACAGGATTGAAGAAACAAAGAAAGCATAGAGTTCATGTTCAAAAGAAATTGCAAATTATTAATTAAGAATTTTGAATTGAAGAAAAAACTTTAGTTTGGCAAAATTGTAGTCAAAATTGGAGGCAAATATAGGAAACGAGTTTCCAATTTCTGTTTTTACAGAAAAGGACCCAGAAACGTTTCGTGCTAGTTTCTGCGAGTTTCCGTTTCCATTTCGGAAACGAAACGTTGAAACAGCGCCTTGGAGTTTCTGTGCTTCATAGGGAAGAGAGATATTTGATGCCATATGTCCACACTGAGAACTCCATCATTGAGCTCATGTTAAATTCAAAAGATACAAAGTGGTTAAGTTTGACTAATGACTGATGAAATCAACCAAAGTTGCTGCTAATTCACTGCATAATAGAGTTGTATTACGGTACTTTTTTTTACTTTTGATAGTAAGAAATGCATGCCAGGTCAGATAAATTGTCGCTAGACAAATTTTGATAAGCTAGTATTTCAATACAGCACAAGAAAATTTTATTTTTCAAATGTCTCAAAGAGCTTCTAGCAAATCTTAAGTACACAGAGCCAAATGCCCATCAACTTGAAAAAGGATATATAAAGGGCAACCTTAGGCTAATTTGTTTGATAAAATAAACTTTACTTGCTTTGCTCATAAAAAAGAACATGAGACCAAAAGGTGAACCACCTTGAGGACGTCAGGGTCAAATATAAGCATAAGTATCAATTGTCTGCGCATCTATTATGGTAAAAATGGAACAATTGGCCAACCTCCTTCATTTAATATCATGGCATAAACAGGGCCAGAAAAAAATTTATGAAATTTAAATAGAATACCAAAGCAACTCTAACTACAAGATATCAAATGGAGATGACGGTCAAGTACCTAATTCAGCAGCTTTCATTGCTGCAACCTTTGCTGCGTTGAGGTCACTAGCAACTTCTGAGTTAGTGGCTTTACCATCAACCTCAAATACTTGTTTTTGCTTTTCATTGGCTGCAGTTATTGAGGAGTTGAAAAAAATTGAATTTAAATAGCATAAAAATGTAATACAAGCGGATGAATAATATAAAGTTGTGAAATATAGGCCATATAACAATTACCATTCTTGTCCTCTTCAGCATCCCAGTCAGAACTAAATAACTTTGGCTTTTTGGCTAGTGATTTTTTATTTTCAAACCCATAAACATTTTTGTCTTCATTCTGCTCTGGTACTGCTCTGCTGTGTCGATCTTTGTCCCTGTTGCTACCCCAATCATCACGTTTTTTCCCATCCTTCTGACCATTCGGCTCCTTCTGGTCATTCTTATAAGATTCCCTAAAGTGAAGTCCTTCATGGAGTACTCCGGAAGCATCATTTCGATAACCCTTGGATTCAACATAGTAAGAGGCACGATCACTTTTATGATCACCAGAACTCCGATGATAATCCCTTTTCTCATCCCGACTTTTCCTGTCACGCCTATCCCGATCCTTCTCTTTAGAAATTGTAACATTGTGTCTGCCACCAGCCCCAGCTATATCAGGAGAGGCATCCTTGTCCCTTAATTTTTTACGATCTAGGGCTAATGAATCTGTCTCTTTATCCTTACTTCTATGCTGCGAACTATCATATTTATCTCGAGAATATTTGTCATCACTTCTCAAATAGTCTCTTGACCTCCCATGCTTCTCCTCTTCATCTGCACGTTTCTCACGTCTGCTGTACTCATCATTTCTAGAATACCCACGGGAATTCCTGGAGGAGTATCTATCAGAATGCCTGTATGAATCTCTGCCATATTGAGTCCTACTAGAATCTTTGTCTAATTCTCTTTCATCGTCCTTCCTTCTCTGTTGATCTCCCCTTGCCACGATTGGATTAATGCCACTTTCACGCTTAGGACTCACTGCAAAACACCGAAAAAAGAAAAAACGTTGACCACCTTCAAGATAACAATAGATCGTGGGCGGAGGGAGGGGGGGAGGGGCTTGGGGGGCCGGTGCCCCTCCAGCCGCCGGGAAAAACCCCTACTAGAGGTGTTTAGCCGGCGGCCCTCGCCCCTTGAATTAGGGATTTGGGGGAGCATTTTGCCCCCAAAAATCAGAGAGATGAAGCCCTTGTGCAGGAACGAACCTGCTGGATGCCGGCAAGCCATAAAAATCGGCCTTCCTGGGCCCTATGGTTCCTGCTATTGAACGGCGGAGCGGTAGCGTTGTTGTTCAGCTGTAGGTTTTGGGGAAGAAGATGATCCCCTTTTGTTTTTCGTAGTTTTAGTTAAACAACTGTGTGTGTTTGGGAAAAGAATAAAAGATTAAAAAACTTAGGAAGGCCAAGTATATCCTTTTACATTTGTTTTTCTTTTTCCCTCCTGGTCTTTTTATTTCTTGAAAAAAGCGATTTATTTATCAAATATTTATTTTATTTAAAATATTTATTTTTCTAATAAAGTATTAATTAATTAGAATTTACAATTGTTTTCGTTCAATGTTCTCCATTTTACTTGGTATTGTCAACATGGACACATGGGTCTATTCCTGTCGGGGATCCGTCTGAAAGGGATGGGGATTCCGTCTGAAAGGGATGGGGATTCCCCGTTTAGGATCCCGTGGGGTGGGAACGGGACCAAATTTGTCCTCTAATGCTAAAAGGAGACAGGGATGAGATTATTTCTTCCTATCCGCGGGCCATATCCCCTTTTAGTCCCTGTGGGAATCACCGTTAAATCCCCTTTCAATTATTTATTTTATTATTTATATATATGTAAACAATTGAATTTTATAAGAATAAAATAAAACTAAAATTATTTTTATTTGAGAATATACATATAATAACTTAAAAAGGCTTTTTGTTTTGTTTAATACACTCTTTTTTTTACTTATTTTTATACAAATTTGATTTTACTTTCTTTTTTTAAAAAAAAAAAAATTGTTTTAAGACAGACAGAGATCCCCACGGGGAACTCGTTCCCCGACGGGACCGAGGACGGAGATTAAAATTATCTCCGTTTACTAAACGGGGATGAAGACGAGGATCTCCGCCTAACTGGAGATCAGGGATGGGATTGCCAATTCTTGCCCCGCCCTGCCCCGTTTATATCCCTAATTTTACTTAAATAAATATTTATTTAATTATTATTCATGAATTTAATAAATTAGGGTTTGTAATTTGGGTTTAGCTATTTATTTGTTTTATACAAAAAAAAAAAATTGCTAAATTACTGAAATTTGATAAATTGATACTTGCATTAAGCTAATTTGTAATCAATATCTATAATTTGATTTAATTATGTATTTTGGATTGAAAATGAATTAATTATTTAATTATAAAGTTAATTATTGAATTAATTAATTTGTATTATAACTTGGATTGAAATTGGTAGATTATAAATTTAAACATATGTTTAATATTTTGTTTGTGTTTTTATTTTAGGAATTAGAGATTTAAATGAGTTTTTTATTAGAAATAATATAAATATGATAACAATTCTTGAAAATAATCCTAGTAAGGGTATTTGTTGGCCTTGAGAACACCTTCCGGTTGTGGCAAGCAGTCGTCGCCCTTTTTTTTTTTTTTTTGTCTCTCTACAGAGTCATGTCCTGGCTCTGCCACTAAGTAGAGGTGTATAAGAGTGCATAAAAAATAGGCATAAAGATAGAATTTGGCGGGTGGGATGGATTTTGTGCGAAGAAAATAGAAAGTAGAGAGAAATTGAGTGGGAGAGAGTTTTGATAGTATTTAAGGAAAGACAGAAAATTATGTTTAATTGATGAAAAAAGGAGAAATTTTGAAAAATTCTTCAAATGCTTGATCAAAATTTTAGTCTCTAGAATGGATTAAGTATATATGAGAGGAGGGGTTTGCATGGTTATGCATTTGATTTTTGTGGTATTTTCTCCTTAATTAAGAAAATACGAGTGAAAGGAATGCCGTGAATTATGGAGCATCTACCTACCCAAAACGACGTACTAGTCTTTTTTCCATTCATGGCTGAAAATATTCTCCCATAAAATAATTTTCTTATTTTTTATATTTATTATTAAAAGAAAATTAAATTGTCTGCCAAATCTTCAAGTTGATCCAAGATGCTTTGAATTGTCTGCCAGCTGTTTAAATTGATCCAAGATGCTTTGAATTGTCTGCCAAATGTTTTACACGTGAGTTTATCCAAAATTTTTGTTTCTGAAAAGGTGCTCATTTCTTGACGTCATTGCTTACGTATTTTGCTTTTTCTGTCATGCATGCAAATTTTGCCAAATCTTCATGTCTTTGAATAATCTGCCTTTACTTTTGCTTGAGATGAAAGATCTCAACAGGCAGGCTTTTTTACTTTTTTTTTTTTTTTACTACCTTTATTGTTGCCTGGACTATTGTAGAATTAGTCCAGCAGGTAGACTAATGCCCTAAGTTTTGCCTAAGCTGCCACAGAGGGTTTTCAGCTTAGCGGGCTTATTTATTTATATTTGGATTTACATTTTAATTATTACATTACTTATTACATTTAGAACAATTTACATTTTACAAATCAATATCACCAAACGGGTCTTGACTATCCTGAAATAATTTGGAAACTACTTTTTTCTTTGTAGTCGACAAACTTGATTCTGATTCAGAGTCACTTGAAGTAGAACTAGCTTTTGCCAAGATATCTGCAACTTCCTCTTCTGTCTTTGCTTCTGAAATAAGTTTGATCAAATTTTCCTTGTCTCGTTGTAATTTGCTCTTTTCAACAGGAGGTTTTTCAGGATTGAGTTTCTTCAAACAAAAGTTTTCAACAATTTCTGGGGTCATTACACTAGGGTCGTAATTATCCCAAAATTTTATTCTGAATTCTCGATACAAAAGTGGTAATGGGGTTTCTTTTTCATAGTGATAAGTCCAGGAAAGGATCCATGGGACGGAGAATATACTGGCGAATCTTATCAATTTGTCTGGTTCAGCATTATTATAAAATTCCAAAAATTTATTATAACTTTTAGTGACCAAGGTAGGGAATATCTCAGGGATCGGACCATAATACTTAGCCCATCTCACAAACCAATTTGGAAAAACACCATTAAAATCTTTATGAAAATAGAAAAACCAAGAGTGATTAAAAAATCTTAATAAAAAGGCTTTATACCAAGCTTCTTGATATTCATAATAATTATAGGTTTTATAAGGGTTTGTAGTTAAAATTTGGGAAGTAAAAGCTTTTTTATTCCAGTCATTTAAAGAAAGAACTTTGACAATTTTGACTTTACTATAATTAACTTTAATATTATCTTGAATATGTTCTATTTCAACAGAACCAGATAACACAAGGATGGACTCATAATACTCTCTATTCTTAGATGGGTCTGCCTCTATGTAATGAAAATTTTGAGGAAATATTTCAGGAATAAGTTTAGAAAAGTCAAAATTTTCAAGCAAAAATACTTCTTCAGGTTCTAAAACTTTAATAAATTGTCTAAGAGAATTTGGAATATACTGACTACTAGTTTTCTTTAAATTTGAGGAAGTAGAAGGAGCTGCAGGTTTTGCCAAAACAGAAGAAAAAGAAGGTAAAGGGCTTTGCGGACGAAAACTTGAATAAGGGGCTCTAGGCCGAGTTGGAATAAGAGGAGAAAATCTATTTGGAGAAAGAATTGGATTTTGATTATTTTGATTATTTTCCAAAGAGGCTTTTGTCAAAACTTTCTTCATGTTCCCTGTAAAAATTCACGGGATAAAAAATCAGGTAAACTATTAGCCTCGCCTTTGATATATTCAATCTCAAAGTCAAAATTACTTAACAAAGCTTGCCATCTTGCAAATATTTGTTTAGAAACTAAATTTTTAACATCTTTTTCCAATACGTATTTAGCAGATAAACAATCAATTCTTAATAAAAATTTTTTCATATATAAATCATCTTCAAATTTCATAATACATAAAACAATACTTAAAACTTCCTTTTTAATGGTTGAATAATTTTTTTGAGCAGGATTCCAATTTCCAGAATAAAATCTAACTAAATCTTCTCTGTTTTTATTGGGTTCTTTTTGCTTTAAAATTCCCCCAAATCCAATTTCACTTGCATCCGTTTCTACAATTAAAAATGCATCAGGATGTGGAATGTTTAAACAAGGTAGACTTTTAATTTTTTCTTTAATTAATCTAACTATTCTTGTATGTTCTTCTGTCCAAGGTTTGGGATTCTTTTTTAACCTATCATATAATGGTATACAAAGTTTTCCTAAATCTTTGAAAAAATCATGTACATAATTCAAACATCCTAAAAATCTTTGTAATTGTTTTTTCTCTTTTATTTCATCTGGAAATTTTGAAGTAAATTCTAGACTTCTACTTATAGGCTTAATTGTTCCTTTATCTATGTCATAGCCCAAAAATCTTACTTTCGTCTGAAATAATTTCATTTTTGTTGCTGATACTACTAAACCATTAGTATGAATAACATTATAAAACTTTTTTAAATGACTAACATGTTGTTCAATAGATTCTGAATATACCAAGACATCATCAATATAGACAATTGAATAATTACTTATTGGTTTGAGAATATCATTCATAATATTCTGAAATTCAGAAGGAGCATTTTTCAAGCCAAAGGGCATAACATTCCATTCATAATGACCAAAAGGTACATTAAAACCAGTCTTATATCTATCTAATTCATTAATACCTATCTGCCAAAACCCAGATTTCATATCAAATTTTGAGTAGATTTTTGCATTATATAATTTTTTTAACAAATCTCTTTTATTGGGTATTGGATACCTAATCCATTGTAGCACTTTATTTAAAGGTTTATAATTTATCACCAACCTGGGAGTTCCTCTTTCAATTTCTGCGGAATTCATAACATAAAAAGCTGAACATGACCATGGTGATTTTGAGTCTCTAATTAATCCCTTTTCTTTTAAGTCCTGAATTTCTTTTCTACAAGTTTTTTCTAATTCTTCAGACATATGAATAGATTTTGACTTTGTGGGAATATCCTTTTCATTGAAGTCTTTAATATAAGGTAAATTAACTATATGTTGTTTTCTACTCCAAAAAGCATTAGGTATGGTAGCGCAAACATTTTTTGTAAACATTTCTTCAATCTCTTTTATTTTTAATTTAACATCATTATTCTGTAATTGTTCTTCTATTCTTTTTTCAGTTATTTCATCAATTAAAAATTTTATTTGTTTCTGCTTATTTTCTATTAAATTAATGTTATTTTCTATACTGCCTATTCCTTTTGGAATAATAGGGAATACAAATTCAAATAAAATTGTTTTTCCCAAAATTTGAGTTTGAATACCATTATCACAAACAGTAAATGGGTATAACATTGTAATAAAAGGTGTTCCCAATATTACTCCTGAATTCAAATTTTTTACCAATATCAAATAGGTTTTAAAACAATATCCTTTATTACAGATTTTTACTTTGGGTAATTTGTAATGTATAATTAGTTTTGATCCATTTGCAGAACTTAATTTTTCAGAAGTTTTTTGATAATATTTTGTAGGTATTAATCCTTCTTGGATACAATTTTGATCAGCACCAGTATCAATTAAAGCCAAAGTAGTAAAATGAAATTCATCTTCTATTACAATATTTAATTTTACTAACCATTTTTGATAATTAACTTTATTAATTATGTTAACATATTCTTCATCTTCCGGTTCCTTAATAATAATGCCTTTATTCTTATTATTCGTTGTATTATGTGAAGTATTGGGGTGTATGGAGCTATTTAATTGAATCTTAAAAGTTTCTTCCTCAAGAATTGTTATTCTATTTTCCAAGGTTTTTAATTGTGCAATTTCTGTATGTAAAGTTTTTATTTCTGCTTGTAATTCCTTAATAGATATTTCTCTTGGTGTATTAAATCTATTATATATTTCTTTAACATTATATGGAGTATAATTCTTAGGTTCTCTATTTCCTATCATATCTTTTAATTTTTGTAAATAAATTCTTTTCTCTTCAGGATTATCAATTTTTTCAATTAAATCAAATAAAAATTCTTGTTCATTTGTTAGCATATTTAATTTTTCACAATTACATGTTCCTATGCACTCACAACTGTCTGACTCAGTTTCACTGTCACTATTACTAATAATATTTAAATCATTTTCTGAATAGTCTGAGATTTCTGATTCTGAATCCGTTGTCTCATTTATTAAAATTTTCATGATTTTATTTTTTAGGTCGTCTGAAATATCCAAATTATTTATTTTTTGTTTTGCTTTACAATCTTTTGAATAATGTCCCTGTTTTCCACAAGTATAGCAGATGACTATATCTTTTTTACCTTTTCTAAAATTTTTTCTTTTCCTTTTAAAAGTATTTTTAACAACTGGTTGAGCTTCTTTAAATTTATTTTCCTTCTGATTATACCTTTTATAATATTTCTTTTTATAGCCAAATTTTTTCTTTCTAGATTTTCCTTTATATTTTGATGAAGGGGCTTTTATTGTTCCATAACCATATTGTTGACAAAAGGATCCCAACTCTTTTCTTCCTACTATATTATCTTTCTTTAATTTAGATTTAAATTTCATATCTGAACAGATTAATAAACCTTCATGATTAATATAATTGATCAATTGTCCATAAGTTAATTCAGTATAAGGAATAATACCGTTGAATTCTGCCCGCAATTTTTCTCTAATTCTATCAGCAAATAATTTAGGTAAACCAGCAATAAATCTTTCCTTCCAATAAGGATTATTACAGTCTTCTCTAGTCATTACTTTTGTTAAAAATAAATCTTTATACCAACGAAAATCTTGCAATTTAGGACAAGTTAAATTTTGTAATATTTCAGAGTTTCTATCTTGATAAATTCTAGGGTCTCCTACAAAACCTTTTAATATTGTAAAAAGTAAAGTTGGAATAATATCGTC
Organism: Euphorbia tirucalli; assembly: GCA_039660915.1. Classification (NCBI taxonomy): domain Eukaryota; kingdom Viridiplantae; phylum Streptophyta; class Magnoliopsida; order Malpighiales; family Euphorbiaceae; genus Euphorbia; species Euphorbia tirucalli. Next base: position 51,476,830 of record CM077637.1, read on the forward strand.
TTCTTCAGTTTGTAATCTTTGATTATTTTCTTCTTTAATAACAATTTTCTTAGCATTTACTATTTTATTTTTATCTTCTTGGGTTACGTAATAATCCCACCAACCTTTTAATTGACCAGTAAAGCCTGCTACTAATACTTGTAATACTTGTAATTCAGAATTATTTTTAGATCTTGCAGCAGTAGCTGCCATAGACATTTCTTGCAATAAATTTATTATTTGATATTCAGCTAAACCATCTATATTCCATTCACAGACAGATTCACCATCATATCTAGCCTGTAGCATATCTTTTCTTTCTTCAAATTGTGTATCAGGAGGTGTTGGTCTTGAATAATAATTTTTTGTTCTGGGCAAAGGAGTGTATGTATTAAATTTAATTTTTTGAATAAATTGTTCATCTCTATTTTGATCAAATTGATTTACCAAATTTTCAATATCGCTTATTTCAGTTTCTGTATCCGAATCTTTATTTATCACTAAAATTTGTTTATTTTTCATGTCATCTAAAATATTTAATTGTGCCAATCTAGCTTCAATTTTATTCAATATAGAATCTTCTTTTTTGAGATTAATTTTAATTCCAGATTCACAAGGTTTAAATATTGGTGTTTCTATTTTTGATGTTGTTGATGTTGAGGCCTGATTAGTTTTTGGTACAAGTTTCTGTGGAGACTGTACTACACATTCAACTCTGTTAAGTTGTTCAGAAATAGTATTTAATACTTGATTAGAATAATTGTTTTGACAAATTACTTGCATTATTTCTTTGGTTGGATTATTTTCATTCATATCTATTTTCCTAAATGGTGTTCCAATAAATGTTTCATCATTATTATTTATTAGTATGCTTTCTAAAGGTGGATGAATAGATACAACAGATTCATTATTTGTAGTTTTCCAAAGTTTTGCAATTTTATTAGTAACATTAATTTCTCTAAAAGGATATTCGATATTATTTTGTCTACAATAAAATTCAAACCAAGTAAATAAAGGAATATCTACTTGTAAATTTTTCATCTTTTTATACCAAAGAGTTCTAAATTCATTCAATTGTTCTTTTGTAAAATTATTAAAATACCAATTACGTTTCTCATCATTGTAATTTGCATATAAATCCTGTTTTAAAAATTCTTTATTAATCTCAAAATTTGTCATAATTAAAATTTATTCAATTATTATGATTATTTAATACAGAAAATGTTTCCATTTGGGTTCTTGTTGGACTCAACGTATTATCATCCCTTATTTCTTCATAAATTGGTCTTGGAATATTTTCACTAAAATCAACACTAGATAAATTAAAATTTCTTTCAAAACTAGACCGAGGTAAAGTATTATTACTTGACGATGGCCTATTATTCATATAAACAGATGTTCTAGCAGGTTGACTTAAACTAGTTGAAAAATCTATTCTAACAGTGCCATTGCTGTGTTCAATAATTCTGGATGTTTGATTATTTATTTCTAAGGGTCTAGGTTCACAAATTTCTGTTAAATCCCAAGTTCCTGATCTACTTATTTCATTCCAATTTAATCTTTTAGGTACTTGAATATTCGAGTGTGCTTTATTAGCTTCAAATAATAAAGTCTCATTTCTTTTAAAATTCCTTTTCGATCTAGGATTAAGAGTAGTAGTCATAACCTTATAATAAATTCTATATATGATAGCAACAGATCTTACATTTTCTTCAAATTCCAAATTTTTTGTCTTAACAGTCAATGTTAATGTATCTAAAATATTTGGATCAAATAAACTAATAGAAAATCCAGGATAACAATTAAAATATACAGGCCCATTTGCCAAATTTGTTTCAGCCATAGCAAGCAAAGAATTAGTAAAATTAATATGTCTTCCATCACGCAAACACATCAAAACAGGAATATCCAGTCCTAATCGAAACAAAGGTTTTACAGCAATTTGTACAGAACCAATATGCAAAAATTTATATTTTTTCAATTTATGTTCGTTTATAGTTTTTTCTGAAAATAATTGGATATTCTCATGCTCTTGGTTTATAGCAACAGTTTGCTCAGCAGTTTTAATAGCATAATCAGTTAAAAATTCAAATGTTCCAACAGAATAAATAGTACTAATATCTTGCTTTGGTATTGTCCAATCCATCAAGTCATTCTCAATTTTACTAATATTAATTTCCATGGAATTAATTTCTTCTTCAATATTATTACTATTCCTAATAGTAGAACCTGGTTCACGATTAGCAAATATTCTTGTCAATCTATTCATTTTGAATCTTATACTTGTTAAATTTATATTCAGAAATAAGATAATGCAATTTGAACCTGTTGATGAATAACGGGACCACCCAGCGTATCGGGACCACCTGGCTCTACTGGCTCTTACGGCTGACCAACGCTACGCCTCCAGGGCTGACCAACGTTTCATCATCAACCGGACCAACCTTCACTATCCAATTTCTTTGTATAAACTTAACAAACATAAAATCTAAAAGGAATTAGTTCAACAAAAATATCTCCTAATACCCCCACCGGGCTCTGATACCAAAAACAGCAGGACCTTTTAAAATTCGAGGAGATCAAATTCGAGGAGATCATAATTTAACAATCTAAAATCGGATCAAATGGTACAGTATAAGATTTAAAAATTCCAATAATACATTTAGCCAAAGTTTTAATAACTCCTAATTTTCGGGTTACTCTTAAAAATTCATTTTCATCAAAATTTCTATTTCTAATTTTTAATTTGGTCTCATAAAACTGAATTAACAAAGTTAGTTTTCCCAAAAGCAAACTCAATTCTTGCATGTTAACCAAATCTAATTGATTAATAGCATTAATAAAATTATCAGATACTTGATTATTTTGTGATTCAACAGGAAACATGCTTAATTTAAATAAAAATTAACAAACTGTAATAAAACCATGATAAAATGTCGTTTCCTTTGAAAATCTAAACAATTGCACCAACCTTCAACGTGAAAATCAGTATGTGCTATATATATTCTTTCTTCCAAATCAAGTAATTCATTTTTGAAATATAATAATTCGGCAGGATTAGATAAATCTAAAAGTTCAAAATTTGAAATAATTTTATCGATATGGCGACGCATATTGATCAAAAATTCAAATTACCTTTATTAAATAAAGTTTTACAAGGATTTGAAGTTTGAATATACAAGTCTGATTCCTGAGATTTGGAACAAGAGGTTTGAACAAGGGGTAAGGTAGACTCTGATTGGTTTGAGATACATATACAAGGGTTGAACAATAATTGCAAGTCTAAGGTTTTTTTTTGACAAAGGGCTGTAGAGATGACCAAGGATTTTTTCTTTTCTGGAATGGTGAAAAATTTTTGAGTGAGTGTTTCGCGTCGTGCCTCTTTTGGTTCTTCACATCTTCTTAAATAGCAAAAGGAAAGAAAATATCTGCTGCTAATTTACTATTTTAGTTGTTACGCTGTCCAAACTGTTGTGGAGTTGTTCTGCTTTCCAAGTTTATCTAAATGAGTTGTCGGCCAAGCTGTGTTGAATTGTCTGCCAAATCTTCAAGTTGATCCAAGATGCTTTGAATTGTCTGCCAGCTGTTTAAATTGATCCAAGATGCTTTGAATTGTCTGCCAAATGTTTTACACGTGAGTTTATCCAAAATTTTTGTTTCTGAAAACGTGCTCATTTCTTGACGTCATTGCTTACGTATTTTGCTTTTCTGTCATGCATGCAAATTTTGCCAAATCTTCATGTCTTTGAATAATCTGCCTTTACTTTTGCTTGAGATGAAAGATCTCAACAGGCATATAACACCCGGGATCTGATCGTCTGTCCCCACAAACCAACACGTGTCTTTCCAGCATGTTTTGTCCTCACTCACATGCTTCCTGGAAATTCCTTCCCAGGAGGTCACCCATCCTGAAATTTCCCCAAGTCAAGCACGCTTAACTTTGAAGTTACTTCGGAATGGGCTACCGAAAAGAAGATGCATCTTGTTGGTATAGGTAGTACCTATCAAATCTCTTATGCCCTTTCTCAACTGTACCGTCCCATACCAGTACAGCCTCGAAATCTAGCCTTTCTTGACTATACCGTCCCATACCAGCATAGTCTCGAAACCCTCTCTTTCCGGTATAGATTCGGTTCATTCCTGCCCCCATCGACATCCTTCAGGGCCGCTCCTTGCTCAGGTCATCCACCCCGGTGCCACCCCTCTTAGGACCGGGTCGTTACAGGCCCACCAGCTTCCGCCTGGTTCGTCCCTGAACCACACCGTACTAGGAGAGAGGGCTGGCTCTGATACCAACTATAACACCCGGGATCTGATCGTCTGTCCCCACAAACCAACACGTGTCTTTCCAGCATGTTTTGTCCTCACTCACATGCTTCCTGGAAATTCCTTCCCAGGAGGTCACCCATCCTGAAATTTCCCCAAGTCAAGCACGCTTAACTTTGAAGCTACTTCGGAATGGGCTACCGAAAAGAAGATGCATCTTGTTGGTATAGGTAGTACCTATCAAATCTCTTATGCCCTTTCTCAACTGTACCGTCCCATACCAGTACAGCCTCGAAATCTAGCCTTTCTTGACTATACCGTCCCATACCAGCATAGTCTCGAAACCCTCTCTTTCCGGTATAGATTCGGTTCATTCCTGCCCCCATCGACATCCTTCAGGGCCGCTCCTTGCTCAGGTCATCCACCCCGGCGCCACCCCTCTTAGGACCGGGTCGTTACAAGGCAGGCTTTTTTACTTTTTTTTTTTTTTTTTTTTTTCACTACCTTTATTGTTGCCTGGACTATTGTAGAATTAGTCCAGCAGGTAGACTAATGCCCTAAGTTTTGCCTAAGCTGCCACAGAGGGTTTTCAGCTTAGCGGGCTTATTTATTTATATTTGGATTTACATTTTAATTATTACATTACTTATTACATTTAGAACAATTTACATTTTACAAATCAATATCACCAAACGGGTCTTGACTATCCTGAAATAATTTGGAAATTACTTTTTTCTTTGTAGTCGACAAACTTGATTCTGATTCAGAGTCACTTGAAGTAGAACTAGCTTTTGCCAAGATATCTGCAACTTCCTCTTCTGTCTTTGCTTCTGAAATAAGTTTGATCAAATTTTCCTTGTCTCGTTGTAATTTGCTCTTTTCAACAGGAGGTTTTTCAGGATTGAGTTTCTTCAAACAAAAGTTTTCAACAATTTCTGGGGTCATTACACTAGGGTCGTAATTATCCCAAAATTTTATTCTGAATTCTCGATACAAAAGTGGTAATGGGGTTTCTTTTTCATAGTGATAAGTCCAGGAAAGGATCCATGGGACGGAGAATATACTGGCGAATCTTATCAATTTGTCTGGTTCAGCATTATTATAAAATTCCAAAAATTTATTATAACTTTTAGTGACCAAGGTAGGGAATATCTCAGGGATCGGACCATAATACTTAGCCCATCTCACAAACCAATTTGGAAAAACACCATTAAAATCATTATGAAAATAGAAAAACCAAGAGTGATTAAAAAATCTTAATAAAAAGGCTTTATACCAAGCTTCTTGATATTCATAATAATTATAGGTTTTATAAGGGTTTGTAGTTAAAATTTGGGAAGTAAAAGCTTTTTTATTCCAGTCATTTAAAGAAAGAACTTTGACAATTTTGACTTTACTATAATTAACTTTAATATTATCTTGAATATGTTCTATTTCAACAGAACCAGATAACACAAGGATGGACTCATAATACTCTCTATTCTTAGATGGGTCTGCCTCTATGTAATGAAAATTTTGAGGAAATATTTCAGGAATAAGTTTAGAAAAGTCAAAATTTTCAAGCAAAAATACTTCTTCAGATTCTAAAACTTTAATAAATTGTCTAAGAGAATTTGGAATATACTGACTACTAGTTTTCTTTAAATTTGAGGAAGTAGAAGGAGCTGCAGGTTTTGCCAAAATAGAAGAAAAAGAAGGTAAAGGGCTTTGCGGACGAAAACTTGAATAAGGGGCTCTAGGCCGAGTTGGAATAAGAGGAGAAAATCTATTTGGAGAAAGAATTGGATTTTGATTATTTTGATTATTTTCCAAAGAGGCTTTTGTCAAAACTTTCTTCATGTTCCCTGTAAAAATTCACGGGATAAAAAATCAGGTAAACTATTAGCCTCGCCTTTGATATATTCAATCTCAAAGTCAAAATTACTTAACAAAGCTTGCCATCTTGCAAATATTTGTTTAGAAACTAAATTTTTAACATCTTTTTCCAATACGTATTTAGCAGATAAACAATCAATTCTTAATAAAAATTTTTTCATATATAAATCATCTTCAAATTTCATAATACATAAAACAATACTTAAAACTTCCTTTTTAATGGTTGAATAATTTTTTTGAGCAGGATTCCAATTTCCAGAATAAAATCTAACTAAATCTTCTCTGTTTTTATTGGGTTCTTTTTGCTTTAAAATTCCCCCAAATCCAATTTCACTTGCATCCGTTTCTACAATTAAAAATGCATCAGGATGTGGAATGTTTAAACAAGGTAGACTTTTAATTTTTTCTTTAATTAATCTAACTATTCTTGTATGTTCTTCTGTCCAAGGTTTGGGATTCTTTTTTAACCTATCATATAATGGTATACAAAGTTTTCCTAAATCTTTGAAAAAATCATGTACATAATTCAAACATCCTAAAAATCTCTGTAATTGTTTTTTCTCTTTTATTTCATCTGGAAATTTTGAAGTAAATTCTAGACTTCTACTTATAGGCTTAATTATTCCTTTATCTATGTCATAGCCCAAAATAATTTCATTTTTGTTGCTGATACTACTAAACCATTAGTATGAATAACATTATAAAACTTTTTTAAATGACTAACATGTTGTTCAATAGATTCTGAATATACCAAGACATCATCAATATAGACAATTGAATAATTACTTATTGGTTTGAGAATATCATTCATAATATTCTGAAATTCAGAAGGAGCATTTTTCAAGCCAAAGGGCATAACATTCCATTCATAATGACCAAAAGGTACATTAAAACCAGTCTTATATCTATCTAATTCATTAATACCTATCTGCCAAAACCCAGATTTCATATCAAATTTTGAGTAGATTTTTGCATTATATAATTTTTTTAACAAATCTCTTTTATTGGGTATTGGATACCTAATCCATTGTAGCACTTTATTTAAAGGTTTATAATTTATCACCAACCTGGGAGTTCCTCTTTCAATTTCTGCGGAATTCATAACATAAAAAGCTGAACATGACCATGGTGATTTTGAGTCTCTAATTAATCCCTTTTCTTTTAAGTCCTGAATTTCTTTTCTACAAGTTTTTTCTAATTCTTCAGACATATGAATAGATTTTGACTTTGTGGGAATATCCTTTTCATTGAAGTCTTTAATATAAGGTAAATTAACTATATGTTGTTTTCTACTCCAAAAAGCATTAGGTATGGTAGCGCAAACATTTTTTGTAAACATTTCTTCAATCTCTTTTATTTTTAATTTAACATCATTATTCTGTAATTGTTCTTCTATTCTTTTTTCAGTTATTTCATCAATTAAAAATTTTATTTGTTTCTGCTTATTTTCTATTAAATTAATGTTATTTTCTATACTGCCTATTCCTTTTGGAATAATAGGGAATACAAATTCAAATAAAATTGTTTTTCCCAAAATTTGAGTTTGAATACCATTATCACAAACAGTAAATGGGTATAACATTGTAATAAAAGGTGTTCCCAATATTACTCCTGAATTCAAATTTTTTTACCAATATCAAATAGGTTTTAAAACAATATCCTTTATTACAGATTTTTACTTTGGGTAATTTGTAATGTATAATTAGTTTTGATCCATTTGCAGAACTTAATTTTTCAGAAGTTTTTTGATAATATTTTGTAGGTATTAATCCTTCTTGGATACAATTTTGATCAGCACCAGTATCAATTAAAGCCAAAGTAGTAAAATGAAATTCATCTTCTATTACAATATTTAATTTTACTAACCATTTTTGATAATTAACTTTATTAATTATGTTAACATATTCTTCATCTTCCGGTTCCTTAATAATAATGCCTTTATTCTTATTATTCGTTGTATTATGTGAAGTATTGGGGTGTATGGAGCTATTTAATTGAATCTTAAAAGTTTCTTCCTCAAGAATTGTTATTCTATTTTCCAAGGTTTTTAATTGTGCAATTTCTGTATGTAAAGTTTTTATTTCTGCTTGTAATTCCTTAATAGATATTTCTCTTGGTGTATTAAATCTATTATATATTTCTTTAACATTATATGGAGTATAATTCTTAGGTTCTCTATTTCCTATCATATCTTTTAATTTTTGTAAATAAATTCTTTTCTCTTCAGGATTATCAATTTTTTCAATTAAATCAAATAAAAATTCTTGTTCATTTGTTAGCATATTTAATTTTTCACAATTACATGTTCCTATGCACTCACAACTGTCTGACTCAGTTTCACTGTCACTATTACTAATAATATTTAAATCATTTTCTGAATAGTCTGAGATTTCTGATTCTGAATCCGTTGTCTCATTTATTAAAATTTTCATGATTTTATTTTTTAGGTCGTCTGAAATATCCAAATTATTTATTTTTTGTTTTGCTTTACAATCTTTTGAATAATGTCCCTGTTTTCCACAAGTATAGCAGATGACTATATCTTTTTTACCTTTTCTAAAATTTTTTCTTTTCCTTTTAAAAGTATTTTTAACAACTGGTTGAGCTTCTTTAAATTTATTTTCCTTCTGATTATACCTTTTATAATATTTCTTTTTATAGCCAAATTTTTTCTTTCTAGATTTTCCTTTATATTTTGATGAAGGGGCTTTTATTGTTCCATAACCATATTGTTGACAAAAGGATCCCAACTCTTTTCTTCCTACTATATTATCTTTCTTTAATTTAGATTTAAATTTCATATCTGAACAGATTAATAAACCTTCATGATTAATATAATTGATCAATTGTCCATAAGTTAATTCAGTATAAGGAATAATACCGTTGAATTCTGCCCGCAATTTTTCTCTAATTCTATCAGCAAATAATTTAGGTAAACCAGCAATAAATCTTTCCTTCCAATAAGGATTATTACAGTCTTCTCTAGTCATTACTTTTGTTAAAAATAAATCTTTATACCAACGAAAATCTTGCAATTTAGGACAAGTTAAATTTTGTAATATTTCAGAGTTTCTATCTTGATAAATTCTAGGGTCTCCTACAAAACCTTTTAATATTGTAAAAAGTAAAGTTGGAATAATATCGTCTTCTTCAGTTTGTAATCTTTGATTATTTTCTTCTTTAATAACAATTTTCTTAGCATTTACTATTTTATTTTTATCTTCTTGGGTTACGTAATAATCCCACCAACCTTTTAATTGACCAGTAAAGCCTGCTACTAATACTTGTAATACTTGTAATTCAGAATTATTTTTAGATCTTGCAGCAGTAGCTGCCATAGACATTTCTTGCAATAAATTTATTATTTGATATTCAGCTAAACCATCTATATTCCATTCACAGACAGATTCACCATCATATCTAGCCTGTAGCATATCTTTTCTTTCTTCAAATTGTGTATCAGGAGGTGTTGGTCTTGAATAATAATTTTTTGTTCTGGGCAAAGGAGTGTATGTATTAAATTTAATTTTTTGAATAAATTGTTCATCTCTATTTTGATCAAATTGATTTACCAAATTTTCAATATCGCTTATTTCAGTTTCTGTATCCGAATCTTTATTTATCACTAAAATTTGTTTATTTTTCATGTCATCTAAAATATTTAATTGTGCCAATCTAGCTTCAATTTTATTCAATATAGAATCTTCTTTTTTGAGATTAATTTTAATTCCAGATTCACAAGGTTTAAATATTGGTGTTTCTATTTTTGATGTTGTTGATGTTGAGGCCTGATTAGTTTTTGGTACAAGTTTCTGTGGAGACTGTACTACACATTCAACTCTGTTAAGTTGTTCAGAAATAGTATTTAATACTTGATTAGAATAATTGTTTTGACAAATTACTTGCATTATTTCTTTGGTTGGATTATTTTCATTCATATCTATTTTCCTAAATGGTGTTCCAATAAATGTTTCATCATTATTATTTATTAGTATGCTTTCTAAAGGTGGATGAATAGATACAACAGATTCATTATTTGTAGTTTTCCAAAGTTTTGCAATTTTATTAGTAACATTAATTTCTCTAAAAGGATATTCGATATTATTTTGTCTACAATAAAATTCAAACCAAGTAAATAAAGGAATATCTACTTGTAAATTTTTCATCTTTTTATACCAAAGAGTTCTAAATTCATTCAATTGTTCTTTTGTAAAATTATTAAAATACCAATTACGTTTCTCATCATTGTAATTTGCATATAAATCCTGTTTTAAAAATTCTTTATTAATCTCAAAATTTGTCATAATTAAAATTTATTCAATTATTATGATTATTTAATACAGAAAATGTTTCCATTTGGGTTCTTGTTGGACTCAACGTATTATCATCCCTTATTTCTTCATAAATTGGTCTTGGAATATTTTCACTAAAATCAACACTAGATAAATTAAAATTTCTTTCAAAACTAGACCGAGGTAAAGTATTATTACTTGACGATGGCCTATTATTCATATAAACAGATGTTCTAGCAGGTTGACTTAAACTAGTTGAAAAATCTATTCTAACAGTGCCATTGCTGTGTTCAATAATTCTGGATGTTTGATTATTTATTTCTAAGGGTCTAGGTTCACAAATTTCTGTTAAATCCCAAGTTCCTGATCTACTTATTTCATTCCAATTTAATCTTTTAGGTACTTGAATATTCGAGTGTGCTTTATTAGCTTCAAATAATAAAGTCTCATTTCTTTTAAAATTCCTTTTCGATCTAGGATTAAGAGTAGTAGTCATAACCTTATAATAAATTCTATATATGATAGCAACAGATCTTACATTTTCTTCAAATTCCAAATTTTTTGTCTTAACAGTCAATGTTAATGTATCTAAAATATTTGGATCAAATAAACTAATAGAAAATCCAGGATAACAATTAAAATATACAGGCCCATTTGCCAAATTTGTTTCAGCCATAGCAAGCAAAGAATTAGTAAAATTAATATGTCTTCCATCACGCAAACACATCAAAACAGGAATATCCAGTCCTAATCGAAACAAAGGTTTTACAGCAATTTGTACAGAACCAATATGCAAAAATTTATATTTTTTCAATTTATGTTCGTTTATAGTTTTTTCTGAAAATAATTGGATATTCTCATGCTCTTGGTTTATAGCAACAGTTTGCTCAGCAGTTTTAATAGCATAATCAGTTAAAAATTCAAATGTTCCAACAGAATAAATAGTACTAATATCTTGCTTTGGTATTGTCCAATCCATCAAGTCATTCTCAATTTTACTAATATTAATTTCCATGGAATTAATTTCTTCTTCAATATTATTACTATTCCTAATAGTAGAACCTGGTTCACGATTAGCAAATATTCTTGTCAATCTATTCATTTTGAATCTTATACTTGTTAAATTTATATTCAGAAATAAGATAATGCAATTTGAACCTGTTGATGAATAACGGGACCACCCAGCGTATCGGGACCACCTGGCTCTACTGGCTCTTACGGCTGACCAACGCTACGCCTCCAGGGCTGACCAACGTTTCATCATCAACCGGACCAACCTTCACTATCCAATTTCTTTGTATAAACTTAACAAACATAAAATCTAAAAGGAATTAGTTCAACAAAAATATCTCCTAATACCCCCACCGGGCTCTGATACCAAAAACAGCAGGACCTTTTAAAATTCGAGGAGATCAAATTCGAGGAGATCATAATTTAACAATCTAAAATCGGATCAAATGGTACAGTATAAGATTTAAAAATTCCAATAATACATTTAGCCAAAGTTTTAATAACTCCTAATTTTCGGGTTACTCTTAAAAATTCATTTTCATCAAAATTTCTATTTCTAATTTTTAATTTGGTCTCATAAAACTGAATTAACAAAGTTAGTTTTCCCAAAAGCAAACTCAATTCTTGCATGTTAACCAAATCTAATTGATTAATAGCATTAATAAAATTATCAGATACTTGATTATTTTGTGATTCAACAGGAAACATGCTTAATTTAAATAAAAATTAACAAACTGTAATAAAACCATGATAAAATGTCGTTTCCTTTGAAAATCTAAACAATTGCACCAACCTTCAACGTGAAAATCAGTATGTGCTATATATATTCTTTCTTCCAAATCAAGTAATTCATTTTTGAAATATAATAATTCGGCAGGATTAGATAAATCTAAAAGTTCAAAATTTGAAATAATTTTATCGATATGGCGACGCATATTGATCAAAAATTCAAATTACCTTTATTAAATAAAGTTTTACAAGGATTTGAAGTTTGAATATACAAGTCTGATTCCTGAGATTTGGAACAAGAGGTTTGAACAAGGGGTAAGGTAGACTCTGATTGGTTTGAGATACATATACAAGGGTTGAACAATAATTGCAAGTCTAAGGTTTTTTGACAAAGGGCTGTAGAGATGACCAAGGATTTTTTCTTTTCTGGAATGGTGAAAAATTTTTGAGTGAGTGTGTAGCGTCGTGCCTCTTTTGGTTCTTCACATCTTCTTAAATAGCAAAAGGAAAGAAAATATCTGCTGCTAATTTACTATTTTAGTTGTTACGCTGTCCAAACTGTTGTGGAGTTGTTCTGCTTTCCAAGTTTATCTAAATGAGTTGTCGGCCAAGCTGTGTTGAATTGTCTGCCAAATCTTCAAGTTGATCCAAGATGCTTTGAATTGTCTGCCAGCTGTTTAAATTGATCCAAGATGCTTTGAATTGTCTGCCAAATGTTTTACACGTGAGTTTATCCAAAATTTTTGTTTCTGAAAAGGTGCTCATTTCTTGACGTCATTGCTTACGTATTTTGCTTTTTCTGTCATGCATGCAAATTTTGCCTAATCTTCATGTCTTTGAATAATCTGCCTTTACTTTTGCTTGAGATGAAAGATCTCAACAGGCAGGCTTTTTTACATTTTTTTTTTTTTTACTACCTTTATTGTTGCCTGGACTATTGTAGAATTAGTCCAGCAGGTAGACTAATGCCCTAAGTTTTGCCTAAGCTGCCACAGAGGGTTTTCAGCTTAGCGGGCTTATTTATTTATATTTGGATTTACATTTTAATTATTACATTACTTATTACATTTAGAACAATTTACATTTTACAAATCAATATCACCAAACGGGTCTTGACTATCCTGAAATAATTTGGAAATTACTTTTTTCTTTGTAGTCGACAAACTTGATTCTGATTCAGAGTCACTTGAAGTAGAACTAGCTTTTGCCAAGATATCTGCAACTTCCTCTTCTGTCTTTGCTTCTGAAATAAGTTTGATCAAATTTTCCTTGTCTCGTTGTAATTTGCTCTTTTCAACAGGAGGTTTTTCAGGATTGAGTTTCTTCAAACAAAAGTTTTCAACAATTTCTGGGGTCATTACACTAGGGTCGTAATTATCCCAAAATTTTATTCTGAATTCTCGATACAAAAGTGGTAATGGGGTTTCTTTTTCATAGTGATAAGTCCAGGAAAGGATCCATGGGACGAAGAATATACTGGCGAATCTTATCAATTTGTCTGGTTCAGCATTATTATAAAATTCCAAAAATTTATTATAACTTTTAGTGACCAAGGTAGGGAATATCTCAGGGATCGGACCATAATACTTAGCCCATCTCACAAACCAATTTGGAAAAACACCATTAAAATCTTTATGAAAATAGAAAAACCAGGAGTGATTAAAAAATCTTAATAAAAAGGCTTTATACCAAGCTTCTTGATATTCATAATAATTATAGGTTTTATAAGGGTTTGTAGTTAAAATTTGGGAAGTAAAAGCTTTTTTATTCCAGTCATTTAAAGAAAGAACTTTGACAATTTTGACTTTACTATAATTAACTTTAATATTATCTTGAATATGTTCTATTTCAACAGAACCAGATAACACAAGGATGGACTCATAATACTCTCTATTCTTAGATGGGTCTGCCTCTATGTAATGAAAATTTTGAGGAAATATTTCAGGAATAAGTTTAGAAAAGTCAAAATTTTCAAGCAAAAATACTTCTTCAGGTTCTAAAACTTTAATAAATTGTCTAAGAGAATTTGGAATATACTGACTACTAGTTTTCTTTAAATTTGAGGAAGTAGAAGGAGCTGCAGGTTTTGCCAAAACAGAAGAAAAAGAAGGTAAAGGGCTTTGCGGACGAAAACTTGAATAAGGGGCTCTAGGCCGAGTTGGAATAAGAGGAGAAAATCTATTTGGAGAAAGAATTGGATTTTGATTATTTTGATTATTTTCCAAAGAGGCTTTTGTCAAAACTTTCTTCATGTTCCCTGTAAAAATTCACGGGATAAAAAATCAGGTAAACTATTAGCCTCGCCTTTGATATATTCAATCTCAAAGTCAAAATTACTTAACAAAGCTTGCCATCTTGCAAATATTTGTTTAGAAACTAAATTTTTAACATCTTTTTCCAATACGTATTTAGCAGATAAACAATCAATTCTTAATAAAAATTTTTTCATATATAAATCATCTTCAAATTTCATAATACATAAAACAATACTTAAAACTTCCTTTTTAATGGTTGAATAATTTTTTTGAGCAGGATTCCAATTTCCAGAATAAAATCTAACTAAATCTTCTCTGTTTTTATTGGGTTCTTTTTGCTTTAAAATTCCCCCAAATCCAATTTCACTTGCATCCGTTTCTACAATTAAAAATGCATCAGGATGTGAAATGTTTAAACAAGGTAGACTTTTAATTTTTTCTTTAATTAATCTAACTATTCTTGTATGTTCTTCTGTCCAAGGTTTGGGATTCTTTTTTAACCTATCATATAATGGTATACAAAGTTTTCCTAAATCTTTGAAAAAATCATGTACATAATTCAAACATCCTAAAAATCTCTGTAATTGTTTTTTCTCTTTTATTTCATCTGGAAATTTTGAAGTAAATTCTAGACTTCTACTTATAGGCTTAATTGTTCCTTTATCTATGTCATAGCCCAAAAATCTTACTTTCGTCTGAAATAATTTCATTTTTGTTGCTGATACTACTAAACCATTAGTATGAATAACATTATAAAACTTTTTTAAATGACTAACATGTTGTTCAATAGATTCTGAATATACCAAGACATCATCAATATAGACAATTGAATAATTACTTATTGGTTTGAGAATATCATTCATAATATTCTGAAATTCAGAAGGAGCATTTTTCAAGCCAAAGGGCATAACATTCCATTCATAATGACCAAAAGGTACATTAAAACCAGTCTTATATCTATCTAATTCATTAATACCTATCTGCCAAAACCCAGATTTCATATCAAATTTTGAGTAGATTTTTGCATTATATAATTTTTTTAACAAATCTCTTTTATTGGGTATTGGATACCTAATCCATTGTAGCACTTTATTTAAAGGTTTATAATTTATCACCAACCTGGGAGTTCCTCTTTCAATTTCTGCGGAATTCATAACATAAAAAGCTGAACATGACCATGGTGATTTTGAGTCTCTAATTAATCCCTTTTCTTTTAAGTCCTGAATTTCTTTTCTACAAGTTTTTTCTAATTCTTCAGACATATGAATAGATTTTGACTTTGTGGGAATATCCTTTTCATTGAAGTCTTTAATATAAGGTAAATTAACTATATGTTGTTTTCTACTCCAAAAAGCATTAGGTATGGTAGCGCAAACATTTTTTGTAAACATTTCTTCAATCTCTTTTATTTTTAATTTAACATCATTATTCTGTAATTGTTCTTCTATTCTTTTTTCAGTTATTTCATCAATTAAAAATTTTATTTGTTTCTGCTTATTTTCTATTAAATTAATGTTATTTTCTATACTGCCTATTCCTTTTGGAATAATAGGGAATACAAATTCAAATAAAATTGTTTTTCCCAAAATTTGAGTTTGAATACCATTATCACAAACAGTAAATGGGTATAACATTGTAATAAAAGGTGTTCCCAATATTACTCCTGAATTCAAATTTTTTACCAATATCAAATAGGTTTTAAAACAATATCCTTTATTACAGATTTTTACTTTGGGTAATTTGTAATGTATAATTAGTTTTGATCCATTTGCAGAACTTAATTTTTCAGAAGTTTTTTGATAATATTTTGTAGGTATTAATCCTTCTTGGATACAATTTTGATCAGCACCAGTATCAATTAAAGCCAAAGTAGTAAAATGAAATTCATCTTCTATTACAATATTTAATTTTACTAACCATTTTTGATAATTAACTTTATTAATTATGTTAACATATTCTTCATCTTCTGGTTCCTTAATAATAATGCCTTTATTCTTATTATTCGTTGTATTATGTGAAGTATTGGGGTGTATGGAGCTATTTAATTGAATCTTAAAAGTTTCTTCCTCAAGAATTGTTATTCTATTTTCCAAGGTTTTTAATTGTGCAATTTCTGTATGTAAAGTTTTTATTTCTGCTTGTAATTCCTTAATAGATATTTCTCTTGGTGTATTAAATCTATTATATATTTCTTTAACATTATATGGAGTATAATTCTTAGGTTCTCTATTTCCTATCATATCTTTTAATTTTTGTAAATAAATTCTTTTCTCTTCAGGATTATCAATTTTTTCAATTAAATCAAATAAAAATTCTTGTTCATTTGTTAGCATATTTAATTTTTCACAATTACATGTTCCTATGCACTCACAACTGTCTGACTCAGTTTCACTGTCACTATTACTAATAATATTTAAATCATTTTCTGAATAGTCTGAGATTTCTGATTCTGAATCCGTTGTCTCATTTATTAAAATTTTCATGATTTTATTTTTTAGGTCGTCTGAAATATCCAAATTATTTATTTTTTGTTTTGCTTTACAATCTTTTGAATAATGTCCCTGTTTTCCACAAGTATAGCAGATGACTATATCTTTTTTACCTTTTCTAAAATTTTTTCTTTTCCTTTTAAAAGTATTTTTAACAACTGGTTGAGCTTCTTTAAATTTATTTTCCTTCTGATTATACCTTTTATAATATTTCTTTTTATAGCCAAATTTTTTCTTTCTAGATTTTCCTTTATATTTTGATGAAGGGGCTTTTATTGTTTCATAACCATATTGTTGACAAAAGGATCCCAACTCTTTTCTTCCTACTATATTATCTTTCTTTAATTTAGATTTAAATTTCATATCTGAACAGATTAATAAACCTTCATGATTAATATAATTGATCAATTGTCCATAAGTTAATTCAGTATAAGGAATAATACCGTTGAATTCTGCCCGCAATTTTTCTCTAATTCTATCAGCAAATAATTTAGGTAAACCAGCAATAAATCTTTCCTTCCAATAAGGATTATTACAGTCTTCTCTAGTCATTACTTTTGTTAAAAATAAATCTTTATACCAACGAAAATCTTGCAATTTAGGACAAGTTAAATTTTGTAATATTTCAGAGTTTCTATCTTGATAAATTCTAGGGTCTCCTACAAAACCTTTTAATATTGTAAAAAGTAAAGTTGGAATAATATCGTCTTCTTCAGTTTGTAATCTTTGATTATTTTCTTCTTTAATAACAATTTTCTTAGCATTTACTATTTTATTTTTATCTTCTTGGGTTACGTAATAATCCCACCAACCTTTTAATTGACCAGTAAAGCCTGCTACTAATACTTGTAATACTTGTAATTCAGAATTATTTTTAGATCTTGCAGCAGTAGCTGCCATAGACATTTCTTGCAATAAATTTATTATTTGATATTCAGCTAAACCATCTATATTCCATTCACAGAGCTTTTTTAGTATGTTACAAGGAAAGTAAATAAGATCATTGCGAGTTAGATCATTTAAATTCTAAGCAATACAAAGAAAAATAGAAAAGGTTTAGGGAAGGTGAAATAGAGATTTCTTCATCACAGGGTAGAGCTATGAAGACAGGTTCATCCCTAATTAATTCTTGCAATAACACCAGATAATCTCGCATTATATATGTTTATTAGCAACTAGAATATGTAAGAAAAAAAAAAATAAATCATGTCATTTTGTCCCCAACTTGCACAGATAGTTGTCCAGTACAAAATAAAAATAATCTCAAAGGAATAACAGTGAGCGAAATAATTTGTTTTTTTTTATATATATATTATTGTAATAATTATTAAACATAAAGGATTATTCAATTTTGGTGGGTGCCAATAGTAAATCATTGTTGGAATTCAATATCGATTTCAATTTAAGAGTTGAATACTTATGGTCTCATAGGTTAATATCAAATACGACTTATAATATTTTCACAAGTATTTGCAGCTTTTCTAAAATCAGGAGACAATATGTAACTACAGTAAAACCTTCATAAATTAACACTCGATAAATTAATAATCTCTTTAAAATAATAATTTCTTCTAGTCCCGACTTGGTCCAGTTCAAAAAATGACCAATTTTAATAAATTAATAAGATAATAATTTTTTGGAACAACCCTTTATAAATACATTACTTTATTATCTCTATAAATTAATAATTTCTCAAATACATATGCGAAGTATATATAGATATATGCTTAGGATAATTTAGCAAAATATGACTCTATAGTATTTTGTTTTTTCTTGAAATTTAAATCTAGTTAAATTTCATCTCTAACTATTTGAAGCCTCTCCTTTAAATTTAAATCTAGTTGTATATAATGCACATTTAATTTTATTACATAAAAATATGATGAATGTAAGCGCCGGAATTTTCCATTAAAAAAAAGGGCAATAGTCGTAAGACTTTGACTACAGTCGTACGACTGTAATCAGACTGCAGTCGTACGACTGTAGAGTTGTGGTAGGTGAACCAGCCCATACCTTGAAAACTGAAAAATGGGGAAAGGGATGGAGCAATTAATGCTCCGGGATAAAAGAGAGGGAAAGGCAGAAGAGGGGAGGACTTTTGGCAAAAAAGAAAGAAAAAGAAAAAGAAAGAAACATAAAGAGAGAGAGAGAGATTGGAGGAAAAGAGAAGAAGAGAGAAAAGAAAAACCCAAAGCTTAAAACTTTCTTCAACTCTTTTCTTCTCAATTTCAGAGTTTTAATGCTTAAAATGAATTAGAAATCGTAGGTTAAACTTGACACATGAAACCTAAATCATTTACAGACCATAAACTAGCTCAAATCCGTGACATTTTGGAGATTTTGGACCAAACTTCCCAACCTTAACTCAAGGAGCAAAAGAGCAAATCTAAGTGGATTTGGTGCGACGCCAGTGGTCAACCCTATGGTGGAAAAGCGCCTAAGAGGTAAACACTCCTTTTCCCCTCTGTTTTTCAAGCTTTCTGGGTGATTGGTTGTGTTTTTTGTGCTTTTTATTCAAGTTTTGCGTTTTCTGTTTCTGGAAATCAAGAACAGTCGTGCGACTGTTCTTGATTTTGATGAACAGTCGTACGACTGTCACTACAGTCGTACAAGTGTTCTTGGTTTCCAGATGATTTTCTTTTAGTTTTATTTCAAATAAATTTTGACGAAATCCTGATTTTGGATTGCTTACAGTCGCACGACTATAACACTCTTCCAGAATCAGAATTTCCAGAATAATTTCCAAAAATTTCTAAAAATCCCAAAAAATTCAAAAAAATCAGAAAATCACCAAAACGAATTTTGTTGTGTGCATTCACGACCCTAGATTCATTTTCCAGTAAAATTGCATTTAAAACAATACCACGACGGAGACTCGATTCTCCCGAAAACGGACCCACAAAAATAGTATTTTGCATGAAACCGAGCCAAATGGTTTTCCAAAATTGATTTTTCATCACAAAAATTTCAGGGCGTTTCAAAACCGTTTTCCGGTCTAACTGGTCCGACCGGTCGGGTCGAACCAGTTACCCTCTAAATGCACGCTCCTTTATTCTAAATTCCCTAATTCTGTCCTGATTTGAGTCCTATGTGTGTTTATAACATAAACTGTGCTAACCAATCTATTTTGCAGCATTTATTTTTATTTTTATTTTATTTAATAGATCAATTCGTGTATTTAGGCGGTTGTATCATTTTTAGATCCTCGTGTACTCTAGGCGCTTGTAAAAGTGAGGATGAGAGTTTTTATATTTTATTCAATTTGGTTGTATAATCGGCCTTTATTATTCTTTTGTATATTTGTGTGGATGATTTAATTTTCCTGCAATTTATTTTCTACATTTTGCCTTAGCATCGGCTTAATTAATTAAACAAATTGGGGTTAGAAAAGATAATAAATTGAATAAATATGACTTTATAAATAATAAACGAATACAAGCTCGAGGTTAAGTAGGTAAGTTACCCGAACTCTGAATCTCTGGATTAGGTACAGTAATCCACGCTCGGTGGGGAGCTATACTATAATTTTCCGGATGAGCTTATCCGGGTGACGACTCTGTCACTGATCTCGAAATTTAGGTTTCGAGGTCTTTAAGTTATAAAACATAAAAACGTTTTCTACAAAATGAATTTCCAAAATTAAATCAATAGTTTTCCCTACTCCACATAAACAAAACTTCGTTTTCCACAAATCTCATTAAATTTATTTCTTTTCTTTTTCCCGGTTCGCTTCGTCGCTTTCCGCTTTAAAGGTCGTCCATTCACAATGAATATAGTTCATTGATTTTAGACAAAAACTTTATTTAAATTAGTAATTTAGAATTTATTTTTAAAAAAATTTAAAATTACTCTATAAATTAATAATTATTAATTTATTGATTAATTAATATCTCTATAAATTAATAAAATTTTATGGTCCCAATATTATTAATTTATAGAGGTTTTACTGTACTCAATCTCTAACCCTTGAACGCTCTACAAATCTTGGGCCCATAAGGTAGTTGAGCCATTTCTAAGTCCAAATTCTTAATGGGCTTAACTCTAGTTATAAGATTTTTACATGTCCAATCATATATATGCTTAAAAATTTTGGGAAAAAATGCAAAAAGGAATTAGATCAATCATTGTCTACTAATTTGCAAAAACATAAGAATAAGATCAATCATATATATGATTATCATCGCTTACCATTGATTTGAAAACAAAAATTACACATAAAAAGAAAAAAAAGAAACTTGTTGGTGGTAATGGGCCGAAAAAGGGCGTGCAAAGTCCTTACTATATTGAAAATTCTTTTTATGTTTGCAGCTTTTGTAGGTCACCAATATTGTCACATTTAATGAGAGCTTCAAATATGTACAAAGGGTTCAGTTTTGAGTTAAACAATTCACATTTTCTAGAAATTATCAATGTTTTGATAAAAAAATAGTCAATTTTGGTCAAACATTGTCAATATAGGTAAAAAAATTTAATGAGCAAGTGTGTTTAAATTTTAGTATATTGCATTTTTCACATATATATTTATTTGAATTAACATTATTTTTTTCATTGACCCCCCAAGTATTTTATTCTACCTTTGCCACTGATTGTGGGATAAAAATGCCTAAAGCAATATGCAGAGACATGCACATAATAAAATAATTAGCTTTCTATTACTTTCTACCTTAGATTTTGACATATTGACTGTGTAATATAATGATTAACCAAATAAAACCTCAAAGAAAAACAACAGTTAATCATCAAACTAAATTCCAAAGCCACATTGTTTGAAAAAGTTATGACTGCTATAATAAATTAAGGAACCATAGTCCAAAAAAATGAAATATTAAAACTATGTAATTGCATATACATAACCCAAGCAATTTGTGATCTGCATCAAAAGAAAAAACATTTGAAGAATTCAGAGGAACAATTTTAGAACAACAACCCAGATATCAAACCAATGATCACACACACAATCACAAGACAAGAAAAGAAAATTAAGAATTAAGAACTCACCCGTTGCTCTTGAATTTATTAAAAGCTAAAACTAACAATTTTCCAGCAAAGCATATATGTACTTCTCCCCTCTTATCCGATAAGCAAAAGTTCAAAATCAATCGAGCGCCTATTTTTCTAGCATTGAACTTCGAATTCAAAGAAAAATTTTGAATATATGGTGAAGGAATGATTAAAAGTTTTTCGAGAGGGAAATGAAATGAAAGTAAAGATTAGGGTTCCAATATGTGCGAATACGTAAATATGAAATTCCAATTACTATTTAGCACTTTCTTTTTTATTTTATTCTTTTTTTTTTATACATTTATTCTATTCTCTTTTTTTTATACATTTATTCTATTCTTTTTGTTAGAATTATTTTGTTCTATTTTATTTATTTTATTTTGATAATTTTTCGTATTATTCCTTTTATTAATATGTTGCTTTGTAGATATTTTGACTATGTTCAAGTTAAGTCAATGTCATTTGAAAAAAAAAAAAGGAAAAAGTAAAAAAAAAAACTTGTGGTTTGACCGATTTGCAGATTGAGGATTGTGTTTCAAAATGTTACAAAAGCATGATTCATGGTTTCCACTATTAACACTTAAAGAAATCCATCCACAGGTGTTAAGAGCTGCTGACGTGGCAAATTTTGTCAAGGACATTTTCATCTGGATACTATATCTTCTCAATATAAAGTTTATTTCTTTTTGTCTTATGGGAGGAAAACCTAACATACCTCTCTTCTCCTTTCTTGGCTACTGTAAACTGATGAACCATGAAGGATTTCTCATAAGTTCTTCGATTCGAAATAGATAAAATCCAAACCTAAAATATTCAACTTCTAGTTTCTTCAATTTTTATGTATTTTCTTCTAAAAATTTCAACTGATACTGCGAAACTGCAAGGTATTTTCAACTAATGACATTGCTAGGGGTAACTTGATAAGCAAGGTAAGTCAAGTGGTCAATTTTAAAGTTTTTTTCTTTGAAAACCTACCTTTTACTGCCTTTTGCACCCCTCACAAAAAAAATATCCTTATTAATCAGATATTAACAAATAAACTTAAAAAATCTAGTGATTGTTTAGTCCAATTTATATACAAAAGATTGTCTCCAAAATATTCAATTGTAGTTTGTTCCATTTATTTTGAAATATAATTTGAAATTGTGCATTGTAAGAAATACGACTACAACATCTCACATCAAGTTTTATAAGATTGATCTGAGAAAAGCTTTATGAATATTCAAATTCTTAAAATCATATTATCTTTCATTTTTTAAAATATAACTTAAATGAAACTTAACACTTACCCTTATTAAAAAAAAATAACAGAAGAGCTTAAGGATATTATCCTTTATTTTATCAGAATTATTGTTAAAATTATATAAAATGAATGGTTTCTTAGATAGATATTTGAATCATCCTGATAAAAAACCATCATTATCGATAAAATAACATTTAGGACATGTTTTGTTCTATTGTTGCTAATTGTCGATTATTGTTGTTGGTTGCTGTTTGTTGCTGATTATTGTTTGTTGTTGTTGATTGCTGTTTGCTAAATAATAAATAGTATTTGATAAAATATGATGAAATTTTGTTGTTATAATTCAAAATGATTAATATGAATATGTTTCAAAACAATCAATAAATCAATTATAAAAAAAACAAAAACAAAAATTAACAAAAATAATTTAAATATTTAAATAAAAAAATTATGTTTTTCCATATGTATTTATATATAAATATTTTTAACACGAACTATTTCCACTTTTCTTTCATTACTTTTCATCATCTTAATTTTTGGTATTGCAACAACTCTCAACATTGTATTAATCTCTACTAAATATAATAACATAAGCAAAGAAAAGTAGAACAACAATATAGGTGGATTTTTGCTGACTTAACATCTAGCTAGAGACCTTGAATATTGTTGATTTTATTTCACTTTAAGCTTTCTAAAACCAAATTCACGTCTAAAAGAAAACCAAAATTGACGGTTTGCAGAGAAAAACCCCATTAAAAAAGTAGAAGCAAAGACCCTTAATTCACATTTAATTATTAACTTCTCTTCTAGCATATCGGTTAGGAGATTCACCAATATAGAGCAAATAAATCTCTCCACCTTCATTTCTTTCTTTCATTCTTTAAAAAAATTCGTTTGTCCTTTTTTCTTAGGTTCTTCAATAACTCTATTCTGGTTTGATAATTGCTGCTATAGAGGTAATTTCATTTGATTCATCTTTTTTTACATTTCATTTTCATGATATTTTTGTTTTTTGAAGAAAAGTGTTGAATCAAGTTTGATGATTACAATATTAAAGAAAAGGAAGATGTTTATAATAAAATAATCTCAAGTAATTAAATTAAGATTAATTAAATAAATGATCTTAATTAAGATTATATAAAGATATTTTATTATAATGACTTTTATCAAAGTCAAAATGAAGAAAGAAGACAAAGAATAATATATATACTCAAGTAATTAAGATGAAACAAGAATCTTATTCAAGTTACAAAGAGTATCATATTATTGAAGATGAAGACATACAACCAATCTTGAAGACAAAGGGAAAGACTACTATGAGCTACAAGAGGATACTAAAATTGGAGTTACAAAAAGAAGACTCTTCCATCCAAAAGATTATACATCTACAAGAGGCTATACACTGTATAAATGGTCACCTACATGAGGCCGTGCAAAGTACAACGGTTACCTACAGGAGGCCATGCAAAGTACAACGGTCACCTACAGGAGGCTATACACTGTATAACAGTCACCTACATGAGGTTATATAAAGTATAACGGTCACCTACATAAGGCTATACACTGTATAACGGCCACTTACAGAAGGCTGAAGGAAACTCAAATTATTGCTATAGAAGGCTAGACATTGCATTATAAGCTTACACTGAAGGCTATGGCAATATAAAACAGTAGCTTCAGAGGCCTGAAGAGTCTAGGACGAACTTGTATGAAAAGCTCCACTACCAATGCTTGTAAGTAGCGGCTATATTTGCTCTTTCACCTATACATAAGAGCAAACACATCATTCACAAGTGGAGAAGACAAATATCAAAATCACATATACAAGCATACATTGGAGAGTCTTTGCCAACAAGCTTTCAAAAAGATATTCAAAGAATCAAAGTCTTCATCAATTCTCAAATAACAAATTTATTTAATTCAAAAAAGGAATTGTAATTCACACAATAGGGTTTGTGTGAGGGGAAGCTTTATTGTGGTGATTTCAATAAAGCAATTGTAAAGTTTCAGACCTAAGCTTGAAAAGTATGGTGATAGTTCGGTTGTTAAGCTTGAAAACAACAGTTATAAAAGTTTGGTATTTGATCTTGCAAAAAGCACCGGGATAGTTGTTGTTGAGCTATAAAACAACACCTATAAGTTTGACATTAGAGCTTGTAAAAAGTGTCGGTAGAGGTTTTGACACTGTGAGCGGACGACGCGTTTTCGACGGGACGTGAGACTCCCTTTCGGAAAGGGCGCCTCGATCTCGGGCGGGCCCCTCCCTCACGTGGGGTTTTTATAATGGAAAATCGGTTTTGGAAAAAATAAATGGAATTAATGCATAAAAGAACCGAGACCTGAGTCTCGATGAATATTGTAGAGTCGCCACCCGCCTCAGCTCAACCGGGAAATTTATAATGTAGCTGAGCCAGACGAACGGTCGCTACACTATCCAGAGATTCGGGTCCGGACAAGTCCCTTATTTCGTGTTTAATTAAAATAAATATTGGTCAATGTTCAAAGATGGTATTTCAAATTCTAAAGTTAATTTTATTGAATTAAATATACATGCGGCACACATACAGGTTAAGCAAAATAATACATGAATAAATTATTACAACCCGATCGAATAAAAAATAAAAAAACTCTCAAACTCACTTTTACAAGCGTCTAGAATACATGATTTATCTAGAAAAATACAATCGACTAGGATACACGATTTAATCTATTAAAATACATCCAAAATAAATATAAAAGAAATTAAAACTTACAAAATAAAGGGTTAGCACAATATATAACATGCCATAAGTTGGACTCAAACATGACAGAATGGGAAATCAACAATTGGGGGCATGTATTTAGGGGATAACCGGGTTGGCTCGGCTAGTCGGCGCGGTTAGACCTGGAAAACATTTTGAAACGTCCCTGTATTTTTGGTTTTATGGGAAAATCATTTTGAAAACAATTTTTCCGGTTTACATGCATTTTTTACATGTGGGGTGGGTCGGTTTTCAGGAGAACTGGGTCTCCGTCGTGGCATTGTTCTAAATGCAATTTTACTGAAAATTGAATCTAGGGTTGTGAATGCATACAACAAAATTCATTTTGATGATTTTTTGGGTTTTCTGAGTTTTTATGGATTTTTAGAAATTTTCGGGGATAAAAACAGAAATTCTGATTTTGGAAAATACGTTACAGTCATACGACTGTAAATTACAGTCGTGCGACTGTAAACGTTCCAAAGTCAGAATCTCGCCAGAAATTTATTTGAAGCAAACTGGAAAGAAAATCACCTGGAAGAGCACTCATACGACTGTAACTATAGTCGTACGACCGTTCATCAAACTCAAGAACAGTCGTACGACTATTCTTGATTTCCAGAACAGAAACGCAGAAAAATTGATATAAATGCAGAAAAAGCACACCAATGGCCCAGAAAGCTTGTAAAAAAGAGGGGAAAAGGAGTGTTTACCTCTTTGGCGTGCGTCCACCGTAGGATTGACCCCTGGCGTCGCTCCAATCCACTAAAATCCGCACTTTTCTCCTTGAGTTAGGGTTAGGGATTTTAGGTCCAAAAACTCCAAATGCTGAGGGATTCTGATGATGAGTTCCTCCTTTTCTTTTTGATTTTCTCTTCTTTCTCTTTTTCTCTCTTCTTTCTTTTCTTCCTTTTTTTTTTCTTCGTTTTTCCGTCTCTCACCTCTCTTTTTTCATGCCCCCTTTTTCTTTATGTTTTTTCAGCTTTTGAGGTATGGGTTGGCTCACCTGCCGTGATCTACAGTCGTACGGCTGTAGTTTGATTACAGTCATACGACTGCAGTAAGTTCGTATGACTGTACTCTTTTTTTTTTGAGAAGCAAAATTCTGGTGCTTATAGCTGCCCCTCGCGTGATCAAATTCACCACCCGATCTTTGTCTGGGATAGATGATGTGAATTTGAGAAAGGTGACTCAAAGCACCGCAGACACAGGAAAGAACCCGCCGTTGAAATAATCCGATATCTGGTCTAGGTTACCCAGGCGATGCTGGGGAGGAAATAAGCCGATATCGGGTCTAGGTTACCCGAGGCAAAGTTAAGGAAGAAATAAGCCGATATCGGGTTTAGGTTACCCGAGGGAAAACTGAGGAAGAAATAAGCCGATATCGGGTTTAGGTTATCCGAGGCAAAGCCGAGGAAGAAATAAGCCGATATCGGGTCTAGGTTGCTCGAGGCAAAGGCGAGGAGGAAATAAGCCGATATCGGGTCTAGGTTACCCGAGGCAAAGGTGAGGAGGAAATAAGCCGATATCGGGTTTAGGTTACCCGAGGCAAAAGTGAGGAAGAAATAAGCCGATATCGGGTCTAGGTTACCCGAGGCAAAGGTGAGGAAGAAATAAGCCGATATCGGGTCTAGGTTACCCGAGGCAAAACTGAGGAAGAAATAAGCTGATATCGGGTTTAGGTTACCCGAGGCAAAGCTGAGGAAGAAATAAGCCAATATCGGGTCTAGGTTACCCGAGGCAAAGGTGAGGAGGAAATAAGCCGATATCGGGTCTAGGTTACCTGAGGCAAAGGAAGATGGATTACGGATTGGCCGATATCGGGTCTATGTTACCCGAGGCAAAGGAAGAGAAAATAAGCCGATATCGGGTCTAGGTTACCCGAGGCAAAACTGAGGAAGAAATAAGCTGATATCGGGTCTAGGTTACCCGAGGCAAGACTGAGGAAGAAATAAGCTGATATTGGGTTTAGGTTACCCGAGGCAAAGCTGAGGAAGAAATAAGCTGATATCGGGTCTAGGTTACCCGAGGCAAGAAAAGATGGAATGTTGTTAAGCCGATATCGGGTCTGTGTTACCCGAGGCAAAGGAAGATGGATTATGGATTGGCCGATACCGGGTCTATGTTACCCGAGGCAAGAAAAGATGGAATGCGGTTAAGCCGATATCGGGTCTATGTTACCCGAGGCGGTGGAATTTTGACGATTTGAGATCTCACTGGATTGGGTGGCCTTGAAATAATAAGAGGTTCAAGGATTTGAAACTATGCTTGAACATATTGGAGTTCAAGGGTTCGAAATCTGGCTTGAATGGAGAAAGGGGTTCAAGGATTTGCGACCATGCTTGAATGTACTGGAGTTCAAGGGATCGAAATCTGGCTTGAATGAAGAAAGGGGTTCAAGGATTTGCGACCATGCTTGAACGTACTGGAGTTCAAGGGTTCGAAATCTGGCTTGAATGAAGAAGATGGTTCAAGGATTTGCAACCATGCTTGAACGTAATAAAGTTCAAGGGTGCGAAATCTGGCTTGAATGAAGAAGATGGTTCAAGGATTTGCAACCATGTTTAAACGTAATGAAGTTCAAGAGTGCGAAATCTGGCTTGAATGAAGTGAGGACATAGGTTTAAGAATGATAATTTTGATGTTGGCTCGAAGATAAGTATTTATCCCTTGATTGATAATTTTGAAAACAAAAATTTTTGCCCCTTCGATCAAGGATAAATACGGCGTTATTGTTCTGCCCCTTGGTATGTTGAGATTCGGGTTCGCGCTGATGCTTAAGGCCCAATAGATGCCCCGGTGTTGTGCCACCTCTACTTTAAGAGCGATCCTGGTTCGGGATAGCCCGATGATAATGATGGATACCTGCACTTGGATCAGTCATGATGCATATGCATATGGATCGTGCATGTTTACTTTAAATGTATGCATGTATGTACGGATGCATGTATGGTGCTAAATATATGTATGCATGCAACATGTGGTGTATGCTTTGTTCTTGGTATCCATGCAGGTCCGGAGACGGAATTCACGGCTTGTGACTGGCCCCGATGGTAGCCCAAGTGACCTAGTCCGATTGTTCCGACGTGTTTTCTGACCGACTGACTATTAAGCTGCTCTAGGTATTAGAGGAGTTAGTCGTCTTGAGTGACTTTCCACTTTACCCTCTGCATATTTTGAAGTGTTGTCAGGCTCAGTGGATCAGGGTAATAAGCTGTGCCGACGGATGGTCCGTTTGGTCGAGCAAGAAGATGAGAGTGAGACTTTGCACTTCCGCATCGCATAACAGGAGTTTCCACGATATTATCACGGGCTTGGATGCAATGTCCTACTGATGGATGTTTATATGTAATGGCATGGCGTATGCAAGATGAACAGCTGATCAGAAATCTAAACATGCACAATATTGCAATGGTGACATCAGAATGAGTATAACAGGTAATATGATAGTGACTCTGACTTTGTATATCACCCCTTTCCTATTGCCGACACGTCCTTTCGGTTTTCCGTGTCAACAATTTTTTTTTGAGAAAGATTTTGTGATGGGCATTTTGTCTGCATTGATCCTTTTCACGACGGTTTGTCTTAGGATGGGAAAGATATATCTTGATATGTTCATTGCGACCCGTGAAGATATTGCTGTCGATGATTCCCCAATGGTTCGGGGTTTTTTTTTTCACTTGCCCCTGATATTATAGGTTTGTGTTTGGTGAGTATTATAGGTTTTTGTGTTTAGGTAGTAAAGCACTTCTACAGACAAAGTTTGCTGCGCAATATAACCCGTAAGTGAAAATTGACATGCAATAACACAACAAATGCATATTGAACACCAAAATTGAATACAAAACATTCATGACATAATGAATGCGGATGCATTAGGAAAATCTAAGATATGGCTCTGGCTTTAATTGATGCCTCTTCAAATTACCAATATGCCCTTTCGGTTTTACACATTGGATAGAGATTTTTTTTAAGGAATGAATGCTCGATCACTGGGTAGAGTTGCCATTTTGGACGGACAACCTGAGATGAATTCAATTAGCCGCTAGATTCTCCTGCGGTCTGACGCCGTATTCATGTTTCCAATTCACCCCAGATTCCAATTCAGACATGGTTCCCGAAGACTGAATTCTTAAAATGGTTGGCAAATTCAACTCTCCCTTTGAATATGAGCACAACAGACTTTGTAAGCTTTCCTGTTGATGGTATCGTCCCCTTCATGATTGTTAAAGGCTTTGTAAAGCCAAGTTGTCCCAACGCTGTTGGTGAAGTTCACAAATGCATAATCAAAATTTCCTCTAGTCTTGAAATCCATAGGCAAATATAGGAAATCATAAGCAGGCTTCCCTTTGGAATTATTCTTGTTTTCCTCCAGACAATGCTTGCCTAGAATTTACAGCAGATTATGTCTTGAAAACTGATTTGGTAGATTTCTGATCATCAGGCTTATTTTTCCACCAAGATTAACTTCAATCTCTTTTTTATTCAGCTTGGTCTCTTCAATAGTCAATTTCTTAGGCAACCACTGCTACTCCTTTTCACCTATAGAAACTATTTTCTTCTTACTCTGGAATCTCGGAGCTATATATTTCATTTTGCCCCTTTTTTTCAGCATTGTTGAACTTATTTGAAGCAGACTCATTCAAATCCTTTATCTGTCATCAAATCAAAACTCTTCCCACTGTCTGAGGGTATAAAATAATTAGTCTGGGAGTTTAGATTGAAGAGAAATGGCGTGGGATTAAAAGGGTATCCCCAATTCGGTACAGGTTGATGATAAACAAATATAGATTGAAACGGCGCCATAACCACCTGCTCCGACGCCCTTCTGCTGACGAGATGATGCGGAAAAATACAATATGGAGCAAAATTGGGGTTCAAATTCTTGTTAGAAGCCATTGAAGGTAGGAAATATGGGATTACAGAATCGGTTCAAGTTCTGGAGAGAAGATGTAAGATAGAAGATGAAAGTGAAGGAAAGACAATAAAGGGAAGACAAAGGTGTTGAAGGCAAATGGAGAAGTCAGAGAGGAGGAGAATGAAAAGGGAACTGCTTTGGGTAAAGATACCGATCTTCTCTGTCATCGCGCGAAGTTAACTTTTCAGAACAGGCAAAAACGTACTTATCTCCATTGTCTCAACTCATTGACCCCGGCATTTTATGCAATAATTCGGTTGCCCTCGAATTCATCAAGCAATTGATAGAGTTTGACTCTATGATTGAAGAAAGCACAACTTTAGGCCGGGAGCAGAAATCCCACTGTAAGGGAGAGCTGAGGTCTTCCATCGGTATCGGGGTTTTTTTCTTTTTCTTTTTTTTTTGAAGAAGTTAAATCCAAACCACAGCCACCTATTGATTTTCCTGCTGCATTCAGATCCATGTATGTCATGCGTGTTTGATATGTCTTTTTGGATGAACAATGCATGTGTAATGTCATATGCACATGAATGCTACACAAACAAGACTATACATGCGCTAAAACTAATGTCTGCTTCAGAGTTTTACAGCATGGTGGGTGGCGAAGGTCATTTGGATTTTTCAGGGCTTGGTGCTTTTTGGTGGGTTTGTTTTTTTTTTATTTTATTTTATGTGAGATGCTTTTTCGAGCATGAATTAAGCTCAAAGCCTCGTCTTGGGGATCGGCTCTGAAATTTGGCGATGGTCCCTGGTTTGGAATGATTTGGGTGTATTGTGGGCTGTCTAAGTTAAAACTTTTAGGGCAAAACCAACAATATTTTGGATCGTGGTTTATAGGGATCACTGATCTAGTTTGGCAATTGGTTCGACAGAAATGATGCCATCCCATAATTTGCTTGGCAGACTTCTTCTCTTTTTCTCTCTCTCTCTTTTTTTTTTTTTTTTTGTTTTTTGTTTTTTGAAGAAAAGGGCTTAACCGAAGTCAGGTTCACTTGTAAATTTCCTGGGAGACTCAGAGTGATGTCATGCATCTTACTATTATGCGTGATGGACATGTCGTTTCAGATGATCAAATGCATGCTTAATGCCATATACATGTAATCACTACATAAGTAAGAAAATAACAAGATGCATTGCATTCAAAATGAGTTCAATACACTTTACAAACAAAATGAGTTCCCTACGGGAAGGAGCCTCTAAAGGTATTGATCTCATAGCGTCTGACCATTCCTTATCCGGTCACTGTCCTGGTTCCAATGTCACTGCCCCACTCTCATCAGATCAGGCTTACGAGTTCTTCGTCATATTCCTCTCCCTAGGAGGTTTGAGGAATTTCCTTGCCAGTCTCCCTGGTTGTCCTCGGTTGCTCATTAGTAGCCGATGGGACCTTTAATCTTCCCTCATTAACTAACTTCTGGATCTCCTTCCTTAAAACATAGCAGGCATTGGTTCGGTGACCTGTCGCTATATGATAGGTGTAGAAGTTGTTCTTCTGATTCGGTGCCGGCTCCACATACGGCTTGACGCTCTGCAGTAACCCCTCTTTTCTACACTTGGCAAATAATCTGCTCAGCGAGAAAGGCCACGGGGATATGCCTTTTTCGTCACCCTTAGGGAGTGGACTCCTGGTTGGCCGTGGAACAAGGCCAGTGTTGGCTTTGAGGGGGGCCTTCGATTCTGCTTCACCAGTCAGCCCTCTTATTGTTCCCTCAAGCTCAATCACACATGCCTCTAATTCAGAGCACCTTATCGTCAGCTTTTCAATCTTATCTAGGTCACCTCCTAGCATTTCCTTCAACATTGCCGCTGCCTCTTCCCTGACCGCCTTTTGGAATCGCGATGAGGCAACATAATCACCTAGGACATCTGTTGCGGTGTTGAAGTTCAATGGGCCAGCCATTCTCGAGACTCCTTCCCTTTTCTGTCCTGATAAAAATCCTTGTTAGCTTTGGCCGGGACATGCGCACGGAGAATACCAAGTCAAGGGATGATGCGGGCATGAGTGCGAGATATGATGCATGCATGCATGAACGATGATTTCATGTGATGCCATGTCATGTTATGCAATCCTAAGCTAGTCAAGTGCACACAAAGCCAGGGATGGAAACATGCAAAATGCAATGAATGTTGTTGATGAAGCTATATGCTGAAGTAGAGCGTGGCATATAAATATACACCACATGGATAAAATGACACGCGGGGTGTCCACGGATCGAAGCAAGGTGATACTTGCGAAGTGCTTATGTGTAGAGCGTATCTTACGCGGGAGAAGAGTTAATATTTGAAGTGGTACATATAGAGCGGATCTTACATGGGGAGGAAGTGTGCAGAGCTTGTCTTGCACAGAAAGATATTTTGGAACAATGCGTGTAGAGCTTGTCTTACACGGGGAGGAAGGGTAGAGTTTGATGCAGTACGTGCAGAGCTTATCTTGCACGGGGAGATTTGGAATGATACGTGTAGAGCTTAGTCTTACACTGGGAGGAAGGGTAGAATTTGATGCGGTACGTGCAGAGTTTATCTTGCACGGGGAGAATGTTTAGTGTTTGGAGCGATACATGTAGAGCTTGTCTTACACGGGGAGGAAGGGTAGAGTTTGATGCGATACATGCAGAGCTTGTCTTGCACAGGAAGATTTGGAGCGATACGTGTAGATCTTGTCTTACACGGGGAGGAAGTGTGCAAAGCTTGTCTCGCACAGAAAGATATTTGGAACAATACGTGTAGAGCTTGGTCTTACACGGGGAGGAAGGGTAGAGTTTGATGTGTTACGTGCAGAGCTTATCTTGCACGGGGAGAAAGTGTGCAGAGCTTGTCTTACACAGAAACATATTTGGAACGATACGTGTAGAGCTTGGTCTTACACGGGGAGGAAGGGTAGAGTTTGATGCGGTACGTGTAGAGCTTATCTTGCACGGGGAGATTTGGAGCGGTACGTGTAGAACTTAGTCTTACACGGGGAGGATTTTGGAGGTTATGTGCATGGGACACAAGGATAAGGTTTCTGATGATTATGGAAGACCTAAGGGGCTTGATGGAGTTTCTAGCGTTTTTGGAACATTTAAATGACTCAGTGTATGCTGTAAAGTCCTTGGTGCTCGTGAAATGCTTGAACATTGTGGAGTGCTTGAATGTTTGATGGATGAATGAGATGTACATCGTGAGATAATAAGGATGATCCCTTTTTTTTTGTTCTTTTTTTTATTTTAGACATTCAAGAACACCCAATGCTATGCAAAAAATGTCACATGTGGACCGCCACACGGATAAAAGTTCGATGCTTTTGGGGCACCTAGTGAATTTCGTGGAATGGTCGCGTGTGTACCGATACACGGACCGAGTTCGACGATTTGTAGGTCTATGAGATGACATGAAATGGTCACATGGGACTAGCCTATGGACAGAGTTCTGATGCTTTTGAGCATATGAAATGAAATGATGTTGTAAGAGAGTCATGTGCCGCAGGAGACACAGACAGAAGTTCAGCGTTCGGGGAACACCTTTCATGATTTGGGGTGTTATGAAATGCCCCTACATGTGTACTAATCCGGCACTCGGGCAGCGCCTTGAATAATGTAGTAATATCATGAAGTAACCCGATGTGGATCACAGTGTTATGATGTTTATGAAGAATGGGTATAATGTCATGAAATGCATCGTGTGGATTGTCACACGGAAATATACCGAGGACCATTGTGGTCTCTATTGAATGAAATGATTTGGTGGAATGGCCAAATGCAATCCGGTACCCGATATATGATGGAGTGATATGATCATGGTGGGCGTCCTTGGAATGCCCCTAATTTAATTTAGGTGATATGTCGTGAATGCTTATGACACACAAAATGCAAATGGCTGCACAAAAACGTGATTAGGATGCATGACATACATAATGATGTTATGTATGCTATGTGAAAAATGCTAATCACACAAATATAATGTTATGGCTGAACAAGAAATGGTTAGTATGGATGGCAAACAGATGATTTAATGATTTCACATGAAAATAAAATGCAAATGGCTGTATAAAAAATGTGAGTTAGTCTCACACAAAAATGCTTTATGTATGGAAAATGTTAATTGTGTATGGAAGATGTTAATTATGGTATGTCGTGAAATGTTGAGAAGCGTGTAACATGTAGCACACGAAGCGAATCTTTCCAACCTTATTTCTCCAAGCGTGGTCGGTCTCAAAAAATTCTAACTGAGTCCTAGGCGGGGTTCTCTTCAATCACCAACCGGGGATGATGAAGGCGCGATATTAATTTATTTACACACAATTTATTTTGGTATCTTAAGGGAATCCAACTAGGGCTGCCTATACGGGTTCGGTCCAAGTCGGGTTAAAAAAAAGGTTCCCATAGCAAAATATACTTCTCACTTCTCCCCACTCAAGGGTCCGAGCGAAGGGGTTCGCACGAGGCTATGAGTGGTGTTTTGTATCCGTGCCCCTGAGACCATGAGGAACTTAGGCAATACTTCAACAATCCACCGGGCTATAAAAGGATACTAAATCTAATGCAAGCATGTCTAGCTAAAGATGCAAAATGAAATACCAATCAAGAATCATCCACCTTATTTTAATTAGACACTTTTCAGGGCTTGTCAAAATTCTTTTAAGTTTTTAAGAAAACTTTTTAAGAATTCCCCAGCAGAGTCGCCACTGTGAGCGGACGACGCGTTTTCGATGAGACGCGAGACTCCCTTTTGAAAGGGGCGTCTCGATCTCAGGCGGGCCCTTCCCTCGCGTGGGGTTTTTATAATGGAAAATCGGTTTTGGAAAAAATAAATGGAATTAATGCATAAAAGAACCGAGACCTGAGTCTCGATGAATATTGTAGAGTCGCCACCCGGCTCAGCTCAACTGGGAAATTTATAATGTAGCTGAACCGAACGAACGGTCGCTACTCTATCCAGAGATTCGGGTCCGGACAAGTCCCTTATTTTGTGTCTAATTAAAATAAATATTGGTCAATGTTCAAAGATGGTATTTCAAATTCTAAAGTCAATTTTATTGAATTAAATAGACATGCAGCGCACATACAGGTTAAACAAAATAATAAATGAATAAATTATTACAACCCGATCGAATAAAAAATTAAAAAAAAAAAACTCTTGAACTCACTTTTACAAGCGCCTAGAATACACGGTTTATCTAGAAAAATACAATCGCCTAGGATACACGATTTAATCTATTAAAATACATCCAAAATAAAAATAAAAGAAATTAAAACCTGCAAAACAGAGGGTTAGCACAATATATAACATGCCATAAGTTGGACTCAAACATGACAGAATGGGAAATCAAGAATTGGGGGCATGCATTTAGGGGATAACCGGGTTGGCTCGGCTAGTCGGCCCGGTTAGACCTGGAAAACATTTTGAAACGTCCCTGTATTTTTGGTTTTGTGGGATAATCATTTTGAAAACAATTTTTCCGGTTTACATGCATTTTTTACATATGGGGTGGGTCGGTTTTTAGGAGAATTGTGTCTCCGTTGTGGCATTGTTCTAAATGCAATTTTACTGAAAATTGAATCTAGGATCGTGAATGCACACAACAAAATTCATTTTGATGATTTTTGGGGTTTTCTGAATTTTTATGGATTTTTGGAAATTTTTGGGGATAAAAACGGAAATTCTGATTCTGGAAAATACGTTATAGTCGTGCGACTGTAAACATTCCAAAGTTAGAATCTCGCAAAAAATTTATTTGAAGCAAACTGGAAAGAAAATCACCTGGAAATCAAGAACACTCATACAACTGTAACTACAGTCGTACGATTGTTCATCAAACTCAAGAATAGTCATGCGACTATCTTGATTTCCAGAACAAAAATGCAAAAAAATGGATAGAAATGCAGAAAAAGCACACCAATCGCCCAGAAAGCTTGTAAAAGAGAGGGAAAAAGGAGTGTTTACCTCTTTGGCGTGCGTCCACCGTAGGATTGACCCCTGACGTCGCTCCAATCCACTAAAATCCACACTTTTCTCCTTGAGTTAGGGTTAGGGATTTTGGGTCCAAAAACTCCAAATGTTGAGGGATTCTGATGATGAGTTCCTCCTTTTCTTTTTGATTTTCTCTTCTTTCTCTTTTTCTCTCTTCTTTCTTTTCTTCCTTTTTTTTTCTTCATTTTTCTGTCTCTCACCTTTTTTTTTTGCGCCCTCTTTTTCTTTCTGTTTTTTCAGCTTTTGAGGTATAGGTTGGCTTACCTACCGCGATCTACAGTCGTACGACTGTAGTTTGATTACAGTCGTACGACTGTACTCTTTTTTTTTTTTTAAGAAGCAAAATTCCGGTGCTTACAGATACTTTGCTTGAAAAAGTATTGAGTTTGTTACTTGAACTCGTAACAAGTAACCTTAGGCTTGATTTCTTCCCGTAAAGAAATCATAGGCTTTGTTCCTGCCTGTAAAGGAATTCTTAGTGCAAAATCTTAAGCGGTGGGCTTAGAGACAGGAGTAGAACAGTTGGACTGAACCTGTATAAATCACTGTGTCTCAAATATCTCTATCCTTACATTCTTTACTTATTCCTATTTACATTCTAAGCATTTAAATTAATAGCATTAGTTTTATTTAGAGATATTATTTAAACTAATCAAAGCAATTACATTCACGAGTTTTACAATCTAAAATTATTCCGCACTTTTAGTAAAACTCATATTATTGGGCAAAACCATTTTTACAGAAAAAGTTGAATAAAAGATTTTATTTGGTGATACACACTATTCATCCCCCCCTCTAGTGTGTCTCTAGCCCATTTTGGGGCCAACAAAAAGGTTTGATGAATAAAGGAATGAGGATTAAAGAGTTCAATTACAAGGTTGATTTTGAAATTATAAAAGATTTTTTTGTCCCTTTTTCTAAGATTCTCCAATAATCTATTCTAGTTTGATAATTGTTGCTATATAGGTAACATATTAGTCATCTTTTTCCTACATTTCATTTTCATGATATTTTTGTTTTTTTAAGAAAGAGGTTGATGAATAGGGGAATAAGGATTAAGGAGTTTGATTATAAGGTTGATGATGTAATTAGGGATGAGTACGGGGTCAATGATTCTGGGGATTTAAAATCTCTGGAACCGTACCAAAAGTCAAAGATTTTTGAAATCAAATATCTAGGACGGTCCCGAAAATATAAATATCTGCATTGTTTTGTTCTGAAATTCTAGGACAAAAGAAGACGGAGATTCGGAGCAAAAAATAATCAGAGTTTTGATCTGGAGATATCTTGCGAATTTCTCAATAGAAAAGTTTTCAAAATTACTTTAATAACAAAGAGACTCCAACCAAGTTAGAGTTCGCGACTGGAGGTGCAGTGACAGTGCTGGTTGAGTGTCTGACAACAACAAATAGAGATAGAGGTGACGAGATAATTGACAAAGAAGGCGAGCTTAGAAACATCCAAAAAAAGGAGTGAGAGCGAGAGACAGAGGTCACTAGAAAACTGAGAAAAGGAAACGACATGAGAAGGTGTTGACGGTTGAAAATGGTGGTGAATGGTCAGAAATCGTGCAGGTAGAGAGGGAGAGAAGAAAGGGGGCGATTGGTTGTTGAGAAAGAGAGAATAAGGTTAAGTTTTTGGGTTTTGTTTCGAAAATGATGAGCACATAGTTTAGGGTTAAGAAATTAGGTTTTGTTCATTAAGATAAATTGATCTGCGTTATTGGGCTAAAGTCCAATCTAATTTCTTCTCTTCAAGTTTTCTTTATTCTTTATTTTGTTTTTCCCATTTTACATTTAAGCCTAAATATGTGCGTAGTCTAAAAGCGAACTACAAAAAATTAAGCCAACATTTGTAGATTTTTCTCAAAAATGGAATTCTATTAAATTAGGATAATTTAGAGTTTTTGTAAATAAAACTTCATTTTAGAACTTATTTTAAATATACTAAATAAATAAATAGTATTATAAATCTGATTCTGTTCTTTCGGTGTTTCGGTCTGGGTATAGGTAAAATCTCCGGAATTGTACAAAATAAAAGTGAACGATACAATTCAATACGGTTCTATTAAAAAAGCCAACGGTTCAGTTCCAAATCTGAATATTTTTATTAGGTTCTTTGGTCCGGTTCAAGAATATCCAGGATCCACACTCAGCCCTAGATGTAATATAATTTACACATTTAGAATTTTTTTGTTCTTAAAGAACAAAGTGATGCTTAGCAAGCAACATAAAGAAAATAAAAGGACGCTTTTCTGTATAGGTATGCATTGGACATTGCATTCCCTATTAATCCTCTATATTTGGCTCACTAATATTTTATCATGTCTTTTTCTCTACTCAATTTTTCAGCACTCGTTGCATTGATATCCACAAAACAATCATGTTTGTTCAGCTTTATTTTCACATTTATTCTTTCCTTATTCCTCTAATACTTGTATTTCCAGATTTGAGGCTATTTGCTTTTCTCCCTTTCACCTTTATGAAATTAGGAAAGGAATGAAGAAATCATTGTCACAAATCTGAATAATTGAATTACAAATGATAACATGGATATGGTTAGGATTTAGTGTTTTATCATTTTGAAAAGCTTCCTTATGTCTCTAATTGATTTGCATTTTTTAATCATGTGTTATTTTATGGTAACTGAGGTTTTTGATGAATTTCAAAATTCTTCTTTGGTCTTATGGCATCAAAACAAATTTTAAAAAGTATTTGGAACTTCCTTGAGGTACCTAAATTTTTTCCTTACTACTTTCTTCTCTTGCTCTGGTTCTTGAAGTTCTGAACCCTTTTATTTATAGTAGTGACTGGAGAGTTATGTTTCATTGTGTTGTGTCATTGTTATAGATATGGAGGAGTGAATAAATTTGTTACCACTAGGTGGTGTTTCATTGCCTAAGCCATCAGTTCCTATTCATAAGCCCATGCATTTTCTGTCCAAGTGAAGTCTTCATTGATTGTTAGGGAAAAGAAAATTCACATTCTCAGGCAAGTGATACCATCCCTTTTTAATTTTTTATTACATCGTATTAATTTGTCTATGTACAATTTGTAATTTTAAGAAAACTTAAATTGAAAGGTTTTAATTGATATCACCTAATTTCGGGTTGCTCAATAAGACAATGGAATTCTCTCGTCTTAGGTTTCCATTTTGAAATTTCTCTTCCTATAAATCACTTTTACTTTTTGTTTATGTTCAATTGATGGTTACTTACTGTTTGAGAATTGAGAAATTGATTTTGAAATTTTAGAATTTTGATATCCTTATTCCTCTAATTTGTTAACATACAACAAGGGAAAAGACAGTCTTAGTCATATATAAGAAGCAGTTTGTGATATATATATCAATGAATTTCAAGGACAAAACAGTCTTTCATCAAGGTGGGCAACTGGTGGATGCACTATTATTTAAATGGCCAAGTTCAGAACACTTATATTTCTTATTTTGGTTTGTGTTTGTGATTGATTTGGTTTGAAGTGTTGATTGCATGACTAATTCCTATGAAGATAGACTTTCAGTCTGTAAGGAATGTTGTCAAAGAAGCTTAGGATAACTGATATGAAATCAAGGGCTATTGTGAGCGGACGACCTAAAAAGGAAGGAACGCGGTGAAGCGAACCAGGGAGGAAAGACTGGGATTTGAATGTTTTTGTTTTAGGAAAATGGGGTTTAATTATCTTATTCTAGGAAAACCATTGATTTATTTAGGAATTCCTTTTTGTAGAAAATCTTTCATTTAAATATAAGTTTTGGAAAACTAGTTTTACGTTTTAGAAAGTCCCGTTTTATTACTTAAAGAACTCGAAACCTAAGTCTCTAGATCAGTGATAGAGTCGCCACCCAGATCAGCTCTTCCGGGAAATTCTGGTACAGCTCCCTACTGAGTGCAGACTACTGTACCTAATCCAGAGATTTAGGGTTCGGGTAACTTACCTATTCAACCTCAAGTTTGCATTCATTTTCTGATTCATATTACCATATTTCATTCGCTTATTATCTTCCTCTACCTATTTATGTTTGATTATCAACTGATGCTTATATAGATGTTATAAATAAATTACAGAATAATAAAGTGCGGAAAAGTAAACATACATCCAAAACAACCTAGAGAAATAGAGGCCAACTTATACAACCAAATTGAATAAAAAAGGAAACTCTCGTCTTCACATTACAAGCGCCTAGATACACGAGGATCTAAAAATTGCAAACGCTTAAAATGCACCGGTTAATATATTAAGTACATTCAAAATAATAAAAAAAAATAAAGGCTGCAAAACAAATCGTTAGCCAAATTATATCATAAACATGAATAGGACTCACGACAGGACATAGCTAGAATTTTAGGAGCGGGGGCATGTATTTAGGGGATAGCCGGGTCAACTCGGCCAGTTGGCCTGACTAGACCTGGAAAATAGTTTTGAAACGCCCTGTGGGTTTTGTGCTGGAAAATAGTTCTAAAAAAACAATTTGGCTCGGTTTCATGCAAATTTCTCCTTTTAGTGGGTCGGTTATCCCGGAACCCGGGGTTCCATGCGTGTGGGTTTCCTAATTCCGAGATACATCTAGGGTCTAAAGATGGTAAACACTCCAAAAACCGTTTGATTCTGAAGACAGCATCACGCGACGACGTCTGTGCGGGTCGTCCTGTGATTCTGTCTCTTTTTGGAGACTATAGCCGTGCGGCTTTAGTTAGAGCTGTGTGGCTCTAACCACTACAGCCGTGTGGCTATAATACCTAGAACCTGAAATCGGTTTTCTAGCTTTGAAAATCACTATTTTGCTCATTTTTGATATTTCCCTAGGATTTTTGTAGGGTCCGGGGGTCCGCTAATGCTGGACAACATATCCGATTTGGATCAAACGACCCCGAATTCTAGAAAATCAAAATCTAAGAAATCAAAAATCTCACATCCGCGCAATTTAAAATTTGAAAACCAAAATTTTATAGTGCACAGGTGTGTTTGGACTAAAATAGATCATAATAGAATGAATGAAATGGAAAACTGACTGCTTTCGGTCGTTTAAGGCTTTTTCGGGTTTCTTTCCGGAAGAACACAGCTGTACGGCTGTAGTATTACAGCTGTGCAGCTCTGTTATAAGGAACTATAACCGTGTGGCTCTAGCTGGGCAGTCAGCTTTCCAGAAATTGATAAAATAGAGAAGAAAATGCATGAAAAAGCAATGAACACAAGTTTAAGGCCTCTCAGAGTTTACCTTGTTGTTGTTCCAGTGTATTGAACGCCTGGAATCGGATTGAGAAATCGAAATGCACTTAGAATTCCGAAAACAAACCGAAACACCAAAATTGAGTCCCGAATCGATCAGAAACAATCCCGAGGTAGGCCTGGACGAACGAGAAGTGATCAAGACCTTAGCCTCTCAGTTTCGAGGGTGAGTTTGGTGTCTTTGTTTCTGGTTTTTACTCTGTGTTTTTTTTTCTTTCTTACTCTGTTTCTCTCTTCTCTCTCTAACTTTCCCCCTTTCCAAATTTTCAATTCTGAATTTTTTTTTTCTAGAATCCCATCTCCCTTTTATTTGATTTTTTTTCTTCTCTTTATACCTCCTTTTCTTTCCTGTCAATTCTCATTAATGAGACCTCCAAACTTTTTCGGCTCTGATTTCCCTTGAGCCACCCCTTTCTCTGCCAACTTGCTCTATTTTCTACAGACAAGTTAGCCACCCATCAGAGCCTCGCGACTATAGTATTACAGCAGTGTGGCTCTGGCTCTATAGCCGTGTGGCTCTAACCAGAGCCGGGGCATAGTCCCTAAAATCTTACACTCACCTCTAAGCCTTCTAATTACTCGAAGGACCTTTCTCGGGGTTTCGGATCAAGGATGGTCCGTTTTCAGAGTGTTCAAGACATTCTAGGCGGCATCCCGCTCATTCTTAAGTCTAATTCACGTTTGTCAGCTTAAAAAGGTAACGTAGGACTCTCATCACAGAGGTCGAAAAAATTCGTGCTCATAGGCTACCCCTCATGAGATCAAAGTGGATTTGTGGTCGGGCTGTTAAGCCTGGATCGAGTTTGGTCTCGCGATTGGGAGCGTGGTGAGAAAGGAAAAGAAAACATATATGATGTCTTGGTTTGTCGAGGAATAGGTGCAACACGTAGCTGGGGACGTTGGCCTTGACTCTGAAGTTGGCTCTTTATACCGTCAAAATCGGCTCTCTGTGGTGGAGCATACCATTGAAATCGGCTCCCTATGGTGGAGTGTACCATTGAAATTGGCTCTCTGTGGTGGAACGTACCATTGAAATTGACTCTCTATGGTGGAGTGTACCGTTGAAATCGACTCTTTGAGCATCGATCTTGAAATCAGCCTAGGAGAAGTTGGTTTGAAGTTGGCCCAGGGGGCGTTGGTTTGAAGTCAGCCCATCGGGCATTGATTTGAAGTCAGCCCAGGGGGCATTGGTCTGAAGTCGCGTTGAGAATGTGTATTTATTCCTTGATCGATAATTTTGGAAACAAAAATTTTTTCCCCTTCGATCAAGAATAAATACAGCTCGGCAGTTTTTGCCTCTATATACCTACAAAGCAAGAAATACCATTCTCAGGATTATATTGGCATAAATGGAAATTATGAAAAATTAAGAAAACCTACTTAATTGAGAGTTACAGCCGTACGGCTCTAATTTTATAAGACACAGTCATGCGATTATAGTAAAGTCGAGTGACTGTGACTTGCCACATTACTAGAGTTGCACGGCTCTAGCGGGAAAGGGCAAAATCTATAAATAGCGGCAGACAGCCTCATTTCACCAAATACCCTATTTTCCTCTCCTTTTGCCTCCTTCTTTCCTCTCAAAGCTCTTTGAACCTAAACCCCAACTTTCAAGATGATGATGAAGCTTAGGAAGGTGCTTCGCCTTGCTGCTCCCACACAGCCCGCTCTACACACAAGATACGTTTTGCTCGAGGGAAATTTCTTTTTGCCTATTGAGACCACAGTGGACGTCTATGGGCTTCAAGACTCCATTGCGTATTGCGGGGTCAAGAGGAATGATCCCGTGCCCGTCACACTCCAACCGTCCTCGCATGCATCTCAAAAACTGGTTAGGTTTCCCAATTTTTTCCTTTTTTCAATTTTTTTTTTCAATTCCTGCAAATGTAGATGAAATTAGGTGAGATTAGATAAAATTGATACATGTTTAGGGTAGGTTTTACCCCTAGGAACTTTAATTCATGACTTAGAGTTGATTAGAATCGATTTTAGGGTAAAAATCGCGAAACCTAGGGTTTCCTTCGAAACTACCTTTTTCCAGATAGAGCCGTACGGCTCTACGCTATAGCCGTACGGCTCTGTTCTCGAGCCTGGCTGAAGATTATATGAATAGAGCCACATGGCTTTATCTGTAAAGAACATAGTTGTGCGGCTGTAGTACAGCCGTGCAGCTATAAAAGGCAAAATAGAAAATTTACATTCTTTCCTTTAATTTCAATGCTTTTTTATTTGGTTTGTGTGATTTATGTGTAACCCCAATAACTCATAAAAACTCCCTGTTCATTGTTTTGCAGGATCGGTCCCATAACCGTGGGGCCGGGTCACTGTCGGATGCTTTGAAATGGTACAGGAGACTCCCTGACACGGTGAGGGGGATCGTCAATGCCATAGGGCTAGATAGGATGGTGTGCTCAATGTAGGAGCATCCTCCCTAGACGAGCAGGGGTTTGCTTATGGTGCTGATCTAGCGGTGGATAGACTCGACCCAGACCTTCCACTTCCCGACTGGGGAGTATACCATTACACCGGAGGAGTT
The DNA here is from genome assembly GCA_039660915.1 of Euphorbia tirucalli. Classification (NCBI taxonomy): domain Eukaryota; kingdom Viridiplantae; phylum Streptophyta; class Magnoliopsida; order Malpighiales; family Euphorbiaceae; genus Euphorbia; species Euphorbia tirucalli. The sequence continues at coordinate 51,521,342 of CM077637.1, forward strand.
CGCTGCTATCACCGGGCTGTCTTTCGACGGGTGCTTCATCGAGTTCAACTAGATGCTAGAGTAAGAAGGCTTTTGCCTGGAGATCATAGGCATGCTGATCGGCTTGTCTCCTTAGGATAAGAGGATCCAGGGTGGTGCCCTTAGAGACTATTGGCTGGATAGGCAAGCTGAGCTTCTCGAGGGTTCTACCTTCACGCCTGAGGATGCGAGGCGCTACGTTAGGGCATTCCTTCTCTATGCCCTCAGCACCCTGGTCTTCTCTACAGGTCAGAGCGACCTGAACCTGGCTGTCCTCCCCTTAATGATTCAGCTGGATGACGTGAGGGGTCTGAGTAGGGGACGAGCTGGATTGGCGCAGTTGTATTGTTCTCTTGACATATATGCCCAGGGGAAGCACAGGGATATGAAAGGCCCCTAAATTGGCATACACATGAGTTTCTCCAATCCCCCCCTTTTTTTCTAAGTTTCTTATTATGCACCCTTTTGTAGATTTAAGTGTACAAGTATGGCTTCATCCCTCGGCCAGTGGTACACATGCCTGATACCACGGAGCTTCCTGATTTCCCCTGACTGAGGTAGTGGTTGGGTTTTGGCTGGAGTAAGGTGGACCGAACGGTGGATGACTGTCGGCTGTTCCTGGCCTATATGACATTTGAGGGGGTATACATCTCTCCATTCCATGCTTTCTGAATTCTGTTATTTCATAACTATTTCTTTGGTTTTCTAACTTTTGGCTTTTTTGATTTCAGCTAACCAAGGAAGGCATGGAGGGGAGTCGTGTTGCCCCTGGAGGTGGTGGATGCCCTGAGGCTGATGCCTAGGTGGTTCGTCATGGAGTGCCCGTTCGGCCTAGAGTGGTATCTTGGAGAGCGGGTCTTCGACTGGCTTGCTGGTCCTATAGAGCACAGGATCCTGGCTGCTCTACCAATAGGACTATTCTGGCCATATCTGTTGTTGGTAGAGAACCATCCCGATCTTTTCAGATCCAGGTATGTGGCGGATGGGGTGGAGGGAGACTACCTCCAGTTCGCCACCACGCACCTCCTCCCTCCTACCAGAGTAGAGCAGACAAGGGTATGTTTCTTCTTCCGCTTTCTGTTTATATATACTGTTGTGCTGTTTGCTGACATCACTTCTTTTCTTCTTTTTTTTTTAAGCCATCCGGGAGGGGCAAGCGCCCTCACACTTCGTCCGGCAGGCGCTCTAGCAGGGGTGGATCCCAGACCACCGGTGGTCAAGGTGATGGGAGCTCTTCGGCATATGGGGACGAGTACGATGCTAACCCTGGGATGGAGAGCACGCCGCCAGTTCCCCGGTGATCCCTCCGGTGGTTTCCCCTGCTGGTTTTATCCCAGGTCGTCTCGAATTTTTGATAGAGCCATCGATTCAGTTGCTTGATGAGTTCGGGCATCCTTATCGGGCTGACTTATACCTCCAGGACCACCTTTTTCCTGCTGTTATCCCTTCTGATACCACCCATGTGAGTATGCTTACTTCTATCTGCTTTCGATCCTTACTGTTGCCATTGTTTTGATTTGTGCGCTTATCTCTTTTGCAGATTTCAGTATCTTAGGGGATGGCTTTATGCCAGCCGGTTTCTGCCCTCAGGATGCTTACTATCCGGGACAACACGTCGATGATGGTAAATACCTGTATTTGAGTTAGTATTGACGTGTATATGCATTTGTGTGAGCGTGTTGCAAATGTATGCATATATATGACATGATGTTTATATTGTTGATTCTGGCGCAGTCCGCGGTTGGTGCTCATCAGTGCGAGGAGACTCGCCTGAGGTCGGAGGTGGACCAGTTGCAGAGGCACTGCTCAGACTTGGAGCTCATGAACCAGACCCTCCGCACGCAGGTGGATGCATGGAAGGCCAAGCACACCATCTTTGAGGACGAGGGCGAGGGAGAGGCGGACCACTAGGACGACAGAGGATAGTCCTAGTCTTTTTTTGTCTCTGTTGTTTTTCTCTCTTTTTTTTTAATGTCACAGCCTGCTTGTGGGTTGGGTTTTTCTGTAATGTAGTACATTTCGCCCATTTGTGGGCTTTACTCTGATGCATTTATTTATTTGACTTGGTATACCAGCTACTTTGACATTCCATCTGAGATTCATTGTTTTCTGCTGAGTTTACCTTTCTGAATGAATTTTTTTTATCTGTACCTGTCTTCATCATCATTTGAATCAATTTAAGCTCTCCTAATACCTTGTTTTATGATTTTGGACTTGATTTTAACCGAAAAACCGCTGCCGAGCAGTAGAGCCGCACGGCTATAGGTTTGGAATTCTGTATGTAAGTATAGAGAGAGTGCTGCTTCTGAGTTACAGCCACACGACTCTGTTTATAGCCGTATCACCATAACTACAGCCACACGGCTCTATATACAGCCGCACAACTACAAACATAGTCATATGGCTTGAAGTGATTTTCAGCAACTTTTCTTCCTTTTACACTCCTTTCCGATGGATCAACTCCGCGATCGCCTTAGAGATTACTGGAAGACTTCTCGCTTTTCTAATTGGGCCCTACTGGCCCCTTTCGGTCTGCAGTCCATACGGTTCTACATGACTCTGATTCCGAACTAAACCTTTCTGGCGGCTGCAGCTAGTTTTTGGGACCCGATGGACCATGTTTTCTGCTTCTCCGGGCAAGAGTGTGCCCCATGGTTGAAGAGTTCAATGCCATTCTCTGCATCCCTTGCCCCCACAGAGTCAGGTTAGCTGTCCCTGAGTCCGACCCGGATGGCTCACACGTACTTTAGAGGTTGTTTGCACTGGACACAACAGGTTTAGGTCGTTTGCTTTCTGGTGGGACTGCCCCTGAGAGTTTCAATCTGTCTGCCATCATGGACCTGTGTTCTATCTTAACCACTTCTACCCTTGGCTGGGCTTTTCTGATGAGTCTGCTGTTGATGTCTAGTTACCTGTGCGAGTCTAGAGATGGGACTCTCGGTCTCCAATTAGCCTCAATAGTGGCCCAGATGGCCAACGGTGCCTCACTCGTGTGGGTTATCTTAGCTGAGACCCTGATTTATCTGGATTTTGTTCATTCTGGCTTGCCCATTAAGACCAACGGATGTTCCTTCTTTCTCTAGGTATGTTCCTACCCTATGTTTTCTCATTCTGGTTGATTCTATACCTTCCTGTTTGGCTGTCTATTGTATAGATCTAGCTATTGGAGAAATTGAGCCTCTTGAGCATTCCTCCACCTTATCCGAGATACGCTTTGAAGCGCTATTGGGCTCGACGTATTGAGATCACAGACTTTGCCACTCGGTCTGTGGAGGAGTGGCTTTCTTGGCTGGGAGGGAGGACAGATACATCCATCCGTTGGGTTTGCACCTAGTGGGATATTTCACATGTAACTACCGAGACTTGGGCAGGAGGTGTGTAGCTGCTCAAGTTGACAAAAGTGATGTTCTAATCTCCTGCACGGTTATGCAGATAGTATAGGCAGGTACAGGGAGTGCCCCGTTCTTTATGCATGATCGAGTGTGGAGAATTTACACAGCGATGGCCCAGACATGAACCCTATTTACATAACGATGTGCAGCAGCAGTGGATGAACCCTATTCACTCTGAGATCTTGAGATATGATAGCATAGCTCCAGCGGAGATAGATGGCCTAGAGCTGGGTTGGCCGACTTAGTGACTTGTCCTACGAGACCCGAGCGTGAGACACTGACTTTAATATGTCTCGATCTGTAGGGTTTTCGAATTGCATGGAGCTGTTATTGATCGATTTTTATTTGTTTTATTTCATGTCCTTATTTTTGCATAGACTACCCTTGCAAGTTTTCAATCTATCAGACTGTCTTAACTTTTCCCTAAAGCACCCTTTTGGGTTTTCGACTCAGCAGACTTTTATTTGTATCCTAAATTTTGTATAGACTGCCTTTCGGTTTTTGGTCTATTGGATTGATTTCTTTTTTTCTTTTTTTTTTGGGATGCATGCAAATATGGAATGTGTGTAACCATATATATATAATACGAATCCAATTCCAGGTAGACTTGAGACATTTAAGCGAATAGAGCAAAAGCATTCATTCATTCATTCATTAATAATGTTGTTGGGGATTAATCGCACAAAACAAAATACGCAGCGGAAATAAAACGGATTAATCCCCGCCACGGATCCATGTATATTGCATTGAATCGGAAAGAGGGTTAAAGAATTACCTTAATTCTTTGTAGGTTTTGAATCAAAGGAACCAAATTAGCTTCCCTCTACGGTTGATCCACACGGAGCAATTGATTCACCGCGTGCTAGCGCCGGGATTGAAGAACGATTCTTCGAACGAGAGAGAGAGAGATCGAAAAATCATATTTTTCTTTGGGTGTCAATGGTGAAATTCGGCTGCCACACCACTTTTTCTTTTTGTCTGCCGAAAACCAGTTTTTCATATATGGAAAAATCTAATCTCTTTTAGGTTTTTATATCCTTATATATAAAACCTAAAAATTAATTATAATTATGACCTAATACACTTATTAGTCATAATTATAAATTAACCCACACAACTTAATATTAATTCTCAATTAATATTAAATCAAATCAATTCTCCATAATACACTTATGTATATACAATATTATAATTAATTATATCTCTATATAATTTAATTATAATATGTGGCATACTTTATGCAATATTAATCACATTAATATTCACATATACATATATATATATAAATATATATCACTATATATATTTATTCTCTTTCTCATTCATAAATTATTATCCAATAATAATTTATACCCGATAAGATGAACTTCATTTTGCTCTTGTGTGTGACCCCATAGGTTCATATTAATTGGCAATAAGGAAATTACCATAATGTCCTTATAGGTCATAAGCGGACTCTAGCAAGCCATTACGACTACCCAATTAATATGATTGGAATGATCCAATACCTATTTATAGAATGTCATATTCCCTTTTGTCTCTTTGATATCATGATTAATCATAAGACATGGTTCACTTGTCAATCTTATATAATTAATCATATGCTTTCTCGATCTCAAAGTAAACTGTTCAGACAAATCAATTGATACTCTTATCAATTATTTGAGCACGGCCATGCATTTAACAGTCTTACTTATCGAGGGGCCCAGTGATATCGCTCTCTTGTTAGAGAGGGACAAAATCCCATATCTGTCACTCACATCCCTAAGCATGAGTCATATTGTACCCAACCACAGCCTTTATAACTACTCTGTTACAAGCAGCGTTTGACTGCGTCAAAGCACAACATGAATTCATCCCGGAATCCATGGTGACCTCAGGTCAAAGGAATCAGCTGATGACACTACTATAATCAAGATCAGTTGTGACACGTGACCATGAACTTGATCTTATAGTGGGTCTCCAGCAACATGTTCTCTAACATATTACCCGTGAGTATAATCTGTATCTGTATACACTATATTCATCTTATAAATATCCATTATCACTCACACTAGTCTTAGTTTGTTATTATTCCCATAATAACAATCGACTAGGGATATTTAGAATAACACGATTTATTCATGGATAATTATCATAAATGCTAACATACAAACATAAATGACAATATTAATCTACATTAGATTAATCTTAGAAGTCAAATTACATAATCCAATATTGGCCTTAGGGCACAATCTCCAACAATCTCCCACTTGCACTATGGCCAATCATACAAGTATCTTATACCCATTGACCTACATGACCTTCATGTATTCACTCGTGCAGGAGTCTTTGTCAGTGAATTATTAATTTTCGCTTCCGTTGCTACTTTACACATTTTCACTCTTTCTTTAGAGACAGCCTCTCTAAATTAGTGAAAGAAGCCTAAGTATATGCTTGTGTCATACAGGGTTCTTACGCATTGAACTATTGTCCCTACAATAGTCTCACAGGATAAGCAATGCTTAGAACTAAACACAAAATTTTGATGAACTTCTTCATCCAAAATTTACATCATATGTAGCTATATACTTTGACTATTATTATAGATATTTAGCTATAACGTTTTATTTTGAACCTTTCAAAATCATAACATCTCTTTTAAGAGAATACGATATCTCGATTGATATATTGCAACTAATTGCAATCAGTTGTATATGTGCAACTATTTACACAGTTAACATAAGCAAGCTTCTTTTAAGTCTTTCTCATTGAACGCTCTCAATGCTTTGACTTAAACCTAAACATTCTTTTGGATCTATCTCTATAGATTCTAATTTCAAGAATATAGGCAGCCTTGCTTAAACATTAATTGAAATTACTTTCTTAGCCATGATTTTACTTCTTGCATGGTAAGAATGTTATTTCAAACAAGCAATATGTCATCCACATATAGCATTAGGAATACCGATATGCTCCCACTGATCCTTTTGAAACACAAGATTCATCATCCTTTTGATAAAATCAAACCATTTGATTTCTTTATCAAAACTATGACTCCAACTATTTGATGCATGTTTTGATTCTTATAAGAATCTTTGAAACTTGCATACGCTACTTAAATTCTTTGGATGCTCAAAACTTTGGGTTGTGTCACTTACACATCCTCAATCATGTTTTCACGTAGAAAACAGATTTTGATATCCATTTGCCATATTTTTATAATCATATTATGCGGATATGGCAACAAGAACTCAATATGACTTGATCATGATTAATGATGAAGGAGGATTTCATCATAGTCCTACTATGAATTTGTTCGTATCCTCATAGTCACTACTATGAATTTGTTTATAACCCCTTTTGTCACTAGTCGTGCTTTATAAGTTTGAAGATCACCATCCATGTCGGTTTTCAATTTGAAGACTCATTTGCAACCATTGCATATACATCTTCTAAAAGATTTATCAAAGTCTATACTTTGATTGTCAGACACGGACTTATCTTCAACCTTTGTAGCATCAAGTCACTTATTAGATTCAAAATCTAACATTGCTTCTTCATAAAAGAAGACTTACTTCATCTAGTAAAGTTACATCATGATTTTGAGAAATCCATATCTCTCCTAATCATGTCGTATTCCACTAGACTTTCATTGGGCTTGTGTAATTTCAACAATGATCATGAAACCATTTCCACGTTCCTCTTCAACGTTAAATGTCACTTTTGTGAATTACGAGTTATCAAAGATTTATCAAAGTCTATACTTTGATTGTCAGACACGGACTTATCTTCAACCTTTGTAGCATCAAGTCACTTATTAGATTCAAAATCTAACATTGCTTCTTCATAAAAGAAGACTTACTTCATCTAGTAAAGTTACATCATGATTTTGAGAAATCCATATCTCTCCTAATCATGTCGTATTCCACTAGACTTTCATTGGGCTTGTGTAATTTCAACAATGATCATGAAACCATTTCCACGTTCCTCTTCAACGTTAAATGTCACTTTTGTGAATTACGAGTTTTGTAGGTGTACCTTACTCCCACTAACTCTACTAGAAATTAACTCCCTCTTCAAGGGGAAACCATTTCTAGCTACAACTACTTTGTATCCCAAAGAAAACCAGGAGTAACAACTCCTACTTTCCTTTTGAGTAATCCACAATACGATATTCAAATTTAGGTGCCAACTTATTCGAAATAAGCTTTACAGCCCTAAACTTATTCAATGAAACAATTTGGGTCTTTTACCCAACCATATCTCATATGTTGATTCATGAATTGTTTTAGACGGAACAATATACACAGCTGCTTTAATGGCATATTCTCGAGAAAACGATGATCAACTTGACTTCATCATAGATTGAACTATATCTGTATAGAGTTCGACTACTCCCTTTTCGACACAACTTCCTTTGTGGCGTAATTGGAGGAGTTAATTGTGAGACAGTCCCACAATCTCTAAGATGATTGTCAAAATCTTGACTCAAATGTTCACCACTTGGATCATATCTAAGTGACTTTACTATCATGTCAAGATACTTCATACTCCTTTTACAAGCTTTTGAACACTTCAAAAGTTCCAATCTCGTGTTTCATTTGATACTCTTATCTAGTGAAAAGTTCCATAAAGGTAATGAAGTATTAAAACCTTCTTTAGCAGTTGATTTATAATTCATATACATCCACATGTATAATGCTTAATAAATCGATTGTTCTTTGACTACTTTTAGCAAAGAAAACCTTTTGTCATCTTTTACAATAAACAACATTCGCATGATTCAAGATGATTCATAATCTCATGAATCCAAAGGTCCATTCTCATGGAGTTTCGAAATGCAACTTTGCTTATGTCTCCAAGACGACACTGCCAAAATGGGTTGGATCAAACTATTTGATTCGATCCTTACAGTATTTATGTTACAGATGGGCTCCACATATAAAGACAATTATGTAAATCTATATTTCATAATCATGTCTTTATAAAGTTTATAATTCACAATTATAAAATAAACAACATTTGTTTACTCAAGCCAACAAGCTCAATAGACAACAAGAGTTCGTAACTCACATGTAAAAGTTCATAACCTTTAACCAAAGTTCATAACTTTCATATAAAAGTTCATAACTTTTATGAAAAGAGGTTCGTAACTTTTAACTTGAAGTTCACAACTTTCATGTAAAAGTTCAGAACCTTCGAGTAGCAACCTTTGCTTCTCTTGTCTGTTCGCATTCTACCTTTCACCTTCATAAGGTTTCTATTCAAGTTGCGATTCATCATATTCTACTAATATGAGATCCACAACTGGTATCTAATACATTTGATATAGAAACAAAAGTAGAATAGTTAATAAATACTTAAGGTAGCAGTCTTACTGCCTTTCATCTTCTCATAGATCTCCAAACAAAGTTTGCTATTTCCATTTTAATGAACGATTCAATCTAAAGATGGCAACATCCTTCTTTTGGAGATCTCTCTATGCCAACAGCTTTGGCCTTTAAAATACTTTCACCGAAACCCTTTCGGTATTTATACTTTTCGACCCTACTATTATCCTTTTCCTTTTGAACCATAAGCACACAATTCGAGGCGGGCTTATCCTTTATGGATAACTTAACATTCTTCTGCATCTTATGCAACTAATTCACAATTTTCTCCATGTCATTCAAATGATAGTTCATCACCAATGACTATCAAATAATGAATTCAAGATCACATCTTAATGCCTTTTGGATGCCAATGAGAAATTGTTGCCTCAAACACTTATCTTTTCTTGCTCACTAACTGATGGAACATTTCCATTTGTGATGTATCATATACCTCAAGTAAAAACTTCCACGTGCGGAAGAATTGGTGGCAAGTGTAAGATAATAAATTTTAAACAGAGTCCCTTCGATGCTTCAAGTAAGCATCTTTTATACTCATGTTACAATTGCTAGTGGTTCATTGGGCAAAAGGATTATTGAGAACATATGATTCCTTTTGATTTGAGAACAATTCTCAAAGTTCAATAACAATCGAGATCATGGTAATAGCAATCATAACTATAATAAAGCGTGTAAAGATTTTTATTTAAATGCTCCCACTTAAATTATAAAACCCTTTAAAATATTTAAGTGGGTGAAGATCCAAAATCCATACTTAACCATAGCACTGCTTTGGCATGTCCCTATGATTAAATATAATTTCGGTAGGCAAAGACTCAAAATCATGCTTTAAACCATTTAAACATATTTTGGATGTGCACTTCTTTGCCAATTGCATCATTATGCAACTCTTCTAATTTATGAGATGCATGATATCATATATCATTTTTAATTGTATGTTACTCATCTCATCTTTGCCTCGGGCTCAAACACCGTTTTGATTAACCCTTTGTTAAACCAATTACAACACAATGAGAATCACCATTTCTCATATTATCGCTTCGCTAAGGTCACAACATGCGTACCCGCTTTGGCGTGGCTACCATGATGCGAACATAGTACTTGACTAGTGTTATACGTAATTGGGTGGCAAATATAAACTTCATAAGTTTATTTAGGGTTTGTTAAGTCCTGTGATTTAATTGTATCATATACAATTCATGGCATTAATATTAAGCATACTCTTGTTAATACTAATTAGCATGGCATCCTATGTCATACATATGTTAAGCATACAATCTAGCATGGCATCACATGGCATCCAATTGTCTAGCATGCATATAGAATATCTAGCATGGCATCACATGGCATCTAAATAAAAATAAAACATGCATATGACTCGAACCGTGTTATGGTATGGTTTAAATCTACATTGATTTTCATAGGCCAATATGAAAATCAACAAGGTCATATCCTAGGTGGTAGCATCCATCACATGGTCATTGCACCGCCTCTTGGATCCGCCTCCACGTCTTTGCTTCTAAGCACCATCTGATGGATTTATATTTTACAAAAAAAAAAATTGCAACCTATACAATTTTTCTAGTAAAATAAATTTTACATATCATAAATTGCATCCTATACAATTTATCTAGTAAAATTAAAATTAAAATTTACATAAATACAAACGACTCGCAGGTCGTATTTATATAAAACCATAATAAATAAAATAAAGCATCCACGGGGTCCAAAACCATACCATAACACCATGCATAAAATTATCAACAATAATTTTATATCAAAAAATATTTAGGATTCAAAGTGGTAAAATACAATCACATTGTATTTAGAATTAATTAATTTGGAAAAATTCGTAAATATGCAGAAACAATTTTCCACACTTAAAACGAAAAAGGGGTTAAAACTGTCGGACAGCAGGCTCATCGGGCTGCGCATACTGCGCGCAGCCCATGCTGCGTAAGCAGCATGCTGCTTACGCAGCACGGCAATTGCAAATTGCAATTGCAAGTTGCAATTGCAATTTGCAATTGCAATTAGTATTCTGGGCATTATGCCCAGAATACGAACAGTAGCCTTTTTTTTTTTTTTTTTTTAATTAAATTGAATTGAAACAATTTCAATAAAAACCCATGAATCAAATTCATGATTCCAAAAACCCCTTAAACATTCCAAATCATTAACATAAAATCATTCACAATGATTAATCAATAAAATCAAATTTTATTTTGTTATTCACAATAACATAGAACCCTAAATAAAACATACAAACTCCTAACAACAATTTTGATCCAATCAAAATCATACAAACCCTAACATGCAATTTTGATCCAATCAAAACATAAATCCAATTCAATCAAAATACAAGTGGCTCTGATACCACTGTTGGGGATTAATCGCACAAAACAAAATACGCAGCGGAAATAAAACGGATTAATCCCCGCCACGGATCCATGTATATTGCATTGAATCGGAAAGAGGGTTAAAGAATTACCTTAATTCTTTGTAGGTTTTGAATCAAAGGAACCAAATTAGCTTCCCTCTACGGTTGATCCACACGGAGCAATTGATTCACCGCGTGCTAGCGCCGGGATTGAAGAACGATTCTTCGAACGAGAGAGAGAGAGACCGAAAAATCATATTTTTCTTTGGGTGTCAATGGTGAAATTCGGCTGCCACACCACTTTTTCTTTTTGTCTGCCGAAAACCAGTTTTTCATATATGGAAAAATCTAATCTCTTTTAGGTTTTTATATCCTTATATATAAAACCTAAAAATTAATTATAATTATGACCTAATACACTTATTAGTCATAATTATAAATTAACCCACACAACTTAATATTAATTCTCAATTAATATTAAATCAAATCAATTCTCCATAATACACTTATGTATATACAATATTATAATTAATTATATCTCTATATAATTTAATTATAATATGTGGCATACTTTATGCAATATTAATCACATTAATATTCACATATACATATATATATATAAATATATATCACTATATATATTTATTCTCTTTCTCATTCATAAATTATTATCCAATAATAATTTATACCCGATAAGATGAACTTCATTTTGCTCTTGTGTGTGACCCCATAGGTTCATATTAATTGGCAATAAGGAAATTACCATAATGTCCTTATAGGTCATAAGCGGACTCTAGCAAGCCATTACGACTACCCAATTAATATGATTGGAATGATCCAATACCTATTTATAGAATGTCATATTCCCTTTTGTCTCTTTGATATCATGATTAATCATAAGACATGGTTCACTTGTCAATCTTATATAATTAATCATATGCTTTCTCGATCTCAAAGTAAACTGTTCAGACAAATCAATTGATACTCTTATCAATTATTTGAGCACGGCCATGCATTTAACAGTCTTACTTATCGAGGGGCCCAGTGATATCGCTCTCTTGTTAGAGAGGGACAAAATCCCATATCTGTCACTCACATCCCTAAGCATGAGTCATATTGTACCCAACCACAGCCTTTATAACTACTCTGTTACAAGCAGCGTTTGACTGCGTCAAAGCACAACATGAATTCATCCCGGAATCCATGGTGACCTCAGGTCAAAGGAATCAGCTGATGACACTACTATAATCAAGATCAGTTGTGACACGTGACCATGAACTTGATCTTATAGTGGGTCTCCAGCAACATGTTCTCTAACATATTACCCGTGAGTATAATCTGTATCTGTATACACTATATTCATCTTATAAATATCCATTATCACTCACACTAGTCTTAGTTTGTTATTATTCCCATAATAACAATCGACTAGGGATATTTAGAATAACACGATTTATTCATGGATAATTATCATAAATGCTAACATACAAACATAAATGACAATATTAATCTACATTAGATTAATCTTAGAAGTCAAATTACATAATCCAATATTGGCCTTAGGGCACAATCTCCAACAAATGTTTTAGTGCAATGCGTATCAAAGATGAAATGAGACTAAGAATAAAATCAGTTATGGTATCCATCTCAACTGAATCCACGAATGCCATCAACCGGTCTTTGCAGATTTTCCTGGCGATGGTGCTCATCCCACTATCCTAACTTTTACATGGACTGTCTTTTCGGTTTTTGGTCCATCAGACTGTCCTAATTTTTACGTGGATCGCCTTTTCGGTTTTCGATCCACCGGACTCTTTTTTTTATATTTTTTTTATTACACGTAGTACTGCCTGAGCTTGTCTTGATTGATGGGGTTAACAAATTCGTTTCCATCCATGTCCATGATCTTTACAACGCCCTTTGAAAGTACCTTCTTTGACCAGATATGGACCTTCCCAGTTAGGCTTGAACTTTTCCCGCATATCCGTGTTGACCTGTTTCATCTGTTTGAGTACCAAATCCCCGGCTATGAGTGGGTGTTTCTAATGGTGGACTTTACTGCTATAAGCCCTGGCCATTTGCTACTGGTACATCTGTAAATGATCTAAACCCTGAAGACGCTTCTCGTCGATTAATGCCAACTGCTCATATGTCGACTGAACCCATTCTAATTCTGGCAACTGTGCTTCCATAACCACCCTTAATGACCTAATCTCAGTTTTCACTGGTAAGACAGCCTCCATCCCGTAGACCAATGAATAGGGTGTTTCTTCGGTAGGAGTTCTGACACTGGTTCTATATCCTCATAAGGCAAACGGCAGCATGTCGGCCCAATCCTTGTAGGGGACTACCATTTTTGACAGAATCCTTTTTATAGACTTGTTGGCCGCTTCTACCGCACCATTAGCTTGCAGGTGATACAGAGACGACCTGTGATGTTCAACCCTTTTATCCTGAAACAGTTGAGCTGTTGCTCCCTGAAACTATACCACATCATCTGTCACGACATGATTGCGGAATCCTAAACCGTGCAAAGATGTTCCTTTTAATGAACTTGGCCATTTTTTTAGCCGTAACATGTGTAAATGATTCTGCTTCCACCTATTTTGAGAAGTAGTCAACAACCACAACTCTGAAGCGGTGCCCATTTGATGCAGGCAGCCTTATTTCTCCAATGATGTCTATCCCCCAAGCAACAAATGGCCATGGAGTCGATGATATCTGAAGCTCGAGTGGAGGGAGATGACTGAGATCTCCGTACACCTGACATCATGGCATCTTTTTACTTCTTCAACACAATCGGCTTGTAGAGTAAGCTAAAAGTAGCCTACTTGGTGTTCGCTAGAAGGATGATTTCTCTGTCAAGCGTACCGATGATCACTCCTAGACCTGCACCATGTTTGTTCACAGCGCCATCGAAATACATCACCCACCTACTTGGTCCTATCTTTACCATGACCAATTGTTCATCTGGAAATTCCAAGTTCTCTATATAGTCTAATTCTAGGGGCTGGTTGGCCAGAAACTCTGCTACGGCTCTTCCCTTGATCGTCTTCCTAGTCACATACTGAATGTCAAATTTTGATAACAGTAGTAATCATCTTGACAATTTCCTGGCCAAAGCGGGGGTTTTGCATAGGTACTTCATAGGGTCAACCTTAGCCACTGCCTGAACCTTATACGACTGGAAGTAATGCCTTAACTTCTCAGTCAGCCACACCATAGTAGTGCAAGTCTTCTCTATTACAGTGTATCTGGTCTCATAATCAAGCAGTTTCTTACTCAAGTAGTAGATCACGTGTTCATGCCCGTCTTCCTATTCTTGTACTAGCATTGCCCTTACCGAAGCATCTTCGATAGCCAAGTACAAGAACAAAGGCTTATTCAGCATTGGAGGCTTTAGGACTGGTGGATTCATTAAATAAGCCTTAATCCTGTCAAAGGATAGCTGGCTCTAATCGTTCCACTTCACCAGTTGATTCTTTCTCAAGAGTTTGAAAATGGGCTCGCAGACTGTTGTTAACCTCGCGATGAACCGACTGATATACTGCAGTGACCCCAGAAATGACCTCACTTCCTTTTCTATCTTTAGAGTGGGCATATCTCTGTTGGCCTTAATCTTGTTTGGATCCATTTTGATTCTCCTCTAGCTTACCACATAGCTGAGGAGTTTCCCTGAAGTTACCCCAAACACACACTTCTTGGGATTCAGGCAGAGGTTATACTTTTTGACCCTAGTTAGGAATCTTTCCAGGATAGCAGGATGCTCCTCCCGGGTCATCGACTTAACTAGCATATCATCTACATAAACTTCGACCTCCTTATGGATCTTATCATATAGAAGTGCAGTGACTGCCCGTTGATAAGTTGCCCAGCATTCTTCAACCCAAACGGCATAACCCTGTAGCAATAGACTCTTCACTTTGTCGATGATGTCTATCAGAATCTGATTATACCCCAAGAATCCATCCATGAATGAATAAATTGCTGCCCTGGCGGCACTATCAATTAAAACATCAATATGCGGTAGTAGGAGGTCATCCTTGGGCGATGCTTTGTTCAGATCCCTATAATCCACACAAACCCTGACTCGGCCATCTTTCTTTGCAACTGGCATGATGTTGGCTAACCATTCTGGATATTCTACTACTTCCAGGAACTTTGCCTCTATTTGCTTGGCCACTTGTTCCTTAACTTTCTTTGCCCATTCTGGTCTGAGTCTTCTAAGCTTCTACTTGACAGGTTTCATTTTTGGATCTGTCGGAATTTTGTGTTCTGCAATCTCCCTGTCAACCCCAGGCATGTTGTCATCGGACCAGGCGAAGGCTTTTACATGCTTTTGGAGCACCTTTATAGTTTCTTTCCTCTCATCAGGCATGAGGTCTTTCGAGACGGATACCATTTTCGAATCATCATTTGTTCCTAGATTCATTTCATGCAATGATGCATCATGTATGCTAAAAACATTAAATGAATGTTTGTAT
This sequence comes from Euphorbia tirucalli, assembly GCA_039660915.1. NCBI lineage: Eukaryota > Viridiplantae > Streptophyta > Magnoliopsida > Malpighiales > Euphorbiaceae > Euphorbia > Euphorbia tirucalli. The sequence goes on from CM077637.1 coordinate 51,536,988, forward strand.
GTATACACAGTTCCATCCAGAAAAACATTACACAAGTAAGCGAAATTGGATTTCATTGCATTAAGTGCCTTATAGGCTGAATTGTTTACATCAAAAACAGAAGATACAGATACATTGAAATAATTATCATCCTCCACATACGGAGAGTCTTCTCTTGCTGCAGCAGCAACCAACTTCTTCAAATAGGTCTCCCAAATCACCCTCAAGGGCTTCTTTCTGGTCAGTGGATGGCTCTTCTTCGATCATTTTCGCCTTCCCCATCATCATTAGCTTGGCCAATTCCTTCACAGTTTCACTCATCAGCTACTCTTGAGTCTTTACCACGGGTGCCTGCTTCTTCCCAGAACCCACATTTGCCTTCATCAGAGCAGTCATTGCTTTGGCAAGGGTTTCAACAACCGCTTCAACCTCTCCACCTTCTGAGTTAGCTTTCTCAGCTGATTCCCCTTTGTTTCTGAATTCAACCCTAACTTGGTTAACTGCATCTTCTTGATCTCTCAGAATCTTCTTCCTTTTATCCTCAGTCCCAATGTGTAGCATATTTACAACCGGTTCGACCCTATACTTACTAAAATCAATAACATCAGAGAAGATTTCAAACCCCAGGAGCTGGCCTCCCTCAACTGTCACTGGCTCAGGAGCTCCATTATACACTTCTTCAGTTGCACGCACAAAAGTGTCAACCAGATTCACATGCTTCTTGCTTAGCTTGTTCCTTTCTTCGTGGTAACCGAGCCCATGCTGATGGCGTTTGCCAGCCTCGATATTGAACTTGGTAATGCCTTGCTGTCTTGTGCCTAATCCCTTACCAAGTTTAAAGTTTTATTTAGCAAAGTATTTGTGGATCCATTCTGGGAATTTCGGCACATTCTCGCTCTCTCCTGAAACCACTGCTACTTGGAACCCAGTCATTGGCTGCTCTACAACATTCAAAGCAGCTACCACAGATGGTTCATTAGCTTCTATAGTCACCACTTTCCCACCTATAAGAAACTTCACTTTCTGGTGCAGAGTCGAAGGCACACCTCCTAAGGCATAGAACCAAGGCCTTCCAAGAAGTAGAGAAAATATGACAGGGATGTCAATGACTTTGAACAGCACTTTGGACTTAATCTCCCTAATACTGACTTCAGTTTCAAATATGCCGATCATCGACCTCTTACTATGGTCGTATGCTCTGATCACTGTGCTAGACTGGTAAAGTGCTTCTGTGCTAATACCCAGATATGGGAGAATTTTAGAAGGGTAGATGTTTAAGGCTGAGCCATCATCGACCATTACACAAGGCCTTACCCTGTCCATGATTTCCACCTTTAAGTACAAAGCCCGGTTGTGATTCACGCCCTTCAGCTGTAAGTCAGACACTCCAAAACTAATTTTTAGGGCCTGTTTAGCTTTCAGGTCAACTCCCCTTATCACGGTACATACTTTGTCGGGGGACATTGTAGGATTAGCATCCATCTCTATTAGTTGTTTCACCACTGTCTCACGTTGTTTCTTAGATTCCATGAGGAGATGCCCAATACTAGATCAGGCAGGTGTTCTCTTCAACTGCTCAATCATAACATCCTCTCCCTTGTCTCTCAGCACCTGAACGGTCATGTCTGCCCCTACAACTGTGTTACTTCTTCTCGGTGGCACTTGAGGAGCCATGTTAGTAGGTTGATAAACCCTACCGCTTCTGGTGATATGCATAACAGGACCATCTTTTGAGATCACCGTTCCTCTTCTTGTCTTTACCGGGTAGACTGGCTTTGGTTCTACAAATCCAAAATCCTCATCATCATCATCTAATTTGATATCAGCCATATCAATCAGACCCTGCCCATTTTTTACCACTGATGTCTGTTCCTCATCTTCTTCTGCTTTTTCTTCCTCTTCTTCGGCTCTAACTGCTTGTACACTCAGATTAGCCTTGATAATCTGAGTGAACACATAGTTGACCGGCATCCCAGACTGAACCATGTTGACCTGACCCCTAAAGTTGGGCAAGGGGTTCTTCTGAACATTAGGCTTCAAGGCGAGCTCCACAATCTTCCTATCAGTAACTAGCCGTTGAATGGCCCTTATCAAACCAGTGCATTCATTTGTGCGATGGCCTACTGTCACATGGTAGGCACAGAAGTTGTCTTTATTTGACTCGGAGGGAGGAGCATAAGGCTTTAAACTCTGCAGTAAACCACCCTTCCTACACTTGGTAAAGATGCGGGCCAAAGATTCGACCCACGGGTTAGTGAGCCTCTGAGAAGTCCTTGGTTGCCCGCCCTGGGCCACTGTCACCACATCTACTTCTCTTACCCGATCTAATACTACAGTCTGAGCTTCTTTTGAACTAGATCTAGTCGATGTGGTCGTGGAGCTACCAGCCTTATATCCTTGTGTATACCCCCGGCTACTGGATAATTGCCCAAGCTTTGTCTGTTTATTTGCTCTCCTTCTTCATACCTCTCGATTCACTTAGCAAATTCCATAACATCACTGAAAGAGTGGAATCTCTTCAGCTTCATTTTCTCCTTATAAAGTGGTAAGCTGCCGTCAACCAACTTTACAATGAGAGATTCCAGCTTTGGAGCCCAGTCCACCAGTACCTGGACATCCATCCATCTCTTATAGTATGCCGAAAAGGGTTCATTTTGTTTTTGGCAAATCCTTTCCAAATCCTCTAGAGTGTTCTCCACCTCAGTGTTATAGGCGTACTGTTTCACAAATGCCTCAGCCAAATCTTCCCATGTGGAGTGGGTATGAATTGGCATTTTCAAGTACCACTTAGCAGCAGTGCCCCTCAAAGTTGTTGGGAACAGGTTCAACAGCTGGACTTTCCCGATCCCTAGACTGGACAAAATCCTCACGTAGCTGTCTAAGTGAGCCTCAGGTGGGCCCTTTTTAGTGTACGGAGATAAGTATGGCATCTCGAAACCACCTGGGAGCGGCTCTCTTACTTCTACCAACAGAGTAGTTGGGTCTGCACACCTAACAGGGTTATAATGCACCATCTCCTTTGGCTTCGGTAGTAGAGCCTCAAGATTAGAGAACTTCTCCTTGAGGCATTTTTCAGCAGTTTCAACTGATTCCTCCCTCACCCTCATAAAAGCCTCGTCTTCTTTAGACTGACGATCAATCTCTTGGAGTGGAATGGCCACCCTGTTACTACCGGGAATGTTTTTCCCTGAGTTGGGGGCTCCCTGAATAACATTGCCCTCATTTTCCACTGGAGCTTGGACTGGTTGACTAGTCAGTGCGGTCGTCGCAGCTTGCACCTGCTCTTTGATAGTAGCTTTAAATTGATTTGAATTCAAAAAGGCATTATGAATGCATTCATGTCAAAAGGCATCCCTCCACTAGATCCGTCCTGAGCCATTTCCTTTCTGTCTGCTTCTTCTAGCACAAACTGACTGTCAACTGGCAGAGAAGGCAACTGTCTTCCAAATTCTTACTCTGACTCTGAATCTGAACTAACCTTGACCTCTTCCACGGTGGTTGGTTCTGGCTTAGCTGGTTGGACTGGTTGACTGGAACCTGATTCAACTCGCACTAGTCGCTTTGAAGTTCGACTCCAAACTACACATTCAGCATAGAGTTAGCATCGTGGATGGATGTCATGACCCTAGACATGACAGACTAAGTGACTTGTATGGTATGACCGTGAGATGATCATGGTTGAATGATGTTTCATGACTGAGAACAATAATGAATGTGACCTTTTTTGTGTTTCATCCTTTTTATTTCAGACGTTCTAAGGATGCCCAATGCTATGCAAAAGACAATGCGCAAGGGTTGCATGTGAGCCGTCACATAGACGGAGGTTCAGCGCTTTTGGGGCACTTACTGGATGTCGTGAAATGGTTGCACGTGTGTCGACACACGAACAGAGTTTTGACACTTTGTCGGTCAATGAAGTGATATGGAATGGTCAAGTGGAAACCGTCTCACGGACAGAGTTTTGACGCTTTTAGGGTGCCCGATATGAAATGATGTTACAGTTAAGCCACATGTGAATCAAGACAAGGACATAGGTTCGGCGTTCATGGAACACCTTGCATGATTTAGTGATGTCATGATATGCCCCTATATGTGTAATAACGAGTATTGGTGGAGCACCTTAAATGATTCAACAATGTTACAAGACAATCCGATGTGGATCGCGCAACACAAACAGGACCTCGGTATTATTGTGCCACCAACAATGATGTTATGATGTTATGTAATGATATCGTATGACCTGCCACACGAAAGTAAACCTAAGACCGTTGTGGCCTTCTAGTGAATGATATGGTATTGTGGAATGGCCAAGTGCAAATCGGTGCACGAGTAGAACACGGGTAGTTTTGGGACACCCAATATGATATGAAATGAAATGACCATGATAGGCATTCTCAGAACGTCCTTATACTAAGTGTAATGAGATGATATGAATGTCCATGTCACACAAAATGCAAATAGCTGCACATAAATGTGGTTAGGATGCATGTCATACATGGACGATGTATGCTTCATGAAAATGTCACACACGAGATGCATGTGGCACACAAATAGAATGTTGTGGCTGCACAAAGATGTGGTTAGTATCAATGTCACACGTATGTATATGTCTTGAAAATGGCTGCACGAAGATGTGGTTAGAATGGCACATAGATGATTATGCATATGTGATGCTTCGTGAAAAGGTCAAATAAAACCATCACAGAGCAAACGTTAGCACATGCAACAATATGCTCACCCTTCCAACCTTATTCCTCCTTTCGATTAGTCCGCATTCTTCCTAGGTGTTGGGTCTGTTTGGCACCAACCGGGGGTACCAAAGGCGTACTCTCAATGTCTAATTTCAATTTTATATTTTGGTAATCCTAAGGGGAAATTGCTAAGTCATTACATGTGGGCCAAAGTCAAAACCAAGGGTCCTGCAGGTTCCCATAGCGAGAATACACTCCTCATTATAGAACATAATGTAAGGTTCATGCGGTGCTACAAGTGGTTTACCCCTTCGGGTGCCTCCAATCCTAGCAGAAGAGGTAGGTCACCTTCTGAATTAAACCGCGTTGATCAGTGAGTTTGAGGGGTTGAGAAGAAGAAAATGTCATGATATGCAAGTGTGAATAGAATATGGTCCCATAAACTAGTAAAATGACTGCAAGCGAGGTTATATTTCAGTAGTTACCTAAGTTCCTTAAGTTCTTATAAAAACTTTTTAAGAAACTTCTGATCCCCAGTAGAGTTGCCACTGTGAGCAGACGACCTAAAAAGGAAGGAACGCGGTGAAGCGAACTAGGGAGGAAAAGACTGGGATTTGAATGTTTTTGTTTTTCGAAAACGGGGTTTAATTATCTTATTCTAGGAAAATCATTGATTCATTTAGGAATTCCTTTTTGTAAAAAACCTTTATTTAAATATAAGTTTTGGAAAACTGGTTTTACGTTTTAAAAAGTCTCGTTTTATTACTTAAAGACCTCAAAACCTAAGTCTCGAGATCAGTGATAGAGTCGCCACTCTGATAAGCTTTTCCGGGAAATTCCGGTACAGCTCCCTACCGGGTGCAGACTACTGTACCTAATCCAGAGATTCAGGGTTCGGGTAAGTTACCTATTCAACCTTAAGCTTGTTAGAGATTGTGCCCTAAGCCAATGTTGGATTATGTAAACAATCTTCTTAAGTCATTAATAAAGACTTATTTTATCATATATATTTGTATGTTAGTATTTATGATAATGTATCCATGAATTAATTGTGTAATTCTAAATTTCCCTAGTCGATTGTTATTATGGGAATAATAACAAACTAAGACTAGTGTGAGTGATAATGGATATTCATAAGATGAATATAGTGTATACAGATACAGATTATACTCACGGGCAATGTGTTAGAGAACATGTTGCTGGAGACCCACTATAAGATCAAGTTCATGGTCACGTGTCACAACTGATCTTGATTATAGTAGTGTCATCAGCTGATTCCTTTGACCTGAGGTCACCATGGATTCCGGGATGAATTCATGTTGTGCTTTGACGCAGTCAAACGCTGCTTGTAACAGAGTAGTTATAAAGGCTGTGGTTGGGTACAATATGACTCATGCTTAGGGATGTGAGTGACAGATATGGGATTTTGTCCCTCTCTAACAAGAGAGCGATATCACTGGGCCCCTCGATAAGTAAGACTGTTAAATGCATGGCCGTGCTCAAATAATTGATAAGAGTATCAATTGATTTGTCTGAACAGTTTACTTTGAGATCGAGAAAGCATATGATTAATTATATAAGATTGACAAGTGTACCATGTCTTATAATTAATCTTGATATCAATGAGACAAAAGGGAATATGACATTCTATAAATAGGTATTGGATCATTCCAATCATATTAATTGGGTAGTCGTAATGGCTTGCTAGAGTCCGCTTGTGACCTATAAGGACATTATGGTAATTTCCTTATTGCCAATTAATATGATCCTATGGGGTCACACACAAGAGCAAAATGAAGTTCATCTTATCGGGTATAAATTATTATTGGATAATAATTTATGAATGAGAAAGAGAATAAATATATATAGTGATATATATTTATGTATGTATATATAATATTAATGTGATTAATATTGCATAAAGTATGCTACATATTATAATTAAATTATATGGAGATATAATTAATTATAATATTATATATACATATATGTATTATGGAGAATTGATTTGATTTAATGTTAATTGAGAATTAATATTAAATTGTGTGGGTTAATATATAATTATAACTAATAGGTGTATTAGGTTATAATTATAATTAACTATTTAGGTTAATTATTTAAGGAAACAATTAACCTAAACCTAATCACTCTCTACACTAATACTATAGCAGATTTTCGGCCAGCCAACACAAGAGAATAGCCAGCCGAAATTCTCCTCTCCAAGCCAAGAGAAAATTTGATTTTCTGCCTCTCTGTCGATTCGAGGAAACCGTTTCTTCTATCCCGGCGCTAGCACGCGGTGAACGTATTGCTCCGTGTGGATCAACCGTAGAGGGAAGCAATTTTGGTTCCTAAGTGATTCAAACTTCAAAGAATTAAGGTAATTCTTTAACCCTCCTTCCGATTCAATGTAATGTACATGGGTCCTTAGTGGGGATTAATCTTTTTCCGCTGCGTTTTATGTTTGTTTGTGCGATTAATTCCCCAACAGTGGTATCAGAGCCACTTGTGCATTGGTTGAATTGGATTTGTTATTTTGATTAGATCAAAATTGCATGTTAGGGTTGTATGTTCTTGATTTAGGGTTCAATGTTATTGTGAATAACATGTTTAAAATTTGATTTTAATGTGAATCATTGTGAATGATTTGGTTGTAATTGTTTTGAATCAGAAAAAGGGGTGAAATTTTGGATTCAGCATGTTGGCTGTTGGGGATTAATCGCACAAAAACAATATATACGCAGCGGAAATAAAAGGATTAATCCCCACCAAGGACCCATGTACATTGCATTGAATTGGAAGGAGGGTTAAAGAATTACCTTAATTCTTTGTAGGTTTTGAATCAATTAGGAACCAAAGTAGCTTCCCTCTACGGTTGATCCACACGGAGCAATTCATTCACCGCGTGCTAGCGCCGGGATTGAAGAACGATTTCTTCGAATGGAAAAGCCAAAGTTTCGAAAACCTTGGGTGAAGGAGAAGGGTGAAGTCGGCTGGCTACATGGAGGCTGCAGAAAAAACTGCATCTTATGTGTAGGCTAGGGTTAGAGATTTTAGGTTATAAAACTTCCTTTTATATCCATTATAATTATAACTTAATACCCTTATTAGTTATAATTATAAATTAACCCACACAACTTAATATTAATTCTCAATTAATATTAAATCAATTCCATTCTCCATCATACACATATGTATATTGATATTATAATTAATTATATCTCTATATAATTAAATTATAATATGTAGCATACTTTATGCAATATTAATCATATTAATATTTATATATACATATATATATATAAATATATATATCATTATATATATATTTATTCTCTTTCTCATTCATAAATTCCAATGCTACTAGCCAATTTGTGCCAAGGGCCGATATGATGGAGGTCAAGAAAGAGCCAAAGAAAGGCAAGAAGCCTGCTAGGTCCAAGTTGGAACCGAAAGGGGGTGTTTCCAAAAAGCCCAAATTTAATGGGAAATGCTATAATTGCAACAAGATGGGCCATAAGTCATTTGATTGTAGACTATCCAAGAAAGTCAAGAAAGCTGAGGCAAATGTCGTGGAAGCAATTGCACAAGATGTGTCTGGCATTGATTTATGTGTTGTAATCTCTGAGGTGAACATGGCTGATTCTAATTTAAGGTAGCGGTAGCTTGACACTGGTGCTACTTATCACATTTGTTGTGACAAAGAGTCTTTTTTTAGATTGACTTTTATTACAAAAGGGGAGAAACTCTACACGGGAAATGCTACTATTTCAAAGGTTAAGGGGAAAGGAACTGTGATCCTAAAAATGACTTTTGGAAAAGACGTAAAGCTATATAAAGTTTTGTATGTGCCTAACATGTGAAAGAATCTTGTATTTAGGAGCCTCTTAAGTGCATATGGCTTCAAGATGGTTTTTTAGTCCCAAAAGTTTGTTTTGTCTAAGGGGGGTAAGGGATATGAATGTAATGGGATGTTTAAGATTAATTGTATCTCTTGTAAGTCCAACTCAATTAAAATGAATAAGAATGTTGCTTCTTCTTCTTATATTATTATGTCACATGATTTATGGCATGGTAGACTTGGACACGCTAATTATGATACGTTGTGATGTTTAATTGATTTAAATTATATACCCTAATTTGATATTGATAAAAAACATAAATGTGAATTTTGGGGTTGAGACAAATTGACAAGATCTTCATTTCATTCTGTAGAAAGAAATATAAAACCACTTGATCTTATACATACAGATATTTGTGACTTGAAATTTGTTCAATCAAGAGGAGGAAATAAATACTTTATTACCTTCACAGATGATAACACAAAATACTAATATGTATATTTGCTTAAAAGCTAAGATGAGGCGTTAAGAAATTTGTTTTATATAAGCAAGAAGTAGAAAACAAACTTATTAAGAAAATTAAGGTGGTAAGAAGTGATCCTAGTGGTGACTATGTTACACCATTTGGTAAGTTTTGCTCCTAATGGTATTATTCATGAGGTAACACCACTGTATTCTCCTCAATCTAATGGAGTAGCAGAATGCAAGAATCGTACTCTGAAAGAGATGATGAATGAAATGTTCACTAGTTCGGGTTTACCATAAAACTTGTGGGGGGATGCTGTTTTGTCAGCAAATTATCTTTTGAATAAGATGCCACAAAAGAAATAAGACAAAACTCCTTATGAATAATGGAAAGGTAGAAAACCTTCCTACAATTACTTGAAAGTGTGCGGGTGTCTTGCAAAGGTAATGGCTCCATTAGCTAAAATAATGAAAATAAGTCCAAAAGACACTAGATTGTATTTTCATTGGATATGTGGAACACAATAACACATATCGATTTCTTGTGCATGAATCTAAAAAGCCAAAATACATAAGAACACTTTAATGGAGTCAAAGGATGCTTCGTTCTTTGAAAACGTTTTTCCATGCAAGTAATGAGATGATTTTTGGGATCTAATCGGTCTCGTGAAATTGTTAAGAATGAAGGTCAACTTGATCAACAACACATTATTGATAACAATGATGATCTTCAACAAGTGGTTGAAGAAAGCGGTCATGATATTCATCAAGAGGATGAATCAGAAGAAGAGGTAGAGCCTGGAAGAAGTAAAAGGGCAAGGGTTGAAAAATATTTTGGCCCAGATTTCCTAACCTATATGGTTAAGGCTGAACCTCAAACTTATAGAGAAGCTGTAAGTTCTACAAAAGTCCTTTATGGAAGGAAGCCATAAGGAGTGAAATTGATTCCATTCTGTAAAACCATGGTTGGGAATTAGTGGATCTTCCTCTGGGAATAAAACCACCAACTTCTGAATGGATTTTCAAACAAAAAATGAAAGTAGATGGAACACTTAATAAGTATAAGGCTCATTTGGTTATTAAAGGTTACAAACAAAAGGAAGGCCTTGATTACTTTGATACGTATTCTCCTGTGTCGAGAATAACATCCATTAGGATGATACTTGCAATTGCTGCTTTGCAGAATCTTGAAGTACATCAAATGGATGTAAAAACAGCCTTTTTGAACGGAGATCTTGAAGAAGAAATCTACATAAAACAACCTGAGGGTAATGTAGTTCCAGGTCAGGAAAGAAAAGTCTGTAAATTGGTGAAGTCTTTATATAGTTTAAAGCAAGCACCAAAACAATAGCACAGATGGCAAATGGCTATCAAAGTAACGAGTGTGAAAGATGTATTTATGTTAAAACTACTAATGAAAGATATGTCATCCTATGTTATATGTTGATGAAATACTCATTGTGGGAAGCAATGAGAAGATGGTAAAGAGTACCAAAAATATGTTAAATTCTAGATTTGACATGAAAGATATAGGACCAGCTGATGTGATACTAGGCATCCAAGTTAAACGTTCACCTAGTGCTCTCATTCTATCTCAATCACACTATGTGGACAAGATACTTGGGAAGTTTAGCAAGGATGATACTAGTATAGCAAAAACTTTGATAGACATTAGGTAACATCTGTCCAAGAACAAAGGTGAAAGCATAAACCAAGTGAAATAAGCAAGGGTTATAGGCAGTCTAATGTACCTCTCAAGTTGTACAAGACTTGATATTGCTTTCCCAGTTAGCAATTTAAGTAGATTCACGAGTAATCCTGAGGAGTGCCATTGTAAGGCTATCGTGAGAATACTGAGGTATTTGTGATATACTCATGATTACGGACTGCATTATACAAGAGAACAAACTGTACTAGAAGGATATTCTGACGCCAGTTGGATAGCTGACATTAAGAATTCCAAAGGTACTAGTGGATATGTGTTCACTTTAGGCGGAGGAGCTGTGTCCTGGAAATCCTCTAAGAAAATAATCATAAAGAAAATCCGTCATGGAAGTTGAGTTTGTAGCCTTAGATAAAACTAAAGAAGAAGTCAAATGGCTATGAAACTTCTTGGAGGATATTCTTGAATGGCCGAAACCTGTGCCCATAATTTGTATACATTGTGATAATCAAGTAGCGATTAAAAGAGCACAAAATGTGATGTATAACGGTAAGTCGAGACACATGCATCGTCGACATAATACTGTTAGACAACTGATCTCAAAAGGAGTTATCTCGATTGACTTTGTAAGTTCAAAGTGTAGGATTTGTCATCAAAAATCAATCAAATGGCAACGGAAGCTGATTAAGATTCTCTCAAAACCAATTCTCACCTTATATGTCTCTTCTAGAGACTGCTGTAGAAATCAAGATAGATCCCCTCCACGTTCCTGTACATGAGCGCCTATAGAGCACCCGTGCTAGCGGAGGATCAAATCAAAGAGAGGTTCTAAGGGTGGCTGAAAATTTCCTCTAAGGAATTTCTGTGCTGATTGAATTCACTATCGATGATGGGTTAGGGTTTTGTTTCTTTCACTTAAGGTTTAAATAGCCATTTAAAAAACCTCTGGTCTAAATTAATTAATATGGGTAAAATTTAATTTCAATTTAATTTTAATTTCCTATGCTTGTAATTATATTAACCCATATAATATCTCACATGGCATTTGAATTTAAATTAATTTATCTAATTAAATTAACCCAATAAATTAATTTAAAGTTTACTTAAATGAAATACATATAAACCTATATATGTATATTATTTCCACCAGGAAAAACATTCGTGAATTAATTTATTCAAATTAATTCAATGAAACCCAATAAATTGATTATATTATTTTAATCAATCCAATTGATCTATAATTTAATCAATTAATAATTCCTCTCTAGTTAGTATAGTCTAAGTATATAGTTGATGTGTTTAGTTTAAGCTTAGATGTTTAATGTGTACGATCCTATGGGCTCGTCTTTATATTGGCAGTAGGCCTATGGCCTACAGACTGTAGTTGGGCTCTAGCAAGCCATTACAGCCCCCAATTAAGACGAATACAACAATCAAATGGAAGTCGTAACCCTGTAGTTTAACTTACATGTCCCATGTCACTGATATTGGTATCCAACATAGAGGCATGGTTGTTGGGATTCGTCATTGGAAAAATAACGTGGCGCAGCGGAAAATACACCGTTTAAAATTTCCTAGAATCCACCTATCATGTCCAATTACCATTGATTAGAATAAAAACAATTTGAATTAAGAGAGATTAACTCACCGGATTCGTCTCCTCTAGAGACTGCTGCAGAATCGTTTCTTGAAACTGCGATCTCCAAAGTCCGGTGCACGACCAACTATTGAGCGGGAACCGGTGCTAGCCGAAGACGCGAAGGAATGGAGGTTTAATGCTAGGATTTTCGGCTGATTTGGGGCTGCTCTTGGTGGCTGAAATTTCCAGCAATTAATTAGGATTGAATTAGGATTTTATTCCTTAAGTGTGCCCTTTTATAGACACCTTGTCTAATTAGGTTTTAATTAGGTTAATTAAACCAAAGCCCACTACGATTATAATTATATAAATAAACTTTAATTAAAAAGTATATACTATGTAATTTAATTCTATTTAATTACTCCTAAATAAAATTAAATCACACTTAAGTAAATACAATACTTGTATTTAATTTTCCTACTTAGGAAAATTATTTAATTAATTGTTTACTTTATGTAATTCAATTAATTGATAAATTAATTAATTACATTATGTAAACTTATTAATTAAATTAAATTCAACCCAATGTTAATTAATTACCTTGACACCGAATGTCAACTAATTAATTAATGCATTCCTTCCAATGTACATTACATGTACAATTTCTATAAGTTCCGGCTTAGTTGATCTAAGTGCATGATCCTATGGGTCTGTCTTTATGTTGGCAGTAGGCCCAAGGTCCACAGACTGTAAGTGTGTTCTAGCAAAGCATTACATCCCCCAATTAAGACAGAGATGCAACAGTCTTTCGAAGACACTCACCCGGTAGGAATCTCATGGTGTCCTTTGCCTAACGATATCGATATGAATAAACAAGAGGCATGGTGTCCGTCATCCTCTTCTATTGTTTATTATGTTTCTTGATCTTGAGTTGACTGATTAATCAAATAAGCACCGACTTACTTAGGTATGGCCATACACTTATCAGTCCCATTCATTAAGTGGCCAATGATATCATCTCGGTGTTACTTGAGTAGCAATTCCATCACTTCATCATCAATATCAACATGTTCACCGATCCACCCAATCATACCCGTATTTAGCATCCTTTTACAGACCTGTTAGGCATATGTCAAAGTGAATTAGATTCCATATTGATATTATAATGAAATCTGGTCTAAGGACAAAAGAGACCTACTCAAGAAAGACCTATGACGCGACAACCATGGCTTTCTTGTGCGGATTGATCCAGTCCCATGTCAACGACATGTACCTATATTCATGACTGAATATACAAGTACTATGGCTAGTTGAGAACTACCATATAGTCATCGAATATACAAGTCTGTGGTTCTATTTGTTCCCACGATTAGAACAGACCTGGGATAGGTTTTATGATTATCAATCAATGGATACTTTACTCATATTATAGCACAAGATATAAATGAAATAGATTAATTACCTTCATTAATGTGACACAAATAATGTATTCATACAATAAGTCTTAATGTATAATACAAAATACAAGAATCCAATGCCTTAAGAACTAGGGCACACCAACAATCTCCCACTTGCACTAGTTCCAAGTGGGCATTGCCCTAATTCCTATAGATCTAATATGACCGTCGTGCTATGTCTGCAGCAGTGCTTTGGTCAATGGATCAGCAACATTATTCTTGGTGTCAACCCTCTGCAATGATATGTCACCTCTGTTCATAATCTCCCGAATGAGGTGAAACTTTCTAAGCACATGTTTAGATCTCTTATGTGACCGGGGCTCCTTAGCTTGTGCGATGGCCCTGTTGTTGTCACAGAAAACATCAACTGGGTCTAGGATAGTGGGTACTGCTCCTAACTCAGTTATGAACTTCTTAATCCAAACAGTTTCCTTTGTTGCTTCGCATGCAACTATGTACTCAGCTTCCGTTGTAGAGTCAGCAATGGTGGCCTGCTTTGAGGACCTCCAACTAATGGCATCGCCATTCAGGAGAAAAACATAACCAGAGTGTGACTGGTTCTCATCCTCATCGGTCTCAAAGCTTGCATCAGTGTAACCTGACACTACCAGCTCATCTTGACCTCTATACACTAAGAAAGCATCCTTAGTCCGATTAAGGTACTTTAGGATTGCCTTGACAGCCTTCCAGTGTTCCTCCCCGGGGTCCGACTCATACCAGCTGGTCATACTTAGTGCAAACGCGACATCAGGCCTCATACATAACATAGAGTACATGATAGATCCAATAGCAGATGCATAAGGGATCTTTTCCATGTTCTCCTGGTCCTTTTTTGTTTTAGGACCATCTTTCTTACTCAGCTTCAACCCATGGCTCATAGGCAAGAATCCTTTCTTTGCCTTGTCCATGCTAAATCTTTTCAGAACCTTGTCAATGTACGTGGCCTGACTTAGGCCTAGAAGCCTATTGGATCTATCTCTATAGATCCTGATCCCTAAGATCGTCTCAGCTTCACCTAAGTCCTTCATTGCGAAGCACTTACTCAACCACTGCTTAACCCCTTGCAGTGTTGGTATGTCACCTCCAATGATAAGGATGTCGTCAACATATAGCACTAGGAAGGTGGAAACGCTCCCACTAACCATCTTATACACACAGGGCTCATTAAAATTTTGTGTGAAGCCATATTCTGTAATGGCCTCATTGAATCTATGATTCCATGACCTCGATGCTTGCTTCAATCCATAAATGGATCTTTGAAGCTTGCATACCCGGATTGGATACTTTGGATCGATAAAACCCTCCGGTTGTGCCATGTACGCATCCTCGAGTAGCTTTCCATTAAGGAAAGTGGTCTTAACATCCATCTTCCATATCTCATAATCGTACCATGCAGCTATGGCTAGTAGTATCCTAATGGATTTGAGCATAGCAATTGGTGAAAAGGTTTCACCATAGTCAATTCCTTGAACTTGCCTGAATCCTTTTGCCACCAATCGCCCCTTGAAGGTGTTGTCGGCTTTTAACTTGAAACACCACTTGCAACCTGTCACCTTAGCACCCGGATGTGGATCCACCAAGTTCCATACTTGGTTATCATGTATAGATTGCATCTCAACCTCCATGGCTTTGCACCATTGATCTGAGTGTGGGCTTTCAACAGCCTCCTGATAGGTCTTGGGCTCCTCTTGGTCAACGACCATAAGGTCCCTATCATCAGTCATGAGAAAGGCGTACGTTTCTGGTTGATGATGTGTCCTACCAGACCTTCTGAGGTCTTGCGCAACAGGTTCTGGTTCCTCAATTTCTTGAGTAGTTAGATCAGTTCCCGAAGCATCCTCAGCAGTAGCTGTAGGAGTTTGTGAGTCTTGAACTTCTGAAAGTTCAACATTACTCCCACTGTCTCTCTTGGAAAGGAATTCCTTCTCCAAGAAGACTGCATTTTTGGCTATGAAAATTTTGTTTTCCGCCGGATCCTTGAAGTAATAACCCTTAGTTTCCTCAGGGTAACCCATAAACTGGCACTTGACAGATTTGGACTCGAGTTTGCCACTTGTCAATTTCTTAACATGTGCATCACAGCCCCAAATCTTCAAGAAGGAAACATTGGGCTTTCGGCCCTTCCATAGTTCATATGGTGTTCCCTCAACTGCCTTGCTTGGTGTATTATTAAGAATGTAAGCAGCTGTCTCTAAAGTATATCCCCAAAAGGAGATAGGGAGTGTAGCATGACTCATCATTGAGAGGACCATGTCAAGCAAGGTCCTATTCTTCCTTTCTGACACTCCATTCCATTGGGGTGTACCAGGAGGAGTGAGTTGGGATACAATCCCACACTCTCTCAAAAACGAGTCAAACTCTTGGCTCAAATATTCACCGAAGTGCTTTTATTTTCTTGCCAAGTTGGTTTTCTACTTCATTCTTAAAGTCATTGAACCTTTAGAGAGTCTCAGACTTATGCTTCATCAGATACACGTAACCGTATCTGATGAAGTCATCCATGAAGGTGACGAAGTACAGAAAACCAGATCTAGCACTAGCGCTCATTGGGCCATATACATCGAAATGTATTAGCTCCAATAGCTTTAAGGTCCTTTCAGCAATTTTGCTAAAAGGCGACTTTGTCATCTTGCCTCTCAAACAAGATTCGCATGTGTCATAAGACTGGATGTCAAATGACCCTAGCACTCCACTAGAGTGAAGCCTAGCTATGCGCTTCTCATTTATATGGCGAAGTCAACAATGCCAGATGTAAGTAGGATTAATTTCATTTTGTTTAATCCTTTTAGTATTTATGTTATAGATTGAACTTTCACGTTTTAAATCAAGGATATATAAGCCATTTTCAAGAAATGCTGTTCCATAAATAATATTGCCACATTGCATAGAAATTCTACCATGTCCAATATTAAATACGAAACCAGAAATATCCAACAAAGAAACGGAAATAATATTCTTGCGCATTGCAGGTACAAAATAACAGTTTCTTGGTTCCAAAACAAGTCCACTAGGCATCTCCAAGAAATAATCTCCGATCTCCATGACCTGAACCATAGCACCATTTCCGACTCGAAGATCTACTTCTCAAGATCATAACAATCTCTTATTTCTTAGACCCTGCACATTTGAACAAATGTGAGATCCACATCCAGTGTCCAAGACCCAAGATGTAGAAATAGCCAGATTAATCTTAACAACATAAATACCTGAAGCAGTAGTTTTGCCCTTCAGTTGCTCCCTTAGCTTTGGACATGAGCTCTTCCAGTGCCCCTTCTCATGACACTCATGGCAGACATCTTTAGGAGAAGCGACCCTTGCTTTAGGTTGGACCACCACCTTTTTGCCCTTTCCCTTAGCCTTTTGGGCCTTAGCCTTGGCCTTGGATTTGTTCTTTCCCTTAGCAATGGGTGTATTGCCCTTGTTCACCAGTAATATTTCAGGAGTCTTCTTAAGAGACTGCTCAGCAAGCTTGAGCATGCCATGCAGCTCAACAACCGATTTATCCAACCCTTGCATATGATAGTTCATGATAAACTAGTTGTAAGACTCAGGAAGTGACCCGAGAATAATGTCTGCTGCCAAGTCCTGCGGAACTGGCGAGCCGAGGCGGGCAAGTGTATCAATATACACCTTCAACTTTAGCACTTGAGTGCTAACAGAAGTCCCAGCTGCCATCACAGTCGTGCAAAGTGCCTTAGTTGTCAGGTAACGTTCCTGACGAGCCTGATCATGGAACATCTTTTTAAGTTGATCCATCATCTTATAAGCATGCTCATCCATAAACTGCTTCTGAAGATCAGAAGCCATGATACCCAGCATGAGGCACAAGACATCTCGGTCATCCCTCATATGCCGATCGTACTGCTCCATCATCGTCGTGGTGATGCCTCGACCTGCGAGAGGGCCAGCTGGTAAAGGAGCATTCAGTACATACTCCTTGGACTCTTGTCTAAGAACTATTTGTAAGTTCCTAGCCCAGTCCAGGAAGTTAGTCCCCGAAAGCTTCTCCTTCTCCAAGAGTGACCTAAGTGAGAGTGAGTTGTTATTGGTTGCAGCCATTTAAATTGCTTAAGTGAAATCGGATTATCTACATGGAAGAAATCATTGCTTGAGTTAGAAATAAAGGACTTTGAAGCCAATTCAAATTAATAATCTGATTTTAATTTATTTGTTGGTGATGTTAATTGGCTGACTTGACCAAGATCCACTACTTATCAATGACTGGCCGAACTAGGGCTCGTTAACCAACCATTGATTCGTTTGGTAGGACAACCTATCCAATCCTTCCACGAAGGACTCTTGGTTTGATGGGCTTATTGACACTTTACCCATTTGTGCTGAGGGCCCGCTCTGAGCTAATGCTACCCATGTTGAGTCAAACCACCATTCACATGTTAACCATATCAAGTATCCTAACCCTCGACGGCCCACCGAATACTACAATGTACCCAGCTAGGGCATGGCACACATTGTAGCATCAATGGGAGGGGTGTGAATGTAGGAAGCACTTTCAAACGACTCAATATTTTAATTTCTGGATTATAATAAAGTGATACGGCTTAGCATGCATAAACGCGGGTAATAATTTGGTGATCCATACATCCATATAATATGACAAATGCAATAGCATACTTAATTTAAAATAAATGAGATCCTATGGGCCTTTAATTACAACCTAATGAAAAACTAGATATCCTATCTAATTCTTCATGGGCCGGACTGTAATCCTTCTTGGGCTCCCACCATGAGCTTGCTCCATCTGGGCCTTCCTCCATACTTGATGCAATTACAACAATTTTATAAAATAAAATCTATTCTAAAATTACATCAAAATAAAAAAAAAAATGGCACGCATGCCATATTTCCCAAAATTAAATTACAACCGATAATAATTTAGGGCCCATAGAACTTCACATCACATTTCAAACAAAGTACCTGTCGTGCACATACATACCAATAAGATGCATGATCATGCCATTCCAAATTATAAATATAAATGTTAAACCGAGTTACTTAGGGTGAAATCGCCAATTTTAACAAATGTGACTAAGGCCCATAAAGGCCCAATGGATAACATCCATAAATGCAAAATTAAGAATTTTGCTCTCACTTGAATTTGGGTTGTCACAAATTTAAAATTTAGCTCTCACAATTTTAACCGGTGTCACGGTTTATTGGGTCAATTCCACAAAGTCCATATTCAATTTAATATGCAAATAATTAAATTAAATATGCATGCCAACAAAATAAACAATTTAAATACAAATTAATTAAAAAAAATTAATTTAATTTGCATTAGGACCCGGAATAAAAAAAATACCCGTAAAATCCAAAACCGGACCCAAAACCCGCACGTGGCAGCCAACAGGCTGCAGTAGTAGCCAGCTGCTGTGTGGCATGCTGCTGGGTAGTATGCCATGCAGCAGCTGCTGCCGCTGGATGGAACAACAATTTGCGATTCCATCCAGCACAAATATATATATATATATATATATATATATATATATATATATATATTAACTTATTAAATCATAACAATAAAACCCAGCCATCAAGAAAAATAAATAATCAATAAAATAACAATTTTAGATGGAAATCAATTAGGGAAAAATAATAAAAAAACCCCAATGAAAAATTCTAGGGTTTATGCAAAACCAAAACCAATTGAACAAAAACCCTAAAATCACAAACTTGAAACTCATTCTTTCTTCAAGAATGCTTTCAAGAACCAATTCCAATCAATCTAATGGACAAAACCTAGGCTCTGATACCACTGTTGGGATTCGTCATTGGAAAAATAACATGGCGCAGCGGAAAATACACCGTTTAAAATTTCCTAGAATCCACCTATCGTGTCCAATTACCATTGATTAGAATAAAAACAATTTGAATCAAGAGAGATTAACTCACCGGATTCGTCTACTCTGGAGACTGCTGCAGAATCGTTTCTTGAAACTACGATCTCCAAAGACCGGTGCACGACCAACTATTGAGCGGGAACCGGTGCTAGCCGAAGACGCGAAGGAATGGAGGTTTAATGCTGGGATTTTCGGCTGATTTGGGGCTGCTCTTGGTGGCTGAAATTTCCAGCAATTAATTAGGATTGAATTAGGGTTTTATTCCTTAAGTGTGTCCTTATATAGACACCTTGTCTAATTGGGTTTTAATTAGGTTAATTGAACCCAAGCCCACTACGATTATAATTACATAAATAAACTTTAATTAAAAAGTATATACTATGTAATTTAATTCCATTTGGCTAAATTTAATTACCCCTAAATAAAATTAAATCACACTTAAGTAAATACAATACATGTATTTAATTTTCCTACTTAGGAAAATTATTTAATTAATTGTTTACTTTATTTAATTCAATTAATTGATAAATTAATTAATTACATTATGTAAACTTATTAATTAAATTAAATTCAACCCATTGTTAATCAATTACCTTAACAACGAATGTCAACTAATTAATTAACGCATTCCTTCCAATGTAGATTACATGTACAATTTCTATTAGTTTCGGCTTAGTTGATCTATGTGCACGATCTTATGGGTCTGTCTTTATGTTGGCAGTAGGCCCAAGGTCCACAGACTGTAAGTGTGTTCTAGCAAAGTATTACAGCCCATAATTAAGATAGAGATGCAGCAGTCTTTCAAAGACACTCACCCTGTAGGAATCTCATAGTGTCCTTTGCCTAACGATATCGATATGAATAAACAAGAGGCATGGTGTCCATCATCCTCTTCTATTGTTTATTATGTTTCTTGATCTTAAGTTGACTGATTAATCAAATAAGCACCGACTTACTTTGTTGGGATTCGTCACGGGAAACCGACCGATAAAAGCGGAAATACGCGTCGATTTCCTCAAATCCGGCCCAGGAGCTTAAGATGTGGAAATCAAAACTTAAAGCATAAAAAGAGGGTTTCAAAAACTCACCACAAAGTCTCTCTAAGAGACGGATGCAGACTGCAAAAATCAAGTGCAGATTTCCTCCACCGATGCGTACCCGAACGGCTCTCGGACCGAAACCCGTGCTAGCGACTCGGATGACAAGAAGAGAGGGAGAGAGGGCTGCTCACTTTGAGATTTATGGCTGTCCCTATTTTCTTTCCAAAAGAAAAATCTATCTTTCCAAAAGATAGCACCAATAATCTCAAGTGTGCACCTAATTCTTACCAAAAGAATTAATGCATCAAAAGTGGGCAAAATAGCTCAAGCTTCTTTGCTTTTATTCCCCAAAAGAGAAGCCAAAGTGGTCGGCCAAACCAAGGAAAAATCATTGCTCATTTTTCAACCCAAAGAAATGATATAGATAAAGTCAAACCAATGACTCATCATATGACTCATCACATATCACCTCCTTATCAAGCATGACTCACCAAGCTATTTTGTCCCATGAATGAGTCATCACACTCACCCAAAACCATGCATTGAATTCGGCCAAGGATGAAGGAAGAAAGGAGAAGATATTTCCTTAAGGAAGCAAAGTCCAACTTTGCCACCAAAAAGTCATACCATGACTCACCCTTTTAATCATTCATCTTTTGTTTCAAGAATGACTCATCACTCAATGACTCATCACTCTTAACACAAAAAGGCATGACTCATCCCTTAGCCATAAATTTCGGCCACCTCATCCCACATTAGGTGGGGAATGTCATTTTATGTCTTAAGCCCAATTTGACTTCCTTTGATTTAATTAAGTTCAAATGCAATTCCAAGTTAACATGTATGTATACATATGATACCAAGTAACATATGACATACATTTAAATTAAAATGCATTTGACCTATTAATTGAATCAATGGCTTATCTATACATGTCATAATATTTCCACCTAGGAAATAATCCCATAAATTAATTCATTGAATTAATTATGAGAAGGCCAAAATAAATATTAATTATATCACTTTGATCAATCCAATTGATGCATATAATATAATTAATATGTCTCTCTCTCTTCAAACGTGTATACTCCAAGTACACACTTAATCCGACTAGTTAAAGTCCAGACGTTCAATGTGTACGATCCAATGGGCCCGTCTTTATGTTGGCAGTGGGCCAAGGCCCACAGACTGCAGGCGGGCTCTAGCAAGCCACTGCAGCCCCCAATTAAGACGGAGTAAGCAGTCCAACTGAAAACGTAACCCAGTAGTTTGAACTTGTAAATCCCATGTCGCTGATATCGGTGTCCAGCACAGAGGCATGGAAGTATCACCCTCCTTGTGTCTGGACCTTGACTTGATACCGAATGAACTGATGCTCACAAACAAGATCCAATCTTGTTTGGGTGCGGCCGCACACTTATCAGTAACATTCTTCAAGAGGCCGATGATATCGTCTCAGTGAATCACTGAGTGACATTCCCTTCTGCATATCCATAGTGCTGCCATGCTTACTGACACACCCGAACGTACCCGTACTTGGCACCCTTTTACAGGCCCGTTGGGCGTACACCAAAGTGTGCCACCTCGCATGCAGCACCATCATATGGTCCGGTCGAAGGACTTATACAAGTACTACACGAGAATCATTTATGATACTATACCATGCAGATTCCCGTTAAGTGGATCAATTCAGTACCATGCCCTTTTGCATGTACCCATTAACCTAGTTGACATTCCATGTTCTATGACCGGTAAGACACCGCCATACAACCAGGCTAATGATAGTCTTTGGTTCCATTCATTCCCATGATTGGAACAGACTACGGATGACTTTATGGTCATATCGTTTTCACTATCCACAGTCTTATTGCCAAGTGCCTCACACTTGACAACATGGATATGGATATGTCCATTGGATACTCTATTTAAAATATAGCACAAGACATATAATAAATAGATTAATGCCTTTATCTCCTTGACACAAATTGTATAATACATAAAGTTTACATTAATGTACCA
Organism: Euphorbia tirucalli; assembly: GCA_039660915.1. Classification (NCBI taxonomy): domain Eukaryota; kingdom Viridiplantae; phylum Streptophyta; class Magnoliopsida; order Malpighiales; family Euphorbiaceae; genus Euphorbia; species Euphorbia tirucalli. Next base: position 51,559,581 of record CM077637.1, read on the forward strand.
AATGTATCATACAAACACAAAGACCAATGCCTCGGGACTAGGGCATTTCCAACATACTTAGGTATGGCTATACACTTATCAGTTCCATTTATCAAGTGGCCAATGATATCATCTCGGTGTTACCCGAGTGGCAATTCCATCACTTCATCATTAATATCAAGATGTTCTCCGATTCACCCAATCATTCCTGTATTTAGCATCCTTTTACAGACCTGTTAGGCATATGTCAAAGTGAATCGGATTCCATATTGATATTATAATGAAATCTGGTCTAAGGACAAAAGAGACCTACTCAAGAAAGACCTATGACGCGACAACCATGTGGCTTTCTTGCGCGGATCGATCCAGTCCCATGTCAACGACATGTACCTATATTCATGACTGAATATACAAGTACTATGGCTAGTTGAGAACTATCATACAGTCATCGAATATACAAGTTTGTGGTTCTATTTGTTCCCATGATTAGAACAGACCTGGGACGGGTTTTATGATTATCAATCAATGGATACTCTACTCATATTATAGCACAAGATATAAATGAAATAGATTAATTGCCTTCATTAATGTGACACAAATAATGTATTCATACAATAAGTCTTAATGTATAATACAAAATACAAGAATCCAATGCCCTAAGAACTAGGGCACACCAATAATGGTGTCATCACCCTCTTTTGTGTCCGGACGTTAACTTGATCCCGAATGAACTGATGCTCATAAACAAGTTCCAACTCGTTTGAGTGTGGCTACACTTTTATCAGTTGCACTCATTAAGTGGCCAGTGATATATTCTCTGTGCATTACTGAGTGACATTCCCTTCTACATATTCATGGCCTTGCCATATTCACTGGCACACCCGAACGTACCCATACTTGGCACCTAGTTAGAGGCCCTTTAGACATACACCAAAACATGTGAGTTCATATGTGAAACCATAATATGGTCAGTATAAGGATCCAATAAAAGTATTAAACGAGAATCACTTGTGATACTATACCATGTGGATTTCTCGTTTAGTGGATCTATCTAGTACCATGCCCCATTGCATGTACCTATAAGGTTGATTGACAATCCTTGTTTTATAGCCGGTAAAACACCGCCATACAATCAAGTTTATGATAGTCTTTGGTTCCATTCATTCCTATGACTAGAATAGACTATGGATGGCTTTATGGTTATATCGTTACCCTATCTATGGTCTCACTGCCAAGTGCATGACATTTGCCAACATGGATATAGATATGACCATCGGATACTCTATTTATAAGATTGCACAAGGTATAGAATAAATAGATTAATGCCTTTATATTATAACACAAATGTATAATCATCAATCTCTTAAAAGATCCAAAATGTACAATACAAAACAAGGATTAATACCTTGGGACTAGGACATTCCCAACAATCTCCCACTTGCACTAGTTCCAACTAGGCATGGGCCTAATCGCTATAGATCTAGTATGACCCTCATGCTTGGGCTGAGCCAGCACCGTAGTCAAAGGATCTACGACATTATCCTTGGTGTCTACTTTATGTAATAAAATGTCACCTCGGTGATTTCTCGTATAAGGTGAAACTTCCTGAGTACGTGCTTCATGTTCTTGTATGACCAAGGCTCCTTAGCTTGTGCAACAGCCTCGTTGTTGTCACAGAAGATATCAACTGGATCCTGGATAGTTGGTAATACTCCCAATTCAGTGATAAACTTCCTCATCCATATAGCTTTCTCAACTACATCACACGCTACAATGTACTCATCTTGTGTAGTAGAGTCTGCGATGGTCAATTGCTTCGAGCTTTTTCAGCTAATAGCACCACCAATTAGCAAAAATATGTACCCAGACTGCGACTGGTACTTATCCTGGTCGGTCTGGAAGCTTGCATCAGTGTACCCAGTTACTGACAACTCTTCTTGACCACCATACACTAAAGCTATCCTTAGTCCGGTTAAGATACTTTAGGATTGCTTTGATAACCTTCTAGTGGTCCTTACCAGAATCCTGCTGGTAGCGGCTCATCATACTTAGTGCAAAAATGACATCAGGTCTCGTACATAGCATGGAGTGCATGATTGATCCTATAGCTGATACAAATGGAACCAATTTCATGTTTTCCCTGTCCTTCCTTGTCTTAGGATGGTTCTTCTTACTAAGTTTCAACCCATGGTTCATTGGTAAGAAACCTTTCTTGGCCTGTTCGATACTGAATCTTTTCAGAACTTTGTCTATGTATGTGGCCTGACTTAGGCTCATAAGCTGATTAGGTCTATATAGATCCTGATCCCTAGGATCATCTTAACTTCGCTTAAGTCCTTCATTGCAAAGCACTTACACAACCACTACTTAAACCCTTGCAGTGTTGGTATGTTCCTTCCAATTAGAAGGATGTCGTCCATATATAACACCAAAAAAGTAACGATGCTCCCACTAATCCTCTTATACATACAAGGCTCATCTTAATTCTGTATGAAGCTGTATTTCTTTATAGCTTCATTGAATCTAAGATTCCAACTTTGGGATGCCTGCTTTGATCTATAAATGGATCTTTGAAGCTTGCAAACCTTTCCAAGATGCTTTGGATCGATGAAACCTTCAAGCTATGTCATATACACATCCTCGAGTAGCTTTCCGTTAAGGAACGCTGTTTTGACATCCATCTACCAGATCTTATAGTCGTACCAATCGACTATGGCTAGCAAGATCCTTATGGATTTGAGCATAGAAACTGGCGAGAAGGTTTCATCATAGTCTATTCCATGGACTTGTCTGAAACCTTTTGTAACCAGCCACCCCTTGAAGGTGTTGTTGATCTTCAACTTGTTGCACCACTTACAACCTATGACCTTAGCACTCGGAGGTTGATCAACTAGGTTCCAAACCTAATTATCGCACTTAGATTGCATTTTCGCCTCTATGGCTTTATGCCAATTAGCAGATTTCGGGCTATCAATCACCTCCTGGTAGGTTTTGGGCTCTTCCTCATTAAAGATGAGAAAAGTTTGATCATCAGTTATGAGAAATCCATATCTTTTGGGTTCTCGATGATCCCTACCATACCTTCTAGGTTCTTATGTGACCTAGGTTTGTGCTTCTGTTCTTGGAAGCTCCTCTTTGGTCTCTGAGTTATCCTCTTCAGGAGCTTGTGTGCTTTGAACTTCCCTAAGTTCAACATTGCTCCCACTGTCTTTCTTGGAAATAAAAGCCTTTTCGAGAAAGACTCCCTTTCGTACCATGAACACCTTGTTCTCGGCGGGGTTGTAGAAGTAATACCCTTTGGTTTCCCTAAGGTAGTGTAAGCGGAAGACATTTTTCGGAACACGCGGTGAAGCGGGAACCGGAGATTTTCTTTTTGAGTGATTATGTGGTTTTAAAAATTGGTTTTTATTTTTCTTAAGAAAACCTTTCATTTTATTGAGAAAACTCATTTTGTAGGAAACTTAATTTTAAGTGTGAATTTTGGAAAACAGATTTTTTAAAAAAAATCCCAATTTAAACTTAAAGATCCCGAAATCCAAATTTCATGATTAAATACAGAGTCGCCACCCGGATCAGCTCATCCGAGAAATTCCGATACAGCTCCCTACCAAATGTAGACGTAGTACCTAATCTAGAGATTCAGGGTTCGGGTAACACATCTACTAATCCTCAACTTGTTTTCAATTATTATTTCATAACACAATATAACATTCACTTAATTCTACCCATTTTTATCTTCTTGTAATTTTAGTTAATGCTCATGCAATAAAAGTGCAGGAATATAAACCATACATCCAAAAATAAACCAAGAAAAGAAATAGAGGCCATATTACAACCCAAAAAAAGGAAAAAAGCTCTCATTCTCACCATTATAATCGCCTAGATACACAAGGATCTAAAAAGTACAATCACCTCAATACAAGAAATAATCTATTATATTCATCAAAAATGAAAAATAAAAGGCTACATCCAAATACAGTTAGCACAAGTATACAAATCGCATCGAGGACTCACACAAGACAGAATAAGGGTATTTTGGGAAATAGGATCATGCATGGGGGGCTAACCAAGGAGTCTGGACAACTACTCAATTAGACCTGGAAAACATTTTATAAAATGCCCTGTAGATTTTATGAATGAAATCAATTTTGAAAATGGTTTGGCTCTTTTTACATGCATTTTTTATCCTTTAGTGGTCCGGATATCCCGAAACCCAGGGGTTCCGTTCATGAGTGGGCCTAAATTGAACATCCATCTAGAATCTGGAAACATAAACACACCAAAAATCCTTTTTGAATCGAAAGGAGAAACAAAATTACAAGTTAGAGGCTAAAAAGGTAAAACTGTAATTCTGTTTCATCAACTACAGCCGAGCCACTATAGTATGCTACACTTGTGCCACTGTAGTGGCTGGGGCGGCTATAGCACCTACAGCCGGGTGGCTATAGTGCTCCAGAAACACTAATTCGGTTTTCTCTCATATTTTGAAAATCGTTTTTGATGTTTTGATGGTTTTGGGTAATCTGGGGTTTCTGGAAACCTATAAAATCCACGAAATAGATCCAGATCAGATCAAACGAATCCAAAAAACCCTAAAAACCTAAAATCATCAAACTAAATCTCACATCCATCAATCAAAAACCCGAAAACTGCAAATCTAATCATATGTGGATGTGATCCGACCGATATTATTCGTGAGAAATACATTTGATTTGAAAAAGGAAGTGTTCTCGGTCAATTTAGGGCATTTGGAGCTTCTGCCTTGGAGATTAAAGCTAAACAGGTGTAATCAGAGGACTATAGCCATGCCACTGTAGTCATCAGACTACAGTCAAGCGGCTGTATGCAACAGACAGGGTGGCTATAGCTGGATTTCCACTTCCAGCATTAAGAAAAATACAAGAACATGAACAATAACACCCAAATCAATTTTAAATGAGTTTTTAGGGCCTCTCAAAGTATACCTTATTTGCATTCTAGTGTTTTGGATCATTAAAAATAGATTCAGACACCAGAAAACTCCTCAAAATCACGAACAATCCGAAATCATTCATGAATCTCCACCACTCGAACGGAACCCCAAATCGATCATAATGAACACCAAATCAATCTGAATCACTCCCAGATGTGATCCCTCAAAAGACCTTAAGGATTTTTATGGATTAGATTAGATACTGAATGATTTTATATTGGATTTAGGTTTTTCTTCTCTCTAAACTTAGTTTTCTCTCTCTAATCTCTCAAAATCCCCAAAACTCTAGCTTTTTCTGGTTGTGGCTGCAGAATGATCTCTCCTTCTGACCTACTTTTCATGTTTTCCTTTTTATATGGCCCAATTAAGGTTAAAAATCCTGAATTAATGAGATAAGATACCTTATATTTAGGAGAAAATCAAATCAGGTAACTACAACCGAGCGGCTGTAGTGACCTATAGTCGGGCGGCCGTAGTTCTGCAAACTACAGCCGCGCCCCTATAGGGCACTATCGCCGAGCGGCTATAGTATCCAGTTTTAAATTTCTCACCTTTTCTCACTTTTCTCTCCGGTTCACTTAAGCGCTCAATCGACCTTCTTCGCGGTTTCGCACCAAGATTCGTTACACTTCTTTGGGTCATCCGAGACATCTCTGATGTCATTTCGGTCATTCCAAATCCACCTCATGTTTATCCGTGAAAAAGGTAACAAAGGCTTTCATCACCGAGGTCGGGAAAAAACCCGTGTTTATAGGCTGCCCCTCATGTGACCAAAGTCAACTTAGACGGGTGCTTGTGCCCGATTCGAGTTTGATCTCATGATAGGGAGCACGGTGAGAAGGAAAATAGGATGTACCTAGGGGTTCTCCTCATGTTGGCCTACTATGGTGTTCTTAGTTGATTCACGAAACGGTGGTCTTGCCTAAGTCGACTTGATTTTTCAGGGACTTACTTTGACTCCGTTGCGAAGCATAGGATATTGCCCAAATTGATTCGATGTTCTCGAGGAACGTGCTTCAACTCCATTGCGAAGCAAAGGACTTTGCCTAGATTGGATCGGTTTTCCAAGGATGTGCTTCGACTTTATTGTGAAGTAGAGGACTTTGCCCAGATTGAATTCTCCTTGTCATTTGATGTTTATGAAAGGGAAGCGTATTTCGGTAATTTTGTAGCTTGTAAAATTGGTGTCCTTCGGAGGAAGGGTATTTTGGTCATTTCTTTCTCGTGGGGCCTATGTCACGAAAAGAAATGAGTTTTAGTGATTTGGTATCCCCTTTGGTGAGAAAAAGGGTATTTTGGTCATTTGGTAGCTTAGCGGCTAACCAAAGGGTATTTTGGTCATTTCACCTTTAGTGGAGTCTATATCACTAGGGGAAGAAATATTTCGATGATTTGGTTTCCCGTGAAGCTTGTGTCACTAAAGGAAATGTGTTTTAGCCATCTGGTAGTTTGGTTACTAACAGAAGGGCATTTTGGTCATTTCACTTCTAGTGGAGCTTGTGTCACCGAAGGAAAGGATAATAGTGTTTCCCATGAAGCTTGTGTGGCTGGGGAAAGATGCTTTGGTGATTTGAGAAGTTTGATTATCTCTGTGGGCGGACGACCTTTTCGACGGAACGAAAGCCGAACGTGGCGAAGCAAACCGGGGAAAAAGAATCTGGATTTGAAGTTTTGTTTTGTTTGTGAAAACAGGTTTTGTGTCTTGTTTTACGAAAACCATTGATTTGTTTGGAAATTCCTTTAGTAGAAAACATTTTCCTATTTTATTACTTTAAGGACCTCGAAACCTAAATTTCAAGATCAGTGACAGAGTCGCCACCCCGGATCAGCTAATCCGGAAAATTCCGGTACAGTTCCCTACCGAGTGTAGACTGCCATACCTAATATAGAGATTTAGGGTTCATGCAACTTATCTATTCAACCTCGAGCTTGTATTTATTTTATAGTTTATATTACCATATTTATTCAATTATTATCTGTCTCTACCCAATTTTGTTTAATTATCAGTCGCTGCTCATACAGATGACAGAAATAAATTATAGAAAAATAAATCATGGATCCAAATTATACAAAATAATAAAGGTCACTTATACAACCAAATCGAATGAAAAGAAAAACTCTCATCCTCACATTACAAGCGCCTAGAGTACACGGATATCTAAAAGAAATTACAAACGCCTAAAATACATGAATTAATCTATTAAATACATTCAAAATAATAAAAAGGAAAATAAAGGCTGCAAAATAGATAGTTAGTGCAGTTTATATTACAAACACAAGCAGGACTCACGTTGTGACAGAATCAGAATTTTTAGGAATGGGGGCATGCATTTAGGGGATAGCCAGGTCGACTCGGCCAGTTGACCCGGCTAGACCTGGAAAACGGTTTTGAAATGCCCTATAGGGTTTTGTGCTGGAAAATAATTTTGGAAAATCATTTGGCTCGGTTTCATGAAAATTCCTCCGATTAGTGGGTCTGTTATCCCGGAACTCGGGGTTCCGTTTGTGCGGGTTTCCTAATTTCAACAACCACCTAGAGTCTGAAAACGGTAAACACACCAAAAACAGTTTGATTCTGAAGACAACATCATGCGATGATGTCCATGTAGGTTGTCCTGCGATTCTGTCTCCTTCTAGGAACTACAGCCGTGTGATTATGGTTAGAGCTGTACGGATTAGGTTAAAGCCGTGAGGCTATAACATCCACAGACATGCTGCTGTACCACCCAGAACCCGAAATCGGTTTTCTCGTTTTAAAAATCACTATTTTGCTTGTCTTTGATGTTTCCTAAGGATTTTCGTGGAGTCTGGGTGTCCGCTAATATTGGACAACAGATTCGATTTGGATCGAACAACCCCTAGTCTTAGAAAACGAAAATGAGGAAAATCGAAAACCTCACATCCGCACCAATCGAAATCCAAAAACCGAGGTTTGTTAGTACACAGATGTGTTTGGGCCAAAATATATATCAACAGAATGAACAAAATGAAAAACGGACTGCTTTCGGCTGATTTGAGGGCTTTTTTGCGTCTCTGCCCGGAAGAAACACAGCCGTGCGGCTGTAGTGTTGCAGCCGCACGGCTCTGTTCCAAGAAACTACACAGCCGTAAGGCTCTAGCTGGGTAATCAGTTTTCCAAGAATTGACAAAACGAAAAAGGAAATGCACAAAAACACAATGAACATAAGTTTAAGGCCTCTCAGAGTTTACCTTGTTGTTGTTGCAGTGTATTGGATAATCAGAAACGGATTAAAGAGCCAGAATGCACCTTGAATCTGCAAACTTCCTGAAATTCTAAAAACGAATCCCGAATCAATCCAAAACGAACCTGAAAACGTGTCCGGACGAGTGTTTTATGATCAAGAACTCTCACTTAATGTTTGGGGTTCTCTTTTGGTCCTGGTTTTCAATCTTTTGTGTTTTTCTCTTCGTCTTTGTTTTTCTCTGTTTTTAACTTCCTTTTCTTTCTCTCAAATCTGATTTTCCAAGACTGATTCCCCCTTTAATCTGATTTTCCTTTTCTTTTATACCATCCTCTCATCTGTTTATTCTCTAATTAATGAGCCACCAAAGGGATTTCGGCTGAGATCATTTCAGCCTCCCTCATCAGCCAAATTGTTCTGCTTTCTGTAGAGCAACTTAGCAGCCCGTCAGAGCCACCCGGCTCTAAGTGTTAGAGTCGTGCAGCTGTAGTTTTGAAACTAAAGCTGTGCGGCTCTAGACAGAGTTGGGGCAGACTTTTCTAATTCCTACGCTCACCTCTAAGCCCTGAAATCACTCGAAGGACCTTTCTCAGGGTTTCGGATCACTGATGGTTTGGTTTTTGGAGCGTTTGAGGCATCCCAGACGACATCCTGCTCATTCTCAAGTCCGACTTATGTCCGTCTGCTTAACAAGTAATAAAGGATTCTCATCACGGAGGTCAGAAAAACCCGTGCTCACAGGCTGCTCCTCACGGGGTCAAAGTTGATTCATGATTTGGCTGTTAAGCCTGGATCGAGTTTGGTCTCGTGATTAGGAGCGCGGTGAGAAAGAAAAAGAAGATGTACCTGATGTCTTGGCTTGTCAAGGAAGAGGCGTAACATCTAGCTGGGGATGTTGGCTTTGACCCTGAAGCCGGCTCTCTGTGGTGGAGCATACCATTGAGATTGAGTATACTTGTTGAAATCATCTCTCTGTGATGGAGCATACTATGGAAGTCGACTCTCTGTGGTAGCGTGTACCAATGAAATTTACTCTCTGTGGTGGAGTGTACCATTGAAATCGACTCTCTGTGGTGGAATGGTGGCGGAGTGTCCCAATGAAATCGAGTATAGCTGTTGAAATTGGCTCTCTGTGGTGGAGCATACCATTAAAATTGAGTTGAAAGTGCGTATTTATTCCTTGATCGATAATTTTGGAAACAAAAATTTTTGCCTTTTCGATCAAGAATAAATACGGCTTGGTTGTTTTACCCCTGGATACCTGCAAAAGGTAAGAAATCCCCTTTCTTGGGGTTATATTGGCATAAATGTAAATCACGAAAAATTGAGAAAATTCCTTTACTAGAGAATTAGAGCCAGGTGGCTCTGATTTTGTGAGCCATAGCTGGGCGGCTCTGACTTGCCACATGGCTAGAGCCGGGCAGCTCTAGCGGGGGGGGAGGTAGAATCCTTAAAAGGGAACAGACGGCCTATTTTGCCCAAAACCCTATTTTTCTTCTTCATCCTCCTCATTCCTTTTTCTCCCAAAGTTTCAATCCGAATCTCAACTTCCAGAATGTTGAAGAAAATATGGAAGGCACTTCATCTGGCTACTCCTTCACAGCCTGCCGTCCACACCAGATACATTCTGCTAGAGGGGGATTTTCTATTGCCCACCAAGACCACAGTGGATGTTTACGGGCTCCAGGAGTCGGTTGCATACTGCGGGGTTAGGAGGAATGATCTCATACCTATCATGTTCCAACCGTCCACGCATGCATGCCAAAAATTAGTTAGTTTTTTCCAATTTCCTCTTCTTCTTTTTTTTTCAATTTTCTTTGATTCCTACAAATGTAGAGGAATTTAGGTGAAATTAGGTGAAATTAATGCATGTTTAGGATAGATTATGCCCTTAGAAATTTTAATTGATGATTTAGAGTGATTAGAGCCGATTTTAGGGTAAAAATTACAAAATCTAGGGTTTTATCGCAAAACTGCTGATTTCTAGATAAAGCCACGTGGCTCTAAGCTACAGCCGGGCCGACCAAAAATTACAAGAACAGAGTCGCATGGATCTATCTGAGAAGAACATAGCCGGGCGGCTATAGTTCATCCATGAGGCTATGAAAGGCAAAACAAAAAGTTTTTCTCTTTTACTTCGATGCTTTTTATTCGGTTTATGTAATCAATGTACAACACAAATAATCCATAAAAACTCCCTGTTCATTGTTTTACAGAAGCGGGCCCATAACCGTGGAGCTGGGGCGGTGTCAGATGCCTCGAAGTGGTACAGGATGCTCCCGGACAGTGTGAGGAGGATTGTAGACTCCACCGGGTTAGAGAGGATGATATGCTCCATGAGCGAGTAGGCACCCAGGACTAGCCACGGTCTGTTGTCGGTGCTGATTGAGCGGTGGATGGATTCCATATATACTTTCCATTTCCTGACTGGAGAACATACCATCATGCCTGAGGATTTTGCAGCCATCATCAGGCTTTCTTTCGGTGGGCACTATATCAATTTCAACCAGACGCTGGAGCGAGGGGGCTTCAGGCCGGAGATTATTGGCATGCTAATTGGCTTGGTCCCTTAGGATAAGAGGATTCAGTGTAACACCCTTCGGGACTACTGGTTTGGGAGGTAGGCTGAGCTCTCCGAGGACTCCACCTTCGTGTCGGAGGATGCGAGCCGCTATGCTAGGGCTTTCCTTCTCTACACCCTTAGCACCTTGGTCTTCCCTATGGGTCAGAGTGATCTGAACTTGGCTGTCCTCCCCTTACTGATTCAATTGGAGGACATAAGGGGTTTGAGTTAGGGATAAGCTAGGCTGGCTCAGCTATACTATTCTCTTGACATATGCGCCCGAGGGAAGCATAGGGAGATGAAGGGCCCATGGATCGTCGTGCATGTGAGTTTCTCAAACCTTTTTTTCTAACTTTCTTATTATGCACTCTTTTACAGATTTGGGCATATGAGTATGCGTTTATCCCCCTGCCGGTGGTATGCATACCAGACATCGCTGAGTTCCCAGATTTCCCTCGACTGAGGCAGTGGTTGGGTTTCAGTTGGAGCGAGGTGGATAACAATGTGGAGGACAACCGCTACCTTTTGGCCCAGATGACTTTTGAGGGGGTACACATATTCCCTTTCTTATGCATTTTGAATTTTGTTTTCTCATAGTTATCTCTCTGATTTTCTGATTTTTGATTCTCTGATTTCAGCTGATCAAAGAGCCTTGGAGGGGAGCCGTGTTGCCTTCGGAGGTGGTGGACGCCTTGAGGCTGATGCCCCGGAGATTGGTCAGGGAGTGCCCATTTGGCCTGAAATGGTACCTAGGGGAGCGGGTCGTCAATTAGCGTGCTGGTCCCACAAGGCGTTGATGGGTCCTAGGCATAGTAGTAAAACTAAACCTAGAAACGCACAACTAAGGCAGTGTACCTATCGTTGACAAGTAATAATTCTGGTTGGTCCAGGTATCGATCCCACAGAGAAAAGAATAATCTGCAAACACTAAACTACTCGGGTTCCTTGCGTGTCCTAGGCGGAACGTAGTTTGGGTTGATTATGTTAACAACTAAACTATCCTACTCCTAGTTGATCTATTCCAGCTTACTTTGCACTTGAGTTTGTGTTATCAGTTGGCTGTTTACCGACCTATGAATGCTAATGGGGATGGCTTTATCAATTAACTACAAAAGATGAAGCTAACTCAACAATTAACCCTTATTTATGCTTTTTCGATAATACAACCTAGCATATCTAGATCTTTTAGGTCCTTAGCCGGTTTCCCTTGTTTAGAGGCGGTCTAATTCTAAAGCTCAGAAAATAGGGGCACGTAAGTTCCACAGTGTCGTCAATACTAATGGTTTCCTAGGTGTCAATCTAGGTAATGCCACAAATATGAACTTTAATAAATTAAGATCTTATGAGACTAGACGTTCATTAAAGGAATTGCATAAAGAAGAAGGAATAAAAATTGAAATTAACTTGCAATCAATTGTGTTAATTAAGAAAGATGAATGAATTCAGTGTTTACAACCAAACATAATCGATTTGCGGAATCAAAACTAACTTAATCAAATTACAAAAGAGAAGAAGAAAAACTTATGCCCTTTTGGTCCGATTAACCGGATTCCGACGGTGTGAAGATGCTTGGGGTGTACCTCTATAGACAAACTCGAGTCGGAACTAGGAACGTCGCAAAAGGGGAAGATTCTAAGTAAAACTACAACCAAACAATGGTTCAAACTCAAAGAAAACAAATAGTTCAAGCTCAAAACCTCACTACAAGTTTTTGCTCTCACTCAAAAAGACTGGAAAAAGATCCTTTGAAACATAGAAAATAACCTATTTATACGGCTAGGTTAAAACCAGCAAAAAGAAGAGATGAAAGTAGGGCAACAGCAGGTTTCGGGGCTCGGCACGCCGTGCTGGTGGAGTTGGCACGCCGTGCTGGTGGAGTTGGCACGCCGTGCAGAACTGAAGGCGGCACGCCGTGCTGCTGGAGTTGGCACGCCGTGCCGTGTGATTTTAGGGTTGGCACGCCACGCTGATCTGAGTGGCACGTTTTCGTGCCACTCCACTGGACTACTCTTCTAGGCACGCCGGGGTGGCACGCCATGCCCTAATTGTGGCACGCCGTGCCGCCCTGATTTTCAGCACTTTGAACTCTTCCTCGCTGCTGATGCACCAACTTCCGGTCCGGGTCATAATACCTGTCCAAAACAAGCACAAAGAACATAACGACACCAACGCCACGGACCAAAAAAACACAAATTAACAAAATTTAAAAAAACAACCCTAGAAAACACGAAAAAAATACTAAAAGTTATAAAAACTATCCAAAACATAAAAATCACAAAATATTCAAAAACCACACAAACATTCACGCAAAAGACGCTCAAAATTGCCGTTCAAACCACAAAATTGCCTAAAAGATAAGGTAAAAAACTGACCTTATCAACCACCCCACACTTAAAGTCTTGCTTGTCCTCAAGCGAATCAACTAAAGATAAAGGAGTAAACTTGCTCGCTTTCACTTGCAAATCCAACTAAGGGTTTAACCGTACGAGATTCATAAACTCAAGAAAGTAAAGCATCAGCTTTGAAATGACATTAGGTGCACAAGGTTCAAAACCACTCAATACCCAAACCCAACACAATTTAGTTAGTCAAAGGGCGTGGAACAAACAGAGTTTATACGACCACAAAGCACCTCACAAGATGTCACTCCAACGCTCAAGTTCAAGGCAAGGCGGATGAGCACACAAAAACAAACAATGGCACACATCACATAGCGAACTAATGGCAATCCCGGTGAAGTCATTGGTCAAGGAGCAAAATCAGAGAACCTAGGGCTTGTAATGTTACGGCTTAGGGTAGGTTTGATAAGGGAAATTTTAGGTGTACAACTCCTACGAATCAAGTAAAATATACAAATTGACTAAGTACTAAAGACGGGTCATGCAACTTTTAACTCAGAACTAGTCCTAAGAGTGTTTGCTTTGCTTTTTTTTTTTTTTTTTTTTTTTTGAAATAACTTGACAAAAAGAAGGCCTTATGTGGCCCAATGGCCGAGACACAACTTACTGAGAAAACGGAAACAAAAATTACAAGACATGGATCAAGGCAATTAGATGATCGCCCTAATCCTTTATTCAACCAATGAAAAATTACAAAACATGGAACACAAATACCGGCTTAAAGATGCAAACCGGAAAACCAAGACAGGCGTTTACAAACTCCGAGTTTTACAAAAAGAAACCGAACAAACACATTGACTCTATTTGGATTTTTTTTTTTATTTTTTTATTATTTTTTTTATTATTTATTATTTTTTTTTATTTTAAACACAATTTTTCCATAGGACTAGATATGAAAGAGTTGAAATGCAAATGGTGATTGACCCCAAAATGAATGAACAACTTAGCCAATTACTTGATTTAGGAAAGGAGGGTGAGAAAGGAAAATCAAAGTGAAATGGGAAAAAGTTAGGATTATAGAGTTGGCTTGGTGAAGGTTTTTTAAGTCAAAAAGGTTAATTTAGTGGCTATGGGTGATCTAAGGGATGAATTAGTAGTTAGGGTTAGGGTTATTTAAGTCAAGGGGTTAATCCTAAGGGTCTCCACATATTAAGCTCTCGATGCCAAGTGCAAAACAACACCGGGTTCTACGATCTAGTGTGCCACGATTGTTTTTACCCTCACAAAGAAATAGAACCGATGTGAAATGGTTCTAAAGGCTCAAATTCGCACAAGTGTATTAGGGTTTGTATGCTAGGTCGTGTGACTCAACCAATGTTCCAAGGCGTAATCCTAGCTCAATCATGCAAGTCGGGGTAGAGGACTAATTCCCTAATGCAACCTAAATGACAAATCTAACCAATGGTTACGATCAAGAATCACAAACCACGCACAAACAAGCTAATGTCTTGCAAACGACTCCTAATATCCCTAGCCAATTGCTATCAATCCAAGCACAGAGACTTAGGTTCGAGGGTGGATTAAGCAATGTTATTCAAACGGCAATTGATACATAAGCAACCTAAAAATACTAACAAACCAAAACAACCAAAACCAACTTCACATAAATTGAAAAGTAAAGCCTAGATCTAACCAAAAACCAACACAAAACATCCAATCATGCAAAAACACCAACAAGCACCAACAAACATGCTAAACAAACAATCAAAAAGTGCAATATAAGAAAAAGAAAAAGAAAAGGAGAAGTCCCTTTACCCACCCCACACTTAGATTGCACTTACTTCCAAAAGTGCAATGGAAGAAGAAGCAAACTAAATGGGGAAGGAGAAGGGTTACCTCACATATCGGGAGCTGGTGGTGGTGGCGGCGGGTACGGCCACCCTTGGGCGGCATAGTAGCGGGAGGCGAATGCCTCGACGTTGGCGAGTTGAGCCGCTTGCCGATCAAGGGGCGCGTTCAGCCGCTACTCCAGCAGAACCTAATGGACTGTTAAGCCTTCCAATTGCTCAATAATGCCATCCAACCGTCCTTCAATCCGCCCCATAAAATCTACCCCCACCGATACATTCTCCGCGTCCTCCTCGCCGTCCTCTCCTTCCTCACTCTCTTCCTCCTCGTCTACTTCCATGGGGGCCTTTCCCCGACTTGAACCTCCTGCACTTGAAGGACCTGCAACTGCACCAACATAGGAACAAGACAAGATTCCCTTCGAAAGCTTCTTGGGAAGAATGCTCTCGAGGTTCCTATAACAAGTATTACTGTGAAAAAAACATGCAATACAAGTCACAATATGCCCTAGTCCTAGTTCGGACTTAGCTCAGTTGTGATGATTGTATAAAGCTTCCATGACAAAGAAGCCCAAATGCACCTTAATTTCACTATGCACATGCCACAGGATCAACAATTCAAATGCATTAACCCGGTTGCTCTCAGTCTTTCCCGAAAAATTAAAGCATACAAATTTATGAACTAATTGCAAAACAGGGTCTTGGATTTGGGAGGTTTTGGCAAACCGGGGTTAAACCCCTTGCCCTATCAATCGCCAAAATTTCTTGGCATCCAGATTTTTGGGCCATTTGTAACCATTCCCGTCAATCCCTATACAAGCCCTAAGGCCATCAATATCCAAAGTTCGCTCAGTGCCAAAGAGGCGGAAGGTCATGCTTCTAAGGCCCGTATCCGGGTTGGTTTTAAAACTCAAGGTAGAGTAAAATTCGAGGTTTAGCTCCCTAAAGACCGGAGGGTTAGATTTCACAAATTCGTACCACCCTAGACTAGTCAACTTAGCTTTCACTCCTTCCGACCTATCTTGCACAAAAAGAAATTGCCAATTGAAAGTGTGAAATGGAGTGCTTTTTAAAGGAAATAAAGTTTTGTACTTCTTACCTTCATCGTCCGAAAGTAAGGGAAAGTGACATTTGTATTTCCTTGATAGATTTGTCAGCGGGGCCATCAATGGGTCGGTGGGCGGCGCGTCACGCGGCACCGGCTCCGGTGACGGTTCCAGGGGTTGGCGAGACGAACCGTGTCTCCGATCGGCGACGGTTTTTCTCTTCATCCTACAATTGCACAAACATAAAAATAAAACAAGAATAAAAAACACAAGAACACAAAGCCAAAGAACAACTACTGTCAAAGATACAAACCCCAAAGAAGAAAAAAGAAAGTAAAATAAAACCCTATTAAGCAGTCAATCCATCAAGCCAAAATGAGAAAAAGAACAACAATAATAAGAATAATGAATAAAAGAAAGAATAAAGCAAGAATTCATACCTGATTCAAGGAAATTGAAACAAAAATAAAACCCTAGGGCAAAAGAATGGAGGAAAAAGGGATGAGATGGAGAAGAAGAAGAAAAAGAAAAAGAAGATGAAGAAGAAGAAGAAAGTAAGAGAAGATAGGGAGAAGGGGAGAAAGGAAGGAAGAAGAAGAAGAATGGAGAAGGAGAAGGAGAGAATGGGTTCTAGAGAGAGAGAGTGAAAAGGGGAGAGAGAAAGTGAGAAGGTGAGAGAAAGTAAGAGAGAGGAAGGAGAAGAAGAAGAAGTGGGCGGTTATGAGAAGGGGGAAAGGGGCGAAAAGCATTAAATAGGTGGTGGAATTCCCTTGGGATTCAAAATTTGAACGCTCGGCACGCCGTGCCAAACACTCAGCACGGCGTGCTAAGCGGGTTAAAAGTACTTACCTGGAAACAGAATGATAGCACGCCGGCGTGCTGCCTTGAAATTTAAACATATGGCACGGCGTGCTGAAGTCTTGACACGGCGTGCTGATCCTTTTTCGCGCAACTCCCTTTTTAGAACAGAAAGCCGGCACGTTGGTGTGCCAACTTGGCACGGCGTGCCGTTTTTCAGAACTTTAATAGGCATTTGACACGGCGTGCTGCCTTTTTTTCTCACAAATCTCTCGCGGGACAGAACAGCGGCACCCGGGCGTGCTGAAGTGACACGCCGTGCCGCCCTGCATACCATTACTTTGGCACGGCGTGCTGATCCTTATGCACACTTTTCTTCCGGAACAGCAGCCTGGCACGCCATGTGCCACACCCAACTTCACCTTGGCACGGCGTGCTGAGTAGTGGCACGGCATGCCACCATGAATTCTGCCAACTGTTGCCTTTTTTCACATTTTGAACACGACTTCCGATTAACTTGCTTAAGTACCTAATCCTACACACAAAAACACACAAAAACATATTAACGTAAAAACTAATGTACACGGGAGGTATACGTACCTCAGTGCTATGTTTATAGTCGGAATAGCTCAACTTCTACGCCCGCGGTTTAGCATTACACATCACGAAGGAGCAAGACTTGCTTCTCCTCCTTTATTCCTCCGCTGACATAGGGTTTCAACCGGTGCCCATTCACTTGTTGAATTCCCTCCGGGGTTTCAATTTCCACCATCCCGGAAGGGTAAACCTTATGCACGGTAAACGGTCCCATCCATCGACTCCGCAGTTTTCCCGGAAAGAGTTTCAATCGGAAATCGGACAAGAGCTCCAATTCCCCTTGGTTAAAACTCTTTTCTATCACATAAGCATCAATAGGGCAAAAAGGGTCTACAAAATTACAACTTTCAACATCTAATGGATAATTCATTGAGTTATAGACGTTGAACTTTACCTCCTCACTGTGCAACCGAAGAATAATCTTACCTTCCTGGACATCTATCAGAGTCCTACCGGTTGCAAGAAATGGCCTTCCAAGCAAAAGGGGCACCGCGCTCTCTTCTTCCATATCCATCACCACGAAGTCCGCGGGGAAGATAAATTTGTCCACTTTTACTAGCACGTCCTCGACCACCCCCTTTGGTCTCGTGAGAGATCTATCCGCCAATTGGAGGGTCATATTGGTTGGCTTCGGGTCTCCCAGTCCGAGTCTCCTGAAAAACGACAGAGGCATCAGATTTATACTTGCGCCCAAGTCGCATAGGGCATTGGCGATCTCCAAGTTCCCTATCCGGCATGGGATAGTAAAACTGCCCTTATCTTTGAGCTTGGGTGGAAGTTTGTTAGTGATAATTGCCGAACATTCCTCTGTTAAAACCACCACTTCATCCTCACCTAGCTTTCGTTTCCCTGCAAGAAGTTCTTTAAAGAATTTAGCATAAGAAGGCATCTCTTGGACAGCCTCAATCAATGGCAAATTAAATTCTAACTTCTTAAAAATTTCCAGGAATTTGGAATATTTATGCCCCAGTTTATCTTTCTTCTCCCTTTGAGGATAAGGAAGTTTAGGCACATAGGCTCTCACTGGGTCAGGAATTTTCCCTTCTTCATTTATGCTAGGTTCGGGTTTAGAAATCAAGTCGGGGTTGCTTACCTCTCCCTACTCTTCACTTACCTCGGTAGGTTGGGATGGAATATCAGCGTTTTGCACCCGGTCCTCCACTTGCCTACCACTTCGTAGGGTTATAGCTTGAGCTGTCTCCCGATGATTACCCTTGGGGTTTTGTTCAGTTCTACTCGGAAGTGCTCCTTGAGGTCTTTCCTGCCTCTTCCTACTCAACTGAGCCACCTGCTTACCCAAATCCCTACAGTACGCTTCATTATCAGCAAGCCGAGACGAGATGTCTTTTAGTAACGACAAAACCGCCTCATCTTGCTTAGACTGTTGAGGCTGCTGTGGAGATTGATCATTAGGAATAAATGGGGCCTTACCTAACCCCTGCTCACGGTGCTCATAATGGAATCCGGAAGGAGGTCTCAACACATTTTGGTTGTTACTATAGGACATATTCGGGTGTTGATACCTTCTTCCGTAATTATTATTATTATTGAAGTTTTGTGAATAAGAGTTAGAGTTATTGTACCTTTGGTTTCCTCCCACAAAACTTACGTTTTCGGACGATTGGGCGAATGGGTCGCCCAATTCACACTCTTGCCCGGGATGCTCCGCTCTGCATGATACACACAACACCGGTTGGTATTGTGGTCCATTTAAGTTCAGGCGGGACATCAACAGGTCCAACTTCTTGTTTACATGGTCCATAGCTGCATCTTGGCGTCCCAAATCTGCGGCTCGAACCTCATTCCTTGTTGGCGTGTCCGACTGCCACAAGGTACTCTTTCTAGCCAGCTCCGCAATCAACTCCTCGGCTTGTGTAGCTGTCTTCTTAAAAATGTCCCCACCTGTAGAAGAATCAATAATGGCAAGGTTAGCTGGTGTTAAACCATGATAAAACGTGCTTACCTGAGTGAAACGCGACATGTCATGGTGGGGGTAGTTCCGCAACAACCGTTGAAATCTCTGCCATGCTTCATTAAGAGTCTCCGTCCCAAATTGCCGGAATCCCATGATCTTGTTCCTTAGCTGAACCGTCTTTGATGGTGGGAAGTAATATGCTAAGAATTGCTCTTCCAATTGGTCCCATGATGTCACTGATCCGGGCCTCAAGGATTTGTACCATTCCATTGCTCCCCCGCATAGTGAAAAGGGGAACAGCTTCAACCGCACAGAATCTTGGGGCACCCCATCGATTCGGACTGTATCGGCCACCATGAGGAACCGGTCTAAGTGATCATTGGGGTTGTCACTTATTCCGCCACTGAATAGACCGTTCCCTTGGATCAAATGGATCATACTGGACTTCAGCTCGAATTGATTGGCAGTGATGGCTGGGATAACCACTCCGGATCTGTTCCGGGGCCAATGTGGAGCCATTAGGTCTGTCATGACCATATTATCTCTATCACCACCCCTTCTTCTGTCAAACTCCTCCCGCTCTCGCCGGAGTTGCTCTTGCTCAACTCTTTCCAGGAGTTGTCTCTCCTCGTCATCATGCTGCTGATGCTCCATTTGAACAATCTGCTCTTGGAGTACTCTACGGTTCCTGCTACACAAACGTTCAATTTCAGGGTTATAAGGTAAAAGCTCAGGATGCTGAGAGCGAGTTCGCATAAGCTAGAAAACACACACACACAGAAATTAAAGAAAACTAAATTGTAATAAATATTCACAGAAAAGAAAAATTATTTAACTATATGCACAGAAATGTTGCCTAGATCAGCAAATAGACCTTTTGCTAAATGATGCAGAAATATAAATTTCCCCGGCGACGGCGCCAAAAACTTGATGGGTCCTAGGCGTAGTAGTAAAACTAAACCTAGAAACGCACAACTAAGGCAGTGTACCTATCGTTGACAAGTAATAATTCTGGTTGGTCCAGGTATCGATCCCACAGAGAAAAGAATAATCTGCAAACACTAAACTACTCGGGTTCCTTGCGTGTCCTAGGCGGAACGTAGTTTGGGTTGATTATGTTAACAACTAAACTATCCTACTCCTAGTTGATCTATTCCAGCTTACTTTGCACTTGAGTTTGTGTTATCAGTTGGCGGTTTACTGACCTATGAATGCTAATGGGGATGGCTTTATCAATTAACTACAAAAGATGAAGCTAACTCAACAATTAACCCTTATTTATGCTTTTTCGATAATACAACCTAGCGTATCTAGATCTTTTAGGTCCTTAGCCGGTTTCCCTTGTTTAGAGGCGGTCTAATTCTAAAGCTCAGAAAATAGGGGCATGTAAGTTCCACAGTGTCGTCAATACTAATGGTTTCCTAGGTGTCAATCTAGGTAATGCCACAAATATGAACTTTAATAAATTAAGATCTTATGAGACTAGACATTCATTAAAGGAATTGCATAAAGAAGAAGGAATAAAAATTGAGATTAACTTGCAATCAATTGTATTAATTAAGAAAGATGAATGAATTTAGTGTTTACAACCAAACATAATCGATTTGCGGAATCAAAACTAACTTAATCAAATTACAAAAGAGAAGAAGAAAAACTTATGCCCTTTTGGTCCGATTAACCGGATTTCGATGGTGTGAAGATGCTTGGGGTGTACCTCTATAGACGAACTCGAGTCGGAACTAGGAACGTCGCAAAAGGGGAAGATTCTAAGTAAAACTACAACCAAACGATGGTTCAAAATCAAAGAAAACAAATAGTTCAAGCTCAAAACCTCACTACAAGTTTTTGCTCTCACTCAAAAAGACTGGAAAAAGATCCTTTGAAACATAGAAAATAACCTATTTATACGGCTAGGTTAAAACCAGTAAAAAGAAGAGATGAAAGTAGGGCAACAGTAGGTTTCGGGGCTCGGCACACCGTGCTGGTGGAGTTGGCACGCCGTGCTGTGCAGAACTGAAGGCGGCATGCCGTGCTGCTGGAGTTGGCACGCCGTGCCGTGTGATTTTAGGGTTGGCACGCCACGCTGATCTGAGTGGCACGTTTTCGTGCCACTCCACTGGACTACTCTTCTAGGCACGCCGGGGTGGCACGCCGTGCCCTAATTGTGGCATGCCGTGCCGCCCTGATTTTCAGCACTTTGAACTCTTCCTCGCAGCTGATGCACCAACTTCCGGTCCGGATCATAATACCTGTCCAAAACAAGCACAAAGAACATAACGGCACCAACGCCACGGACCAAAAAAACACAAATTAACAAAATTTACAAAAACAACCCTAGAAAACACGAAAAAATACTAAAAGTTATAAAAACTATCCAAAACATAAAAATCACAAAATATTCAAAAACCACACAAACATTCACGTAAAAGACGCTCAAAATTGCCGTTCAAACCACGAAATTGCCTAAAAGATAAGGTCAAAAACCGACCTTATCAGGCGTAGGATCCCAGCTGCCCTGCTAGCAGGAGTGTTTTGGCTGCACCTGATGGTGGCTGAGGACCATCCCGACCTCTTTGGGTTTGGGTATGTGGTGGACAGAGTGGAGGGAGCCTACCTCTAGTTTGTTGCTACATACCTCCTTCCTCCGACCTGAACTGTGTAGACAGAGGGAGCACATGCGAGGGTATGTTTCTTCTTCTGCTTTCTGTTTATCTATACTATTCTGTTGTTTGCTGACATCTTTTTTTTTTATAGCCATTTGGGAGTGTCAAGCACCCTTGCACTTCATTTGGCAGGCGTTCTAGCGGCCGTGGATCCCAGATCACAGGTGGTTGGGAAGACAGGAGCTCTTCCATGCATGGGGATGAGTACGATGCTGATGCTGGAATGGACAGCGCCCCTCCCATTCATCCGATGGTGCCTCTGGTGGTCCCTTCTATCGGTTTTATCCCGGGCCGGCTCGACTTCACCTTAGAGCTGTCGGTTTTGCTGCTTGACGAGTTCGGGCGACCTTATCAGGCTGACTTGTACCTCCAGAACCAGCTTTTTCCTGCTGCCATCCCTTCTAATACAACCCATGTGAGTGTTCTTACTTTCATCTGCTTTTGATCCTTATTGCTGTTATTGGTTTGATTTGTGCATTGTTCTCCATACAGATTCCGATATCCCAAGGGATGGCCTTGTACCACGCAGTTTCTGCCTTCAGGTCGCTTGCGATCTAGGATAATGGGGCGATGTCGGTAAGTACATGTATTTGAGTTAGCATTGATTTGTATATGCATATATGTGTGCAGGTTGCAAATGTATGCATGTATATGACATGATGCCACGTTGTTGATGTTGGTGCAGGCCGCGATTGGTGCTCATCGGCTTGAGGAGATTCGTCTGACGTCAGAGGTAGACCAGCTACAGAGGTGCTGCTCGGACCTGAGGCTCATGAATGAGACCCTTCGCACGCAGGTGAATGCCTGGGGGGCTAGAAACGCCGTCCATGGGGACAAGGGTGAGGACGAGAGCGAGGGTGAGGCGGACGATCAGGACGATGGGGGACAGTCGTAGTCTTCATTTGTTTCTGTTGTTTTTTCTTCTTTGCTTTGTTTTTGTTGTGACAGCCCACCTGTAGGTTGAGTTTTTCTATATTGTAGTACATTTTGCCCTCTTGTGGGCTTTACTCTATTACATTTGCTTATTTGACTTGGTATACCAGTTATTTTGACATCGTAGTCGAGATTCATTGTTTTGCTTTTTTGAATTTACCTTTTTGAATGCATTCTCTTTCATCTCACTTGCTTCTATAGTCACGTGAATCACCTTAGGCTTTCCCAGAACCTTGTTTTATGATTTTGGGCTTGATTTTGACTGAAAACCGCTTCCGAGCAGCAGAGCCATGCGGCTATTGTTGGGATTTTTCACCGAAAATCACCCGATAAAAGCGGAAGAACGCGATGATTTCCTCAAATCTAGTCCTAGGAGCAATTGAAGTGGAAATTTTAAAACTTAAAATTGAAATAGAAAGAGATTAAATTCTTACCCGAAATATCTCTTACAAGAGATGGATGAAGACTGCAGAAATCAAATTAGATTCCCTCCTCGTTCTCGTACACGAACGCCTAACGAACACAACCCGTGCTAGCGTAGGAAAAACGAGCAATGGTGAGAGAAAGGGGCTAGAGAATTCGGCTATCGTGTGTGTTATCTCCTTTGGTCAAATTCTCCTAGGTTAAAAACCTAGGTTGGCCGAATTCCCTTAGGGGAATTCAGGCCCAGCTTGGCTCTTTTACTTTTGTGTGGGCTTTCTGCTTTTAATTCAGGCCCTATCTAATTTTAATTATTCTAGTTTAAATTAATTTCAAGACCAATTGTAATATACCCATGTATTTAATATATTACACCAAGTAATATATTATTTACATCTAAATTAAAATTAGTTTGACCAATTAATTTAATCCATCAAATTAAAATTAAATCTTCACAAAATGAAATCATATGTAAGCCTATACATATGAATATTTCCACATAGGAAATAATCTCATAACTAATCCAATTAATTATGAAGAGCCAATTGAATATATATTAAGTTTATTATTATGATCAATCTAATTGATCTTTATAATATGATTAATATATATATACCTCTCTCTCCACAGTGTATACTCCAAGCATACATGTGATTCCTAAAGTCTGTGTTCAGTCGTTCTATGTGTACGATCCCGTGGGCCCATCTTTATGTTGGCAGCGGCCCTTTGGCCCGCAGACTGCAGTTGGGCTCTAGCAAGCCACTGCAGCCCCCAATTAAGATGGAGATGGCAGTCTAACTGTTATTATAACCTTGTAGTTTAAACTTGTATATCCCATGTCATTGATATCGGTGTCCAACACAGAGGCATGGATTGATCACCCTCTTTTGTGTCCGGACATTTACTTGATCCCAAATACACTGAAGCTCATAAAAAAGTTCCCATTTGTTTAGGTGTGGCCACACTCTTATCAGTTGCATTCATTAAGAGGCCGGTGATATCTTCCCAGTGGACTACTGAGTGACAAATCCCTTCTGCATATCCATAGTATTACCATGCTAAGTGATATACCCGAAAGTACCCATACTTGGCACCCTATTACAGGCCCTTTAGGCGTACCCCTAAGTATGCGACCTCACGTGTAACACCATCATATGATCAGGTCAAAGGATCCATACAAGTACTACACGAGAATCACTTGTGATACTATACCATGTGGATTTCTCGTTTAGTGGATATATCCAGTACCATGCCCTTTTTACATGTACCCATTAACTTGGTTGACATCCCATGTCCAATGACCGGTAAGACACCGCCATACAACCAGTTTAATGATAGTCTCTTGTTCCATTCATTCCCATGACTGGAACAGACAACGGATCAATTTATGGTCATATTGTTTACCCTATCCATGGTCTTACTGCCAAGTGCATGACACTCGTCATCATGGATATAGATATGTCCATTGGATACTTCATTTAATATATTGCACAAGATAAATATAATAAATGAATTGAAGCCTTTATTAATAACACAAATGAGTATAATACATAAATCCAATAAATGTATAATACAAATACAAGGACCAATGCCTCGGGACTAGGGCATTTCCAACAGCTATAGGTTTAGAATTTTGTATGTAAGTATAAAGTGAGTGTTGTTGCTAGATTATAGCCGCATGGCTTTGCTTATAGCCACCATACCATAACTACAGCCGCATGGCTCTGCATACAGCTGCCTAACTATAGTCACAGTCGCGCAGCTCTAAGTGATTTTCAACAACTTTTCTTCTTTATGTACTTCTTTCCGATGGATTAAATCCGTGATCATCTTAGGGATTACTAGAAGACTTCTCGCTCTTCTAACTGGGCCTTATTGGCCCTTTTCAGTCTGTAGTTCATGTTGCCCTACATGAATCTGACTCCGAACGGACCTTTTTTCCATTGCGACCAGTTTCTGGGATTCGATGGATCATGTCTTCTGCTTCTCCTAGCAAGAGCTATGCCCTATGATTGAAGAGTTTAGTGCCATTCTCTGCATCCCTTCCCCACGTGGAGTCAGATTATCTATCCATGAGCCCGACCTGGATGGCTTACACACGCTTTAGAGGTTGTTTGCACTAGACACGGTAGGTTTAGGCCGCTTGCTTTCTGGTGGGGTTGCCCCCAGGAGTTTCAATCTGTCTGCTATTATGGACCTGTGTTCCGTCCTAACCACTTCTAGCCCCGGTTGGGCTCCTTTGATGAGTCTGCTGTTGATGTCTAGTTATCTGTACGAGTTTAAAAATAGGACTTACGGCTTCCACTTAGCCTCAGTAGTGGCTCAGATGGCTAACGATGCTTCACCCATGGGAGTTATCTTACCTGAGACCCTGATTTATCTAGATTTTGTTCATTCCAACTGCCCCACTGAGACCAATGGATGTTCTTTCCTACTTCAGGTATGTTCCTAACCCATGCTTCACATCCTGATTGATTCTGCACCCCTCTGATTAGCTGGCTATTGTGTAGATTTAGCTTCTGGAGAAATTAAGTCTCCTGAGTGTTCCTCCACCTCATCCAAGATACGCTCTGAAGCACTATTGGGCTTGACGTATTGAAATCATAGACTTTACCACTCGATCTATAGAGGAGTGGCTTACTTGGCTAAGAGGGAGGACAGATGCATCCATCCGTTGGATTTGCCCCTGGTGGGATATTTCACATGTGACTACCGAGACTTGGGCAAGAGGTGTGCAGCTTCTTGGGGTGACCAAGGTGACATTCTAGTCTCCTACACCGTTATGTAGACAGTACGAGCAAGTACAGGGGGTGCCCTGTTCCTTATGCATGATCAAGTGTGGAGAATTCACACAGTGATGGCCCAGACATGTGCAGCAGTAGTGGATGAACCCTATTCGCTCTGAGATCTTGAGATATGATGGCATAGCTCCAACGGAGATGGATGGCCGTTACAGGGCTTGGTTAGCTGATTTAGTGGCTTGCCCTACAAGACACGAGTGTGAGATACTGACTTTGAGATATCTCGGTTTGTAGGGTTTTCAAATTACATGGAGCTGTTATTGGTTAATTTTTATTTGCTTTGTTGTTTTATTTTACTTCCTTATTTTGCATAGACTGCCCTTGTGGGTTTTCAATCTATTGGACTATCTTAAGTTTTGCCTGAACCTCCCTTTTGGGTTTTCGACTCAGCAGACTTTTATTTGTATCCTAAATTTTGCATAGACTGCCTTTCATTTTCAGTCTATCGGATTTTTTTTTGAATGAGATGCATGCAAATATGGAATATGCGTAATCATATATGTATATGTAATACGAATCTAATTTTAAGCAGACTTGAGACATTTAAGCGAACAGAAAAAGGCATTCATTCATTTATTCATTAATAATGTTTTAGTGCAATGCATATCAAAGATAAAATGAAGCTAAGAATAGAGTTAATAATGGTATCCATCTTGACTGAATCCATGACTTCCATCAGCCGGTCCTTGCAGATTTTCCAACCAATGGTGCGCACCTCGCTGTCCTAACTTTTGCATGAACCGCTTTTTCGGTTTTCAATCTACGTACTGTCCTAATTTTTACGTGGATCACCTTTTTCAGTTTTCAATCCACCGGACTCTTTTTTTTACATATAGTATCGCCTGAGCTTGTCCTGGTTGATGGGGTTGACGAACTCATTTCCATCCATGTCCATGATCTTTACAGCGCCCTTTGAAAGTACCATTTCGACCATATATGGACCTTCCCAGTTAGGCTTGAACTTTCCCTGTACATCCGTGCTGACCTGTTTCATCTGTTTCAGTACCAAATTCCCGGCTTGGAGTGGGTGTTTTTTATGACGGACTTTACTGTTATAAGCCCTAGCCATTCTCTGTTGATGCATCTGTAAATGATCTAGTGCCCGAAGATGCTTCTCGTCAATTAATGCCAACTGCTCATATCTTGACTGAACCCATTCTGATTCTGGCAACTGCGCTTCTATGACCACCCTCAATGACCTAACCTCGGTTCCACTAGCAAGACAGCTTCCATCCCATAGAGCAAGGAATACGGTGTTTCTCTGGTAGGAGTTCTGACACTGGTTCTGTATCCCTATAAGGCAAATGGCAACATGTCGGCCCAACCCCTGTAGGTGACTACCATTTTTTATAGAATCCTTTTGATGGACTTATTGGTTGCTTCTACCGCACCATTGGCTTGCGAGCAATACGGAGATGACCTGTGATGCTTAACCCCTTTGTCCTGAAATAGTTGTGCCGTTGCCCCTTGAAACTGGACCCCGTTATCTGTCACAACATGGTGTGAAATCCCATACTGCGCAAAGATGTTCTTCTCGATGAACTTGGTCATTTTCTTAGCCGTGACATGTGTGAATGATTCTGCTTCCACCCATTTCGAGAAGTAGTAAACAGCCATAATTATGAAGCGGTGCCCATTTGATGCAGGCGGCCTTATTTCTCTTATAATGTCTATCCCCCAAGCAGTAAATGGCTACGGAGTAGATGATATCTGGAGTTCGAGTGGTGGGAGATGGTTGAGATCTCCGTACACTTGGCACTCATGGCATCTTTTTACTTCTTCGATGCAGTCAGCTTGCAGGGTAAGCCAAAAATAGCCTTGCCTTAATACTTTCTTAGCTAGGGATAACCTGTTCATGTGTGGCGCGTAATCTCCTGCATGGATCTATCTCATGACCTTCTTTACTGCTTCTTCTGTTAGACATTTCAGGAGTAAGCCGTTGGCGGTTCCCTTGAAGAGCTGATCCTCGAATATTCTGAACTGTGACGCTACCTTCCGGAGAGAGATCTTATCTAATTCGCTTGCATCTTCGGGGTATTGTCCATTCTGAATAAATTGCAAGATATCATGGTACCAAGGACGTTCTCCCATTGTTGTTATAACACTGACTGATAGGGAGCAAGTATTCTATGCAGTTTCCAATATCACTGGTCGTATTGGATGCTTTTGGGCTTCCTCCCACATTGATGAGAGCATGGCTAAGGAGTCTGCCATCTGATTCTCTTCTCTTGGGACATCTCTGAACTCACACTGCCCAAATGCCTTCACCTTTTCCCAAACCAGCTCGAGATACGGCCGGAACGACCCTTCTTTTATCTCCCACTCTCCAGTAATATGATGAATTACCAAAGCTGAGTCTCTAATTACTAACACTTCGTGCGCCTCTAGTGTGATCAAGGCATCAATCCCAAAAAGGCAAGCTTCGTATTCTGCCCCGTTGTTAGTTACTAAGAACTCAAGGCGTTTAGCCAAGGGGATGATTTCTCCATCAGTTGTACCAATAATTGCTCCCAGACCTACGCTGTATTTGTTTACAGCCCCGTCAAAATACATTACCCATTTGCTAGGTTCTATCTCTACTACAACCAGCTGTTTATCTGGAAATTCCAAGTTCTCAACATAATTCGACTCTAGAGGCTGGTTGGCCAGAAACTCTACTATAGCTCTCCCCTTGATCGTCTTTATGGTCACATACTCAATGTCAAATTCTGATAACAAAAGTAACCACCTTGATAATTTCCCAGCCAATGCAGGGGTCTGGCATAAGTACTTCATTGGATCAACTTTTGCCATAGCTTGAACCTTATACGACTAGAAATAATGCCTTAACTTCTTAGTCAGCCACACCATAGTAGTACAAGTCTTTTCTACTATAGTATATCTGATATCATAATCAAGCAGTTTCTTCCTCAGGTAGTAGATCGTATGTTCATGCCCGTCTTCCTGTTCTTGCACTAGCATTGCCCCTACTGAAGTATTTTCAATAGCGAAGTACAAGACCAAAGGCTTATTCGGCATTGGAGGCTTTAGGACTGGTGGATTCATCAAATAAGCCTTGATCCTATCAAAGGCTAGTTGGCACTGATAGTTCCACTTCACCAGCTGATTCTTCCTTAGGAGTTTGAAGATGGGTTCACAGACTGTTGTCAATCTCGCAACGAACCGACTGACATACTTTAGCAATTCTAGAAATGACCTTACCTCCTTTTTTGTCTTTGGCGTAGGCATGTCACTGATGGCTTTGATCTTGTCTGGATCCATTTTGATTCCCCTCTGGCTCACCACATGGCCTAGAAGTTTCCTTGAAGTTACCCCGAATACATACTTCTTGGGATTCAGGTAGAGGTTATACTTTTCAACTATAGTCAGGAATCTATCCAAGATAGCAGGGTGCTCCTCCCGGGCAACTGATTTAACTAGCATGTCATCTACGTAAACTTAGACCTCCTTATGAATCATATCATACAGAAGCATAGTGACTACGCGCTGGTAAGTTGCCCCTGCATTCTTCAGCCCAAATGGCATAACTCTGTAGCAATAGACTCCCCATTCTGTGATGAAGGCTGTCTTTACCTTATCGACGATGTCCGTCAGAATCTGGTTATATCCTGAGAATCCATCCATGAATGAGTACATTGTCACCCTGGCGGCGCTGTCGATCAAAACATCAATATACGGTACCAGGAAATCATCCTTGGTGCTTTGTTCAGATCTCTGTAGTCTAAACAAACCCTAACTCTGCCATCTTTCTTTGCAATCGATACTATGTTGGCCAGCCATTTTGGGTATTCCACTACTTCCAGGAACTTTGCCTTTATCTATTTGGCCACTTCTTCCTTAACTTTCTTTGCCCATTCTGGCCTGAGTCTTCTGAGCTTCTACTTGATAGGCTTCACTTTCGGATCTGTCAGAATTCTGTGCTTCGCGATTTCTCTGTCAACCCCAGGCATGTCGTCATAGGACTAGGCAAAGGCTCTTATGTGCTTTTCGAGCATCTTTACAATTTCTTTCCTCTCGTCAGGCATGAGGTCTTTCGAGATGGATACCATTTTTGGGTTATCATCTGTCCCGAGATTCATTTCATGCAATGATGCATCATGCATGCTAAAGACATTAAATGAATGTTTGTATGTATGCATAGTTCCATCTGGAAAAACATCACACAAGTAAGCGAAATTGGATTTCATTGCATTAAGAGCCTTATAGGCTGAATTGTTTACATCAAAAATAGAAGAAACAGATACATTGAAGTGATTGTCATCCTCCATATGTGGAGGGTCTTCTCCTATTACAGCATCATCAATTTCTTCAAAGAAGCTCCCTAGGTCACCTTCAATGGCTTCTTCCTGGTCGGTGGATAGTTCTTCTTCAGCCATCTTCACCTTTCCTGCCATCATTAGCTTGGCCAGTTCCTTCACAGCTTGACTCATTAGCTCCTCCTGAGTTTTTGCCAAGGGTGTTTGCTTCTGCCCAGAGCCTATGTTAACTTTCATCAGCGTAGACAGTGCTTTAGTGATAGCTTCGACGGCCACTTCAGCTTCTCCACTTTTCGGGCCTACCTTCTTGGCAGATTCACCCTAGTTTCCGATTTCAACTCTAACCTGGTCGATTGCCCCTTCTTGATATTTTAGAATCTTCTTTCCTTTATCTTGAATCCCAGCACGCAGCATATTCACAATCGGCTCGACCCCATATTTATTAAAGTCAACAACATCAGAAAAGAGCTCAAAACCTGGGAGCTCATCCCCTTTAATTTCCACTAGTTCAGGAGCTCCGTTTTATACTTCTTCGGTTGCACGAACGAAGGTGTCGACCAAATTCATATACCTCTTGCTTGGCTTATTCCTCTTTTCATAATAACTGAGCCCGTGCTGACGGCACTTTCCAGCTTTAATATTGAACTTAGGGATGCCTTGCTGCCTTACCCCTAATCCCTTATCGGGTTCGAACTTCTACTTAGCAAAGTGCTTGTGGATCCACTTCGGGAACCTCAGTTGATTCCCACTTTCATCTGACACTACCGCTATCTGAAACTCAGTCATCGACTGCTCTACAGCATTCAAAGCAGCCACCACAGATGGCTCGTCAGCTTCTACAGTCACTACTTTCCCTCCTATTAAGAACTTCACTTTCTAGTGCAGAGTCGAAGGCACACCTCCCAAGGCATGGACCACGGCCTTCCAAGGAGTAGAGAAAATGTGACAGGGATGTCAATGACTGTGAATAGTACCTTGGACTTAACCTCCCCAACACTGACTTCGGCTTCAAACATGCCGATCATTGACCTCATGTTGTCATCATATGCTCTGATTACAGTGCCAGACCGGTAGAGTGCTTCTGTGCTAATACCCAGGTATGGAAAAAATTTGGAGGGGCAAACGTTCAGGGCTGAGCCATCATCGACCATTACACAAGGCATTACCCTGTCCATGATCTCCATTTTTAAATACAAAGCCCGGTTATGATTCATGTCTTCCGATGGCAAGTTAGACATCCTAAAACTGATTTCCGGGGCCTGGTTGGCTTTTAGGTCAACTCCCCTTATCATGGCACATACTTCATCAGAGGACATTATAGGGGTAACATCCATTTCTATCAACTGTTTCACCAGTGCCTCACAGTGTCTTTTGGATTCCATGAGAAGGTTCCATATACTAGCTCGGGCAGGTGTTTTCTTTAATTGTTCGACCACAACATCATCCTCCTTATTTCTCAGCATCTGACTGGTAGTGTCTGCCCCTACAACTGGGCTACTGCTTCTAAGTGGCGCTTGAGGAGCCACGTTGGTAGGCTGATAGACCCTACTGCTTCTGGTGATATGCATAATGGGACCATCCTTTATGATCACCATCCCTTTTCTTGTCTCAACCAGGTAGATTGGCTTTGCTTCTTCAAAACCAAAATCCTTATCATCATTATCTAAATCAATGTCGTCCAAATCAATTGGACCCTACTCATTCTATACCACTGATGCCTGTTCTTCAGCTTCTTCTGGCTTTTCTTCCTTCTTTTCGGCTATAAGCTCTTGTACACTTGGATTGGCTTTGATTATCTGAGCAAACACATAGTTAGCTGGTATCCCAGACTGAACCATGCTGACATGACCCCTGAAGTTGGGCAAGGGGTTCTTCTGAACATTAGGATTTAAGGCGGGCTCCATAATCTTCCCTTCGATAACTAGTCATTGAATAGCCCTTATCAACCCAGTACATTCATTCATGCAGTGGCCTAGGTAGTTGTAGTAATTGTCTTTATATGAGTCGGAAGGAGGGACATAAGGCTTCAAACTCTGCAGTAAACCAGCCTTCATGCACTTGGCAAAAATGCGGTCCAAAGAGTTGACCCACGGGTTAGTGAGCCTTTAAGGAGACCTTGATTGCCCGCTCTGGCCCACTATTGCCACATCTGCTTCTCTTACACGGTCCAATGTTGCAGTCTGGGCTGGCTTTGAACTAGACCCTGTCGGGGATGTTGTGGAGCTACTAGCCTTTTATCCTTGTGTATTCCCCGGTTGCCCCTATAAGTATCCAAGCCCTATCTATTCATCTGCTCTTTCTCTGCATATCTCTCGATGTGCTTAGCAAAGTCCACAACATCATTGAAAGAGTGGAATCTCTTCAGCTTCATCTTTTCCTTATAAAGTGGTAAGCTACCGTCAACTAATTTCACAACAAGAGATTCCAGCTTAGGAGCCCCGTCCACTAGTACTTCTACATCCATCCATCTCTTGTAATATGTCGAGAAAGGTTCATTGGGTTTCTGGTAGATCCTTTCTAGATCTTCCAGAGTGGTCTCCACCTGAGTGTTATAGGTATACTGCTTCACAAATGCCTCAGACAAATCCTCCCATGTGGAGCGGGTATGGATTGGCATCTTCAAGTACCACTTAGCAGCAGTGCCCTACAGAGTTGTTGGGAATAAGTTCAACAGATGGACTTTCCTGATCCCCAAGCTGGACATGATCCTCATATGACTGTCCAAATAAGCCTCTAGTGGGCCCTCTTTAATGTACGGAGACAGGTATGGCATCTGTAAACCAACTAGTAGTGGCTCTCCCCCTTCTGCCAACGGAGTAGCTGGGTCTGCACACTTGATAAGGTGATAATGCACCATCTCTTTCAGTTTCGGCAGCAATGCCTCAAAATCAGAGAATTTTTCCTTGAGGCTGTTGGAAATGCCCTAGTCCCGAGGCATTGGTCCTTGTGTTTGTATAATACATTTGTACATTAATGTGAACTTTATGTATTATACAATTTGTGTCAAGAGATAAAGGCATCAATCTATTTATTATATGTCTTGTGCTATATTTTAAATAGAGTATCCAATGGACATATCCATATCCATGTTGTCAAGTGTGAGGCACTTGGCAGTAAGACTGTGGATAGGGAAGACGATATGGCCATGAAGTCATCCGTAGTCTATTCCAATCATGGGAATGAATGGAACTAAAGACTATTATTAGCCTGGTTGTATGGCGGTGTCTTACCGGTTATGGAACATGGGATGTCAACCAGGTTAATGGGTACATGCAAAAGGACATGGTACTAGATCGATCCACTTAATAGGAATCTACATGGTATAGTATCATAAATGATTCTCATGTAGTACTTGTATAAGGCCTTTGATCGGACCATATGATGGTGTTGCATGTGAAGTGACACACTTTGGTGTATGCCTAACGGGCCTGTAAAAGGGTGCCAAGTATGGGTACGTTCGGGTGTCTCAGTGAGCATAGCAGTGCTATGGATATGAGAAGGGAATGTCACTCAGTAGTTTACTGAGACGATATCACCGGCCTCTTGATGAATATTACTGATAAGAGTGTGGCCACACCCAAACAAGATTGGATCTTGTTTGTGAGCATCAGCTCATTTGGGATCAAGTAAATGTCCGGACATATATAGAGGGTGATCAACCATGCCTTGGTGTTGGACACCGATATCAGTGACATGGGACATACAAGTTCAAACTACAGGGTTACGGTGACAGTTTGACTGCTATCTCCGTCTTAATTGGGGGCTGCAGTGGCTTGCTAGAGCCCACATGTAGTCTGTGGGCCTTGGCCCACTGCCAATGTAAAGACGGGCCCATCGGATCATACACATTGAACGTCTGGACTTTAACTAGTCGGATTAAGTGTGTACTTGGAGTATACACGTTTGAATAGAGAGAGATTTATTAATTATATTATATAGATCAATTGAATTGATCAAAATAATATAATTAATATTTATTTAGGCCTTCTCTTAATTAATTCAATGAATTAATTTATGAGATTATTTCCTAAGTGGAAATATTATAACATGTATAGGTTTACATGCATCCCATTTTATGTGTGTCTAATTTAATCCATTGATTAAATTAATAGGTCAAATGAATTTTAATTTCAATGTATGTAATATATTATATGGTATAATATATATGCATACATGTTAAATTAAAGTTGCATTTGAAATTAATTAATTAAATCCATGGGATTAAAATTAGGCTTGGACGTTAAAGGAATAAAGTCTACATTGAGTGGGATATGTTGGCCGAAATCTCGCACGGAATTGGTAAGAATGGTGAGTCATTTTATGGACAAAAATGATAATGACATATTCTTATGGACCAATTAAAGAATGGTGAGTCATTGGTATGACATAGATGTAGCAAAGTTGGACTTTGCTACCATGCATCTTTCTTTTCCTTATGGTAAGGAAATGATGAATGTGAGATCACCATTTTTTGTATGTTGGTCGAAATTCTCATGCATTTGGGCAAAGAATGATGAGTCATGGAAGACTTTTGGAGTTGTAAAGTTGGACTTTGCAAGCTTGGATATTTTGTTTATTCTTGTGATAAGAATGAAAAGGAAAAATAAATATCCCATGCATTCATCACTCTTGGCCGAATTATAGAGGGATAGAATGAGTCATCCTTTTAACTTTGAGTAGGAAAGTCTTTATTAAAGAAGAAGAAAGGGTGATGGTGAAAGGTGATGGTGAGTCACCATGATAAGTCATTGGTATTGACTCATTTTAATGCAAAGTTGGGGTTTGCTCTTTTATGCATCATTACCTTTCTTTGATTGATATCTTGATGACTCATTCACTCCATTTTTTTGGCCGTGTATTTTACATTCTTTTGCAAAGAATGTTTTGCCTACTTTTGCTTTTATTTTTCTTTTGTAAAGAAAATGTGTGAAAGAGAGAGAAATTACATTATTCCTTTTGGAAAGAAATATATTGGACAGCTATCACTTTGAGCTTCCCTTTTCTTCTCTTTTTCTCCCTTTCTTTGAAATCGTCCAAGTCGCTAGCACGGGGTTTCTGTCCGAGAGCCGTTCGTGTACGCATTTCGGTGGAGGAAATCTACACTTGATTTCTGTAGTCCGCATCCATCTCCTAGAGAGACTTTGTGGTAAGTTTTCGAACTTTCTCTGTATGCTTTTAGCTTTTGATTTCCACATCTTAAGCTCCTGGGACCGAATTCGAGGAAATCAACGCGTATTTCCGGTTTTATCGGTCGTTTTCCCATGACGAATCCCAACAGTGGTATCAGCGCGGGCTTCTAATCCATGAAAATCTTTAACTTGGCGGATCCCGTGTTTTAAAATTGGTGATTTTTGCATCGGGATTCTTTTGGTTTTGGCGTTTTATATTTTTCTCCATTTGATTTTCAAATAGAAATTGGTTTATGCATATTAGGTTGTATGTATATGTTTGTATTTGATTATTTTTTTGCATCTTGGATTTAATTCTATGCATCTTGGATTTATTTTATTATCTTGATGTGTTGAATTTATTTTATGCATTTAAAAAAAAATGGGCTGATGGGGGGCAGCAGCGCCCCACGCGGCGGCCGAGCCCGTTTTTGGATTTGGCGGGATTTTTTGGGCCGGGCCGGGTTTTAAAATGTTCAGTGGTTTTAAAATTTTACGTGTTTAAATTTTGGAAATTTTTATGCGTGTGTTTTATGAATGGAATTTAATTTTCGTTCATGCGATTTTAATTTTGGAATTTAATAGAATTAATTGAAATTAGTTCGAGTTTTCTTGGCACGATTACCCGGACAGCTAATTTGGAATTCATGGTTTCCCAATTAGATTGGGAGCAGTGTTCTACCTGGGTTGGAGGCCCTAGGCCCACATGGGCTTAGAACCATGAATGGCAAAAATTTGGCGATTTCAAAATAATGGCTATGGACATAATATGAAATGGAATTAATTCATGCATTTAACATGTTTATAAATTGTATGTATTGGTTTACATGGATGTATGATTAAATACATGAATGGATGTTATAGGGCCTTATTTATTTGGGTTGTAATATTCTTTTGGTATATACGGCCTGTATACCGTTTTCTTTTTATGTAATTTTATTTTATTTGTTTATTATGATATTATGTAAAGAAGAAGCCGATTGGATTGGCGTGCCTGAAGGATGAGGATGCGACCCACCTGATGTTGTTCTAGTATAGGTTTACTAGAATTATATTAGGCTATAAATTTTGATCCATAGCATTTCATTTTTATTTAATTATGCTTTATTTATTTACATGTGAGAATGTATGATCCAACCCAATTTCACCCGCCTATGCATCTAAG
The DNA here is from genome assembly GCA_039660915.1 of Euphorbia tirucalli. Classification (NCBI taxonomy): domain Eukaryota; kingdom Viridiplantae; phylum Streptophyta; class Magnoliopsida; order Malpighiales; family Euphorbiaceae; genus Euphorbia; species Euphorbia tirucalli. The sequence continues at coordinate 51,596,246 of CM077637.1, forward strand.
CCGTTATTTATTAAATCTAATAACCAAATGGTAATTACTAAGTCTCTTAAAAGTGTTTCCCTCATTCATAAACTACTCGAAATGGGGATAGGCTAGCTATAGACGAACCCTTGTTGGATGCACTGGAGTATCGTAATTTTGTATTGGGTTGGAGTATTGGTTACTCCGACACTTGGAAAGAGGTTTTGACTTAGCATGGGTAGGCCCTAAGCACAGATGGGTAAGTGCCAACAGACCCATCAAACCGAGAGTCCCTAGGTTGGGATTGGACGGCGTTCCTACCTAAAAATTGGGGTATAGTTGTTCCAGGCCCTCGTCTGGCTATATCTTGATATAATATGGATATCGGCCCATGAGCCCAATAACTCAGTTTAATTAATAACATGATTCATTATTAATTATAATATCGGAAGAACAACTTAAGTCCTATTGGGATTCGTCACGGAAAACCGACTGATAAAAGCAGAAATACGCGTCAATTTCCTCGAATCCGGTCCCAGGAGCTTAAGATGTGGAAATCAAAAACTAAAGCACAAAAGAGAGAGTTTGAAAAACTTACCACAAAGTCTCTCTAAGAGACGGATACGGACTGCAGAAATCAAGTGTAGATTTCCTCCACCAATGCATACACGAACGGCTCTCAGACCGAAACCTGTACTAGCGACTCGGACGATTTCAAAGAGAGGGAAAAAGAGAGAAGGAAAGGGGCGGCCAAGCTCAAGTGATGGCTGTCCCAAAATATTTCTTTCCAAAAGAAATAAAGCAATTTCTCTCTCTCACACACTTGTTTCTTTCCAAAAGAAACAAAATGCAAAACTGGGCAAAATTTTCTTCCAAAGAAAATGTATCTCACGGACAAAAGTAGAAGTGAATTACTCATCATTATTTTTCATTAAAGAAAAGTGATAATGCATGAAAGAGCAAAGTCCAACTTTGCAACAAATGAGTCAAAACCAATGACTCACCATGGTGACTCACCACCATCACTCACCATCACCTTTTCTTCTTCTTTATTCATAAGGTAGCAAAGTCTAACTTTACTACCAAAAAGACAAGAAGATGACTCATCTTCACTCTACTATATTCGGCCAAAAGTATGAAATGAAGATGGGATATTTTCCTTTCTCTCACCATAAGAATGATGAAAATATCCAAGTAGCAAAGTCCAACTTTGCTACCCCAAAAGTCTTCCATGACTCACCATATTCATCATCACTTTTGTCCAATAAAATGACTCATCATAATTTGCCCAAATGCATGAAAATTTCGGCCAACATATCCCACTTAATGTAGGCATTTTTTATTTTAAGACTAAGCCCAATTTTATATCCTTTGATTGAATTAATTTCAAATGCAACTTTAATATACCATGTATGTTTATATATTATACCATAGTATATTACATACATTTAAATTAAAATTCATTTGAGATATTAATTTAATCAATGGATTAAATTAGACATACATAGAAATGAACTACATGTAAACCTATACATGTAATAATATTTCCACCTAGGAAATAACCCCATAAATTAATTCATTGAATTAATTATGAGAAGGCCAAAATAAATATTAATTATAATATATTGATCAATCCAATTGACCTATATAATATAATTAATAAGTCCCTCTCTCTTCAAATGTATATACTCCAAGTACACACTTAATCTGACTAGTTAAAGTCCAGACGTTCAATGTGTACGATCCGATGGGCCCATCTTTATGTTGGCAGTGGGCCAAGGCCCACAGACTACAGGTGGGCTCTAGCAAGCCACTGCAGCCCCCAATTAAGATGGAGTAAGCAGTCCAACTGAAAACGTTACCCTGTAATTTGAACTTGTAAATCCCATGTCGCTGATATCGATGTCCAACACAAAGGCATGGAAGTATCACTCTCTATTGTGTCTGGACATTAACTTGATACCGAATGAACTGATGCTCACAAACAAGATCCAATCTTGTTTGGGTACGGCCGCACACTTATCAGTAACATTCTTCAAGAGGCCAGTGATATCGTCTTAGTGAATCACTGAGTGACATTCCCTTCTGCATATCCATAGCACTGCCATGTTCATTGACACACCCAAACATACCCATACTTGGCACCCTTTTATAGGCTCAATAGGCGTGCACCAAAGTGTGCCACTTCACATGCAGCACCATCATATGGTCCGGTCAAAGGACTTATACAAGTACTACACGAGAATCATTTGTGATACTATACCATGTAGATTCCCGTTAAGTGGATCGATCCAGTACCATGCCCTTTCTGCATGTACCCATTAACCTGGTTGACATTCCATGTTCTATGACTGGTAAGACACAACCATACAACACAGCTAATGATAGTCTTTAGTTCCATTCATTCCCATGATTGGAATAGACTACAGATGACTTTATGGCCATATCGTTTTCCCTATCCACAGTCTCACTGCCAAGTGCCTCACACTTGATAACATGGATATGGATATGTCCATTGGATACTCTATTTAAAACAAAGCACAAGACATATAATTAATAGATTAATGCCTTTATCTCTTGACACAAATTGTATAATACATAAAGTTCACATTAATGTACAAATGTATTATACAAACACAAGAACCAATGCCTCGGGACTAAGGCATTTCCAACAATCTTCCACTTGCAATAATACCTACTAGGCATGGGTCTAATCCCTATAGATCTCATATAACCTTCATGTATAGGCATAGCAAAGCGTGTTGGTCAAAAGATCTGTGACATTATCTTTTGTGTCCACTCTGTGTAATGAAATGTCACCTCTCTTAATGATTTCTCGTATTAGGTGAAACTTCTTGAGTTCGTGCTTCGTGTATATGTGTGAACGGTGCATATAGCTTGTGCAAAAGCCCCTCATTGTCACAGAAGATATCAACTAGTTCCCGGATAGTAGATACTATCCCCAGTTTTGTGATAAACTTCTTGATCCACACAGCTTCCCTAACTACTTCACAAGCTGCAATGTACTCAGTTTCTATGATAGAAACCGTGATGGTTGGTTACTTGGAGTGTGACAACCCTAACTTTTGCAAGCATGCAATGGCGGAAACATTACATAAAGTTTAGGTCATCATTTTCAAAACTTCCTTTTTATCTTTAAAATAACATAATCATAAATGAGTACTCGAAAATTTCCATTTCAAAAACAGTAATTTAACATAAATAGGTATTTCAAAAGGTAATATAACGGAGTAAAAAAAAAAATTAAATAAATAAATCTTTGAACATCCATAACTACGAATAGATGATAAAATAACATGACGGAAACTCTCCACACAATCCCCGAGAACAGACATCAGGCATCTCCTATTCTGCACCGGCAAAATCTGAAAATATCAACAGCGCCACTTAGTGACGAGTAACTAATAAATCCCAAACATCAATTCAAAGTTCACATAGGAAGATGACAGATCATAAATTTCATATTACATTACTTAAGTATACTTCATCATGATTAATAGAAAGCAAATTTATCAATTTATACAAGCATGCATAATTCTCATAGTAACAATCATGTATCAGGGATCTTACCCTTATTTGTTAGCTGCATCACATACAACATATAAAGTTCAAGTTCAGCATATCACATAATTATCTATTTCAAATAATAGTACAAAACATTCCAAGTGGATAATCAATATCATCAAAATTCAGATTTCCAAGATAAGTCATGTACATACAAATACATACCAACATCCCAAATCAAAGTACTTCATCACAAACTTGACATCAACTCAATTATACCTTAACCTTTATTAATTTTGTGGTATACGCGTATAAATCATTTGTATTGACCTATACACCTATGTCCTTAGAGAGTTCGGCTCAGACGCTTCGGGGAACCACAACGGGACTTACCCCCTTATCAATAAGAAAAGAGTACCACGAAGGGATTTACCTCAGAGTGCCAACGAAGGGACTTACCTCACAGAGTGCCAACGAAGGGACTTACCTCAAAAATAAAATAAATTAGAGTACCACGAAGGGATTTACCTCTCTGAGTGCCAACGAAGGGACTTACCTCACAGAGTGCCAACGAAGGGACTTACCTCAAAAATAAAATAAATTAGAGTACCACGAAGGGATTTACCTCTCTGAGTGCCAACGAAGGGACTTACCTCGAAACAAAGGGCGCTGTCCTAGTGTCAACCAATCAAACATGGAAAACACTTAGCCAAACTAACCAAGACACCAGAGTATATGCCACTACAAACACCAATTTAATTATCATAATTATATCAATATTCAAAAGGTGCCTTTAACATAGGACTTATCCCAACCAATTCAATAACCATAAGGTGCCATTAAAATAGGACTTACCCCAAAACATAATCTGATACATCAATAAACACATGGTGCCATAAAAAAAATAGGACTTACCCCAAACTCGATTTCATAATTCCAACATGTATTAAATTTACCAAACCATATATGTAATTATTAGATTTCATGTCAAGAGTCCTAGCATAAATTCCTAGAATCAAATTATGCTTTGCACACATTAAAAAAAATCAGTTCAAGGCCTAAGGTGAAAATTTCAGAATTCATAGTTCATGCCTCAACTTGCATATAATATTCCAGTAGGTTAGACTCAGAATTCAGCATGGCAATACAAAGGTAAATTTACCCTTACATCTTAGGAACACACGCCAACTTAAATCATGCAATTCGGATTCCTATAGCAAAAGATATTAAGGAAACACTAAAAACATGCAATCTGTAAATTCACTTCAGATCACTGCACATAGTCTGACTTCAACAGACAAAACAGATGTGTTACTCACTGATTTAGCAAAAATAATATAAAGCAACATTGAACATCAGAATTTCAGGAATACATAGAATTTTGTTTCATGGCAAACGGAGCTACAGAGAGAAAATAAAGCCATAATCAACACAAACTGTACAAACTGAAATTCAGCAGTTCCAGGAAATCGGCACAGTGCACATAAGGCAGTTTCAACAGGGAATACGAGCACTTTACTCACAGAATTTGCCAAAATAGTATAAAACAACCTTGTACATTTATGTCTCGGGAAAACACAGAAAGTTGAATCATGCCAATCGGAGTTATATAACGAAAATAAAGCTAAAATTATCACAACCTGTACAATCTGAAATTCAGCAGTTCAAGAAAAATCGGCACAATGCACATAAGGCAGTTTCAATAGGGAATATGAGCACTTTACTCACGGAATTTTCCAAAATAATGTAAAACAACCTTGTACACCTATATCTCAGGAAAACACAGAAAGTTGAATTATGCCAATCGGAGTTATATAACGGAAGTTATGCCATAATTACCATAAACAGTCAATTCTGAAAATACAGCAGCTTACCAATTTCGACTCAATCACATGTATTTTCATATTTCTACCAATCTTTTAACCTAAAAGCAATTTCTTACACCAATATCATATACATTCATGTCTCAACAATAATTTCAGTAATAATACAACCTAGGATCAAATTCATCTACCATACATCCTATATAAATTTCGAACCGACATTTAGGGTTTAGTTGTTACTCTGTTTGCAGTGAAACCAACTGAGGCAATTAACTCGGAATGGAGAAGAATGAAGCAGAGTCTGAATGAATGAAAGTGAGGGAGAGAAAGTTAAGAATTTCAGCTGCACTGGAGCTCCACACAATGGAATGGCCGAAATTTTAACCCTAATAGAGATGAAGAGATTGCCTTGGAGTGAAACTTGGAAAGTGGAAGAGATTAAGGAGAGATTTTCTCCTTAGGTTAAGGATTCCTAATTTTTTTGAATTGGTCAACTGAAAAATGGGATATTTATCATGGATTTTCGGAATTCCAACCTTCCCAACACAAAAATAAAAAGGCACAAAAAAAAAAAAAAATTTAAGCCAGGTAAGGTTCGAACTCTAGACCACTAGCTATTAGTCAGGACTATCTACCGCTAGGCCAAAGCCTACGAATTGTTATAAGCATACAAAACATCGGTTAAATGCAAAAATGCTCACTCATATGCACACATCACAACATAACTAAGTCAACTTATATCTGGGGCGTTACAATCCTCCCCACTAACAAAAAGTTTCGCCCTCGAAACTCAAGGACAAAAGAGTAAGCTAGGTTCTAACCTTGATTAGTTGCAAACAATTCCGGATATTTGGATCTCATGGTCTCTTCTAGCTCCCAAGTAGCCTCTTCAAACTTCTGGCTACGCCAAAGCACCTTTACCAAAGGCATCTCTTTTCTCCTGAGTTTGCGAACCTGACGGTCGAGGATCTGAACAGGCTTCTCCTCATATGTCAAATTGGGTTCCACCTCCACCGAATCCACAGCAATAACGTGAGAAGGGTCGCTCACATATCTTCGTAGCTGTGAAACATGGAATACATTATGAACTTTTGCCAATTCCGGTGGTAGAGCCAACCGATATGCAACTTCCCCAATCCTTTCAAGCACTTCATATGGACCAATATACTTGGGACTGAGCTTGCCTCTCTTGCCGAACCTCATCACTCCCTTCATAGGAGATACTTTCAGCAATACCTTGCTACCGACTTCGAAGGTAAGAGGTCTTCTCTTGAGATCTGCATAAGACTTCTGACGATCCTGGCAGCCTTCATATTCGCCTGAATCACCTTCACCTTCTCAACTGTATCCCGAATCAATTCCGGACCCAACACCAATGTGTCACTAATGTCGTCCCAGCATGTCGGACTACGACATTTCCTCCCATAGAGGGCTTCATACGGGGCCATACGGATACTAGCGTGATAGCTATTGTTATAGGAGAACTCTACCAAACTCAGACATTTCACCCAAGATTTCTGGAAGTCAAGAGCACATGACCGCAACATATCCTCTAAGGTTTGGATTGTCCTCTCCGTCTGTCCATCTGTAGCAGCATGAAAAGCTGTACTCAACTTCAACCTAGTGCCCAAAGCTTCTTGCAATGATGTCCAAAAATGTGACAAGAACCGTGGGTCACGATCTGACACAATCTCCCTAGGCACACCATGTAGCCTTATAATTTCACTCGCATATGCCTCAGCTAACTGCTCCATAGACCAGGTCTTCTTCATAGGAATAAACCGAGCCACCTTGGTCAAACGGTCTATAACAACCCACACTGTGTCTAAACCATTAGCAACCTTTGGTAAACCCGACACAAAGTCCATAGAAACCGAGTCAAACTTCCATGCTGGGATAGCCAAGGGCTGCAATAATCCCCCAGGCCTCTGATGCTCAATTTTCACCTTTTGACAAGTCAAGCACCGGGCCACAAACTCAGCTACCTCTTTCTTCATTCTAGGCCACCAAAACTGCATCTTCAAATCTTTGTACAATTTCGCACCTCCCGGATGCACAGAGTAGGGAGTGCAATGAGCTTCACTTAAGATCTGCTCTTTCAACATTGAATCATTAGGCACACACCATCGGCCTTTAAATTTCATACTCCCATCTGCAAGAATCTCGAAATCTACAGCATTACCCTGCTCCTTCGCTGCACGAATCTTCTGAAGTACAGGATCACTCAACTGCTTCTCTTTCAATTCTACAAACAATACTGGTTCCACACTGATTGCATTTAAACTCGCCCGAACCACTCCTCTCGGGACCACTTCAATTTCCAACTTGCTAAACTCCTTGCAAAGATCAATAGGAAGTCTTTTCATGAAGTTCACCGAATGGATGCTCTTTCTGCTCAATGCATCTGCGACTCTGCTTGCCTTTCCTTCTTTATACTCCAAGGTTAAGTCATAATCCTTGATAAGCTCTAACCAACGTCTCTGTCGCATGTTTAGTTCTTTCTGGGTGAAAATATATTTGAGGCTCTTATGATCGGTGTATATCTTGCACGGCACACCATACAAGTAATGGCGCCAAATTTTAAGAGCAAACACCACCGCAGCTAACTCCAAATCGTGAGTCGGGTAGTTCCTTTCATGAACCCTCAATTGCCTTGAAGCATAGGCAATCACTTTTCCCAACTGCATAAGTACACACCCAAGTCCGTACTTGGAAGCATCACTGAACACTTCATACTCTACTCCGTCAGTCGGCAATGCAAGAACTGGGGCTGAAGTAAGTCTCTCTTTTAATATCTGGAACGCTTCTTCACATTCTGCAGTCCATTGAAACCTACAGTCCTTCTTCATCAACTGAGTCAAAGGTCGTGCAATAATTGAAAAGTTATGCACAAACCTTCTGTAGTATCCAGCAAGACCAAGAAAACTTCAGACTTCGGTCACATTAGTAGGACTAGACCATTCAAGGACGGCCTTGATCTTTGCCGGGTCCACCTTCACACCCTCCTTTGTAATCACATGGCCTAGGAATGCCACTTCTTCTAGCCAAAACTCACATTTTGAGAACTTGGCATACCATTTTTGCTCCCTTAACACATCCAATACCATCTTAAGATGCTTCACTTGCTCATCTTCATCCTTCGAATACACCAAGATGTCATCGATAAAGACCACCACACATACATCAAGAAGTTTGTGAAAGGATCTATTCATCTGGTCCATGAACACTGCTGGTGCATTAGTAAGACCGAAGGGCATTACTTCGAATTCATAGTGCCCATACCTTGTCCGGAAGGCAGTCTTCTGAATGTCGTCTTCTTTTACCGGAATCTGATGATAGCCGGATCTCAGATCGATCTTAGAGAACACACCTGCACCCTTCAATTGATCAAACAAATCTTCAATTCTTGGCAGGGGATATTTATTCTTGATGGTCACCTTATTCAACTCACGGTAGTCAATACATAATCGCATGCTTCCATGAGTCAAGCATAGGAATTCCTCTCGTTTCTGCCACCTCAACTCACTTGGGTAGAAACGATTCTTCAACCTTTCAGTGAATTGTCCCCATCCAAACTCAGCCAATTCCAGGCACTCGGCCTTAACCATGCCCCACCAGTTATCAGCCTCGCCTTTCAAGTAGTAGGCTCCAATCACGACTTTCTCGGCGTTCGGACAGCCGGTCACATCAAAGAGTTTCTCTATCTCTCGGATCCATCCCTCAAGCACCACCGGGTCGGAAGATCCTTCATAATTTGGGGGTCGGTGACGAGCAATGCGATCGAAGACAGTTTGGTTATTTGGATTTCTTTAAGCCATAGCGAGCACGGCATCTTCCAACAGCCGCATACGTCGCTGAGGAGAGTCATCGCGAACGGAATCTCTACGCGGAGGCATTCTAAAATTTTGGTTCTAGGTTGGATCTAATCATGTTATACATATAGCAAGTAATAGAAAACAAACAATTCAAAGCAGATAAACCCATTCTACCTACCCATGCATCTCACTTCTACGTTCAAAAATCTCTATCCTAGGATTCTGAGTTTTGGTTCCAAGTGACTTATGCTACCAAAGCCTCGGAACCAACGCGGGCTCTGATACCAACTGTGACAACCCTAACTTTTGCAAGCATGCAATGGCGGAAACATTACATAAAGTTTAGGTCATCATTTTCAAAACTTCCTTTTTATCTTTAAAATAACATAATCATAAATGAGTACTCGAAAATTTCCATTTCAAAAACAGTAATTTAACATAAATAGGTATTTCAAAAGGTAATATAACGGAGTAAAAAAAAAAAAAAATAAATAAATCTTTGAACATCCATAACTACGAATAGATGATAAAATAACATGACGGAAACTCTCCACACAATCCCCGAGAACAGACATCAGGCATCTCCTATTCTGCACCGGCAAAATCTGAAAATATCAACAGCGCCACTTAGTGACGAGTAACTAATAAATCCCAAACATCAATTCAAAGTTCACATAGGAAGATGACAGATCATAAATTTCATATTACATTACTTAAGTATACTTCATCATGATTAATAGAAAGCAAATTTATCAATTTATACAAGCATGCATAATTCTCATAGTAACAATCATGTATCAGGGATCTTACCCTTATTTGTTAGCTGCATCACATACAACATATAAAGTTCAAGTTCAGCATATCACATAATTATCTATTTCAAATAATAGTACAAAACATTCCAAGTGGATAATCAATATCATCAAAATTCAGATTTCCAAGATAAGTCATGTACATACAAATACATACCAACATCCCAAATCAAAGTACTTCATCACAAACTTGACATCAACTCAATTATACCTTAACCTTTATTAATTTTGTGGTATACGCGTATAAATCATTTGTATTGACCTATACACCTATGTCCTTAGAGAGTTCGGCTCAGACGCTTCGGGGAACCACAACGGGACTTACCCCCTTATCAATAAGAAAAGAGTACCACGAAGGGATTTACCTCAGAGTGCCAACGAAGGGACTTACCTCACAGAGTGCCAACGAAGGGACTTACCTCAAAAATAAAATAAATTAGAGTACCACGAAGGGATTTACCTCTCTGAGTGCCAACGAAGGGACTTACCTCACAGAGTGCCAACGAAGGGACTTACCTCAAAAATAAAATAAATTAGAGTACCACGAAGGGATTTACCTCTCTGAGTGCCAACGAAGGGACTTACCTCGAAACAAAGGGCGCTGTCCTAGTGTCAACCAATCAAACATGGAAAACACTTAGCCAAACTAACCAAGACACCAGAGTATATGCCACTACAAACACCAATTTAATTATCATAATTATATCAATATTCAAAAGGTGCCTTTAACATAGGACTTATCCCAACCAATTCAATAACCATAAGGTGCCATTAAAATAGGACTTACCCCAAAACATAATCTGATACATCAATAAACACATGGTGCCATAAAAAAAATAGGACTTACCCCAAACTCGATTTCATAATTCCAACATGTATTAAATTTACCAAACCATATATGTAATTATTAGATTTCATGTCAAGAGTCCTAGCATAAATTCCTAGAATCAAATTATGCTTTGCACACATTAAAAAAAATCAGTTCAAGGCCTAAGGTGAAAATTTCAGAATTCATAGTTCATGCCTCAACTTGCATATAATATTCCAGTAGGTTAGACTCAGAATTCAGCATGGCAATACAAAGGTAAATTTACCCTTACATCTTAGGAACACACGCCAACTTAAATCATGCAATTCGGATTCCTATAGCAAAAGATATTAAGGAAACACTAAAAACATGCAATCTGTAAATTCACTTCAGATCACTGCACATAGTCTGACTTCAACAGACAAAACAGATGTGTTACTCACTGATTTAGCAAAAATAATATAAAGCAACATTGAACATCAGAATTTCAGGAATACATAGAATTTTGTTTCATGGCAAACGGAGCTACAGAGAGAAAATAAAGCCATAATCAACACAAACTGTACAAACTGAAATTCAGCAGTTCCAGGAAATCGGCACAGTGCACATAAGGCAGTTTCAACAGGGAATACGAGCACTTTACTCACAGAATTTGCCAAAATAGTATAAAACAACCTTGTACATTTATGTCTCGGGAAAACACAGAAAGTTGAATCATGCCAATCGGAGTTATATAACGAAAATAAAGCTAAAATTATCACAACCTGTACAATCTGAAATTCAGCAGTTCAAGAAAAATCGGCACAATGCACATAAGGCAGTTTCAATAGGGAATATGAGCACTTTACTCACGGAATTTTCCAAAATAATGTAAAACAACCTTGTACACCTATATCTCAGGAAAACACAGAAAGTTGAATTATGCCAATCGGAGTTATATAACGGAAGTTATGCCATAATTACCATAAACAGTCAATTCTGAAAATACAGCAGCTTACCAATTTCGACTCAATCACATGTATTTTCATATTTCTACCAATCTTTTAACCTAAAAGCAATTTCTTACACCAATATCATATACATTCATGTCTCAACAATAATTTCAGTAATAATACAACCTAGGATCAAATTCATCTACCATACATCCTATATAAATTTCGAACCGACATTTAGGGTTTAGTTGTTACTCTGTTTGCAGTGAAACCAACTGAGGCAATTAACTCGGAATGGAGAAGAATGAAGCAGAGTCTGAATGAATGAAAGTGAGGGAGAGAAAGTTAAGAATTTCAGCTGCACTGGAGCTCCACACAATGGAATGGCCGAAATTTTAACCCTAATAGAGATGAAGAGATTGCCTTGGAGTGAAACTTGGAAAGTGGAAGAGATTAAGGAGAGATTTTCTCCTTAGGTTAAGGATTCCTAATTTTTTTGAATTGGTCAACTGAAAAATGGGATATTTATCATGGATTTTCGGAATTCCAACCTTCCCAACACAAAAATAAAAAGGCACAAAAAAAAAAATAAATTTAAGCCAGGTAAGGTTCGAACTCTAGACCACTAGCTATTAGTCAGGACTATCTACCGCTAGGCCAAAGCCTACGAATTGTTATAAGCATACAAAACATCGGTTAAATGTAAAAATGCTCACTCATATGCACACATCACAACATAACTAAGTCAACTTATATCTGGGGCGTTACATGGAGCCTCTCCAACAACAGCACCACCATTTAGCATGAATACACACCTATACTACGACTGATATTCATCCTGGTTGGTCTGGAAGCTTGTGTTAGTGTACCTGGTAACTGACAGCTCTTTCTGACCTGTAAACACCAAGAAGCTATCCTTAGTCTGGTTAAGGTACTTCAGGATTACTTTGACAGCCTACCAGTGATCCTTTCCGGGATCCGGCTCGTCATACTTAGTGCAAAGGTGACATCAGGTCTTGTACATAGCAAGGAGTACATGATTGATCCAATAGCTGAAGCATATAGGATAAATCTCATGTTTTTCCTGTCCTGCCTTGTCTTAGGACAGTTCTTCTTACTAAGGTTCAGCCCACGACCCATTGGCAAGACACCTTTCTTAGCCTTGTCCATGACGAATCTTTTCAGAACTATGTCTATGTACTTGGCCTGACATAGGCCTAGAAGCCGACTGGATCTATCCCTGTAGATCCTGATCCCTAGGATCGTCTCAGCTTCGCCTAAGTCCTTCATTGCGAAGCACTTACTCAACTAATACAATACCCTTGTAGTGTTGGTATGTCGTTTCCAATCAGAAGGATGCCATCCATATATAACACCAGGAAAGTTACTATGCTCCCACTAAACTTCTTATACACACCCTTAAAGGTATTGTCGGCCTATTGCTTATAGCACCACTTGCAACCTATTACCTTAGCACCCGGAGGTGGATCAACCAGGTTCCAAACCTGATTATCGGACATAGATTACATATTCATGACCATGGCAGACAATGGGCTAGCTATAGCCTACTGGTAGGTTTTGAGATCTTTTTCATCCAAGACAAAAAGAGCGTAATCATTAGAAATGAGAAACCCATGTTTCTCATGTTCCTGACGATCCCTACCAGACCTTTTAGGTCCTTGTATGACCTGGGCTGGTGCTTCCACTTTGGAAGCTTCACCTTGGTCTCTGAGTTATCCTTTTCAGGAGTTTCTGAGCTTTGAACTTCCCTGAGTTCAACATTGCTCCCACTATCTTTCTTGGAAAGAAACCCCTTTTCAAGAAGGACCCCCTTTCACGCCATGAACACCTTGTTCTCAGCGAGGTCGTAGAAGTAATACCCTTTGGTTTCCCTAGGGTAGCTCACAAACAGGCATTAGTCGGTTTTGGGTTCTAGTTTTGCTCACAATCAATTTCTTGACTTGTGCATAACAACCCCAAATCCGTTGGAAAGACACATTGGGTGCCCTGCCTATCCACATTCCAAATGGGGTCTTTTCCAAAGCCTTAGTCGGAGTATAATCCAAAATGAGAGCCATTGTCTCAAGAGCATATCCATTAAAACCTTATTGGGAGAGAGTCATGACTCATTATTGAGTGGACCATGTCCAACAGGGTCCTATTCCTCCGTTCGGACACGCCATTCCATTGTGGTGTTCCTGAAGGAGTGAGCAATGGAACTATTCCATGCCCACTGAAAATGAGTCAAACTCTAGGCTTATATGCTCAACACTTCGGTCCAACCGATGGGCCTTGATATTTCTGCCTAGTTGGTTCTGTACTTTGTTCCTAAATCCCTCGAACCTATCAAGGGTCTCAGACTCATATTTCATCTAGCCATATCTGCTGTTGAAATCATCTATATAGATGTTCACCCATGGTTACTTTGCTCGTAGGCCCACATACATCTAAGTGTATTAGGTCCGGTAAGCTAGCGGCCCTTTTAGCCTACTTGCTAAAAGGAGCAGTAGTCATTTTACCTCGTAAATGAGATGCGCCTATATCAAATGACTCCATGTCAAGTGATCCTAGGATTCAAACTTTGCGAAGCCTAGCTATGCGCTTCTTGTTTATGTGGCCTAAATGACAATGCCAAAGGTAAACTGGATTAAGTTTGTTAGGCGTAACCCTTTTACGTATGTAAATTATAGATATGATTGGTTTCATTTAAATCCAGGATATAAAAGACATTATTTAATAGAGCTACTCCATAAAATAATTCTCTTCTAGATAAACCCTTTTTACTATTACCAATAGTAAATGTACATCTAGAAATATCCAAAACTGAAACAACAATACTATTCCTGTACATAACAGGTACAAAATAACATAGTTTCAGTAACAAAACCAATCTACTAGGCATCATAAGCTGGTCCTGCTGATCTCTATGGCAGCAACCCTTGCTCCATTTCTGACCCACAAGTCCACTTGTCTCGATCCCAGTGAACTCCTATTCTTAAGTCCCTGCACATTACAAAAAATGTGAGAACCACATCTAGTATCCAATACATAAGATATTGAAACAGAGGTTAATGTCTATGACAAATATACCTGATGCAGACACGCCCTGTTGTTGGGGATGAATCGCACAAAACAAAATATGCGCAGCGGAAATAAAAGGATTAATCCCCACCAAGGACCCATGTACATTGCATTGAATCGGAAAGAGGGTTAGAGAATTACCTTAATTCTTTGTAGGTTTTGAATCAAAGGAACCAAATTAGCTTCCCTCTACGGTTGATCCACACGGAGCAATTGATTCACCGCGTGCTAGCGCCGGGATTGAAGAACGATTCTTCGAACGAGAGAGAGAGACCGAAAAATCAAATTTTTCTTGGTGTTTAGATGGAGAAAAACTGGCTGCCACACTCCTTTCTTGTGTCTGCCGAATTCCTCTAGTTGTGTGGCTGAAAACTAATTTTTTCATGTCTTAGGTTTAGGTTATATTTCCATTTATATAACCATTAACTTAATTATAATTATAACCTAATACACCTATTAGTTATAATTATAAATTAACCCACACAACTTAATATTAATTCTCAATTAATATTAAATCAAACCAATTCTCCATAATACACATATGTATATACAATATTATAATTAATTATATCTCTATATAATTTAATTATAATATGTGGCATACCTTATGCAATATTAATCATATTAATATTCACATATACATATATATATAAATATATATCACTATATATATTTATTCTCTTTCTCATTCATAAATTATTATCCAATAATAATTTATACCCGAAAAGATGAACTTCATTTTGCTTTTTGTGTGTGACCCCATAGGTTCATATTAATTGGCAATAAGGAAATTACCATAATGTCCTTATAGGTCACAAGCGGACTCTAGCAAGCCATTACGACTACCCAATTAACATGATTGGAATGATCCAATACCTATTTATAGAATGTCATATTCCCTTTTGTCTCTTTGATATCATGATTAATCATAAGACATGGTACACTTGTCAATCTTATATAATTAATCATATGCTTTCTCGATCTCAAAGTAAAGTGTTCAGACAAATCAATTGATACTCTTATCAATTATTTGAGCACGGCCATGCATTTAACAGTCTTACTTATCGAGGGGCCCAGTGATATCGCTCTCTTGTTAGAGAGGGACAAAATCCCATATCTGTCACTCACATCCCTAAGCATGAGTCATATTGTACCCAACCACAGCCTTTATAACTACTCTGTTACAAGCAGCGTTTGACTGCGTCAAAGCACAACATGAATTCATCCCGGAATCCATGGTGACCTCAGGTCAAAGGAATCAGCTGATGACACTACTATAATCAAGATCAGTTGTGACACGTGACCATGAACTTGATCTCATAGTGGGTCTCCAGCAACATGTTCTCTAACATATTGCCCGTGAGTATAATCTGTATCTGTATACACTATATTCATCTTATGAATATCCATTATCACTCACACTAGTCTTAGTTTGTTATTATTCCCATAATAACAATCGACTAGGGAAATTTAGAATTACACAATTAATTCATGGATACATTATCATAAATACTAACATACAAATATATATGATAAAATAAGTCTTTATTAATGACTTAGGAAGATTGTTTACATAATCCAACATTGGCTTAGGGCACAATCTCTAACAATCTCCCACTTGCCCTAAGTCCAATCTCAAATGTATCTAATACCCATGGACCTAGCATGACCATCATGTACAGCTTGTGGAAGAGCTTTTGTTAGTGGATCAGCAACATTGTCTTCAGACGCAACCTTGCATATCTTCACATCTCCTCTTGAGATGACTTCTCTTATGTAGTGAAAACGCCGAAGTATATGTTTGGATTTCTGTGACACACTAGGTTCCTTAGCAAGTGATATTGCCCCATTATTGTCACACAAGAGGCTCACAGGATTCACTATGCTAGGAACGACACCAAGTTCTTCGATGAACTTCTTGATCCAAACAGCCTCTTGGGCTGCATCTGATGCGGCAATATACTCGGCTTCTGTTGTAGATGCAGCTATCGTGCTTTGCTTAGAACTCTTCCAACTTATCGCACCTCCATTCAGAATGAACACATATCCAGACTGTGACTGCATCTGATCTTGATCAGTTTGGAAACTTGCATCCGTGTAACCATTTACAACAAGATCTTCGTCCGAGCCTCCATATATCAAGAATGTATCTTTAGTTCTTCTCAAGTACTTAAGAATACTCTTGACAGCAGTCCAGTGACTATCACCTGGATCAGACTGATATCTACTTGTCATGCTCAAAGCAAAAGAGACATCTGGCCGAGTACATACCATGGCATACATGATAGATCCTATAGCTGACGCATAAGGAATCTTATCCATGCGTTGACGTTCTTCAACTGTCACAGGACACTGCTTACGACTAAGCTTTATTCCTTGCCCAATAGGAACATTTCCTTTCTTTGATTGATCCATACTGAACCTTTTCAGTATTTTGTCAATGTATGTACTCTGGCTCAAACCTATCAATCTCTTAGATCTATCTCTATAGATCTTTATTCCAAGAATGTAGGCTGCCTCACCCAAGTCTTTCATAGAAAAACACTTTCCTAGCCAAGATTTTACTTCTTGCAAGGTAGGAATGTGATTTCCTATTAACAATATGTCATCGACATATAGAACTAGGAAAACTATATTACTCCCACTGAACTTCTTGTACACACAAGGCTCATCTTCGTTTTTGATGAAGCCAAACTTTTTGACTGATTCATCAAAACAATGATTCCAACTTCTTGATGCTTGCTTCAAACCATAAATGGCCTTTTGAAGCTTGCATACTTTATCAGGATTCTTTGGATCGACAAAACCTTCAGGCTGTGTCATGTACACATCCTCAACAAGGTTTCCATTTAGGAAAGCTGTTTTGACATCCATTTGCCATATTTCATAGTCATAATATGCTGCTATGGCAACAAGAATTCTGATGGACTTGATCATAGCTACTGGCGAAAAGGTTTCGTCATAGTCTATACCATGAACTTGTCGGTAACCCTTTGCCACTAACCTTGCTTTATAAGTCTGAATATTCCCATCCATGTCCGTTTTCAACTTGAAAACCCATTTGTGCCCTATTGCTTTAGCACCCTTTGGGAGATCAACCAAAGTCCATACTTTGTTGTCGTCCATGGATTGAATCTCTGACTTCATAGCATCAAGCCATTTTTCAGATTCTGAATTAGAGACAGCTTCCATGTACGTGGAAGGTTCATTCTCTTCTAACAGAATCAGATCATTTTCATTCGTGACGAGAAATCCATATCTCTCGGGCTCATGACGAACTCTACTTGATCTACGTTGGACTTGTGTTACTGGTTCTGACTCAACAACTTCTTGTGAATCAGGTTGTTCCATTTGAAACTCACTTTCAACTTGGTTATCCATATTTTCTTGTAGGTGTACTTTACTCCCACTGATTCCTTTGGAAATAAACTCTTTTTCCAGGAATGTACCACCCTTAGCAACAAACACTTTGTTTTCACTAGGATTGTAAAAGAAATAACCTTTAGTTTCTTTTGGATAACCAACAAAATTGCATTTCACAGATTTTGGTGATAACTTGTCTGAAATCAAATATTTCACATAGGCTTCGCATCCCCAAATCTTGAGAAAAGACAAATTTGGTTTCTTACCAATCCATATCTCATATGGTGTCTTTTCAACTGCTTTTGATGGAACTCGGTTCAGTGTGAATGCCGCTGTTTCAAGTGCATATCCCCAAAAGGATAGAGGAAGATTTGTTTGACTCATCATAGACCGAACCATATCCAATAAAGTTCGGTTCCTCCTCTCAGACACACCATTCCACTGTGGTGTACCAGGAGGAGTTAATTGTGAGACAATCCCACAATTTCTAAGATGATCGTCGAACTCTTGGCTCAAATATTCACCACCTCGATCAGATCTAAGTGCTTTAATTGTCTTGCCAAGTTGGTTTTGTACTTCATTTTGGAAGGCTTTGAACATTTCAAAGGATTCCGACTTATGCTTCATTAGATATAGATAACCATATCTACTGAAGTCATCAGTGAACGTAATGAAGTATTGAAAACCACCTCTAGCAGTTGTGCTCATAGGCCCACATACATCTGTATGTATGAGTTCTAATAAGTCACTAGCCCTTTCACTGTGACCAGTAAAAGGACTCTTGGTCATCTTACCCATTAAACATGACTCGCAAGTGTCATATGTTTCAAAAACATCTAGACCCAAAATTCCATCTTTATGGAGTTTTGAAATGCGTTTCTCATTAATGTGTCCTAGACGACAGTGCCAGAGATAAGTAGGATTCACAATATTTGTTCTTATCCTTTTGGTATTTATGTTATATACATGCTCATCATAACCTTCACTAAGGTTCAACAAATAAAGACCATCATGTAAATCCGCATTTGCATAAAACAAGTCTTTATTGAAAAGCAATAAGTGATTATTCTCAATAACACATTTAAATCCTTCCTTGTCCAAACATGAAATAGAAATGATGTTCCTAGACAAATTAGGAACAAAATAACAATTATTCAAAAGGAGAACAAGTCCACTTGGCAACTTGAGCTCGTAGCGACCGACTTCATAAGCAGCAACTCTAGCTCCATTCGCCACATGGAATTCTACCTCGCCCTTCTTGAGCTTTCTACTTCCTCTAAGCCCCTGCACATTCATACAAATGTGAGAACCACAACCGGTATCTAATACCCACGAAGTAGAAACAGAAGTAGAATGAAGTATTTCAATAACATGAATACCTTGATTAGCGGTCTCACCGCCTCTCTTCTTCCTCAAGTCCTCCAAATAAAGCTTGCAATTTCTGCGCCAATGACCAGGCTGATTGCAGAAATGGCATGCGCCTTCCTTTGGAGGCTTTGCCTTGGTAACAGCTTTGGGCTTCTTTGCATCCTTCCCAAACTCTTTGGGTTTGTTTGCTTTACCCCTCTTCTTCTGGATCCTACCCTTTTGCACCATATGGATCCCTTTGGAGCTTGGCTTCTCTTTTATAGTTACTTCAGCGTTTTTCAGCATCCCATGCAGTTCGCTGACCGTTTTGTCCATATCATTCATGTGATAATTCATGACAAAATGGGAGTAACTCTCGGGAAGAGAATTAAGGATCAAATCCGTTGCCAACTCAGGTCTGAGTGGCGAACCAAGCCTCTCCAACTGATCAATGTACCCTTTCATCTTCAGAACATGGGCACTAACCGAACTCCCTTCGGTCATCTTGCACCCAACCAAAGATCTCAAGGTCTCATACCTTTCCCTTCTCGCTTGCTTTTGGAACATTTCCTTAAGCTCTTGAGACATCTCATATGCCTCAAATGTTTCCAGATCCTTCTGAAGTTCCGGAATCATTGATGCGAGCATCAGGCACTGTACATCAATCTGATCATTTTGATGCTTGTGGAAAGCATCCCTTTCAGCTCTTGAAGCTGTGGTGGGTGGAGGGTTAGCGGGCAAAGGCCCATCCAGAACATATAGCTTTCGCTCTTGCTTGAGAACAATTCTCAAGTTGCGATACCAGTCTAGGTAATTTGTTCCATTCAGTTTATCCTTCTCAAGGATAGATCGAATAGAACCGGGATTGCTTGTGTTGGCCATTTATCTACAACAGAAAATATATATGCAAAGTTAATTACATAAGAGAATATAGCTCCCACTAAAATTATAAAACCCTTTAAAATATTTAAGTAGGTAAAAGACCCAAAATCCATACTTAACCATAGCACTGCTTTGGCATGTCCCTATGATTAAATATAATTTCGGTAGACATCACTATGTCAATTACATCATTATGTAACTCTTTTAATTTATGAGATGCATGATATCATATATCATATTTAATTTGTATGTTACTCATCTCATCCTTGCCTCGGGCTCAAACACCTTTTTGATTAACCCTTTAGTTAAACCAATTACAACACAATGAGAATCACCTTTTCTCATATTATTGCTTCGCTAAGGTCACAACATGCGTACCCGCCCTGGCGGTATACCATGATGCGAACATAGTACTTGACAAGTGTTATACGTAATTGGGTGGCAAAAATATAAACTTCATAAGTTTATTTAGGGTTTATAAATCCCGTGATTAGAATTTTATCATATACAAAACATGGCATTAATATTAAACTTTCCAAGTTAACATTAATCCTAGCATGGCATCCAATGTCATACATTCATCTAGCATGCATATTTCATACTAGGCATGGCATCACATGGCATCAAAATATAAAACATGCAATAGACTCGAAAAACCGTGTTATGGTATGGTTTTATCTACATTGATTTTCATAGGCCAATATGAAAATCAACAGGTCATTTCCTAGGTGGTTGCAACCATCGCATGGTCACAGCACAGCCGCACCCCTTGTATCCGTCTTCACGTCTTTGTTCCTTGGCATCATCTCATGGATTTACATATTTAACAAAATTGTATCCTATACAGTTTTCTAGTAAAATAAGATTTACAAACAATAAATTGCATCCTATACAATTTATCTAGAAAATAAGATTACATAAATAGAAACGACTCGCAGGCCGTAT
Organism: Euphorbia tirucalli; assembly: GCA_039660915.1. Classification (NCBI taxonomy): domain Eukaryota; kingdom Viridiplantae; phylum Streptophyta; class Magnoliopsida; order Malpighiales; family Euphorbiaceae; genus Euphorbia; species Euphorbia tirucalli. Next base: position 51,617,540 of record CM077637.1, read on the forward strand.
TTATAAAACTTTACATCCACCAAAAACCAAAGGAAAACAAAACATCCACAGGGTCCAAAACCATACCACAACACCATGCATAAAATTATCACAATAATTTTACATTTTACAAGATTTAGAGTTCAAAAACTAAACACAATCTTATTGTATTTAAAAGAAATTGATTTGAGAAGAAAAGGTATAGAAGACAATTTCTACATTGCAGCATTAAGGGAACATGGCGTGCAAAACCGGTTTGCACGGCGTGCAACACTTGCACGCGGCCGTGTTCCTCGCTGTTACTCAGCGCACATGAGAAATTTCCGGTTGCACGCCGTGCAAAACCAGTACACGGCGTGCAACACACATATGCACGGCGTGCAACACTTGCACGCCGGCGAGTTATGCACTGATTCTCAGCTTACGAAAACGATTTCCGACTACACGCCGTGCAAAACCAGTACACGGCGTGCAACACACGTTTGCACGGCGTGCAGTGCCTGCACGCCGGCGTGTTCTGCACTGAAAAACAATTCTGCGTCAATTTGTTCAAAACAACAATTCCCAAATCAATTCCAAACGTTATTCACAATAACAAAGAACCCTAAATCAAAAAACATATAACCCTAACATGCAATTTTGATCTAATCAAAATAACAAATCCAATTCAATCAATGCACAAGTGGCTCTGATACCACTGTTGGGGATGAATCGCACAAAACAAAATATGCGCAGCGGAAATAAAAGGATTAATCCCCACCAAGGACCCATGTACATTGCATTGAATCGGAAAGAGGGTTAGAGAATTACCTTAATTCTTTGTAGGTTTTGAATCAAAGGAACCAAATTAGCTTCCCTCTACGGTTGATCCACACGGAGCAATTGATTCACCGCGTGCTAGCGCCGGGATTGAAGAACGATTCTTCGAACGAGAGAGAGAGACCGAAAAATCAAATTTTTCTTGGTGTTTAGATGGAGAAAAACTGGCTGCCACACTCCTTTCTTGTGTCTGCCGAATTCCTCTAGTTGTGTGGCTGAAAACTAATTTTTTCATGTCTTAGGTTTAGGTTATATTTCCATTTATATAACCATTAACTTAATTATAATTATAACCTAATACACCTATTAGTTATAATTATAAATTAACCCACACAACTTAATATTAATTCTCAATTAATATTAAATCAAACCAATTCTCCATAATACACATATGTATATACAATATTATAATTAATTATATCTCTATATAATTTAATTATAATATGTGGCATACCTTATGCAATATTAATCATATTAATATTCACATATACATATATATATAAATATATATCACTATATATATTTATTCTCTTTCTCATTCATAAATTATTATCCAATAATAATTTATACCCGAAAAGATGAACTTCATTTTGCTTTTTGTGTGTGACCCCATAGGTTCATATTAATTGGCAATAAGGAAATTACCATAATGTCCTTATAGGTCACAAGCGGACTCTAGCAAGCCATTACGACTACCCAATTAACATGATTGGAATGATCCAATACCTATTTATAGAATGTCATATTCCCTTTTGTCTCTTTGATATCATGATTAATCATAAGACATGGTACACTTGTCAATCTTATATAATTAATCATATGCTTTCTCGATCTCAAAGTAAAGTGTTCAGACAAATCAATTGATACTCTTATCAATTATTTGAGCACGGCCATGCATTTAACAGTCTTACTTATCGAGGGGCCCAGTGATATCGCTCTCTTGTTAGAGAGGGACAAAATCCCATATCTGTCACTCACATCCCTAAGCATGAGTCATATTGTACCCAACCACAGCCTTTATAACTACTCTGTTACAAGCAGCGTTTGACTGCGTCAAAGCACAACATGAATTCATCCCGGAATCCATGGTGACCTCAGGTCAAAGGAATCAGCTGATGACACTACTATAATCAAGATCAGTTGTGACACGTGACCATGAACTTGATCTCATAGTGGGTCTCCAGCAACATGTTCTCTAACATATTGCCCGTGAGTATAATCTGTATCTGTATACACTATATTCATCTTATGAATATCCATTATCACTCACACTAGTCTTAGTTTGTTATTATTCCCATAATAACAATCGACTAGGGAAATTTAGAATTACACAATTAATTCATGGATACATTATCATAAATACTAACATACAAATATATATGATAAAATAAGTCTTTATTAATGACTTAGGAAGATTGTTTACATAATCCAACATTGGCTTAGGGCACAATCTCTAACACCTGTGTCTTTTCTCTCCCATAAGCTTGGGACACGATCTTTTCCAATGTCCATTCTTCTTACAACCGAAGCAGACATCCTTAGAACAGGGCTTGGGCTAGTCTTTAGCCTTTTTAGCCTTGGCCTTGGCCTTTGCCTTGCCTATAGTAAGAGGAGATTTCCCATTGTTGACCATAAGTACCGATGGAGTCTTCCAGACCTACACCTCATATTCCTCCAGCTATTAAGTCGATGGATTACAACTCGTTGGTGCAGCCGGTACAGTCCTTTCTAGCATATACTCTTTAAATTCTAGTCTTAGAACTCTCCTAAAGTTCCTAGACCAGCCCAAAAGTTAGGGCCAGAAAGCATGTCCCATTCTAGGAAAGATCGCAGTGATAAAGTATAATTCGTAGCCATTGGTTTCGACACAGAAAAATTTACGAGTGTTAATAAAGGGCTTAACATGTTTTTCCCATATTATAATTAATAATGAATCATGTTATTAATTAAACTAAGTTGTTGTGCTCATGGGCCGAGATCTATATTATATCAAGATATAGCCAGACGAGGGCCTGGAACAACTATACCCTAATTTTTAGTAGGAACGCCGTCTAATCCCAACCTAGGGACTCTCGGTTTGATGGATCTGTGGCACTTACCCATCTGTGCTTAAGGCCAGGAACATCCTACTACCCACGCTAAGTCAAAACCTCCATCCAAGTGTTAGAGTAACCAATACTCCAACCCAATACAAAATGACAATACTCCAGTGCATCCAACGAGGGTTGGTCTACAACTGGCCTATCCCCACTTCGAGTAGGTTATGAATGAGGGAAGCACTTTTAAGAGACTTAGTAATCACCATTTGGTTATTAGATTCAATTAATAACGGCTCAGATGCATAGGCGGGTGAAATTGGATTTGTACATACATTCTCACATGTAAATAAATAAAGCATCATTAAAATAAAAATGAAATGCTATGGGCCAAAATTTACATCCTAATATAATTCTAGTAAACCTATACTAGAACGACATCAGGTGGGCCACATCCTCATCCTTCTAGCACGCCAATCCAATTGGCTTCTTCTTTACATAATTCCATAATAAACAAATAAAATAAAATTACAGAAAAAAAAGGCATGTAGGCCGTATTTACCAAAAGAATATTACAACCCAAATAAATAAGGCCCAATAACATCCATTTATGCATTTAATCATACAACCATGTAAACCAATACATACAATTTATAAACATGTTAAATGCATGAATTAATCCCATTTCATATATATCCATAGCCATTATTTTGAAATCACCAAATTTTGGCCATTCATGATTCTAAGCCCGCATGGGCCTGCTCTCAATCCAATTGGGATACCATGAATTCCAAATTCGTCGTTTGGGTAATCATGCCAAGAAAAACCGAACCAATTTCAATTAACCGTATTAATTTCCAAAATTAATATCGCATGAACGAAAAATAAATTCCATTCATAAAACACACGCATAAAAATTTCCAAAATTTAAACATGCAAAATTTTAAAACCAATTAAAATTTCAAAAAACCAGCCCGGCCCAAAAACCCCGCCAAATCCAAAAAAGGGCCCAACCCGCCGCGTGGGGCAGCAGCCCTGCTGCTAGCGTGCAGCAGCTGCTGCCCCCATTTCAACCCGAAATGGTCCGTGATTTTTCCGAAAAGAAAACAAGCAACAAAATCAATTCACATACAGAAAATTAAACCAAGCATACACCATATGCAAAATAATTTTCTATATGCAAAAATAAATGAATACATCAAGAAATTAAATCACCAAGATAAAATTTCAACAATGGAAAATTAAATATAGCATAAAACCAATATGCAAAATAAATTTCCATAAACAATTCACAAATAGAAAATTAAATAAAGCATAAACCATATGCAAATAATTTTCCATAAGTAAAATCCAAGGGGAAAAAATTACCAAACGCCAAAACCAAAAATAAATCCTGTCCACAAAAATCTCCAATTTTAAAACACAGGATCCGCCAAGTTAAAGATTTCCGCGGATCAAAAGCCCACTCTGATACCACTGTTGGGATTCATCACGGGAAATCGACCGATAAAAGCGGAAATACGCCTCGATTTCCTCGAATCCGGTCCTAGGAGCTTAAGATGTGGAAATCAAAAACTAAAGCACAAAAGAGAGAGTTTGAAAAACTTACCACAAAGTCTCTCTAAGAGACAGATGATGCGGACTACAGAAATCAAGTGTAGATTTCCTCCACCGATGCATACACGAATGGCTCTCGGACCGAAACCCGTGCTAGCAACTCAGATGATTTCAAAGAGAGGGAGAAAGAGAGAAGAAAAGGGGCAGCCAAGCTCAAAGTGATGGTTGTCCCATAATATTTCTTTCCAAAAGAAATAAAGCAATTTCTCTCTCTCACACACTTGTTTCTTTCCAAAAGAAACAAAATGCAAAAGTGGGCAAAATTTTCTTCCAAAGAAAATGTATCTCATGGCCAAAAGTAGAAGTGAATTACTCATCATTATTTTTCATCAAAGAAAAGTGATAATGCATGAAAGAGCAAAGTCCAACTTTGCAACAAATGAGTCAAAACCAATGACTCACCATGGTGACTCCCCACCATCCCTCACCATCACCTTTTCTTCTTCTTTATTCATAAGGTAGCAAAGTCTAACTTTGCTACCATAAAGACAAGAAGATGACTTATCTTCACTTTACTATATTCGGCCAAAAGTATGAAATGAAGATGGAATATTTTCCTTTCTCTCACCATAAGAATGATGAAAATATCCAAGTAGCAAAGTCCAACTTTGCTACCCCAAAAGTCTTCCATGACTCACCATATTCATCATCACTTTTGTCCAACAAAATGACTCATCATAATTTGCCCAAATGCATGAAAATTTCAGCCAACATATCCCACTTAATGTAGGCATTTTTCATTTTAAGACTAAGCCCAATTTTATATCCTTTGATTGAATTAATTTCAAATGCAACTTTGATATACCATGTATGCTTATATATTATACCATAATATATTACATACATTTAAATTAAAATTCATTTGACCTATTAATTTAATCAATGGATTAAATTAGACATACATACTACATGTAAACCTATACATGTAATAATATTTCCACCTAGGAAATAACCCCATAAATTAATTCATTGAATTAATTATGAAAAGGACAAAATAAATATTAATTATATTATATTGATCAATCCAATTGACCTATATAATATAATTAATAAGTCTCTCTCTCTTCAAACGTGTATACTCCAAGTACACACTTAATCCGACTAGTTAAAGTCCAGACGTTCAATGTGTACGATCCGATGGGCCTGTCTTTATGTTGGTAGTGGACCAAGCCCCACAGACTGCAGGCGGGCTCTAGCAAGCCACTATAGCCCCCAATTAAGATGGAGTAAGCAGTCCAACTGAAAACGTTACCCTGTAGTTTGAACTTGTAAATCCCATGTCGCTGATATAAGTGTCCAACATAGAGGGATGGAAGTATCACCCTCTATTGTATCTGGACATTTACTTGATACTGAATGAACTAATGCTCGAAAACAAGATCCAATCTTGTTGGGTGTGGCCGCACACTTATCAGTAACATTCTTCAAGAGGCCAGTGATATCGTCTCAGTGAATCACTGAGTGACATTCCCTTCTGCATATCCATAGCATTGCTATGTTCATTGACATACCCGAACGTACCCATACTTGGCAACCTTTTACAGGCCTGTTTGGTGTACACCAAAGTGTGCCACTTCACATGCAGCACCATCATATGGTCCAGTCAAAGGACTTATACAAGTACTACACGAGAATCATTTGTGATTCTATACCATGTAGATTCCTGTTAAGTGGATCGATCCATTACCATGCCCTTTTTGCATGTACCCATTAACCTGGTTGACATTCCATGTTCTATGACCGGTAAGACACCGCCATACAACCCGGATAATGATAGTATTTAGTTCCATTCATTCCCATGATTAGAATAGACTACGAATGACTTTATGGCCATATCGTTTTCCCTATCCACAGTCTCACTGCCAAGTGCCTCACACTTGATAACATGGATATGGATATGTCCATTGGATACTCCATTTAAAATATAGCATAAGACATATAATAAATAGATTGATGCCTTTATCTCTTGACACAAATTGTATAATACATAAAGTTCACATTAATGTACAAATGTATTATACAAACACAAGGACCAATGCCTCAGGACTAGGGCATTTCCAATAAGTCCTTTATTAACACTCGTAATTTTTTTGTGTAGTAACCAATGGCTACGAATAATACTTTATCACTGCTATCTATCCTGGAATGGGACAAGCTTTTTGGCCCTAACTTTTGGGACTGGTCTATGAACTTAAGGAAAGTTCTAAGACAAGAGTCTAAAGAGTATGTGATAGAAAAGCCTGTACCGACTGTGCCAACGGGAAGTAATCCATCGGCTGCCCAGCTAGAGGAATACTTGGCACATGTAAAGGATAACCGGATGTGACTTGCCTTATGTTGGCGTGCATGGTCCCCGAACTGCAAAAACAGTTTATGGACCATCAGGCCTTTGCTATGATGACAACTCTTAACGAGATGTTTTATGAGCAAGCTTCTCAGGAAAGGTACCTAATCAACAAGGCATTCCGCAGCTGTAAGATGGGGGCTGGGACATTTATGAGTGCATATGTGCTAAAAATGAAGGGCTATCTGGATAATTTAGCCCATCTCGGAACGCCTATCTTACGGGGGCTGGTGGTTAACACGATCCTGGCTTCCTTACCGGATTCTTATGATCAATTCATCCTGAACTTTTACAAGCAAGGGATGGACCGTACTGTTAGTGAGCTGCATTGGATGCTTTAGCTCACTGAACTATCAATCAAGAAGACTCCGCCGGTACTTAAGGTTAACAAGGGGAAACCTCCTCTTGCTAAAGGCAAGGCAAAAGCCAAGGCTAAAAAGGCTAAAGCCTAGCCTAAGGCCCATTCCAAGGATGTCTGCTTTGGTTGTAAGCAGACTGGACATTAGAAAAGATCATGTCCCAAGCTTATGGGAGAGAAAAGGTAGACATAGGGCATGTTCATCAGGTATATATATCATAGACATTAACCTCTGTTTCAACATCTTATGTATTGATACTAGATGTGGTTCTCACATTTGTTATAATGTGCAGGGACTTAAGAATAGGAGATCACTGGGATTAGGACAAGTGGGCTTGCGGGTCAGAAATGGAGCAAGGGTTGCTGCCATAGAGATCGGCGAGGACCAGCTTATGATGCCTAGTAGATTAGTTTTGTTACTGAAACTATGTTATTTTGTACCTGTTTTGTAAAGGAATATTATTTCTGCTTTAGTTTTGGATATTTCTGGATGTACATTTACTATTGGTAATAGTAAAAAGGGTTTATCTAGAAGAGAATTATTTTATGGAGTAGCTCTGTTAAATAATGTCTTTTATATCCTGGATTTAAATGAAACTAATCATGTCTATAATAGACATATGTAAAGGGTTAAGCCTAACAAACTTAATCCAGTTTACCTTTGGCATTGTCATTTAGGTCACATAAACAAAAAGTGCATAGCTAGGCTTCGCAAAGTTTGAATCCTAGGATCACTTGACATGGTGGCACTTGATATATGCACGTCTCGTTTACGAGGTAAAATGACTAATGCTCCTTTTAGCAAGTAGGCTGAAAGGGCCGCTAGCTTATTGGACCTAATACATTCAGATGTATGTGGACCTATGAACAAAGCAACCAGGGGTGAACATCTATACTTTGTCTCCTTCACAGATGATTTCAGTAGATATGGCTATGCCTATCTGATGAAATATAAGTCTAAGACCCTTGATAGGTTCGAGGGATTTAGGAACGAAGTATAGAACCAACTAGGCAGAAATATCAAGGCCCATCGGTTAGACCGAAGTGGTGAGCATATAAGCCTAGAGTTTGACTCATTTTGAGTGGGCATGGAATAGTTCCATCGCTCACTCCTCCAGGAACACCACAATGGAATGGGGTGCCCGAACGGAGGAATAGGACCCTGGTGGACATGGTCCGCTCAAATGATGAGTTATGCCTCTCTCCCAATAAGTTTTTAAGGATATGCTCTTGGGACAATGGCTCTCATCTTTAATTATACTCCGACTAAGGCTATGGAAAAGACCCCATTTGGAATATGGATGGGTAAGTTGCCCAATGTGTCTTTACGACAGATTTGGGGTTGTTATGCACAAGTCAAGAAATTGACTGTGAGCAAAACTAGAACCCAAAACTGACTAATGCCTGTTTGTGAGCTACCCTAGGGAAACCAAAGGGTATTACTTCTATAACCCCGCCGAGAACAAGGTATTCATGGTACGAAAGGGGGTCTTTCTTGAAAAAGGGTTTATTTCCAAGAAAGACAGTGGGAGCAATTTTGAACTCAAGGAAGTTCAAAGCTCAGAAACTCCTGAAAAGGATAACTCGGAGACTAGGGTGAAGCTTCCAAAGGTGGAAGCACTAGCCCAGGTCACACAAGGACCTAAAAGGTCTGTGTAGGGATCGTCAGGAACATGAGAAACATGGGTTTCTCATTTTTGATGATCACACTCTTTTTGTCTTGGACGAAGAAGAGCTCAAAACCTACCAGTAGGCTATAGCTAGCCCACTGTCTACCATGGTCGTGGATATGCAATCTATGTACGATAATCAAATTTGGAACTTAATTGATTCACCTCACGGTGCTAAGGTAATAGGTTGCAAGTGGTGCTATAAGCTATAGGCCGACAATGCCTTTAAGGGTGTGTATAAGAGGTATAGTAGGAGCATAATAACTTTCCTAGTATTATATATGGATGGCATCGACATACCAACACTACAAGGGTAATGTAGTGGTTGAGTAAGTGCTTCGCAACGAAGCACTTAGGCGAAGCTGAGACGATCCTAGGGATCAGGATCTACAGGGATAGATCCAATCGACTTCTAGGCCTAAGTTAGGCCAAGTACATAGAGATAGTTCTGAAAAATTCAGCATGGACCAGGCTAAGAAAGGTTTCTTGCCAATGGGTCATGGGTTGAAATTTAGTAAGAAGAACTGTCCTGAGACAAGGCATGACAGGGAGAACAGGAGATTGGTCCTATATGCTTCAGCTATTGGATCAATCAGGTACTCCTTGTTATGTACAAGACCTAATGTTGCCTTTACACTAAGTGTGACGAGCCAGATCCCGGGAGGATCACTGTTAGGCTGTCAAGGCAATTCTGAAGTACCTTAATCGGACTAAGGATAGCTTCTTGGTGTGTGTAAGTCAGGAAGAGCTGTCAGTTACTGGGTATACTGATACAAGCTTTCAGATCGATCAGGATGAATAACAGTCGCAATATAGGTATGTATTCATACTAAATGGTGGTGCTGTTGTTGGAGAGGCTCCAAGTAACCGACCATCACGGTTTCTATCACAGGAACTAAGTACATTGCAGCGTGTGAAGCAGCTAGGGAAGCTGTGTGGATCAAGAAGTTTATCTTGGAATTGGGATAGTATCAACTATCCAGGAACCAGTTGATATCTTCAGTGACAATGATGGGGCTGTTGCACAAGCTAAGTGCCCCAGTCACATATAAACATGAAGCATGTATTTAGGGAGTTTCACCTGTTGCGAGAAATTATTGAAGGGGTGACATCAGATTACAAAGCGTGGACACCAAAGACAATGTCGCAGATCTTTTGAATAACACACTTGGCTCTGCCTATGCATAACGGTTATACTAGATCTATAGGGATTAGACCCATGCCTAGTAGGTATTAGTGCAAGTGGGAGATTGTTGGAAATGCCCTAGTCCCGAGGCATTGGTGCTTATGTTTGTATAATACATTTGTACATTGATGTGAACTTTATGTATTATACAATTTGTGACAAGAGATAAAGGCATCAATCTATTTATTATATGTCTTGTGCTATATTTTAAATAGAGTATCTAATGGACATATCCATATCCATGTTGTCAAGTGTGAGGCACTTAGCAGTAAGACTGTGGATAGGCAAGACGATATGGCCATGAAGTCATTCGTAGTATGTTCCAATCATGGGAATGAATGGAACTAAAGACTATCATTAGCCTGTTTGTGTGGCAGTGTTTTACCAGTCATAGAACATGGGATGTCAACCAGGTTAATGGGTATATGCAAAAGGATATGGTACTGGATCGATCCACTTAATGGGAATCTACATGGTATAGTATCACAAATGATTCTCGTGTAGTACTTGTATAAGTCCTTTGATCGGACCATATGATGGTGCTGCATGTGAAGCGGCACACTTTGGTGTATGCCTAACAGGCCTATAAAAAGGTGCCAAGTATGGGTACGTTCGGGTGTGTCAGTAAGCATGGCAGTGCTATGGATATGTAGAAGGGAATGTCACTCAGCAGTTTACTGAGACGATATCATCGACCTCTTAATGAATGTTACTGATAAGAGTGTGGCCACACCCAAACAAGATTGGATCTTGTTTATGAGCATCAGTTCATTCGGGGATCAAGTAAATGTCCAGACACATACAGAGGGTGATCAACCATGCCTCTGTGTTGGACACCGATATCAGTGACATAGGACATACAAGTTCAAACTACAGGGTTATGGTGATAGTTTGACTGCTATCTCCATCTTAATTGGGGGCTGTAGTGGCTTGCTAGAGCCCACCTGTAGTTTATGGGCCTTCGCCCACTGCCAACATAAAGACGGACCCGTCGGATTATACACATTGAACGTCTGGACTTTAACTAGTTGGATTAAGTGTGTACTTGGAGTATACACGTTTGAAGAGAGAGAGATTTATTAATTATATTATATAGATCAATTGGATTGATCAAAATAATATAATTAACATTTATTTCGGCCTTCTCTTAATTAATTCAATGAATTAATTTATGAGATTATTTCCTAGGTGGAAATATTATAACATGTATAGGTTTACATGCATCTCATTTTATGTGTGTCTAATTTAATCCATTGATTAAATTAATAGGTCAAATGAATTTTAATTTCAATGTATGTAATATATTATATCGTATAATACATATGCAAACATGTTAAATTAAAGTTGCATTTGAAATTAATTAATTAAATCCATGGGATTAAAATTAAGCTTGGACTTTAAAGGAATAAAGTCTACATTGAGTGGGATATGTTGGCCGAAATCTTGCGTGGAATTGGTAAGAATGGTGAGTCATTTCATGGACAAAAATGATGATGACATATTCTTATGGACCAATTAAAGAATGGTGAGTCATTGGTATGACATAGATGTAGCAAAGTTGGACTTTGCTACCTTGCATATTTCTTTTCCTTATGGTAAGGAAATGATGAATGTGAGATCACCATTTTTTTTATGTTGGTCGAAATTCTCATGCATTTGGGCAAAGAATGATGAGTCATGGAAGAACTTTGGAGTTGTAAAGTTGGACTTTGCAAACTTGGATATTTTGTTTATTCTTGTGATAAGAATGAAAAGGAAAAATAAATATCTCATGCATTATCACTCTTGGCCAAATTATGGAGGGATGGAATGAGTCATCCTTTTGACTTTGAGTAGGAAAGTCTTTATTAAAGAAGAAGAAAGGGTGATGGTAAAGAAGAAGAAAGGGTGATGGTGAAAGGTGATGGTGAGTCACCATGATGAGTCATTGGTATTGACTCACTTTAATGCAAAGTTGGACTTTGCTCTTTTATGCATCATTACCTTTCTTTGATTGATATCTCGATGACTCATTCACTCTATTTTTTTAGCCGTGTATTTTACATTCTTTTGGAAAGAATGTTTTGCCTACTTTTGCTTTTATTTTTCTTTTGGAGAGAAAATGTGTGAAAGAGAGAGAAATTGCATTATTTCTTTTGGAAAGAAATATACTGGACAGCCATAACTTTGAGCTTGGCCGCCGCTTTTCTTCTCTCTTTCTCCCTCTCTTTGAAATCATCCAAGTCGCTAGCACGGGTTTCGGTCCGAGAGCCATTCGTGTATGCATCGTTGGAGGAAATCTACACTTGATTTCTGTAGTCCGCATCCGTCTCCTAGAGAGACTTTGTGGTAAGTTTTCGAACTTTCTCCTTATGCTTTTAGTTTTTGATTTCGACATCTTAAGCTCTTGGGACCGGATTCGAGGAAATCGATGTGTATTTCCACTTTTATCGATCGGTTTCCTGTGACGAATCCCAACAGAGGCATCTTTCAACAGCAGTCTCAATCGAGGCCTCCCTCGCCCTTACAAAAGCCTCATCTTCCTAGGACTGATGATCAATTTCCCGGTATGGGATGGCCACCCTACTACTACCAGGGATGTTTCTTCCCGAGTTGGGGGCTCCCTGAATATCATTCCCCTCATTCTCAACTAGGGCCTAGACCGGCTGACTAGTCTGGCCTGCAGTGGCAGTCATTGCAGCTTGCACTTGCTCTCTGATAGTAGCTTTAAACTGATCCGAATTCAGAAAAGCGGTATTTAATGCATTCATGTCAAAAGGCATCCCTCCACTAGATCCGTCTTGAGCCATTTCTATTTTGTTTGCTTCTTCTAACACAAACTGACTGTCAATTGGCAAAGAAGGCAACTGTCCCCCAAATTCTTGCTCTGACTCTGAATCTGAACTGACTCTAACCCCTTTCACAGTGACTGATTCTGTCTGAGCTGAACTGGCTGACTAGGACCTGATTCAACTCGTACTAGTCGCTTTGAAGTTTGACTCAAACTGCACATTCAGCATAGAGTTAGCATCGTGGATGGATGTCATGACCTTAGACATGACGCACTAAGTGACGTGTATGGTATGATTGTGGTGTGATCGTGGTTGAATGATGTTTCATGAATGATAATGAATGTGGCTTCCTTTCATTTCATCTTTTTTTTTTGGACATCCCAAGAATACCTAATACCAGGCAAGAGACAAAAAAGGTCACATGTGAGCCGACACATGGACAGAGGCTTGGTGCTTTTGGGGCACCTGGATGTTGTGAAATGGTCACGCGTGTGCTAACACATGGATAGAGTTTCGACACTTTTATAGTTCAAATGAAATGACATGAAGTGGTCACGTGGGAGTCGTCCCATGGACAGAGATTCAATGCTTTTAGGGCATCTTGGATGAGATGATGTTACAAGCAAGTCGTGTGTGGATGGAAACACAGACAAAGATTTGGCATTCGTGGAACACCTTGCATGATTTGGTAATATGGTGAAATGCCCCTATGTGTGTAATAATCCAACACTCGTGGAGTACCTCGAATGATTCATTAATGTCATGAAACGATCCGATGTGGATTGCGATACACAAGCAAGGCTTCGGCATCATCATAACACCAATAAATGAGCATGATGTCGTGTAATGATATCATGTGACCCGCTATATGAATATAGATCTAAGACCATTGTGGTCCTTTAGTGATGACATGGTATAGTGGAATGGCCAAGTGCAATCCGGTGCACGGGCTGAATAAGGGTAGTTTCGGGATACCCGATATGATATGAAATGACCATGATAGGCATTCATAGAACGTCCTTATAATAAATGCAATGAGATGATATGAATGTTTATGTCACATGAAATGCAAGTGGCTGCACAAAGATGTGGTTAGGATGCATGACACACGGGATGATGTCGTGTATGCTTTATGGAAATGTTGACATATGGGATGTACGTGGCACACAAATAAAATGTCGTGGCTGTGCGAAGACGTGGTTAGCATAAATGCAATACATATGTATATGTGTTGAAAATAGCTGTACGAAAACATGGTTAAAAATGGCACATGAATGATTATGCGTCTTTGATGTTTCGTGAAAATGTCAAACAAAATCCATCACAGAACAAACGTTAGCACATGCAACAATATGTTCACCCTTCCAACCTTATTCCTCCTTTTCGATTGGCATGCATTCTTCCTAGGTGTTGGGTCTCTTTAGCATCAATCGGGGATGCCAAAGGCGTACACTCAATGTCCAATTTCAAATTTGTGTTTTGGTAATCCTAGGGGAAGTTACTAAGCCATTATATATGGGCCAAAGTCAAACCAAGGGTCGTACAGGTTCCCATAGCTAATATACACTCCTCACCATAGAACATGATGTAAGGTTCATGCGGTGCTATGAGTGGTTTACTCCTTTGGGCGCCTCCAATTATATCGGAAGAGGTAGGTCACCTTCTTGAGTAAACCAGGCTGATCAGTGTGTTCAAGGGGTTGAGAAAAAGAAAATGTCATGATATGCAAGTGTGAATAAATATGGTACTATGAATTAGTAAATGACTACAAGTGAGGTTATATTTCAGTAGTTGTGTAAGTTCCTTAAGTTTTTTTAAAAAATGTTTTTAGGACAATTTTAACCTCCCCGGCGGAGTCGCCACTGTGAGCGAACGACCTTTTTAACAGCATAAAAGCGGAACGCGGCGAAGCGAACTGGGGAAAAAGAATCTAGATTTGAAGTTTTGTTTTGTTTGTGAAAATGGGTTTTGTGTCTTGTTTTAGGAAAACCATTGATTTGTTCAGAAATTCCTTTAGTAGAAAATATTTTCCCATTTTATTACTTTAAGAACTTCGAAACCTAAATTTGAAGATCAGTGATAGAATCACCACCCGGATCAGCTCATCCGGGAAATTCCGGTACAGCTCCCTACCGAGTGTAGACTGCCATACCTAATCCAGAGATTTAGGGTTCGGGCAACTTACCTATTCAACCTTGAGCTTGTATTTATTTTATAGTTTATATTACCATATTTATTTAATTATTATCTTTCTCTACCCAATTTTGTTTAATTATCAGTCGATACTCATACAGATGATAGAAATAAATTGCAGAAAAATAAATCATGCATCCGAATTATACAAAAATAATAGAGGCCGCTTATACGAGCAAATTGAATAAAAAGGAAAACTCTCGTCCTCACATTACAAGTGCCTAGAATACACGGATATCTAAAAGAAATTACAAATGCCTAAAATACACGAATTAATCTATTAAATACATTCAAAATAATAAAAAGGAAAAATAAAGGCTGCAAAACAGATAGTTAGTGCATTTTATATTACAAACACAAGCAGGACTCATGTTGTGACAAAATTTGGATTTTTAGGAACGAGGGCATGCATTTAGTGGATAGCGGGGTCTACTCGGCCAGTTGAGCCGGCTAGACCTGGAAAATGTTTTTGAAATGCCATGTAGGTTTTTATGCTGGAAAACAATTTTGGAAAATCATTTGGCTCGGTTTCATGAAAATTTCTTCGATTAGCGGGTCTGTTATCACGGAACTTGGGTTTCTGTTCGTGCGGGTTTCCTAATTTCAACAACCAACTAGAGTCTGAAAGCCGTAAACACACCAAAAACAGTTTGATTCTAAAAACAGCATCACACGATGACATCCGTGTGGGTCATCCCACGATTCTGTCTCCTTCTAGAAACTACAGCCGTTTGGTTATGGTTAGAGCTGTGCGGCTCAGGTTAAAGCCATGCGGCTATAACATCCACAGCCGTGCGGCTGTACCACCTAGAACCTGAAATCAGTTTTCTCGTTTTAAAAATCACTATATTGCTTGTTTTTGATGTTTCCTAAGGATTTTCATAGAGTCCGGGGGTCCGCTAATGCTGGACAATGGATCTGATTTGGATCGAACAACCCCGAGTCTCAGAAAATAAAAATTAGGAAAATCAAAAACCTTACATTTGCACCAATCGAAATCTGAAAACTGAGGTTTGTTAGTGCACAGATGTGTTTGGGCCGAAGTATATCTTAATAGAATGAACAAAATGGAAAATGGATTGCTTTCGGCCGATTCGAGGGCTTTTTCGAGTCTCTGCCTGGAGAAACACAGCCGTGCGGCTGAGTTCTAAGTAAACATATCCGTGCAGCTCTAGCTGGGCAATTAGTTTTCTGGGAATTGACAAAACAGAGAAGGAAATGCACGAAAACACAATAAACACAAGTTTAAGGCCTCTTAAAGTTTACCTTATTGTTGTTCCAGTGTATTGGACAATCAGAAACGGAATAAAGAGCCAGAATGCGCCTTGAATCCATAAACATTCTCAAAATTCTGAAAACAAATCCTGAATCAATCCGAAATGAACCCAAAAACGTGTCCGAACGAGTGTGCTATGATTAAGAACTCTCACTTAATGTTTTAGGTTCTCTTTTGGTCCTGGTTTTCAATCTTTTATGTTTTTCTCCTTCTCCTCTGTTTTTCTCTGTTTTTCACTCCCTTTTCTTTCTCTCAAATCTGATTTTCCAAGATTGATCCCCCCTTCAATCTGATTTCCCTTTTCTTTTCTCATCTGTCTATTCTCTAATTAATGAGCCACTAAAGGGATTTTGGCTGAGATCATTTCAGCCTCCCCATCAGCCAAGTTGTTCTGCTTTTTGTAGAGCAACTTAGTTGCCCGTCAGAGCCGCTCAGCTCTAAGTGTTAAAGCTGTGCGGCTCTGGCTCTACAGCCATGCGGCTATAGATAGAGCCGGGGCAGACTCCCTTAATTCCTACACTTACCTCTAAGCCCTAAAATCACTCGAAGGACCTTTCTTGGGGTTTTGGATCATGGATGGTTCGGTTTTCAGAGCATTTGAGGCATCCCAAGCGACATCCTGCTAATTCTTAAGTCCGACTTACGTCCATCTACTTAACATGTAATAAAGGATTCTTATCATGGAGGTCAGGAAAACCCGTGCTCATAATCTCTTTTGATGTTTTGAGGTTGTTTCAGGTGCGTATTCATTCCTTGATCAATAATTTTGGAAACAAAAATTTTTACCCCTTCGATCAAGAATGAATATGGACTAATATCTTGCCCTTTGATACTTGCAAGACATGAAACTACCTTTCTCGGGCTCAAATTGGTATAAAATAACTTTGAAAAACGAAAGAATGAAGACTTTGTAAAACAACAAACTACAGTGGTGCCACTGTAGTACTACAGCCACGCGGCTGTAGTGTTTTCAAACTATAGCCGCTAGGCTATAGTGGTGGGTAAGAGGTGGCTTTTAACAGCCACAAAGACATTATGGTAGCCATATCTTTACCTCCAAGGCCGAAAACCCTTATCTTCTCTTGTTGATTTTCTTGCCCCAAACCCTTACAAATCTTCAAAATCATGAGACAAAAGTTACGAGAGTCCTTAGACCTATTCCTCCTGCTCAACCCACCCCTCACATGAGATTTTCCATTCTGGAGGGGGATTTCTTTTTAGCCCATGAATCCACTGAGAGTGTTTATGGGTTAAAAGAGGACGATGAGTACTGCGGAGTAAAGATCGACGCTCCAGTACCTATCCGGCTCCAACACTCGAGCCATGCCTTCTTGAATCCGGTTAGTTTTCTTGGATTTTCCCCTTTTTTTCCAAGTTTTGAATTTCTGCAAAATTAGAGAAATTAGTCCATAATAGAAGAAATTGATGCTTGATTTGAGTAGAATATGCCCCCTAGGATGCTTGATTTTTTATTTGGGTTGAGATAGAATAAGATTTAACCAAAAATGGCCAAATTTATGGTTTGGCTGAAAATTTGCAGCTATAGTCACCCCATGGGTTGCTTATAGCTGCACGGCTATAGTCTGAAGATTATAGCCGCTCAGCTGTAAGCCCCTACAACTGGGCGGCTGTAGTTGGTAGATTCAGGGCAGCCATCTCTTTTGCTATTTTAAGGGTATTGCCTTAATTTTTATGATGCATATGCATTCTAATAAACTCCCTGATCATTAATTTTGTAGGCGAGATCTGGCCATTATGGTAGCGGATCTATTTTAGAGTCCTTGAGATGGTACATGTGGCTTCCCAATGGGGTGAAGGCGATTATGAACTCTACAGGCTTGCATCGACTGGTTCAGAGTATGACCATCACCACTCCTCGCACGAGCCAAGGACTCTTGGCCGTACTCTTGGAGAGATGGATGGATGCCACTCATTCATTCCATTTCCCATCCGGGGAGTACACCGTGACACCCCGAGGATCTCGTTGCTACCACCGGGCTTTCTTTCTCCGGGCAGGTGATACACTTTAATCATACTTTGGCATATAGCGACTACCATCCAGAGTTAGTAGCTATGCTTATCGGGATTGAGTCCCACGACAGTAGGATTCAATGTAGGAGTATCACGGTTTATTGGTTGAATCGGTAGGTGTGAGCACGGGTTTTTTCCTGACCTCCATGATGAGCATTCTTAGATTACTTGTAAAGCTGACAGATAGGAATAGAACTTGAAAACGACTGGATTGTTTCCCGGAGAATCTCAAATGTCTTGAAAACCAAGCTATCCGCTATCCGAAATCCCCAAAAAGGTCTCCCAAGCTGTTTCTAGGGTTTAGGGTGCGTGTCCGATTTTTGAAATTTTTGTCCCGGCTCTCGTTAGAACCACACGGCTCTAGTACAAACTAGAGCCATATGGCTCTAGTGGTCAAGACAAGTTGCTCGGCAAGGCAGAGCAACTTGCTTGACAGAAGGAAAGAGGGGCAAAATTTTCAGAAGTCAGGCGGTAGATTGATTAATTGAAATAAGTAGGGCAGAGAGATAAAAATAGAAAAGAAAAAAAAATGGAGGGGGGACTTTTGGGCAACCGAGAAAAACAAAGAAAGGAGGGAGAAGAAAGAAAGAAAAGAAATAGAGGGAAAGAAAAAGAAAGGGACCGAAATATTCCAAAGTCAGGAGAACCCAAAAACACTCAAGCAAAACCCTAAAACACATCCTTAAACATCAACAACAAATTCCTTAACCATTGCTCATTGATTCGAGAACGTTTTGGGTTGATTTCGAATTGTTTCGGATCATTTCGATTTTTGGTCGGTTGAGCATCCAGGGCAAATTCCAAGTTCTCAATCTGTTTCTTGACGTTCAAAGCATGAAAACAACATCAAGGTAAACTTTGAAAGGCCTTAAACCTGTTTGTATTGTCTTTTCTGTGCGTTTTCTTTGTTTTTACAACTTTGGGAAATCGAATTGCCCGAATAGAGCCAGGCGGCTGTGTTCATGATGAACAGAGCCAGGCGGCTCTAGTTCCCAGAGCCACCCGGCTTTGTTCTTCAGGGACAGATTCCCGGTTTGTCCCGATAGGCTGAAAACGGTCTGTTTTCCATTTTAAGCATTCTGTTGTGATTATTTTCGGCTCAAATCCATCCGTATGTTGTAATATTTTGGTTTCCAAATTTCTGTACGTATGGATATTAGGGTTTTCAGTGTTTCCCGGGTTTATTTTCTGAGTTTCGGGGTTGTTTTATCCGAATTTGATCCACAGTCCAGCATCAGTGGACCCCCGAATCCTACAAAATCCTCGGGAAATATGGAAAATGAATAAAACAGTTTTTCACAAATGTTTTTGGTGTGTTTATTGCATTTTGGACCCTAGATACCCACACGAATGGAACCCTGGATTCTGGGATAACAGACCAACGAAAAGAATGGAAATTTGCATGTAACCGAGCCAAACTAAAAATTGATTTTCCAGCACAAAAATTACAGGGCGTTTCAAAACCGTTTTCTAGGTCTAACCGGTCCAGCCGGTCGGGTCGACCCGGTTACCCCCTGAATGCATGCCCTCGCTTCTAAAAATCTCAATTTTGTCCTGCTGTGAGTCATATCTGTGTTCATAATATAAACTATGCTAACCATTCTATTTTGCAGCATTTATTTTTATTATTTTAGCTGTATTTAATAGATTCCCGTGTAAATTAGGCAGTTGTAATTCTTAGATCCTCATGTATTTGTAAAAGTGAGGATGAGGGATTTTATCTTTCATTCGATTGGTTTGTATAATCGGCCTCTACTATTTTCTTGTATATTTCAGATGTAGGCTTTGTTTTTTTGTAATTTATTTTCTACATTTTGCTTGAGCACGGGCTAGTAAAATTAAATGAAATTGGGTTAGAGAAAGATAATAAATTGAATAAATATGATAATATAAATCGTAAATCGAATACAAGCTTGAGGTTAAATAGGTAAGTTGCCCGAACCCTGAATCTCTGGATTAGGTACAGTAGTCTATGCTCGGTAGGGAGCTGTACCGAAATTTCCCGGATGAGCTGATCCGGGTGGCGACTCTGTCACTGATCTTGAAATTCAGGTTTCGAGGTCTTTAAGTAATAAAACGGGAAAATGTTTTCTAGAAAACAAATTTCAAAACAAATAAATGATTTTACCTAAAGCAAGATAAACAAAACCCGTTTTCCAAAACATCACCAAGAACCCGATTTTTGAAAACTGCCTGGTTCGCTTCGCCGCGTCTCACTCCTTTTTCAGGTCGTCCGCTCACAGTGGCGACTCTGCTAGGGAGAATAAAAGTTTCTTAAAAAGTTTTTCATGAAAACTTAAGGAACTTAGTCAGCTATTGAAATATAACCTCGCTTGTATTCATTTATCGATTTGTAAATACCATATTATTCATACCTTGCATATCATGACATTTTCTTCTTCTCAACCCCTCAAATACACTGATTAGCCCTGGTTTACCAAGAAGGTGGCCTACCTCTACCACCAGGATTAGAGACACCAGACGTGGTAAACCACTCATAGCACCGCATGACCTTACATCGTGTTATACGGTGGGGAAGTGTATATTTGCTATGAGAGCCTGTACGACCCTTGGTTTGACTTTGGCCCACATGTAATGGCTTAGTAACTTCCCCTAGGATTACCAAAACATAAAATTAAAATTGAACATCGAGTGTGCGCCTTTGGTATTCCCCGTTGATACCAAAGAGACCCAACACCTAGGAAGAATGCGAGACCAATCGAAAGGAGAAATAAGGTCGGAAGGGAGTGCATATGTTTGTGTGTGCTAATGTTTGTTCTGTGTTGTTTTTCCTTTTAACTTTTCATAAAGCATCCAAAATGCATAATCACTCACGTGCCATTTCTAATCACATTTTCGTATAGCCTTTTTTTACACATATGCATATGTATGGCATTTGTACTAATCACGTCTTCATGCAGCCATGACATTTTACTCGCGTGAAATATACATACATCTCGTGTGCCAACATTTCTATAAAGTACACACGACATCATCCTGTAGGTCATGCATCCTAACCACATTTTTCTGCAGCCACCTGCATTTTGTGTGACATACATATTCATGCCATTTCATTCCATTATATCTATTAAGGGACGTTCTGAGAATGCCTACCACGGTCATTTCACTTCACTCCATCCAAAACTAACCGTAGTCCACCTGTGCACCTATTTGCACTCGACCAATTCACTACATCATGTCATTCATTAGAAAATCACAAAGATTTTAGGTTTGTTTATGTGGCAAGTCACACAACAATATAACACTATGTCATTTCCATTTCATATTCGTTTGTTGTTTGTGTCACAGTGATGCTGAAACTTTGCTTGCGTGTAATCCACATCGGACTTGTTTCATAACATTAATAATTCATCCGAGGTATTCTGTGAGTGCCGACTTATTATGCACATAGGAACATTCCATAATATTATCAATTCATGCAAGGTGTTCTATGAATGCCGAGCCTCTGTCTGTGTCCCTGCACACGCGTGACCTATCTGCAACATCACTTCATGTTAGATGCCCCAAAAGCATCAGAACCCTGTCTGAGGAACGGTTTCCACGTGACCATTTGATGCCATTTCATTGTGACCTACGAAGCATTGAAACTTTGTCCATGTGATAGTGCACATGTGACCATTTCATGACACCCATTAGGTGCCCCGAAAGCACCAAACCTCCATCTGTTTGTCGGCTCACGCATGATTTCTTTTGCATTCTCTTTTGCATGACATTAGGCATTCTTAGAACATCCGGAACAAAGAGTCGCATTCATTATCATTTTCATTCATGAAGCATCAATACGCACAATCATTCATGTATCATTATAATCATATCTTTATGCGGGTACTTTCAAAACATCGACATATGTACGACACTGCCTCTAATCACATTTTCATGCAGTCATTTGCATTTTGTGTGACATATACATACACATCATTTCACCTCACCTAATTAGGGATGTGCCGAGTGTGCCCTTCACGCTCATCTCATTTCATGACATATCGGGTGATCCAAAATCACCCGTGTTCCGCCAATGCACTGGAATGTACTTGGCCATTTCATTATATCACGCCATTCAGAAGAAGACCACAATGGTCCTAAGTTTGTTTTCGTGTGGTGAATCACACGGCGTCATTCCATAGCAATATACTCATTCATCATAAGTGTCACGGTGATGTTGAAATTCTGCTTGCGTGTCGTGATCTATATTAGATCATTATTTCATTATTAAATCATCCAAGGTACTCCCCGAGTACCGGATTCGTATACATATAGGGACATTTCATGACATTGTCAAATCATGCAAGGTGTTTCCTGAATGTCGGACCCCTGTCCGTGTTTCAAGTTACACGTGACATATTTATAACATCATTTCATATCGTATGCTTCAAAAGCATCAAAACTCTGTCTGCGGGATGGATCCCATGTGACCATTTCATGCCATTTCATTGACCTATGAAGCGTCAAAACCCTGCTCATGTGTTGGTACACACATGACATTTCACGATAATTCATTAGGTAACCCAAAGGCATCAAATCTTTGTCCGTGTGACAGCTCGCACGTGCCCTTTTGCATGGCATTGGGCACTCTTGGGACGTCTAAAACAAAGGAAACCAAAATACAAAGATACATTATCATCATGCTTGTCCCCATTCACGAAACATCAAACATGTGCAATCATCCATGTGTTATCATGATCACATCTTTATGCAATCATTTTCAAGACATCAACATATGTATGACATTGACCCTAACCACATCTTCGTGCAGCCATGACATTTTATCCGTGTTCTGTACACATCTCATGGGTGACATATGCATTTGCTCCTTGCACACACGACATCATCATGTATGTCATGCATCCTAACCACATTTTTCTGCAGCCACCTGCATTTTGCGTAACATACATGTTCATGCCATTTCATTTCATTATGCCTAATAAAGGATGTTCCAAGGATGCCCCATCATGATCATTTCATTTCATAATGGATGTCCCAAATCTATCTGTGTTTTGCCTGTGCCCTGGTTTGCACTCGGTCTTTCCGCTATGCCATAACATTCACTAAGAGACCAAAATAGTCCTAGATCTGTTTTCGTGTGGGGAGTCACATGACAAACATTGCACAACATTTCATCCATCCATCATTGGTGTCACAGGGATACCGAGATCTTGCTTGTGTATCGTGACCCACATCGGGTTGCTTATAACACTATCGAATCATCCAGGGTACTCCATCAGTGCCCGGTTACTACACATATAGGGGCATTCCATAACATTACTAAATCATGCAAGGCATTCCACGAATGCTGGATCTTTGTCCGTGCCTCAAGTTTCACATGACCCATCAATAACATCATTCTATATTGGATTCCTCAAAAGCATCAGAACTCTATCCGTGGGATGGTCCTTACGAGACCATGTCATATCACCTCATAGGCCCACAAAGTGTCGAAACCTTATCCATGTGTCGGCCACACACGACCATTTCACGATATCCATTAGGTGCCCCAAGGATACTGAGTCCCTACCCGTGTGTCAGATCACACGCGGCCTGTTTGCATCACCTTCACCTTTTACATAGCATTGGGGCATCCGCGGAACATCCAAAATAAATAAAAACAATGAAGTCATTTTTGTTCTAGTCTTCATCTATCTGTCATCATCCAACCACGACTAAGTCACATTTCATTCATACATTTAGCCGTTTAGGTGCTCCCCGAGCACCGAAACGCTATTTGTGTGCCCAGCACACCATCTTATTTCATATCATCTCATTAAAACCCAAGGTACTCCCTGAGCACCAAAAATCCACTCGCACCCCAAGTGCGAACTCATATCATGTCATTGCATAAAAGCATAAGGCACTCCCCGAGCGATGAAACTCGACTTGCATGCCAAGCATGCCATTTCATATCATTCCATCGCATAGAAGCCCAAAGTGCTCCTCGAGCACCAAACTCTTCCTATGCACCAAGCGTGAACTCATCTCATTTCATCGCATAAAAACCTAAGGTGCTCCCTGAGCACCAAAAATCTACTCGCGCCCCAACCACTAACTCATATCATGTCATTGCATAAAAGTATAAGGTGCTCCCCGAGGGCAGAAACTCGACTTGCATGCCAAGCATGCCATTTCATATCATTCCATTGCATAGAAGCCTAAAGTGCTCCTATGCGCCAAGCACGAAGTCATCTCATTTTATCACATAAAAACCCAAGGTGCTCCACGAGCGCTGAAAATCTGCTCGCACTCCAAGCGCGAACTCATTTCATATCATCTCATAAGAATCCAAGGTGCTCCCCGAGTGTCGAGGTGTCGTCTATGTGCTAAGCACATCTCCTCATTCCATGTCATCCATGGATCCAAAGGTACTTCCCAAGTACCGAAGTAACGCTCATACACCACACGTATGCACAAACCTATAGTATTCAATCCCTTTGCAAGTCATATCTTGCTTCGATCCGTGGGCACCCCCGTGTGTCATTTTAGCCCCGGGTGCATAATTATGCACCCTATCTCAATTCCTTCACAAGTCATATCTTGCTTCGATCCGTGGACACCCCCGTGTGTCATTTTAGCCCCGGGTGCATAATTATGTACCCTATCTCAATTCCTTCGCAAGTCATATCGTGCTTCAATCCGTGGACACCCCCGTGTGCCATCTTAGCCTCGAGTGTATAATTATGCGCCCTATCTCAATCTTCTTTGTAAGTACCACTTGCTTCGATCCGTGGACACCCATGGGTGTTGTTTTATCCCAGTGGCATATATTTATATGCCACGCTTTACTTTAGAATGCATCATCTCCAACAGTCTTTATGGCATTTATCCATTTTCATTCTTGGCTTTGCATACACTTGGTCAGTTCCGAATGGCATAGCATGGCATGACATTACATGACATCATATGTGCAACTCACCATTCATACATGTACACGTTGCATTGCATACTCATGCATACATCATTCCCTATTTGGTATCTATCACGCATGCGCCTGTCGACACTAACAAGTGCTCTTATCAGGGGGAAGGGGAAAAAACCTTGGAAACGGCCAACCCAATGAGCTTCAACACCATAACAGATATTATGGAGGACTATGTCGCTCCATCACAGTTTCAAAAGGCAGTCAGGGGAGAAGTGGTAGCGATGTTGAGGGAAATGCTAGGGGATGATCTTGGCAAGGTAGAGAGACTGACGGCAAGGTGCACTGAGTTGGAAGCACGGGTGGCAGTGCTCGAAGGAAGAATAAGGGATATGGCAAGCAAGGACTCCAATGTCGATACTGATAAGAAGCAGAATGCCCAGATTTTTTACACTCACTCTCGACACCTCGGAAGGCCCTCTCACCAGGACTTGGGCTTACCAAGGTTGACCGATGAAGTAGAACTAAAAGGGCCTCTTGACAGCAGTGCCAACACTAACCCTGTTCTACGACATATCCAGAACCCGCCTCCCGAAGATAGTGGAAAAATCCATATCCTCTGGGCCTCACTCGGTGAACAGGCTATTTGCCATATGCAGAAAGATGGGTTTGCTGCAGAGTGTCAGGCCGTATGTAGGGCTAACACCAGAACAGAATGGTAACTACTGTAACTATCATATGATAGTAGGCCACCAGACCAATGAATGTGTCGCTCTGCGAAGAAGGATCCAGAAGCAAATCGACGAGGGAAAATTGAGAGTCCCATCTACCTCTGATAAGCGACCAGGGGCAATTAGGGAGACCACCAAGGAAGTTCCTCAAGCTTCTCAGGGAGAGGAGTATGATGAAGAACTACAAGGTCTGGTTTGATAAGAGTGGGGCAATGACATCGAAGATGAGACAGTGACTGGACAGAGAATGACTAGATGCTATGAAATCAATAACCTTGGAGGCTTCCTTCTTGTAGGGGACTCATTTTGTTTGTAAGGTGTATTAAAATCATTTTGAATGTGATGTGTTTTGTCATCTTCTTCTTACTTGTGTGGTGATTGCATATACATGGTATTATGCATGCATTTGATCATCTAAAATGACATATCCGATATGCAAAATATCAACCCAAAACCTATTATTGATACTCAAAATCAAAATCTAAAAAATCCAGTCCCAAGCCTAATTCCTTATCCAAGAAAGTACCCCATGCCAAAACCCCAGAGCTAACATTCCAAACCCACTAAAATCTCCAACCCATAGGGAATTCAAATGGCTTTCATCATCCTCATCACCTATCATATGGTAAAACTCTGATGTAGTTCTTAGTCGTAGTGCATATATTATTCTGTTCATACGGCATTCATGTGCACATGACATCACGCATGTATTGTTCATCCAAAAAGACATATTAAACAAGCATGACTTGCATGAATTTGAATGCAGCGGGAAAACTAACAGGTGGATGTGGCTTGGATTCAGTCTTAAAAAAAAACAAAAGAAAAAGTGCAGATGGAAGGCTTATTCTCTCCCTTGCAGTGAGATTTTGCTCCAAACTTACGGTCTTGCCAACTTCTTTCATAGATACATGACCTTACCAATCTCTCATGTTGTTACAATTGTGGCACAAACAAAGTTAAACCCAAAAGCACCTGAATTCTCCCCGATCGGTTACCAATTAACCTGTCACCTTCAAATTAACCCACTTCTTCCTTTGTTTCCACTACCAAATTCCAATCTCTCCATCTGCTACTCTTATATTTCCTTCTTTCTTGTTTGTACCGTTTTCTGATTCTTCCTATCCAAATAATGAAACCCTAGTAAACCTTATTGAGTGCTTGATGAATTCGAGGGTGACCCACCTATTCCATGAAGTGCCGGGATGGAGAGTTAAGGCAACGGAGAAAGAGAGTAAAGAAAGATCGATGCAGACAGAAGTCTTTTCCCCTCTCATGCATAGCCGCTATAGCTGACACTGGAGTGCCTCCACTCCCCAATTTTCCATCACTATTAGATTTTTATACCCTTTTTGTGAAATACTTGAACTTTCATGTCTTCAAATCCAAAGCACTTCCCTCTTCCAACCTTTTCCACACCTTCAACACCTTTTTTCTTCCGTTTACTTATGAGCCGCAAATATCTATTTGATGAAACCCCTTTTCATCCTCTTCCCTGAACTGATTCCGTGAAGCCTCATTTTCCACCATCAATGGCTTCTAACAAGAAATTAGACCCCAATTCTGTTCCATGCTGCACCATCCTATCACCAGAAAGGCGATGGGACAGGTGGTTACAGCACGGCCTCAACCTAAACCCATGCCACTTCTCTTCAACCTAATCCCCTAAACTAATTGCTTTGCGTCCTTAGACGACAAGGAAGGCTTTGATTTCATGATAGAGAGAGGATCTGAATATAAGTCTACCTTAACTGAGCTGAAGATTGCCCATGCACAAGCAGCTAGTGATGGAACTCCTGGATGAGCACTGATGAAAGAGAATGAGAGTAATAATGAGAAATCAGTGTCAAACTTTGATTTCTTATGCATTCCTATTGTTTTCAAAAACAAAGTGAACAAAGGGTATGCATTTGTAAATTTCACAAACCCAAAAGCAGCATGCCAACTTCAACCAGCAGTTCACAACAAGAGATGACCACCGTTCTTGTCCAGCAAAGTTTGAACTAAGGCCTATGCTATGCCTTAGAGAAAAGAGGAACTGGAGAAGCACTCTGAGAGGTTAATATTTAAGTGTGAAAGGGATGATTATCCACCAGTAACATTTAGTCCAATAAGGGATGGTACAAGGGGTTTTGTTGGGCAAAATGCGATAAGGAAAGTAGATGACTGTCACCAGACCTTGTGAGTCCTTGCTTAGGGCAAGTGGTGGGATTCCTTCCCCTGTCTAAAGTAAAAAGAGATTGATGTTAACCTTGGCAGGAAAACAGGCCTGATGATCAGAAATTTACCAAATTAGTTTCAAGGACACGATCTGCTACAAATTCTGGTCAGTAGAGGAAAACAAGAATAAGTCCAAAGGGAAGTTTGCTTATGATTTCCTCTATTTGCTTGTGGACTTCAAGACTAGGGGAAATTCTAGTTGTGCATCCATGAACTTCACCAACAGTGTTGGAGCAACCAGGTCTACAAAGCTTTCAACAATCATGAATGGGATGACCCCATCAATAGAAAGACTTGCAAAGCCTGATGTGCTAACATTCAGGGGAAAGTTGCATTTACCAACCGTTTCAAGAATTCAGTCTTCAGCTGCAACAGAAGTGACTACTTACTAATGTTCCTTTCACCTCCCAAAAATGGTGTGATTTGCAACAGGGCTATTGTGATTGGCAGACATAGGGAAACCACAATTAACTCAAGTCATTCTGAATCAGGCCATACTTTGAAGGACTGAAAACTATGCCCATCTTCGAGGACTACGCATAAGCTGGAATCTAGGATGAATTGAAAACATGAATACAGCTTCAGACCCTTAGAGAATTCAGTGGTTAATTGACTCCATCTCAGGTTGTTTGCTTACAAAGACAACTCCATCCAGTGATCGGCTATATACCTTATTGACCTGCCTTTAACACGTCCCCAGTAGAGTCCTAAAAAAAATTCCAATATGGAAAACCGAAAGGATAGATTAGTAGCATTAGAGGGCTCCATTTGAAACCAGAACCACGAGTCAAATCATCCTAATGCATTCCCATTCATCATGTCATAGATGTTTCATGTTCTGTTTTGATGTTCAATATGCATACATCCTGTCATTGCATATAAATGTCCATATACAGGTTGCCGCACGTAGCAAACCAGATCTGATAAAGTGTTTTACAGCCAAACACCCCGAACATAAACCTCTAACACTAGGGACATGTAAAGGCCAAGCCATCATCAAGGATAATACTCTCACAACCCTCGGGGAACATATATTGAGGCGCACTTTTCAATCCTAAAGCAAGCCAGTGCGAAGAAACCTACTCGACTGGAGTGCCCATGCATAATTTTTAGTCCAAAAAAAAAAGAAGACAATAATCCCTAGGAAAGAATTTCTAGCACGGAAAACCAAAAGGACGTGTTGGTAACAAGAAGAGAGCAACGATCAGAGTCAGAGTTACTTTTTAACCTCCCTATCTTATTCATTCTGATGTCATCATAATGATATTAAGCATGTTCGATCTCTCGCTTAGATGTTCATATTGTATACATCGTGCCATTACATATAAACACCCATTAGTAGGCCATTGCATCCAAACCCACAACGGTTCCAGTGAAATTACTATTACAGATGGCAACTCCTGGCCCGGGAATATCGTCCCCAGCAGGGTTGTCCCTAGCAGAGTCATTAGCAGAATGCAATACAAGATACAAAATCTAATTCTCATTTCCCCACTCAAACAAACAGACCATCCCTTAGCAAAATAGGTACCAAGTCTATGGTGCCGATGTATCAAACCCGCTAGTACAATTGATTAGAAAGATAAGGAGAATACTAGGGTAAGCAAGCTCGGCTTGGATGCATACCCAAATCTGGGAAGAAGCATTCGTCTGTCTTAGTAGGGCAGATAGAACGCACTGAACCTAGATGAGTTAGGATCCCCAGCAGATCCCCAGTAGCGTCACCAGCTAAGACAATCCCCACTGAGTCAGCATCCCCAGTATGGAGAACTTCCCATAAAACCTAAATAGGTCAAGGTTCCACATAGAGTCCCCAGCTAAGATTGTCCTCATTAAATCAGGATCCCTTGGCAGATCCCCAGCATATCCCCGACATGGCATCCAGCCAAGATATTCCCCACAGAAGATCATCGGAAGTCATAAATCCCTTCCCCAACCTCGTACGGATACCAAGCATAGTGACATAATACCATGTTGCATACATGCATACACTACAATCATGCACGCATTCATGCATACATGCATCAAACAACAACTCATCTGTATTTATTCTTGATCGAAGGGGTAAAAATTTTTGTTTCCAAAATTATCGATCAAGGAATAAATACGCGCTCTTGCATACAATTTTGTTAAGACACTCCACAATCATTGGGTTGTCTCGAGTCAAGATCCCTCCTGAGACAAAAAAGATTTAATCCATGGGCACCCTCAGAGTCATAGCATGCAAATCAGAGCTATATGACTCCAAATCTCAGGTATGAAAAATTCTCCAATTATCAGAATATTCATTCACGCCAATATAATCCTGAGAAGGGTATTTCTTGCCTTTAACAGGTTCTGGGGGCAAAACAACTCTTATATCATTCTTCACGGGCACACTCCACCGCAGTGAGTCGACTTGGAACCACGGCTGGCATCCCCAACAAAGGATGCTAGGTATGTTTCCTTTTCCTTTCTCACTCCATCCCGAGAAAGGTATTTCTTGCCTTTAACAGGTTCTGGGGGCAAAACAACTCAGCCGTATTTATTCTTGATCGAAGGGGCAAAAATTTTTGTTTCCAAAATTATCGATCAAGGAATAAATATGCGATCTCGTATCATTCTTCACGGGCACACTCCACCGCAACGAGTTGACTTGGAACCATGGCTGGCATCCCCAGCAAAGGATGTCAGGTACGTTTCCACCTATCCAGCCTCGTTGCCACATAGCAGAGGAAAGAAAAGTTACAGTTATTTCAACCTCTTGGTCACATGGGAGAGGAAGAAATGCCTATCGAAGACAAATTACAGTTCACTCTGCCTCTTCACCACATAGGAGAGAAAGCAGAATTGAACGGTACACTCCACCACAAAGAGTAGCCAACACGGGCACACTCCACTGTAGAGAGTCGACTTGGAACCATGACCAGCACTCCCAGCAAGGGACGCTAGGTATGTTTCCTCCTCCTTTCTCACCGCGCTCCCAGTCACGAGACCAAACTCAATCTAGGCTACATAGCCAACCATGAACCGAATTTGGTCCCGCGAGGGGTAGCCTGTGAGCACGGGTTTTTTCATAACCTTCATGATGAGCATTCATGGATTACCTGTGAAGCTGATGGATAGGAATAGAACTTGAAAATTACTGAAATGTTGCCCAGAGAATCTCAAATTTCTTGAAAACCAAGCTATCTGTGATCCCAAATCCCCGAAAAGGTCTCCCGAGCTGTTTCTAGGGTCTAGGGTGCGTGTCCGATTTTTGAAATTTTTGTCCTGGTTCTTGTTAGCACCACACGGCTCTAGCCTTTAAGCTAGAGCCGAGTGACTCTAGTGGTCAAGACAAGTTTCTCTGCAAGGCAGATCAACTTGCATGACCGAAGGAAAGAGGGGTAAAATTTTCAGAAGTCAGGCGGCAGATTGATTGATTGAAATAAGTAGGGCAGAGAGATATAAATAGAAAAAAAAATGGAGGGGGGACTTTTGGGCAACCGGGAAAAACAAAGAAAGGAGGGAGAAGAAAGAAAGAAAAGAAGTAGAGGGAAAGAAAAAGAAAGGGACCGAAATATTCCAAAGTCAGGAGAACCCAAAAACACTCAAGCAAAACCCTAAAACACATCCTTAAACATCAATAACAGATTCCTTAACCATTGCTCATTGATTCAGAAGCCTTTCGGGTTGATTTCGGATTGTTTTGGATCATTTCGGTTTTCGGCCGGTTGAGCATCCAGGGTAAATTACAAGTTCTCAATCAGTTTCTTGATGTTCAAAGCATCAAAACAACATCAAGGTAAACTCTGAGAGGCCTTAAACCTGTTTGCATTGTCTTTTCTGTGCGTTTTCCTTGTTTTTGCAACTTTCGGAAACCGGATTGCCCGAATAGAGCCGGGTGGCTGTGTTCTTCATGGACACAGCTGCACGGCTGTGTTCATGCTGAACAGAGCTGGGCGCCTCTAGTTCCCAGAGCCGCCCGGCTCTATTCTTCAGGGACAGATTCCCGGTCTGTCCCGATCGGCCAAAAACGGTCCGTTTTCCATTTTAAGCATTCTGTTGTGATCATTTTCGGCTCAAATCCATCCAAATGTTGTAATATTTTGGTTTCCAAATTTTTGTACGTATGGATATTAGGGTTTATGTGACAACCCCGACCTCGGTAAGCGTGCAAAGGCGGAATTCAATGCACGAGATCGGTAATCATCGAGCAAACCAACTATCTAACTATATAAATTGAGCCTTAAAAATGCTAAGTAATGAATAAATAAATAAATAAATATCCTTACAAACCATTGTTAAGCAATAAATGAATAAATGAAATAAAGTCTAGTAATATGCCCAACTATAGTAGCTAATGCCTAAAAAGAATCCGTCCACTCGCCCAAGTCCCATCACGACACAACAATCACACGTCAAGCATCGGCATGGGTACCTACAAAATCTGAAAAAAAAATGGTCGCCACTTAGTGACGAGTAACTACAGTGTCCATATTCGAACACCTAAAACCGAATAGCTTGAAAATAAGGCAAAAACAAATTGAAATAAAGCTGAGCGAGTAAAACAGTTTAAATAATAAAACAAGAATAAAGTAAAGCGAAGAAAAAGAGTTTAAACTAATTAAATTAAGAAACATGATACGAAATCAAACCAACATTGGTATAAAAATCTAATGATAAAAAAAATCAGTCTCGGATATAAAACTCATCAGTCAATTTCTCAATCCAAAATCGCCAACGAATAGCAAATAGGTCGGACGCTCGGGAAAAAAAAAACGCAGTCCCCTAATCCCACAATCAATCAAAAAGTCTAAGCTGGCCAACTCTCCCATTTACGAGGGAAAAACCGCAGTCCACTCGCCTAATGAGAACGACTAGACCGCCTACTCGAAAAACCGCAGTCAAGCAGGTCCATCATTGGACAAATACCAATGAAGAGGTCTATGACCACTCAATCGAAAAACCGCAGTCGAAAGAGTCCATCATTGGACAAATACCAATGAAGAGGTCGGACCACTCACAAGAAAAACCGCAGTCAAGTGAGTCCATCATGGGCCAAGTGCACCATGAAGAGGTCAAAAATATCACAAGGGAAACACTGTCCATATGCCAGAAAAACCGCAGTCCGGCAACTCCCATATGCAATCGTGTATCAAAAACCAATTTTCAAACCAATCTCATCAAATCAACATTAGGGTGCCACTTTAGGCTTAACCCAAAATCAACATCAAATCCAAGGACCAAATGTCCAAAACATGCCATTATAGGCTATTCTTCCTCAATATAAAACCAAAAGACCAAGTGTCCACATAAACCAATTCAGTTCATCAAAAATCCACCAAGTGTGGTATAAAAACATCCTTAATCCAAAACACCAAATATGGCAGATCCACTGCCTGAATTTCAAAACAGTATAAACCATATGAAAACTCTTCCAAAAATTCTCAAAATTTTAAGGAACCAAGTTCAATTTAATACACACAAAATGCAATTCGTTTCGTGTCATTCGGATAAGTGTACAAAAAAATATAGGCCAAACAGTGAGGCTGTCCCGAAAACAGGGCAGGCAGCAGGTCAGGAAAACAAAATTCAGAATAAAATAGTTGCACTTGTCCAAAAATCATGAAATAATTCAGGGAGCAACATAGCATTATAATCTTCAAATACCAACTGGAATTTCATGAATTCATTAACCAGAGCAAAAGTTAAAAGCGTCCAAAGATTACTGATCACAGATTCCTGGAAACAGAGCACCAAATTTTACACTATCTTAAAATCAGTATAACCCCAGTTTACCATCATAATTAGAAGAGAAAATATAAAGAACTTTTGTAGTTCATAATCTCAGAAAAATTTTTCAAGTGGTTTCATGTAAAAATTCGAAGTACACAAAAAGATATGAATTTTCAAACATTATAGGTCAGTGCTGAAAACAATCAGGGGCAGTTTCAAGCAACAGATTTGGGTGAATTTTTAGGACATGAAAACCAATGAATTTTGACATGGTTTCTTCTACGAATTTTCAGTTTAACATGTTATCTAAAACATATAAAAATTTCAGAAGTTTCTGAGAACCAGAACCTATTTAAAACGAATTTAGAAAAATGTTGTGCAGGCTGTCCAGCAAGGGTATTCTATCAAACACCTTATGTGCAAGTTTTTAAATCATCATACCAGTCCTATAATTCGAATTCTATCAACCCAATTGACCAAAATCAGTAAACAAATCATGCCAATTCAAATTCTAGCAATACCAATCAAGTTATTACAATTAATTTAATCAATTCCAACATAAAAAAAAAACATAAAAGCCCTAATTTCTACCATTCAACCCTAAGTGTAGGAGTATGGATAGAGTAGTTACCTTTGATTGCTAAGTCCTATTGCTCAAATTGATGATCCAAGGGAAGAATTAAAGGTGTTGATGGCCAAATCCAAGGAGCAAATCAAACCCAAAACCAACTTCCTAACAATTGTTGAACAAAAAGTTTAAACCCTAAATTCTTTGTCATGGTCGAAACTTTTAACAAGGAAAAGGGAGGGGAATACCTTGAATTGAGCTTCTAAACCTCAAGTATGCAATGAGAACAATCAATGAAGGGGTGTGGTAGAGGTAGGAGGTAGAAAATTTGAGAGAGGGGAAGGTGGGATGCTTGGCCGAATTGCACACACAAGGGAGAGGGGGAGATGAGCTTTAGTGTAGTTAGGACTTTATGTTGTAGAATGAGTGTGAATTAGGTTAAGGAGGGATTAAATAGAGAGGGATTATGATAAATACAAGTTGGCCGAAATGTCTAAATATATTAGTCCTAAAATATATAATTTTCCTAACCCCAAAATATTCACAAAATTTAATCATGTTTAAAGATGCATTTAAATATAATAAGCTTAAGGTATTAAATTAAATTAATTAATTAAGCCTAAAAATATTAAATGCCATAAAATTAAAATAATGAGAATAATTTATTTAATAAAAATAATGGTGAAAAATATTATTAAAATATTCGGGGTATTACAGTTTACGTACGGATATTTTCTGAGTTTCGGGGTTCTTTTATCCGAATCGGATCCACAATCCAGCATCAGCGGACCCCCGAATCCTAAAAAATCTCCAGAAAATATGAAAAATAAATAAAATAGTTTTTCACAAATTTTGTTGGTGTGTTTATTGCATTTTGGACCCTAGATGGATGTTGAGTTTAGGAACCCACAAGAACGGAACCCTGGATTCTGGGATAACAGACCCATGAAAAGAATGGAAATTTACATGTAACCGAGCCAACTGTTTTCTAAAAATTGATTTTCCAGCATAAAAATTACAGGGTGTTTCAAAACCGTTTTCTAGGTCTAACCGGTCCGACCGGTCAGGTCAACCCGGTTACCCCCTGAATGCATGCCCTCGCTCCTAAAAATCCCAATTTTGTCCTGCTGTGAGTCCTATCTGTGTTCATAATATAAACTATGCTAACCATTCTGTTTTGCAGCATTTATTTTTATTATTTTGGCTATATTTAATAGATTCCCGTGTAAATTAGGCGGCTGTAATTCTTAGATCCTCGTGTATTTAGGCGTTTGTAAAAGTGAGGATGAGGTTTTTTATCTTTCGTTCGATTGGTTTGTATAATCAGCCTCTACTATTTTCTTGTATATGTTGAATGTATGCTTTGTTCTTCTACAATTTATTTTCTGCATTTTGCTTGAGCACGGGCTAGTAAAATTAAATGAAATTGTGTTAGAGAAAGATAATAAATTGAATAAATATGATAATATAAATCATAAATCGAATACAAGCTTAAGGTTAAATAGGTAAGTTGCCCAAACCCTGAATCTCTGGATTAGGTACACTAGTCTACGCTCGATAGGGAGCTGTACCAGAATTTCCCGGAAGAGCTGATCCGGGTGGCGACTCTGTCACTGATCTTGAAATTCAGGTTCGAGGTCTTTAAGTAATAAAATGGGAAAATGTTTTCTACAAAATGAATTTCAAAAGAAATAAACGATTTTACCTAAAGCAAGATAAAAAAAACCCGTTTTCCAAAATATCACCAAGAACCCGGTTTTCAAAAACTCCCCGGTTTGCTTCACCGCATCCCGCTCCTTTTTCAGGTCATCCGCTCACAGCAGGCTGAGCTTCCGGAGGGGACTACTTTTGAGGCTGCCGATGAGAGATGGTATGCGAGGGCCTTTCTGCTCTATGCCCTTTCCACATTCCTCTTCCCCACAGGCCGAAGCAGCTTGAATTTGGTCGTGTTACCCTCATTGATCGAGCTAGAGTCGGTGAGGACTCTCAACTAGGGTCAAGCGGCTTTGTCCCAGCTTTACTATGCCCTTGACCTCTGTTCTCGAGACTCTCAAAAGGAGCTGAAAGGCCCTAAGAGAGATGACTTTTGCTGGGGTATTCTTCCCTTTTTCTGAATCCCCAAACTCACTACCATTTGACTGTTTTCTCTAACTTTGAACTTCCTAATTTTCTGATTCTAAATTTTCAAGACCCCTTGGAGGCGAGAAGGAGATGATTTGCCCCAGCTACTTTGAGATGCATAAGCACTGTCCAATAAGTGCTTTGTGATGGAGTGCCCCTTTGGGCAAGAGTGGTACCTCAGCGAGAGGGTTTATGACTGGCACTCCGGCCCCGAGAGGCGTAGGATTCTGGCTGCCTTACCAGTGGGGTTATTCTAGCTTCACCTCCTATCCTCTGAGCTACATCAAGACCTATACAAAGCTGGTTACAAGGCTGGTAGTGTGGATGGTGACTACCACCAGTTCATTGCCACTCATCTTCTTCCTCTGACTGGTGACGCTGGTGCTAGGGTACTTTCCAAACCTTTCTCTTTTTGTT
Source organism: Euphorbia tirucalli (assembly GCA_039660915.1). Lineage (NCBI taxonomy): Eukaryota > Viridiplantae > Streptophyta > Magnoliopsida > Malpighiales > Euphorbiaceae > Euphorbia > Euphorbia tirucalli. Next base: position 51,654,442 of record CM077637.1, read on the forward strand.
TTTCTGTCTTGTACTTACTTAAAGTCATTATTCACTAACATTCTCTTCTCCACTGACTTCAGCCGTCTTTGAGGGGTGGATGTGCACACCCATCCTCATCTACTAGAGGAGCAGGTAGGAGGTCTGGTTCTGGCTTTGCTTGGACCGCTGGAGCGAGTTCTGCTGCTAGAGTGGAGGATGCTCCCATTCTTCCTTCTCAGGCTCCTCAGGCCCCTCAGGCCCTTGATATTTGCATGGTCTGCTCGAGTTCCTGATTAAGAGCTCCATTCAGCCATTTGATGATTCTCGGTAGTCTTATCGAGCCGACCTTTATCTCCGTGACCATTCTTTTCCTCTGGCCATTCCCGATGGCACCATACATATGAGTATCCCTTTTTCTCTACTTTTGCCCCTTTTACTGATCATTTATCATAGATTGACCCCTTTGAATATGATCTCTATAGATTCCAGTGATGTAGGGTATGTGTATGGGCTAGGCCATTTCTGCACTGAGGACGCTCACCATCCGGGATAACTCCGCTTTGACTGTAAGTACCTGCATTCGGCTTTATGCTTATGTTTAGATGTATGCATGTATGTATGAATGCATATGCATGTGATTATGATGTTTTTTATGCTTTGTTTGGTGCAGACGATGATTGGGATCGAGCGCCGTGAGTCCGCTCGTTTGAGGGCTGAGAATGACTAGTTGCGATGATGGGTCACCGAGCTGGAGATCATAAATCAAACCTTTAGAGATTGGGCAGATGATTGGGATGCCCAGATGGGGTTTGCGGGTAAGGACATGAGTGAGAATCTGACTGAGGAGCTAGGAGATGGTGGAGATGATGATGATGCTGGCTTTGCATCTTCTTAGGCCTATTTCTCCATTTTTCTACTTGTGGTGTATTCCTTTGACATTTGCACATTCTGGCCCTTGCATGGGTCTTACTTTGTGATGTACTTGATAGCTTGAATGATTTACACATGATTCATGACATTTACATCTTCTAGTTATTGAATTTGAGCCTTTGAGTGTATATTCTCTACCTTTTCATGCTTTTATTGCCCCTTGGTTCAATCCGTTCGGGTCTGGGATGTGTTCTGTTGCTTTTAAACTTCATTTTCCTTGAAAAATTGCCCTAGAACTTATAGCCGCACGTCTATAATCATCAAAAATCATATAAAGATACTAATAATGTGCTGTCTGCACTACAGTCATGCCCCCTATGACACTATAACTGCTTGGCACATTACAACCATGCCACTGTAAGGTGTTATAGCCACCAGACACCTATTGCCGATCCACACCAAATTTCAGCTTTTCTTCTTCATCTTTTACCCCTTTTTGGTATGGATTAACTCCGAGGATGACTCCGAGGCTATTGGGGTATGACCTGCTCTTCCAATTGGGCTTTGTTAGCACCCTTTGGCTTATAGCACCTCAGATTCTACACTGCTTTGACTCTGAATCAGGTCTTTTTGGATGCTGCTACTAGCTTTTGGGATCCGATGGATCACCTCTTTTGCTTCACTAGCCATGAGTTATGCCCTTTGGTAGAGGAGCTTAGTGCTATCCTCTGCGTTCCTTGCCCTCGAGGAGTCTGGTTATCTATTCCTAATCCTGACTCTGGTGATATTCATGCATTTCTGAGTCGATTTGCCCCAGATGTAGCATATATAGGCTATGCACTTTCTGGTAGGCTTGCTTCTCCCAAACTCAGCCTTTCTGTTATAGCAGATTTATGCTTTGCTTTACCCCTTTCTGCCTCTAGCTGGGCTACGCTGATGAGTTTGCTACTGATGGCATGCTACCTGTGCGAGTCCTGAGATGGTACTTGCAGCCTTAGATTAGCCTCGATAGTGACCTAGATGGCTCATGGTGCATCACCTATGGAGATTGTCTTAGCCGAGACACTGATTCATTTAGATTCTATCCACTCTGATTCTCATGTCAAGAGTTATGGATCCCCTTTTCTACTTCAGGTATACTTCTACACTGTACCTTCTGAATTCAATTATCCATTACCCTTTTCGATTTGACCTACCTTTGCACAGATCCAGCTGCTGGAGAAGCTGAGCCTCCTAATCCCTCCTCCACCTTACCTGAGATACACTCGAAGCTTTACTAGTCTCAACGCATCGAGCTTCCAGATTTTGTCTTTATGTCCATGGAGCATTGGTTTGATTGGCTGAGGAGTCGGACTGACACCTCTATCCGATGGGTCTGCACCTGGTGGAATATTTCTGATGTGACTACTGAGACTTGGGCCGGAGGTGTCTAGCTACTTGGATTGACCCATGTGACTTTCTACTCTCTTGCTCGGCTATGCAGATAGTATGGTCAGCTGCAGGGGGTCCCATGATCTTTGTGCACCATTGAGTGCATAGTGTTTACACCATAGTGGCCTCGACATGTGTAGCATCAATAGATGCACCCTACTTGCACTGAGATTTTGAGATATGATAGTACTGCACCTGTGGAGACAGATGCTCACTACAGGGCTTGGCTAACTAATCTGATTGCTTGCTCTGCAAGACGTGGACGTGAGGCGTTGACTTTGAGGCACCTCGATCTTTAGAGGATTAGGGTTATTTGAGCTTGATGCTATTGTGTGACTTTATTCTATTTTTTATTTCATGTCCTAACTTTTGCATAGGTTGCCTTTTCAGGTTTTCGGCCTATCGGACAATCTTACTTTTGCTTGAACTACCCTTACGGGTTTTTAATTCAGCAGACTTTATTTTGTGTCCTAACTTTTGCATAGACTGCCATTTCGGGTTTACAATCTATAGGACTGTCTTAACTTTTGCCTGAACTACCCTTTTTGGGTTTTCAACTCAGCAAGCTTTTATTTATATCTTAATTTTTGCATGTACCGCCTTTCAGTTTTCAGTCTATCAGATTTTTTTTGGGAAGTGAGATGTATGTAAACAGAAAATGTGCACAGCCGTATATGTATAATACGAATTCAATTTCAAGTAGGCTTCGGACATTTAACCAAACAGAAAATGGTATTCATTCATTCACTCATTAATAATGTTTTAGCATAATGCACATCAAAGATGAAATGAAGCTAAGGACAGAATTAGTAATGGTATTCGTCTCGACCGAATCCACACTTGCCACCAACTGGTCTTTGCAGATTTTCCTGCTGATGGTGCTCACCTTTCTGTCATAACTTTTGCATGGACCACCTTTTCGGTTTTCGATCCATCGAACTGTCCTGATTTTTTAATGGACCGCCTTTTCAGTTTTTGATCCATCGGACTTCTTTCTTTCTTTCTTTCTTTTAATTTTATTTATTTTACACGTAATAGTGCCTGGGCTTATCTTGGTTGATGGGGTTGATGACTTGGTCTCTGTTTTCCCTGGTGGATCCACTTCCACCCTGTAGACCAACAAGTATGGCGTTTCTCCAGTATGTACTCTGATACTAGTTCTATGTCCTCACAAGGCAAATGGTAACCGGTCGACCCAATCTTTGTAAGTGGCTACCATTTTGACAGAATCCTATTGGCTACTTCCATTGCCCTATCGTCTTGTGGGTGATTCGGGGATGATCTATGACGCTCCCTTGCAATTGTAGTCTGTTCTCGGTCACGACATGATGCAAAACTCCACATCGTGTAGATATATTCTTCCTTCTAAGCTTGGACACACCTCTTTTCTTTTTTTTTCTAGGCTAGGGTATTCATATATGGCTCTGCTTTAACCCACTTTGAGAGGTATTTGACGGTTATGACTATGAGTCGATGTTCGTTTGGCGTGAGTGGCCTTTCTTCCTGACACTACCGATTCTTCATACTGCAATGACCCTCCTTTTTTTGGTTTAAGTCTATGAAGCTTCTACTTGGCTGATTTAATCTTTGGACCTTTTAGAACTTGGTGTTTGGTGATTCCTCCGTCAACCCCTGCATGACATCATACAGCCAGACAAAGGTTTCCACATGCTTTTTTGGTACTTTTGCAACTTCTTTTCTTTCTTCAGGCATGAAAACTTTCAAGACGGATACCATTTTTAGGTCATCATCTGTCCCTAGATTCATTTTATGTAATGATGCATCATATGTGTTAAAGGCATTAAATGAATGTTTGTATGCATGCAAAGTTCCATCCGAAAAAATATCACACAAGTAATTGAAATCAAATTGTATTAAGTTAAATGCCTTAGGGGATGAATTGTTCACATAATAAATGATGAAAATAAAAAAAAAAACTAAAACATCAAAATGACTGTTGTCCTCCACATGTGGAGGTTCTTCTTTTATTGCAGCATCATGGTCCTCATTAGCTTGTGCACCCGGGCGAGCCAAAGTTGGGTAGGGGGTTGTTCTGAACACTCGATTTCAAAGTCGGCTCGAAAATCTTACTATCAGTAACCAACTTCTTGATGGCCTTAATCAACTGGGTGCACTCATTTGTATGGTGACCTGACATCACGTGATAAGCATATAAGTTATCTTTATCTGCCTCAGCTGGAGGCGAAAATGGCCTTAAACTCTCCAACAACCTAGCCTTTCTGCACTTAGCAAAAATCTTGCTCACTAACTCAGCCCATGGACTGGTGACCCTTTGAGGAGTCTGTCCTCCCTGGTTCACAGCGGCCATATCCGCCTCTTACACTTCAATCGAGGTTGCTTCTGGAATCATCTTAGCACTAAACCTGGCTGAGGTAGCCTTAGAGCTACTACCTTTGTACCCTTTGGAGTACCCCTGATTACTTTTGTAGGAGCCCAAACTTTGTTTACCCTTTTGTTCCTCTTCTTCGTATCCCTCGATACGCTTAGCAAATTCAACAACTTCATTATAAGAGCGGAACCTCTTCAGCTTCATTTTGTCTTTATACTGGGGTAGACTACCATCAACTAGCTTCAAAATAAGTGACTCCAACTTCGGGGCCCCATCAATAAGAACCTGAACATCTAGCCACCTTTTATAGTAAGCCGAGAAGGATTCATTCGGTTTTTGGTAGATCCTCTCTAAATCTTCAAGAGTAGTTTCTACCTGGGTATTGTAAGCATATTGCTTCACAAAAGCTTCAAACAGGTCCTCCCAAGTGGAACGGGTGTACAAAGGCATCTTCATATACCACTTCGCCGCAGCACCCCTCAAAGTAGTCGGGAACAGATTCAAGAGGTGACCTTTCTCCATTCCCATACTTGTCATCAGTCTCACATAACTATCCAAATGGGCTTCTGGTGGGCCTTCCTCGGTGTAGGGAGGAAGATAAAGCATATGAAAATAAGCCGAAATTGGCTCTCCTCCATCAGCCATCAAAGTAGCCAGGTCGGCACACTTAATAGGGTTATAGTGCACCATTTCCTTCAGCTTAGGCAACATGACTTCAATGTCAGACAACTTATGATTGAGATGCTTCTCTATAATAGTCTCAATTGAGGCTTTTCTTGCCTTCTCAAAAGCTTCATCATCTTCAGACTGACGATCAGGCTCCCTATAATTGACAACTCCACCACTTCAGCCGGGAACACTCCCTCCAGCTCTATTCGTCACTTGGAAAAAGTGTTGTCGTTCACTTCCAACCGAATTCTGAGTCGGTGGAATAGTCTGCGTAGGGTTTGTATTCATTACAGCTTGCATTTTCTCCCTAAGGGTAGCCTTAAACTTATTAAAATTCAGAAAACTTCTCATGTTTAGCTGCCATGTCAAAAGGCGCATTCCCACTGTTTCCGTTAGCCATTTATGTTTTATCTGCTTCTTCCAACAGAGTCTGACTATCAACTGGTAAAGAAGGCAATTGAATCTCAACCTCTCGATCCGAATCTGACCCTGAATTGACCCTTTCCACGCTGACTGGTTCAGATTCAACTGACTGAACTGGTTGACTTGGCTTTGACTTGACATGAACTAACCACTTTGAGGTTCGACTCCAAACTACACATTCAACATGAGGTTAGAATTTTGGATAAATGTTGTGAACCTAGACTTGACACACTAAGTGGCGTGTATGGTATGTCTGTGTTCATGATTGAATGGTGTTTCATGGATAGGGATGATGATGAAAATGACCTTTATATTTTCCTTCTTTTTATTTTGGATGTTCCAAGCATACCCCATGCCATACGAAAGACAATGCAAAACTGTCGCATGTGAGCCGTCAAGCAGATAGAGTTTCGGCACCTTTGGGGCACTTAGTGGATGTAATGAAATGGTCACATGTGTATCGACACACAGACAGAGGTTTGACGCTTCGTAGGTCAATGAGTTAATATGAAGTGGTCATATGGGAGCCGTTCCATAGACAGAGCTTTGATGCTTTTATGGCATCTTGGATGAAGTGATGTCACAAACAAGTCGCGTGTAACTCGAAACACGGACAGAATTTCGGTGTTCGTGGAACACCTTGTATGACTTGGTAATGTTGTGAAATGCCCCAACATGTATGTAATAGTTTGGCACTCGTGGAGTACCTTGAATGAATCATCAAAGTTATGGAACAATCCAACATGGATCACGACACATAAGCAAGGTTTCGCCATCTCCATGATACCAATAATGATGTCATGTAATGATATCATGTGACTCGCCACACGAAAATGGACATAAGATTGTCATGGTCCTCTAATGAATGACATGATATAGTGAAATGGCCAAGTGCAATCCGGTGCATAGGCAGAATACGGGTAGTTTCGGGACTCCCGATATGAGATGAAATGATTGTGAAGGGCATACTTAGAACATCCTTTCATTTTTTATGGGATGAGATGAGATGAATGCCCTTGTCACACAGAATGCAAGTGGCTGCACAAAGATGTGGTTAGGATGCATGACACACAAGATGATGTCATGTATGCTTTATGGGAATGTCAACACGCGAGATGTGATGGCACACGAATAAAATGTTATGGCTTCACGAAAAAATATGGTTAGTATAATACCACATGTATGATAATGCTTAACAATGGCTGCATAAAAACGTGGTTACAAAATGACACATGGATGATGCGTGTTTGATGTCTCGTGCAAATGGCAAAACAAGGTCAAACAAACTAGAGCAAACATTAGCACAAACACATGAAAATATGCTCTCCCTTCCAACCTTATTCCTCCATTCGATTTGGCCCGCATTCTACCTAGGTGTTGGGTCTCTTTGATACCAACCGGGGGTAACAAAGGTGCACTCTCAAAGTCCAATTTATGAATTTATGTTTTGGTAGTCCTAAGGGGAAGTTACTAGGCCATTACATGAAGGTATGAGTCAAACAAAGGGTCGTACAGGTTCCCATAGCGAAAATACACTCCTCATCATAGAACACGATGTAAGGTTTATGCGGTGCTATGAGTGGTTTATCCCCTAGGGTGCCTCGAATCCTAGGGTAAGAGGGAGGTCACCTTTGGAAATAAACTAGACTAATCATATGTTGGAAGGATTGAGAAGAAAAGATGTCATGCTATGCGGTTGTGAATGAGATATCAGATTATGAATTAATAATTTACTACAAGTGAGGATATACTTCAATTGTTGCCTAAGTTCCTTAAGTTTCTATGAAAACTTTTTTAAAGAAACCGTTAATTCCCAGCAGAGTCGCCATTGTGAGCGGACAGCATTTTTCAGAACACACGGCGAAGCAGGAATCGGGGATTTTCTTTTTGAGTGATGATGTGGTTTTGAAAATGGGTTTTTATTTTTCTTAAGAAAACCTTTCATTTTATTGAGAAAACTCATTTTGTAGAAAACTTAATTTTAAGTGTGAATTTTGGAAAACATATTTTTTTTAAAAAATCCCAGTTTAAACTTAAAGATCCCAAAATCTAAATTTCATGATCAGATACAGAGTCGCCACCCAGATCAGCTCATCCGGAAAATTCCGGTACAGCTCCCTACCAAGTGTAGACGCAGTACTTGAAACAGGGTTCGGGCAACACATCTACTAATCCTCAACTTGTTTTCAATTATTATTTCATGACACAATATAACATTCACTTAATTCTACCCTTTATTATCTTCTTTTAATTTTAGTTAATGCTCATGCAAATGATATAAATAAAGTGCGAAAAATTAAATACATCAAAAATGAAAAATAAAAGGCTGCATCCAAATATAGTTAGCACAAGTATACAAATCGCATCGAGGACTCACATAAGACAGAATAGGGGTATTTTGGGAAATGGGATCATGCATGGGGGGATAACTGAAGAGTCCGGATGACTACTTGATTAAACCTAGAAAACATTTTATAAAACGCCCTATAGATTTTGTGAATGAAAATCAATTTTGAAAACGATTTGGCACATTTTACATGCATTTTCTATCTTTTAGTGGGCCGGATATTCCGGAACTTGGGGATTTCATTCATGAGTGGGCCTAAATTGAACATCCATCTAGGGTCTGGAAACATAAACACACCAAAAATCCTTTTTGAATCAAAAGGAGAAACAAAATTACAAGTTAGAGGCCAAAAAGGCAAAACTATAATTCTGTTTCATCAACTACAGCCGAGCCATTGTAGTATGCTACAGCTGCACCACTGTAGTGGCTGGGCCAGCTGTAGCACCTATAACCGGGTGGCTGTAGTGCTCCAGAAACTCTAATTCAGTTTTCTCTCACATTTTGAAAATCTTTTTTGATGCTTTGATGGTTTTGGGTAATCTGGGGTTTCTGGAAACTTATAAAATCCACGAAATAGATCCAAATCAGATTAAAAGAATCCGAAAAACCCTAAAAATCACATCCATCAATCAAAAACTTGAAAACCACAAATCTAATCATATGTGGATGTGATCCGATTGATATTGTTCGTGAGAAATACATTTGATTTGAAAAAGGAAGTGTTCTTGGTCAATTTAGGGCATTTGGAGCTTCTGCCCTGGAGATTACAGCTGAGCGGGTGTAATCAAAGGACTATAGCCGCACCACTGTGGGTTACATCCATGCCACTGTAGTCTCAGACTACAGCCGAGCGGCTGTAAGCAACAGACGAGGCAGCTATAGCTGGGTTTCCACTTCTAGCTTTAAGAAAAATACAAGAACATACACAATAACACCCAAATCAATTTTAAATGAATTTTTTGGGCCTCTCAGAGTATACCTTGTTTGCATTCTAGTGTTTTGGATCACTAAAAATAGATTCAGACGCCGGAAAACTCCTCGGAATCACGAACAACCCTGAAATCGTTCATGAATCTCCACCACTCAGACGGAACCCCAAATCGATCTGATTGAATTCCCAATCAATCCGAATCACTCCCAGATGTGATCCCTCAAAAGACCCTAAGGATTTCTATTGATAAGATTAGAGCTTGAATGATTATAGATTGGATTTAGGTTTTTCTTCTCTCTAAACTTAGATTTATCTCTCTAATCTCTCAAAATCCCCAAAACCCTAGCTTTTTCTAGTTGTGGCTATAGAATGATCTCTCCTTCTGACCTAATTTTTGTGTTTTGCTTTTTATATGGCCCAATTAAGGTTAAAAATCCCGAATTAATGAGATAAGATACCCCCTATTTAAGAAAAAATAAATTTTGGTAACTACAGCCGAGCAGCTATAATGACCTATAGCCGAGTGGCTGTAGTTGTGCAAACTACAGCCAAGTGGCTATAGTAGCCAGTTTTACATTTCTCACCTTTTCTCACTTTTCTCTCCGGTTCTCTTAAGCGCTCAATCGACCTTCTTCGGGGTTCCGCACCAAGATTCGTTACACTTCTTCGAGTCATCTGAGACATCTCTAACATCATTCCAGTAGTTCCGAATCTGCCTTACGTTTATCCTTGAAAAAGGTAATAAAGGCTTTCATCACCGAGGTTGGGAAAACACCCGTGCTCACAGGCAGCCCACAAACAGGCATTTGTCAGTCTTGGATTCTTGTTTACCCCCAGTCAATCTCTTGACATGTGCATCACAGCCCTAAATCCGTAGGAAAGACATATTGGGTGCCTTGCCCATCCATATTTTGTATGGGGTCTTTTCCATAGCCTTAGTCGGAGTATTGTTCAAAAGGAGAGCTGTTGTCTCAAGAGCATATACCTAGAATGTTATTGGGAGAGAGGGATAACTAATCATTGAGCAGACCATGTCTAACAAAGTCTTATTCCTCCTTTCAGACACCCCATCCATTGTGGTATTCCTGGAGGAGTGAGCTATGGAATGATTCCATACTCTCTCAAGTATGAGTCAAACTCTAGGCTCATATACTCGCCTCCTCGATCTAAGCGAAGGGCTTTTATATTTCTGCCTAGTTGGTTTTGTACATCATTCTTAAATCCCTTAAACCTAACAAGAGTCTCAGGTTTGTGTTTCATCAGATAGACATAGCCATATCTGCTAAAATCATCCGTGAAAGTGACAAAGTACAGATGTCCACCTCTAGTAGCTGCGCACATTGGACCCACATATGTCTAAATGTATTAGGTCCAATAAGCCAATAGCCCTTTTAGCTTTCTTGCTAAAAGGCGCTTTGGTCATTTTATCGAGTAAACATGATTCGCATATATCAAGTGACTCCATGTCAAATGACCCTAGGATTCCAGTTTTGTGAAGCCTAGTTATGCGTTTCTCGTTTATATGGCCTAAATGACAAGGCCAAAGGTAGACATGATTAAGTTCATTAGGCTTAACCCTTTTGGTATTTATGTTATAGACTTGATTAGTTTCTATTAAATCTAGGATATATAGGCCATAAATTAACACAGCATCTCCATAAAATAATCCCTCTCTAGATAAACTTATTCCACCATTTCCAATAGTAAAATTAAATCCAAAAATATCCAATATTGAAATAGAGATAATATTCCAGCACATCGTAGGTACAAAATAACACTATTCCAAAACCAAAACTAAACCACTAGGCATCAATAGGTGGTACTCGCGCGATCTTTATGGCAACTACCCTTGCTCCATTTCCAATGTGCAAGTCCACCTCTCTAGATCCCAATGATCTCCTGTTCTTAAGTCCTTGCACATTGCAACAAATGTGAGAACTACATCCAATATCCAATACCTAAGATGTTGAAACAGTGAGGTTTATGTCTATGACATATATACTAGATGAAGATGCGCCCTGGCTCTTCTTTTGCTCTCCCACCAGTTGGGGACATGATCTCCTCCAGTGTCCCACCTATTTACACTGGAAACAGACATCCTTAGGACCGGCCTTGGGCTTGGCTTTAGCCTTCTTGGCCTTAGCTTTCTTAGCTTTAGCCTTAGTTTTCACCTTTGCCTTGCCCTTTGCAAGAGGAGGGTTCCCCTTGCTAACCATCAGTATCGATGGAGTCTTTTTAATTGACTATTCCATGAGCTTGAGCATTCCATGTAGCTTACTAACAGTGTGGTTCATCCCTTGCATATTATAGTTCAAGATGAACTGATCATAAGAATCCAGCAGGGATGTCAGAATTGTGTCAATCGCTAACTCTTATGAGATAGGCTAAAGTGTCTAAATAGCCCTTCATCTTGAGCACATGAGTGCTCACAAATGTCCCAGCTCCCATCTGGCAAGAGTTGAATGCCTTGGAGGTCAAGTATCTCTCTTGACGAGCTTGCTCCTGAAACATCTAATTAAGAGTTGTTATCATAGCAAAAGCTTATTGGTCCATGAACTGTGTCTACAGCTCAGGGACCATGCATGCCAACATCAGGCATGTCAAATCCTAGTTGTCCCTCACATGCACCTTGTATTCCTCCAGCTGTGCAGCCGGTGGATTACGCCCAATAGGTGCAGGCAGTACAGCCCTTTCCAGCACATATTCCTTGGAATCTTGTCTTGGAACTATTCTTAAGTTCCTAGACCAATCTAGGAAATTAGGCCTGGAAAGTTTGTCCTTCTCGAGGAGTGAATGTAGTGATAGAGTATTATTTGCCATTGGATTACTACACAGAAAAATTAAAGAGTATTAATAAAGGTCTTAACTATTTTTCCCATATTTAATTATAATGAATCCAAGTTATTAATTAAGTCATGTTATTAGGCTAGTGGTGTAATACCCCGAATATTTTAATAATATTTTTCATCATTATTTTTATTAAATAAATTATTCTCATTATTTTAATTTTATGGCATTTAATATTTTTAGGCTTAATTAATTAATTTAATTTAATACCTTAAGCTTATTATATTTAAATGCATCTTTAAACATGATTAAATTTTGTGAATATTTTGGGGTTAGGAAAATTATATATTTTAGGACTAATATATTTAGACATTTCGGCCAACTTGTATTTATCATAATCCCTCTCTATTTAATCCCTCCTTAACCTAATTCACACTCATTCTACAACATAAAGTCCTAACTACACTAAAGCTCATCTCCCCCTCTCCCTTGTGTGTGCAATTCGGCCAAGCATCCCACCTTCCCATCTCTCAAATTTTCGACCTCCTACCTCTACCACACCCCTTCATTGATTGTTCTCATTGCATACTTGAGGTTTAGAAGCTCAATTCAAGGAAGTTGGTTTTGGGTTTGATTTGCTCCTTGGATTTGGCCATCAACACCTTTAATTCTTCCCTTGGATCATCAATTTGAGCAATAGGACTTAGCAATCAAAGGTAACTACTCTATCCATACTCCTACACTTAGGGTTGAATGGTAGAAATTAGGGCTTTTATGTTTTTTTTTTTTTATGTTGGAATTGATTAAATTAATTGTAATAACTTGATTGGTATTGCTAGAATTTGAATTGGCATGATTTGTTTACTGATTTTGGTCAATTGGGTTGATAGAATTCGAATTATAGGGCTGGTATGATGATTTAAAAACTTGCACATAAGGTGTTTGATAGAATACCCTTGCTGGACAGCCTGCACAACATTTTTCTAAATTCGTTTTAAATAGGTTATGGTTCTCAGAAACTTCTGAAATTTTTATATGTTTTAGATAACATGTTAAACTGAAAATTCGTAGAAGAAACCATGTCAAAATTCATTGGTTTTCATGTCCTAAAAATTCACCCAAAACTGTTGCTTGAAACTGCCCCTGATTGTTTTCAGCACTGACCTATAATGTTTGAAAATTCATATCTTTTTGTGTACTTCGAATTTTTACATGAAACCACTTGCAAAATTTTTCTAAGATTATGAAATACAAAAGTGCTTTATATTTTCTCTTCTAATTATGATGGTAAACTGGGGTTATACTGATTTTAAGATAGTGTAAAATTTGGTGCTCTGTTTCCAGGAATCTGTGATCAGTAATCTTTGGACGCTTTTAACTTTTGCTCTGGTTAATGAATTCATGAAATTCCAGTTGGTATTTGAAGATTATAATGCTATGTTGCTCCCTGAATTATTTCATGATTTTTGGACAAGTGCAACTATTTTATTCTGAATTTTGTTTTCCTGACCTGCTGCCTGCCCTGTTTTCGGGACAGCCTCACTGTTTGGCCTATATTTTTTTGTACACTTATCCGAATGACACGAAACGAATTGCATTTTGTGTGTATTAAATTGAACTTGGTTCCTTAAAATTTTGAGAATTTTTGGAAGAGTTTTCATATGGTTTATACTGTTTTGAAATTCAGGCAGTGGATCTGCCATATTTGGTGTTTTGGATTAAGGATGTTTTTATACCACACTTGGTGGATTTTTGATGAACTGAATTGGTTTATGTGGACACTTGGTCTTTTGGTTTTATATTGAGGAAGAATAGCCTATAATGGCATGTTTTGGACAATTGGTCCTTGGATTTGATGTTGATTTTGGGTTAAGCCTAAAGTGGCACCCTAATGTTGATTTAATGAGATTGGTTTGAAAATTGGTTTTTGATACACGATTGCATATGGGAGTTGCCGGACTGCGGTTTTTCTGGCATATGGACAGTGTTTCCCTTGTGATATTTTTGACCTCTTCATGGTGCACTTGGCCCATGATGGACTCACTTGACTGCGGTTTTTCTTGTGAGTGGTCCGACCTCTTCATTGGTATTTGTCCAATGATGGACTCTTTCGGCTGCGGTTTTTCGATTGAGTGGTCATAGACCTCTTCATTGGTATTTGTCCAATGATGGACCTGCTTGACTGCGGTTTTTCGAGTAGGCGGTCTAGTCGTTCTCATTAGGCGAGTGGACTGCGGTTTTTCCCTCGTAAATGGGAGAGTTGGTCAGCTTAGACTTTTTGATTGATTGTGGGATTAGGGGACTGCGTTTTTTTTTTTCCCGAGCGTCCGACCTATTTGCTATTCGTTGGCGATTTTGGATTGAGAAATTGACCGATGAGTTTTATATCCGAGACTGATTTTTTTTATCATGAGATTTTTATACCAATGTTGGTTTGATTTCGTATCATGTTTCTTAATTTAATTAGTTTAAACTCTTTTTCTTCGCTTTACTTTATTCTTGTTTTATTATTTAAACTGTTTTACTCGCTCAGCTTTATTTCAATTTGTTTTTGCCTTATTTTCAAGCTATTCGGTTTTAGGTGTTCGAATATGGACACTGTAGTTACTCGTCACTAAGTGGTGACCATTTTTTTTCAGATTTTGTAGGTACCGATGCCGATGCTTGACGTGTGATTGTTGTGTCGTGATGGGACTTGGGCGAGTGGACGGATTCTTTTTAGGCATTAGCTACTATAGTTGGGCATATTACTAGACTTTATTTCATTTATTCATTTATTGCTTAACAATGGTTTGTAAGGATATTTATTTATTTATTTATTCATTACTTAGCATTTTTAAGGCTCAATTTATATAGTTAGATAGTTGGTTTGCTCGATGATTACCGATCTCGTGCATTGAATTTCGCCTTTGCACGCTTACCGAGGTCGGGGTTGTCACAGTTGGTATCAGAGCCGAATTTGGTTCCAGAGCTTACAAAGCGTAAGTCACTTGGAACTGAACTAGGAAAATAGGATAGAGACTTAAAACTTTAGCGAGAGTGCTGGGTAGGTAGAAACGGGACGTTACCTGCTTTGTGTACTAATTGCTTATCTGTTCTTACATGTGTGCTTATGTTTGTGCTTTACTTGAATCATTAATTTCAGTATGCCTCCGAGAAGAGCCCCGCGACAGAACCCTGACCGACTCCAGACTTTGGAGGAGGTTGTCATAGCTCTTGCGAATCGTCAGGAGAATCCCCTTCCTCCGCCGCCGCCGCCTCCACCTGCGGTTCCGGCTAATAACCAAACTGTTTTCGATCGCTTCGATAGACACCGACCCCCGATTTATGATGGGAAGCCTGACCCCGTGGTCTTAGAGGAGTGGGTACGAGTGATGAAGAAGCTGTTCGCAGCGACTGGCTGCCCTGCTGAAGAGAAGGTAGCCATTGCCACTTACTATCTCCGAAAGGAAGCTGACAATTGGTGGGGATTGGTGCAAGATGAATGTTTGGCCGATGCTGCCTTCGGCTGGGATCAGTTTGTAGAGAAATTGAAGGATCGCTTCTATCCAAAGGAGCTGAGATGGCAGAAGAGGACTGAATTCCTCCGTTTGACTCAAGGTACTATGACGGTGCAGCAGTACACCGACAAATTTTCTGAATTGGCCCGTTTTGTTCCTACTTTGCTGCCCGATGAGATGGAGAAGGTACAGATGTATGTTAAGGGACTGGACCCCCGCATCAGTAATTTGGTCCTAGTCTCCGGAGCTTCTACCTTTCAAAAAGCGTATGAGGTTGCTCTTAGTGTATCTGCGAAAGTCCAAGAGGAAGACGCCGCTCGACGTGCTAATCTTGTGAAGAGGACTCAGCAGTCTGGTTTTGCTCTTCCGGCTGTCAAGAAGCCGAGGTTTGCGCCTGCAAAAAGAGTCGTTAATGCTTCGGGTACTGATTCTAGGAAGTGCTTTAAATGCCAGAAAGACTACCACCCTGGCAAGAATTGTGACGGATCGGTGGTGAAGTGCTTTTTCTGTAATGGTGAGGGACACCGCTCATTCGCTTGTCCCAAGAACCCTAATGCTACTCAAGTGAGACCCCCTGCTAGACAAGGAGCTCCTGTGCGCAACCGTGTTTACAACATGGAAGAGACTGAGTATGAGGCTGAGGATGATGTCGACGCTAACGTGGTGACAGGTACTATACTTGTGAATTCTTTACCTGCTTTTGTACTTTTCGATACTGGTGCTTCTCTATCTTGTGTCTCTACTGCCTTTGTTAAGAAGGCTAAACTGCAATCTTCTGTGCCTATTAAATCCTTGGTTACCCTCCCGAATGGAGAGAACCTTTCTTGTCGACGTGCCTTTCGAGATGTTCCGATTGTGATAGAGGGAATTGTTTTGACTGCAACGTTGAAGGAACTTCCCTTAGAAGAGTTTGATGTTATCTTGGGCATGGATTGGCTGAAAAAGCACCGTGCTATCTTTTACTGTAGAGATGAGAAGGTGGTATTGAGGGATTCCAGAGGGAAGAGAGTCTCTTACTCGAATGTAAAGTTGAAACCCTCTGTTAAGGTTGTTGCTGCTTTGAGAATGAAGAAGCTTTTTAAGAAGGGGAATGAAGTATTCTTGTGTAGTATCACAGACACCGCTGAAGGGAAAAAGCTTGAGGATATCCCTGTTGTTTGTGATTATCCTGATGTGTTCCCTGATGAGTTACCGGGTATTCCACCTGAAAGGGACGTGGAATTTTCTATTGACCTTGTTCCGGGCACTGCACCAATTTCTAAAGCCCCGTACCGCATGGCTCCGTCCGAAATGTTGGAGCTGAAATCTCAACTCCAAGAATTGATTGATAAGGGCTTTATAAGGCCTAGTGCTTCACCGTGGGGTGCTCCTGTGTTATTTGTGAAGAAGAAGGATGGTAGTATGAGACTGTGCATCGACTACCGAGAGTTGAATAAGGCTACGATCAAGAATAAATATCCTTTGCCTCAGATTAAAGATTTGTTTGATCAGCTGAAGGGTGCTGGAGTGTTCTCTAAGATCGACCTTCGATCCGGTTACCATCAAATACCGGTGAAAAAGGAAGATATTCTGAAGACTGCTTTCCGGACTCGATATGGGCACTATGAGTTCGAGGTCATGCCTTTTGGCTTGACTAATGCCCCCGCTGTGTTCATGGATCAGATGAACAGAACCTTTCATGAGTTGCTAGATGTCTGCGTGGTTGTCTTCATTGACGACATCCTAGTTTACTCGAGGGACGAAGAGGAGCATGTTGTGCACCTTAAAAGGGTGTTGGATATTCTGAGGAAGCAAAAGTGGTACGCTAAGTTGTCAAAGTGTGATTTCTGGTTGAAAGAAGTCGTCTTTTTGGGGCATGTAATCAGTAAGGATGGTGTGAAGGTGGACCCCTCGAAGATTAAGGCAATTGTGGAATGGTCTAGCCCGACCAATGTGACGGAGGTTCGAAGTTTTCTGGGTTTGGCCGGCTACTACCGTCGATTTGTGCATAATTTCTCCCTTATTGCTCAGCCGTTGACTAAGCTATTAAAGAAGAATAGTAAGTTCCGTTGGACCGAGGAATGTGAGAAGGCGTTCCAGTTGTTGAGAGAGAAGTTGACTACTGCTCCGGTCCTTACCTTGCCGACAGAAGGGATTGAGTTCGAGGTGTATAGCGATGCATCTAAGGATGGTCTGGGTTGCGTATTGATGCAAGATGGTAAGGTAATTGCTTATGCTTCTCGACAGTTGAGGGTACATGAGAAGAACTACCCGACACATGATCTTGAGCTAGCGGCTGTTGTTTTTGCATTGAAGATCTGGCGACATTATCTGTATGGGGTTCCATGTAAGATCTACACAGATCACAAGAGCCTCAAGTACATTTTCACTCAGAAAGAGCTTAATATGCGCCAGAGGAGATGGCTTGAGTTGATTAAAGACTATGACCTGACTTTGGAGTACAAGGAAGGAAAAGCGAATAAAGTTGCCGATGCCCTCAGTAGGAAGAGTGCTCACACATCGAACTACTTAAGGGTTTTGGCGGATGATTTGTGCAATGAGTTTCGACGATTGGAGATTGAATTTGTGCCCGAGGGTTGTGCTCAAGCTCAGTTGAGTGCCATGAGCATTGAGCCCACTTTGTTTACCGAGATACGAGAAAAGCAGAAAGCTGATCTAGTACTTCAGAAAATTTGAGCTGCGAAAGCTGCGGGCCGTGCCGAGGATTTTGAGATTTTAGGTGACGACAGTTTGAAGTTTAAAGGGAGATGGTGTGTGCCTAATGATTCAGCTTTGAAGGATCAAATTCTTAAGGAAGCTCATAACACACCGTATTCTGTTCATCCTGGTGGGTCTAAGTTGTACAAGGACCTTAAGACTCACTTTTGGTGGCCTAAGATGAAGAAGGAAGTTGCCGAGTTTGTTGCAAAGTGTTTGATATGTCAGAAGGTAAAGATAGAGCATCAGAGACCTGGTGGTTTGCTACAGCCATTGCCTATCCCTGCTTGGAAGTTCGACTCTATATCCATGGATTTCGTGATAGGAATTTCGAGGACTGTTGGAGGTTTAGATTCGGTTTGGGTGATTGTGGATCGGTTGACTAAGGGTGCTAGATTTGTTCCCATGAAGAAGACCTGGTCTATGGAACAGCTAGCCGAAGCCTACACTAACGAGATCATTCGACTTCATGGCATACCGAGGGAGATCATTTCTGACCGTGATCCACGTTTTCTATCGCAATTTTGGACTGCTCTTTAAGAAGCTTTTGGTACGAAGCTTAAGTTGAGCACTGCTTTTCATGCTGCTACCGATGGTCAGACTGAGAGGACCATTCAGACACTTGAGGACATGCTCCGCGCTTGTGCATTGGAGTTTCAGAAATCATGGGTTAAGTCATTGAGCTTAGTTGAGTTCTCCTACAACAATAGCTACCATGCGAGCATTCAGATGGCACCATACGAGGCACTCTATGGTCGGAAGTGTCGTAGCCCGATGTGTTGGAGCGACACCAGCGATGCTTTGGTTTTGGGTCCTCAGTTGATTCATGATACAGTTGAGAAGGTCCGAGTGATTCAAGCTAAGATGAAGGCGGCCCAGGATCGTCAGAAATCTTATGCCGACTTGAAGAGGAGACCGATTGAGTTCGCTGTGGGCGACAAGGTTCTTTTGAAGGTCTCGCCTATGAAGGGAGTGTACCGGTTTGGGAAGAAGGGTAAGTTGACACCGAAGTATATTGGACCTTACGAGGTATTGGAGAGGATCGGCGAAGTGGCTTACCATTTGGCCCTACCGCCCGGAATGGATAAAGTGCACGACGTGTTCCATGTTTCTCAGCTTCGACGATTCATCAGCGACCCGACTCAAGTTATACCCATCGATGCCGTAGAGGTTGAGCCCAATTTGACTTTCGAGGAGAAGCCCGTTCGCATTTTGGACCGTCAAGTTCGAGTTCTCCAAAGAAAGGAAGTGCCTTTAGTGAAAGTTCTGTGGCGCAGTCAGAAGTACGAAGAAGCGACTTGGGAGACGGAAGAAGCGATGCGCGCTAGATACCCCGAGTTATTTAGGGATTAGCTTCCGATGCTGTGATTGTGTTTTGTTTTGTTTGATTGTTCGCTGTGTGACTGTGATGCTTTCTGGTTTTCTGTGGTCCTTGAAGTTTCGAGGACGAAACTTTTCTAAGGGGGAATGATTGTAATACCCCGAATATTTTAATAATATTTTTCATCATTATTTTTATTAAATAAATTATTCTCATTATTTTAATTTTATGGCATTTAATATTTTTAGGCTTAATTAATTAATTTAATTTAATACCTTAAGCTTATTATATTTAAATGCATCTTTAAACATGATTAAATTTTGTGAATATTTTGGGGTTAGGAAAATTATATATTTTAGGACTAATATATTTAGACATTTCGGCCAACTTGTATTTATCATAATCCCTCTCTATTTAATCCCTCCTTAACCTAATTCACACTCATTCTACAACATAAAGTCCTAACTACACTAAAGCTCATCTCCCCCTCTCCCTTGTGTGTGCAATTCGGCCAAGCATCCCACCTTCCCCTCTCTCAAATTTTCGACCTCCTACCTCTACCACACCCCTTTATTGATTGTTCTCATTGCATACTTGAGGTTTAGAAGCTCAATTCAAGGAAGTTGGTTTTGGGTTTGATTTGCTCCTTGGATTTGGCCATCAACACCTTTAATTCTTCCCTTGGATCATCAATTTGAGCAATAGGACTTAGCAATCAAAGGTAACTACTCTATCCATACTCCTACACTTAGGGTTGAATGGTAGAAATTACGGCTTTTATGTTTTTTTTTTTTTTATGTTGGAATTGATTAAATTAATTGTAATAACTTGATTGGTATTGCTAGAATTTGAATTGGCATGATTTGTTTACTGATTTTGGTCAATTGGGTTGATAGAATTCGAATTATAGGGCTGGTATGATGATTTAAAAACTTGCACATAAGGTGTTTGATAGAATACCCTTGCTGGACAGCCTGCACAACATTTTTCTAAATTCGTTTTAAATAGGTTATGGTTCTCAGAAACTTCTGAAATTTTTATATGTTTTAGATAACATGTTAAACTGAAAATTCGTAGAAGAAACCATGTCAAAATTCATTGGTTTTCATGTCCTAAAAATTCACCCAAAACTGTTGCTTGAAACTGCCCCTGATTGTTTTCAGCACTGACCTATAATGTTTGAAAATTCATATCTTTTTGTGTACTTCGAATTTTTACATGAAACCACTTGCAAAATTTTTCTCAGATTATGAACTACAAAAGTGCTTTATATTTTCTCTTCTAATTATGATGTTAAACTGGGGTTATACTGATTTTAAGATAGTGTAAAATTTGGTGCTCTGTTTCCAGGAATCTGTGATCAGTAATCTTTGGACGCTTTTAACTTTTGCTCTGGTTAATGAATTCATGAAATTCCAGTTGGTATTTGAAGATTATAATGCTATGTTGCTCCCTGAATTATTTCATGATTTTTGGACAAGTGCAACTATTTTATTCTGAATTTTGTTTTCCTGACCTGCTGCCTGCCCTGTTTTCGGGACAGCCTCACTGTTTGGCCTATATTTTTTTGTACACTTATCCGAATGACACGAAACGAATTGCATTTTTTGTGTATTAAATTGAACTTGGTTCCTTAAAATTTTGAGAATTTTTGGAAGAGTTTTCATATGGTTTATACTGTTTTGAAATTCAGGCAGTGGATCTGCCATATTTGGTGTTTTGGATTAAGGATGTTTTTATACCACACTTGGTGGATTTTTGATGAACTGAATTGGTTTATGTGGACACTTGGTCTTTTGGTTTTATATTGAGGAAGAATAGCCTATAATGGCATGTTTTGGACAATTGGTCCTTGGATTTGATGTTGATTTTGGGTTAAGCCTAAAGTGGCACCCTAATGTTGATTTGATGAGATTGGTTTGAAAATTGGTTTTTGATACACGATTGCATATGGGAGTTGCCGGACTGCGGTTTTTCTGGCATATGGACAGTGTTTCCCTTGTGATATTTTTGACCTCTTCATGGTGCACTTGGCCCATGATGGACTCACTTGACTGCGGTTTTTCTTGTAAGTGGTCCGACCTCTTCATTGGTATTTGTCCAATGATGGACTCTTTCGACTGCGGTTTTTCGATTGAGTGGTCATAGACCTCTTCATTGGTATTTGTCCAATGATGGACCTGCTTGACTGCGGTTTTTCGAGTAGGCGGTCTAGTCGTTCTCATTAGGCGAGTGGACTGCGGTTTTTCCCTCGTAAATGGGAGAGTTGGCCAGCTTAGACTTTTTGATTGATTGTGGGATTAGGGGACTGCGTTTTTTTTTTTCCCGAGCGTCCGACCTATTTGCTATTCGTTGGCGATTTTGGATTGAGAAATTGACTGATGAGTTTTATATCCGAGACTGATTTTTTTATCATGAGATTTTTATACCAATGTTGGTTTGATTTCGTATCATGTTTCTTAATTTAATTAGTTTAAACTCTTTTTCTTCGCTTTACTTTATTCTTGTTTTATTATTTAAACTGTTTTACTCGCTCAGCTTTATTTCAATTTGTTTTTGCCTTATTTTCAAGCTATTCGGTTTTAGGTGTTCGAATATGGACACTGTAGTTACTCGTCACTAAGTGGTGACCATTTTTTTTCAGATTTTGTAGGTACCGATGCCGATGCTTGACGTGTGATTGTTGTGTCGTGATGGGACTTGGGCGAGTGGACGGATTCTTTTTAGGCATTAGCTACTATAGTTGGGCATATTACTAGACTTTATTTCATTTATTCATTTATTGCTTAACAATGGTTTGTAAGGATATTTATTTATTTATTTATTCATTACTTAGCATTTTTAAGGCTCAATTTATATAGTTAGATAGTTGGTTTGCTCGATGATTACCGATCTCGTGCATTGAATTCCGCCTTTGCACGCTTACCGAGGTCGGGGTTGTCACAAGTGGGCCAAGATCCATATTTCATCAAGATATAGCTAGATGATGGCCTGGAAAAACTATACCCTAATTATTTAGGTAGGAGCGCTGTGAGCGGAGGAAATTTTTCTGAACATGAGTGAAGTGGGAACTGGGGATTTATTTTTTGAGTGATTACGTGTGTGGTTTTGGAAACGATTTTAATCTTTCTTAAGAAAACTGTTTATTTTATTAAGAAAACTCATTTTCTAGAAAACTTAATTTTAAGTGTGAATTTTGGAAAACAGATCTTTTAAAAAATCCCAATATCGAAACCTAAATTTCGTGATCAGATACAGAGTAGCCACCCAGATCAGCTCATCTGGGAAATTTATATACAGCTCCCTACCAAGTGTAGATGCAGTACCCAATCCAGAGATTCAGGGTTTGGGCAACATATCTACTAATCCTTAACTTGTTTTGAATTATGATTTCATAATACAAGATAACAACCACTTAATTCTACCCATTTTATCGTCTTTTAATTTTAGTTAATGATCATGCAAATGTAAATATAAATCATAAAGAAAGTGCAGAAAAATAAAAGTGCAGGAAAATTAAAGTAATGGCCAAATTATACAACCCAAAAAAGAAAAAATCTCATCCTCACCATTTACAACTGCCTATAATACACGATAATCTAAAAAAGGTACAACCGCCTAGATACACGAAATAATCTATTAAATACATCAAAAAATGAAAAAAAATAAAAAGCTGCATCCAAATACTGTTAGCACAAATAAATAAATTACACCAAGGACTCACATAAGACAGAATAGGGATATTTTAGGAGATGGGATCATGTAGGGGGGCATAATCGAGGAGTTCGGATGACTACTCGATTAGACCTAGAAAACGTTTTACAAAAATGCCCTGTAGATTTTGTGAATGAAAATCAATTTTGGAAACGGTTTGGCTCGTTTTACATGCATTTTTCATCTTTTAGTGGGCCGGATATCCCGAAACCCAGGGGTTCTGTTCATGAGTAGGCCTAAATTGAACATCCATCTAGGGGTCTAGAAACATAAACACAATAAAAATCCTTTTTGAATCGAAAGGAGAAACAAAATTACAAGTTAGAGGCCAAAAAGGGAAAACTGTAAGTCTATTTCACCAACTAAAACCAAGCCACTGTAGTATGCTACAGCCGTGCCACTGTAGTGTCTAGGGTGGTTGTAACATCTACAGCCGAGCGGCGATAGTGCTCCACAAGCAATAATCTGATTTTCTTTCTCGTTTTGAAAATCGTTTTTGATGTTTTGATGGTTTCGGGTGATCTGGGGTTTCTGGAAACTTATAAAATCCATGAAATAGATCCAGATCGGATCAAATGAATCTGAAAAACCCAAAAAACCTGAAATCAACAAAACTAAATCTCACATCCATCAATCAGAAACCCCGAAAACCATAAATCTAATCATATATGGATGTGATCTGACCGATATCGTTCATGAAAAATACATTTGATTTTGAAAAAGGATTTTCGGTCGATTTAGGCCATTTGGAGCTTCTACCCTGGAGATTCCAGCCGAGTGACTATAATCAAAGAACTATAGCAGCACCACTGTAGTCATTAGACTATAGCCGAGCGGCTGTAAGCAACAGACGGGGTGGCTATAGCTGGGTTTTCACTTCCAGCCTTAAGAAAAATACAAAAACATACACAACAACATCCCAATCAATTTCAAACGAGTTTTTAGGGCCTCTCAAAGCCTACCTAGTTTGCGTTATAGTGTTTTGGATCACCAAAAATAGATTCAGATGCCGGAAAACTCTTTGGAATCACGAACAACCCGATATCATTCACAAATCTCCAAAATTCGAACGGAACCCCAAATTGATCCAAACAAACATCAAATCAATGAGAATCACTCCCAGACATGATTCCTCAAAGGACCCTAATGATTTCTACATATTAGATTAGAGCTTGAATTATTTTAGAGTGGATTTAGGTTTTTCTTCTCACTAACCCTAATTTTCTCTCTCTAATCTCTCAAAAATCCAAAACCCTAGCTCCTTTTCTTATTGTGGCTATAAAATGGTCTCCCTCTCTTAATTTTCGAGTTTTACTTTTTATATGGTCCAATTAGGGTTGAAAATCCCAAATTAATGAGATAAAATACACCCTATTTAGGAGAAAATCAAATCTGTTAACTACAGCTGAGCGCTTGTAGTGGCCTATAGTCGGGCGGCTGTAGTTCTGCAAATTATAGCCACGCCCCTATAGGGCACTATAGCCGAGCGGCTATAGTAGCCAGTTTTACATTTCTCACCTTTTCTCACTTTTCTCTCTGGTTCTCTTAAGCGCTCAATCGACCTTCTTCGGGGTTCCGCACCAAGATTTATTACACTTCTTCGGGTCATCCGAGACATCTCTGACGTTGTTCCAGTTGTTCTGAATCTGCCTCATGTTTATCCGTAAAAAAGGTAATAAAGGCTTTCATCATCGAGGTCGGAAAAACAACCCATGCTCACAAGCGCTGTCTAATCCCAACCTAGGGAATCTCGATTTGATGGGCTTATTGGCACTTACCCATCTGTGCTTAGGGCCAGGAAAATCCTACTACCCGTGCTAAGTTCAAACCTCCATCCAAGTGTTAGAGCAACCAATGCTCCAACCCAAGACAAAATAACGATACTCCAATGTATCCTGTGAGGGCATGGTCTACAACTAGCTTATCCCTATTTTGAATCGGCTTTGGATGAGGGAAGCACTTTTAAGCGACTTAGTAATTTCCATTTGGTTTAGATTCAATTTTAATAACGGCTTAGATACATAAAACGGGTGAGATTGGAATTTGATCATGGCATAAAACATGTAAATAAATAAATGCATAATTAATTAAATGATGGACTGCTATGGGCCTCAAATACAACCTAATATAATTCTGGTAAACCTATACTAGAAGAACGTTAGGTGGACCTCCATCTCTCATTTTAGGCTCGCCTCTCCAAGGCTTCTTATTCATAACATTTTATAATAAATAAATAAAATAAATTTACATAAATGAAACGGTACGCAGGCCATATTTACCCAAAAAGGAAATACAACCCATCTTTAAAAAAGGCCCAATAACATCCATCCAAACATTTAATCAATATAAGCATGTATTCCATACATCAACTTTGAACATGTTAAAATGCATGAAATTAATCCAAATTAATTATGTACTTAGCCATTATTTAGAATTCGCCAATTTGGCCCATCATGGTTCTAATCCTTAACTGGCTTTGGGCATCCAGCCCATGTAGAATAATGCTCTCACTGGCATTGGGAAACCATGAATCCAAATTATGTCGTTCAGTCAATCGTGCCAAGAAAAACCGAACCAATTTCATTACACCATATTAATTATCCAAATTAATATATCAAGAACAAAATTAAAAATTTCATTCAAGATACCATGTGCATTTAAATTGCAAAATTTAAACACGCAATTTCAAAACCACAAAAATTAAAATAGGGCCTGGACAACAAAAACCCGCCAAATCAAAAACCCGGCCCGGCCCTCTGCTAGAGGCAGTAGCCGCTGTTGCCACTATTTCTGCCTCTATGATTTAAAAAAAATAGAAAATTAAAAAACAACAATCCACCAAGAATCAGAATAGCAAATAGAAATCAACTAACACATAACCAATATGTGAGAATCAATTTCCGTTTGCAAAAATCAAACCAGGAAAAATCATAAACCCCAAAACCAAGAATCCCAAAATAAAATAACCAATTTTAAAACCATGGGATTCAATCATGTTAAGGATTTCTATGGATCATAAGCCTGCTCTGATACCACTGTAGGGATTTGTCATCGAAAATCAATCAAATGGCAATGGAAGCCAATTAAGATTTTCTCAAATCCTATCCAAGGAGCTTATGCAATAGAAATCAAAACAACAAAATATGAACAAGATAAGAAACCGATTCTCACCTTATATGTTTCTTCTAGAGATGGCTGTAGAAATCAAGATAGATCCCCTCCACGTTCCTATACATGAATGCCTATAGAGCAGGAACCTGTGCTAGCAGAGGATCAAATCAAAGAGAGGTTCTAAGGGAGGCTGAAAATTTCCTCAAAGCAATTTCTATGCTGGCCGAATTCACTATGTATGGTGGGTTAGGGTTTTCTTTCTTTCACTTAAGTGGGTTTAAATAGCCATTTAAACATCCTTAGGTCTAAATTAATTAGTATGGGTAAAATTTAATTTCAATTTAATTTCAATTTCCTATGCATGTAATTATATTAAAAAATATAATATCTCACATGGCATTTGAATTAAAATTAATTTGTCTAATTAAATTGACCCAATAAATTCATTTAAAGTTTACTTAGATAAAATACATGTAAACCTATATATGTATATTATTTCCACTAGGAAATAAATTCATGAATTAATTTATTCAAATTAATTCAACGAAACCCAATAAAATTATTTTAATCAATCAAATTGATCTATAATTTAATCAATTAATAATTCTTCTATAGTCACTGTACTCCGAATATACAGCTAACCCGTTTAGTTCGAGCTTAGACGTTCAATGTGTATGATCTTATGGGCCTGTCTTTATGTTGGCAGTAGGCCTATGGCCTACAGACTGTAGTTGGGCTCTAGCACAAAGGATAACACTACAGATCTGCTAACCAAAGGGTTAAATTAAGATCAAGTTGATAAGGCATCGAGAGGAATGGGACTTAAGCCTATAAAAATCTAAGGCGCTATGTGAAGGAAAACCCAACCTTATTGACTGGAGATCCCAATATCTAGGTTTAATGGGACAACCTAATCGGATAGACCTTATGAGGTCACTGTGGGGGTTAAACTCCTTGTCCATTCCTGTGATATAACGATGATAAAATGTGAAAAGGTTAAGCTGTGGTTTTAATGATTCTTTGTGCTTCAGTAGTTTGAGCAAAAGAAATCACCTATGTGAGAGTGATGTGGGGTCGCTTCAACAGAGACTAATGGGGCTTAGTTCTCTGAAACTCTTACAGATGTTCACGACCATAATGAACATAACCATGAGAACCAAAAACCGTATTAAGTTGTTATTTCTGTGAGGTATATTATTGTTTAAACAGACAAGAGAATAGTTCAAAGACATCGCCTTTACTAGTCAACCAGTAAAGTAAATATACCTACACAAGAGAAGGTTCAAAGGTTGTAGCCTACCTATCCTATGTAGATATCGACTGTTAAGTCTTATCACCACTTTAAATTTTGAAAAGTTTGTTTCATTTTTTTAATTTTAACTCATGTGAGGGATTGTTGGAAAAAAAATTAGCTTTTGACAAGTGATTTTTTTTGTCAACTTTAGGCCTAATTATATTATGGTTGCAATTCGAATAACATGAATTACGTCATTGTATTCTACTCAAAGAGATCTTTCCAACGGTATATAATATGCCTAAAATAGATTAAGGATGAATGAAAAATTGATGCTCTAAGTGAGCTTGAAAGAAAGGATTTTGTAGAGAAAAAGTTTTAAAATTCTCAAATCCCACATCCTTTGTTTATGGGAAATGTGAGTGGTTTATAAGGAATTATAGTTCCTTAAGTTTGTAAGAATTTCTAGCCAAAAGGCTCTCTCTTGAGCGTGTAGGATGGGGTGCAAATCCTAGCTTGGAACTCCAAAGGCCCAATACGGACCCGCACGACGTGGGTGACGTGAATGCCGGACCGAAACAGGCCACTTCGGACCTGCCTACTTTTGTTCCGACCCGTCTATTTTCTCCTCTAAAATAATCTTTTTGAATTTCTCAACAAAAATATTTCTAGAGATTAATTGTATTAAATACAATTAATGCGATTTTATTTCTCTTTATGGAGAATTATTCTCTTTAATTGCCATTTATTTTCTGTAACTCTCCTCCTGTAGCCTTATTATTCAAAACTTTCATTATATTTTAAGTATCAGATTACATAATTCCAGAAATAGCTTTTTCTCTCTATTTTCGAAATTCAAGGTTGTTGCTATGTTCTAGTCTGGTGATATTTCTGACACACGGTTGAATTTGATTCTGTTGCTGTTGTATCCTGGGAGATGGAATTTCAACGGGAACTAATCTATCTTAAGGAGACAGATCCTATTCGGGCCTCAGCATACCGTTCTTTGTTTTTCTTCTGTTTAAGGTTTATTCAGTGCTTCTGTAATTTGAGTTTATTACATTATCAATATAATTCTGTTCCTTTTTCATTTCTTATTTCTATATATATATATATATATATATATATATATATATATATATATATATATATTCCTTCTAACAGAAAATCTCAAGAAAGCACCATTGATATTTCAACACCTAGTCTCAAAATTGACAATGATTTCTTCAACCCTACTAAATTTGATCCATAAATGATGTCTGGTGGTGAAAACACATCAATAAAAGGCAGACTAAGACTATTTATTTTGTTAGATATAGCCACAGAGGACTTAACATGACAAAACTGCAATATTTTTTAGGATTCTCAGAGGCCAAACTACTCAGGTAGTACTTATGGAGTGAATTAATTTCTTTAGTTTCAAAGTCAACAATCTAACTTCCATAATTAATCTATGTGAAAAAATAGTGATACATGAAAATATGTTAACATGTATTCACTACTAAGATGCGATGGATAAAACCACATATGGAGCTTTTGTGAATACGGATTAATCATTATGTTTACTAGTTTGTTGAATATAGATTGATTATTATGTTTACTGTTTTAAATCTGATTGTTATTCATGTATTGATTTATTAGATAATTGCATATATAACATTTAGTTGTAGAGAGATTTGGGTTGGGAGGGAGGGAGGATTTGCAATGCCAGCAAAATCTATTCTATTATTGCTTTTGAGCTCTATGTATTTAACAGTGAAACTTTGAGCATAAAAATATACAAGTTAAATGCTTAGGGAATCAACAGGGCTCAATTCAAATAGCATCAAAGTTACAAGAAATCAGACACAAGTATCATAAAAGGCAGCAGAAGAAAATTAGTAACCTTTCTCTCAAGATGTCCAAGAAATGCTAGGGGGCTTTCCGAAAGCCCCCTGCCTCTCAGCCGCCGGAAAAGCCCCTAAGTAGGGGGCTTTCCGGAGGCCCCCCGCCCCCCCAAGAACAGGGGCAGCGCCCCTGCTCTTGCCCCCCTGATACAGGGGGTGAAACCCCGTGTACTAGGGGTTAATTTTTTTTTTGTGAAGGGCAAAACTATTTTTAGAAAATAATTTGGCTCAATTTCATGCAAACTTTTCCATTTGGCGGGTCTGTTATCCCGGAACCCAGGGTTCCGTTCGTGCGGGTTCCTTAATTCCAACATCCATCTAGGGTCCCAAAAGCGGTAAACACGCCAAAAACAATTTGCATTCGAAAACAGCACCGCGCGATGACATCCGTATGGGTCATTTCGCAGCTTTGTTTTACTCCAGAAACTATCGGTGTATGGCTGTAATTACAGCCGTGCGGCCGTAATTCCTAGAACCCGAGAAAATTGGTTTTCTTACTTTTGTGAAAATACCATTTTGCACGTTTTCAATATTTTCCGGGAATTTTATAGGGTTCGGGGGTCCGCTAATACTGAACTACGGATCCGATTCGGATCGAACAACCCCAAAACTCAGAAAATAAAACCCCGGAAAAATCGAAAAACCTAATATCCGTACGTACAGAAATTCAAAAACCAAAACTTTACCACATACGGACGAATTTGGGTCGAAATTGATCACAACATAATGCACAAAATGGAAAACGGACTGTTTTTGGCCGATCGGGACAAATCGGGAATCTATCCCTGTAGAACAGAGCCGCCCAGCTCTGTTCATCATGAACACAGCTGTGCGACTGTGTTCATGAAGAACACAGCGGTGCGACTCTGTTCATCATGAACACAGCCGTGCGACTATGTTCATGAAGAACACAGCCGTACGGCTCTATTCGGGGAATTCCGGTTCCAAAAATTGCAAAAATGAAGAAAATGCAAGGAAAAAGCAATGCACACAGGTTTAAGGCCTCTTAGAGTTTACCTTGATGTTGTTTTGATGCTTTGAAAGTCAAGAAACGGATTGAAAGCTTGAAATTCGCCTTGAATGCTTAACCGGCCGAAAACTGAAACGATCCCAAAACAATCCAAAATCAATCCAAAATGATCCCGAATCGATGAGCAAAGGTTGAAGAACTTGTTGTTGATGTTTCAAGATCGATTTTAGGTCTTGGATTTTGATTTGTGTTCACTCTCCTTAGCTCCTATGTCTCGGTTCTCTCTTCTCTTTTCTCTCTGTTTCTTTTTTTGTATCTTTCCAACTCTCTGCCTAAGATTGAAAATTCCCCCCCCCCTGATTTGATTTTTTCTTTTTCTTTTATACTCTCCTTCACATATCATTTCAAACATTTAATGTGTCGCCTGACTTCCTAAAATTTTGCCCATATATCTCTTCTATCAAGCCAAGTTGCTCTACTTTGCAGAGCAACTTGGCTCACCCACTAGAGCCGCCCAGCTTTAGTTTGTATTAGAGTCGTGCGGCTCTAGCAAGAGCAGGGGTAAAATTTTTGAAAAATTTGATGCTCACCCTAAACCCTAGAAATCACTCGGGGAGACCTTTTCGGAGGTTTCGAATCGCAGATAGCTTGGTTTTCAGGACGTTTAAGATACTCCAGGCGACATTTCGGTCATTTTCAAGTCCAATTCAAGTCCGTCTACTTCACAAGTAACATAAGGATTCTCATCATAGAGGTCGGGAAAACCCGGCGCTTACAGCTACCCCTCGCGTGATTAAATTCAATACCCGATACCAGGTTTAGGTTATCTGAGGGGAATTTGAGAACGTGGATGAAAGTGCCATAAGCGAAAGGAAAGAAAGACATACCTGACTTGTTGAAGCATCGTTGTTGTAGTGATGATTGAAAATAAGCCGATACCGGGTTTAGGTTACCCGAGGCGAGGTTGATGATGGAATAAGCCGATACCGGGTTTAGGTTACCAGAGCAGAGGTTCTGCTGGGGATCTGGAATGAAGCCGATCTGGACCAATACTGGGTTTAGGTTACCCAAGGTGGATCTGCTGAGGATTTGAAATGAAGCTGATCTGGACTGGTACTGGGTTTAGGTTACCCGAGGTGGATCTACTGGAGATTTGAATTGGCTTCAAGGATCTAGGATCTTGCTTGAATTGGTTTTCAAGGACCTGAAATATGGCTTGAATGGTTTTCAAGGATTGGGAATCTTGCTTGAACAAGTTTCAAGGATTCGAAATCTAGCTTGGACGGTTTTCAAGGATTAGGAATCTTGCTTGAAGGAGTTTCAAGGATTCAAAATCTAACTTGATAGGCTTTTAAGGATTAGGAATCTTGCTTGAAGGAGTTTCAAGGATTCGAAATCTAGCTTGGATAGGTTTTCAAGGATTGGGAATCTTGCTTGAAGGAGTTTCAAGGATTCAAAATCTAGCTTAGATAGGTTTTCACGGATTAGGAATCTTGCTTGAAGGAGTTTCAAGGATTCCAAATCTAGCTTGGAAGGGGCTTCAAGGATCTGGGATCTTGCTTGAAAGGGGCTTTAAGGATCTAGGATCTTGCTTGAAAGGGGCTTCAAGGATTTGGGATCTTGCTTGAAAGGGTTTTTGAGGACCCGAAATCTGGCTTGAATGGTTTTCAAGGATTAGGAATATTGCTTGAATTGGTTTCAGGGATCTGGGATCTTGCTTGAAAGAGGCTTCAAGGATCTGGGATCTTACTTGAAAGGGTTTTCAAGGACCCGAAATCTGGCTTGAACGGTTTTCAAGGATTGGGAATCTTGCTTGAAGGAGTTTCAAGGATTCGAAATCTAGCTTGAAAGGGGCTTCAAGGATCTGGAATCTTGCTTGAAAGGGGCTTCAAGGATCTGGGATCTTGCTTGAAAGGGTTTTCAAGGACCCAAAATCTGGCTTGAACGATTTTCAAGGATTAGGAGTCTTGCTTAAAGGAGTTTCAAGGATTCGAAATCTAGCTTGGAAAGGGCTTCAAGGATCTGGGATCTTGCTTGAAAGGGGCTTCAAGGATTCAAAATCTAGCTTGAATAGTTTTCAAGGATTAGGAATATTGCTTGAAGTAGTTTCAAGAATTCGAAATCTACCTTGGATGGGTTACTTTAGGAGTGATAATTTTGGAATCAGGTTGAGGATGAGTATTTATTCCTTGATCGATAATTTTGGAAACAAAAATTTTTGCCCCTTCGATCAAGAATAAATACGGTTTGATTACTTTGCCCCTAGGTACTTGAGATGTCGAGGCTTGGGTCTGCGTGGTTTTGACTTGTCTCTTAAGACCTAGTGGATGCCCCAGTGTTGGACTATTTTCTGCTTTGAGAGTGGTCTTAGCTCGAAGCGGCCCAGTGATGGTGGTGGGTACCTGTACCTGGATTGGTTATGATGTATGTATGCATGTGTGCGTATGTTTTGAATGTATGTATGTGCATGTTTCAATGTATGTTTATGCGAATGGATTCTAGGAGATGTACTCCTCGCTATTCGTTTAGCCTTGAAATGCTATGCCCTTGTTAGGGAGATCGGGTCACGCCTCTGGCTAGGGAAGGCACATCATGCCTATGGATGATCTAGCTGAGGAGTATATTCTTTATGTAATGTGATTCTCGCACTTTTGCTGGGGATATGTAGGGTTATGCAATGGCTGTCGGGGATGTCCCATGACTGTTGGAGAGAAAGTGGTGGCATTCTTTGTGATGGTTCTGCTGGGGAATAGCGCAAAGAATCCTGCTAGAGAATAGTAGAACAGCTTCTGCTGGGGAATGGTGGAAGGGTTCCACTTTTCTACCCCTAGCAATGGTGAATCTGGAGGTGCTCTAAATTTTGCCTGAACTGCCCGATGTGGGTTTTCAGCTCAGCGAGCTGCTCTAATTTTTGCCTGAGGTGCCTTTTCGGTTTTCACCTCAACGAGCCTTTCTTGAATGTGCTCTAAATTTTGCCTAAACTGCCTAACGCAGGTTTTCAGCTTAGCGAGCCGCTCTAATTTTTTCTTGAGGCGCCTTTTAAGTTTTCACCTCAGCGAGCTCTTTTTTTTTTGTGAATGTGACACATGTGAGCGAAAGACGTGCACAGCCATGTATGATACATGATGCAGATTCAATTCCAAGCAGACTTGGGACATTTAAATGAACAGAGCAAGGCATTCATTCATTCATTCATTGATATTGTTTCAGCACAATGCACATCATAGATGAAATGAAATTAAAAATGGGATCAGCAATGGTATTCATCCTAACCAAATTCACGACTGCCACCAACTGGTCCTTGCAGATTTCCCACTGGTGGTGCTCACCTCACCGTCCTAACTTTTGCATGAATCATCTTTTTTATTTTCGACCCATCGGACTTTCCTAATTTTTATGTGGACGGCCTTTTTGGTTTTCGATCCACCGGACTTCTTTATCCCTTTTTTTAGCCCTTTCGAGTTGATGGTGTCGATAGCTTGGTCTCTCTTCTCCCTGGTAGAATCGTTTCCACCTTGAAGGTTAATGACTACGGCGCCTCTCTGGTGAGTACTCTGATGCCAGTCTAGCATCTTTGCAAGGCGAATAATGACATGCCAATCTACTTTGATAGAATTCCTTTGAGAGATCTGTTGGCTGCTTCCGTCACCCCACTGGTTCATGGATGATGTGGAGTTGACGATCGATGCCCTAACCCTATATTCTAGAACACATGCGCCGTTGCCCCTTGAAACCATAGTCTATTCTTGGTTGTGACAAAATGTAGAATTCTGCATTGTGCAGGTGTGTTCTTCTTCCTAAATTTGGGCGCACTTTTTTTTTTAGGCTATGACATCATGGTCTACTTCGTTTTTGTCCACTTTGGGTGGTTGACAGTCATGACTGTGAACTGATGTCTGTTTGCCATGAATAGTCTTGCTTTTCTAGTGACCTCAGTTTCTCCTGTTGTAGTTTCCCCTCTTTGTCTGATCCGAGTTTGTGGAGTTTTTGCTTAGCTGATTTCTCCCTTAAATCCTTACGAGTCTGCCATTTGGTAACTTCCCTGTCGATCCCCAGTCATGCCATGGTAGGATCGGGCAAAGCTTGTTACGAACTTTTGAGTATCTTGCAATTTCTTTTTTCTCTTTTCGGGCGTGAGGTCTTTCAAGACGGATACCATTTTTGGGTCATCATCTGTCCTAAAATTCATTTCATGCAATGATGTGTCATGTATGCTAAAGAAATTAGATGAATGTTTGTATGTATGCATAATGTTCCATCCAGAAAAATATCGCACAAGTAATTGAAATCAAATTGCATTACATTAAACGCCAAACGGGCTGAATTGTTCACAAAATAGAAAAGAAAACAAAAGCAGATACATCAAAATAGTTGTCATCCTCCACATGTGGAGGGTCTTCTTTCATTGCTGCATCATCTCCTTAATAGCTTGAACACGTGGGTCAGTCAAAGCTGGGTAAGGGGTTGTTCTGAACATTAGGCTTTAAAGGTGATTCTACAATCTTTCCTTCAGCGATCAATTGTCGGATAGCCCTCAGTAACTGCATGCAGTCATTCGTGTGGTGCCCCATTATCACGTGATAAGAACAGAAATTGCCCTTGTCTGTCTTGGCCGGCTTTTCAAATGGCTTCAGAGAATCCAATAGACCGTCGTTCCTGCATTTCACAAAAATCTTGGGCAAAGAAAGAGTCCAAGGGGATAGGCCTTGATTTTGCACATTTCCATCTTGGCTGCCCCGCTGTTGGGACACAACGGAAACTTTAGCTATGTCTTCTGAGAGTTGCCCACTTTTGCTTGTAGGCCTGGAACTAGATCCGCTGCCTGATCCAGTTGTAGTCACTGATCGTTACCCAAAACCATACACGGAGCCTCTGCCACCCCTTTGGTTCATTGCCTTTTCTTCCTCATCCCTCTCAATTTTCATGGCCATGCTATATACTTCGCTGAGTTCACTGAAAGAGTGCAATTTCATGTTATTTTAGAAGATGTCCCGACTATCGTCAATTAATTTCTGAATCAGCTCATCCTCATCAGGGCAGTTCTTCAGCAGAATCATTTTTTTCATCCATCTCTATTAATAGGCATCAAAGGATTCATTTTGGTGTTGCTTAACCCTTTCCAGATTATACAGCTTCACCTGGATCTTGGTGTTAAAGTTGTAGTATTTGATGAAGGATGCTGACAAGGCCTCCCAGTCAGATTGCACATCTTCTGCCAGAGAGTTGTACCGATTCAGGGCTCCCCCTTCTAGTGTGGTCGGGAAGAAGTTAATTAGCTGCTGCTTAGTGGCACCTGCTGTCAACATGACTCGTGCATAGAGGTTCACATGGGCCTCTAGTGAACCAATCCCCTTGTAGGAAGGGACTTTCGGCACTTGAAACCCAATGGGGAATGTCTCAATGCCCTTGTTGATCATTGCATCGACATTCACTCCCCGTTTGGAGCCCAGGCTAATGTTGGCCCCTTTCTTCAGTTCAGCAACCACTTTTTCTAACTCAGAGTACTTCGCCTTTATTTTCTTTTCTATAGATGCCTCAATCTCTTGCAGCTTTTCTACACTAGCTGCGACATCAGCCCCGTACTAAGAAGACTCATCCACCTTTTCCTTCTCGGGCCTACTGGTTCCGATTTCCCCGCTCTCCCTTACAACAGCTCACATCTCTTCTTTCAGCAAGTCACGGAAATCCTGGGATCTCAGGAAATCCTTCAGGGCATCAGCAAGACTTGGTGTTTGATTGGCCATTTCCACTTCATCTCCGGAATCAGAATCACTATCAGTTACTATTATTCTCTATTCCTTAACAGCCCTCAAAGCCTGAGACCTTGTCCTTGGTCGATCTAGCTTACTCTGTGAACTATCTGTATGGAGCTTTGGCATCTTTTAGTCTCACGTGTGTATGGTCCTACATCATAAGTGAAGAGTTAGGGATAGTAAATGAATGACATGATGTCATGGAGAATAATGCTTGGATGATGCTTCATAAATGGAAATGAAAATAAGGATGGTCTTTGCATGTTTGAATTTCCTTTATTTGGGACGTCCCAAGAGTGCCCAAAGCTATGCAAAATAATGCAAAAATGTCTCGTGGGAGCCGTCGCACAGACAGAGGTTCGGTGCCTTTGGGGCACCTAATGAATTGTCATGAGATGGCCGCGTGTGTACTGACACACAAGCAGAGTTTTGATGCTTTGTAGGCCAATGACATGGAATGGAATGGTCATGTGGGGACCATCCCACAGATAGAGTTCTAATGCCTTTGAGGCAAGTGATATGAAATGATGTTGCACAAAAGTCGCATGCAACTCGAGACACGGACAGAGGTTCGACGTTCATGGAACACCTTGTGTGATTTGATAATGATATGAAATGCCCCTATATGTGTGTACTAATCTGGTACTTGGGGAGCACCTTGAATGATTTCACAATGTTATGAAATGGTCCGATGTGAACCATAATGCACAAACAGGACTTCGGCATCACCGGGACGCCTATGATGAATAAATGTGATGTCATGTGATGACATAGTGTGAACCTCCACATGGAAATAATTCTAGGACCATTGTGGTCTTCTATTGAATAATATGGTATTTGTGAAATGGCCGAGTGCAATCTGATGCACGGGCGGAACATGGGTAGTTTTGGGGTACCAGATATGTCATGGAATGAAATGATCGTGAAGGGCACACTTGTAATCATCCTTTATTAGATGAGATGAAATGATATGGATGTGTATGTTTATGTCACATGAAAATGCAAGTGGCTGCACGAAAATGTGGTTAAAAATGCATGGCACATGGAATGATGTTATGTATGCTTCATAGAAATGTCACACGCGAGATGTAAATGGCACATAAATAAAATGTCGTGGCTGCACAAAAATGTGATTAGTGTCATGCATATGTCGATGTTCGAAAATGGCTGCGTAAAGATGTGGTTAGAATGACATACGAAAGCTATACATGCTTGATGCTTCGTGAAAAGTTAAAAAAAGAAAACACCACGGAACAAACGTTAGCACACGAAAAAATATGCACTCCCTTCCGACCTTTTTTCTCCTTTCGATTGGTCTTGCATTCTTCCTAGTAATTGCGTCTCTTTGGCATCAATAGGGGATACCAAAGGCAAACACTCAATGTTCATTTTGAATTTTAAGTTTTGGTAATCCTAGGGGAAGTTGCTAAGTCATTACATATGGGCCAAAGTCAAAACCAAGGGTCGTACAGGTTCCCATAATGAATATACACTTTCCCACCGTAGAACACGATGTAAGGTCATGCGGTGCTATGAGTGGTTTACGCCATTGGGTGTCTCCCATCCTAGCGAAAGAGGTAGTCAACCTTCTTGGGTAAACCGGGGATGATCGATGTGTTGGAGGGATTGAGAAAAAGAAAATGTCATGATATACAAGGTGCAAATAAATATGGTAATATGAACTAGTGAAGTGACTGCAAGCGAGGTTATATTTCGGTAGTTGCCTAAGTTCCTTAAGTTTTTGTGAAAACTTTTTAGGAAACCATCATTTCCTCCCCAGCAGAGTCGCCACTGTGAGTGGACAACCTTTTTCAAAAAGAACGGGAAGGGAAGGAACTCGGTGAAACAAACCGAGGACAACGTTTTCGTTCGTTTTGATTTTTGTTTGGAAAAAAGGGGTTTTGTTTATCTTGAGTTAGGAAAAACCATTGATTTGATTTGAAAATACCTTTGTAGAAAACATTTTCCTGTTTTAACTTAAAGACCTCGAAACTTAAATCCCGAGATCAGTGATAGAGTCACCACCTGGATCAGCTCATCCGAGAAATTCCGGTACAGCTCCCTACCGAGGGTAGACTACTATAACTAATCCAGAGATTTAGGGTTCGGGCAAGTGACTTACTTTAACCTTTAGCTTGCTTTCACTTTACAGTTTATATTACCAAATTTAATTTACTTTATTATCTTTCTCTATCCCAATTTGTGTTAATTTATCGACCCATGCTCAGGCAATGACAGAAATAAAATTACAGAAAAATAATCTATTAATTACAGTAAAAATGATAAAAACAAGAATAAATGCTGCAAGACAAACTGGTTAGCACAATTTACAGCACAACACAGATAGGACTCAAATCAGGACAGAAGTAGGATTTCAGGAACGGAGGTATGCATTTAGGGGGTAACCGGGTCGACCCGACCGGTCGGACTGGCTAGACCTAGAAAACGGTTTCGAAATGCCCTGTATATTTTTGTGCTGGAAAATAATTTTTAGAAAATAATTTGGCTCAATTTCATGCAAACTTTTCCATTTAGCGGGTCTGTTATCCCGGAACTCGAGGTTCCGTTCGTGCAGGTTCCCTAATTCTAATAACCATCTAGGGTCCAAAAAGCGGTAAACACGCCAAAAACAATTTGCATTTCAAAAACAACACCGCGCGATGACGTCCGTACAGGTCATTTCGCGGCTCTGTTTTATTCCAAAAACTACAGTTGTACGGCTGTAATTATAGTCGTGCAGCCGTAATTCCCGGAACCCGAGAAAATTGGTTTTCTTACTTTTGTGAAAATATCGTTTTACACATTTTTAATATTTTTCGGGAATTTTATAGGGTTCGGGGGTCCGCTAATGCTAAACTACGGATCCGATTCAGATCAAACAACCCCGAAACTCAGAAAATAAAACCCCGGAAAAGCCGAAAACCCTAATATCCGTACATACAGAAATTCGAAAACCAAAACTTTACCACATACGAACGAATTTGGGCCGAAATTGATCACAACAGAATGCACAAAATGGGAAACGGACTGTTTTCGGCAGATCGAGACAAATCAGGAATCTATCCCTGTAAAACAAAGCTGTGCAGCTCTGGGTACCAGAGCAGCCCAGCTCTGTTCATCATGAACACAGCTGTACAGCTCTATTCAGGAAAGTTCGGTTCCAAAAATTGCAAAAATGAAGAAAACGCAAGAAAAAGCAATGCACACAGGTTTAAGGCCTCTTAGAGTTTACCTTGATGTTGTTTTGATGCTTTGAATGTTAAGAAACGGATTAAAAGCTGGAAATTTACCTTGAATGCTCAACCGGCTGAAAACCAAAACGATCCCAAAACAATCCGAAATCAATCTGAAATGATCCCGAATTGATGAGCAAAGGTTAAAGAACTTGTTGTTGATGTTTTGAGATCGATTTTAGGTCTTGGATTTTGATTTGTGGTCATTCTCCTTAGCTCCTGTGTTTTGGTTCTCTCTTCTCTTTTCTCTCTGTTTCTTTTTTCTGTATCTTTCCAACTCTCCGCCTAAGATTGAAAAGTCCCCCCCCCTGATTTGATTTTTTCTTTTTATTTTATACTCTCCTTCACATATCATTTCAAACATTTAATGTGCTGCCTGACTTCCTAAATTTCGCCCATATATCTCATCTGTCGAGCCAAGTTGCTCTGCATTATAGAGCAACTTGGCTCACCCACTAGAGCCGCACGACTCTAGCAAGAGCCGAGGCAAAATTCTCGAAAAATCCGACGCTCACCCTAAACCCTAGAAATCACTCGGGAGACCTTTTCGGAGGTTTCGAATCATGGATAGCTTGGTTTTTAGGATGTTTGAGATACTCCAGATGACATTCTGGTCGTTTTCAAGTCCGATTCAAGTCCGTCTACTTCACAGGTAACACAGGGATTCTCATCATAGAGGTCAGGAAAACCTGGTGCTTACAGCTGCATGCGAGGTCGCATACTTATGGGTACACCTAAAGGGCCTGTAATAGGGTGCCAAGTAGGGGTACTTTCGAGTATGTCACTAAGCATGGCAGTGCTATGGATATGTAGAAGGGATTTGTCACCCAGTAGTCCACTGAGAAGATATCACCGGCCTCTTGATGAATGCAACTGATAAGAGTGTGGCCACGCCCAAACAAGTTGGAACTTGTTTATGAGCATCAGTACATTTGGGATCAAGTAAATGTCCGGACACAAAAGAGGGTGATTAGTCCATGCCTCTGTATTGGATACCAATATCGATGACATGGGATGTACAAGTTCAAACTACAGGGTTATGATTTCAATTGGACTGCCATCTCCATCTTAATTGGGGGCTGCAGTGGCTTGCTAGAGCCCGCCTGTAGTTTGTGGGCCATAGGCCCACTGCCAACATAAAGATGGGCCCACGGGATCGTACACATTGAACGTCTAAACACGGACTTAAGGAATCACCTGTATACTTGGAGTATACGCACTGAAGAGAGAGGATTATATTAATTATATTA
The DNA here is from genome assembly GCA_039660915.1 of Euphorbia tirucalli. NCBI lineage: Eukaryota > Viridiplantae > Streptophyta > Magnoliopsida > Malpighiales > Euphorbiaceae > Euphorbia > Euphorbia tirucalli. The sequence continues at coordinate 51,694,880 of CM077637.1, forward strand.
TATAGATCAATTAGATTGGTCATAATAATAAAATTAATATTTGCATTGGCCTTCTCATAATTAATTAAATTAATTTATGAGACTATTTCCTAGGTGGGAATATGTCACATGTATAGGTTTACATGTATCTTAATTTTACGTTTGTCAAATTTAATTCCATGGTAAAACTAATTGATGAAATTAATTTTGATTTAAATGTATAGAACATATTATATGGTATAATATGTTAGGATACATGTTAAATAAAATTAAGTTTGATGATCAATTGGACCAAAAGAATTAAAGTTGAACTGGGCTTGAAAAAAAAGGGAAAAGCCCATGTAGAATTGAGAAAGGATGGGCTGAAATTTTTACACAAAATTTCAGCCCACTAGGTCAAGTTATGACCTAGGGAATTCGGCCAAGGGAAGGACAACACACCATAGCCGAATTGAGCAGCCCCTCCTCTCTTGAAAATTTTGATTCCGACGCTAGCACGGGTCGTGTTCCATAGCCATTCGTGTACGTGAACACGGAGGGAATCTACTTTGATTTCTGCAACCATCTCTTGAAGAGATATTCCTGGTAAGAATTAATTCTCTTTAAGTTAAATTTTAATATTTTACAACTTTCACTTCAATTGCTCCTGAGCACGGATTTGAGGAAATCATCGTGTTGTTTCGCTTTTATCGAGTGATTTCCGGTGAAAAATCCCAACATTAGTATCAGAGCAGGCTTTTGATCCATGAAAATTGTTTAATTGGATTGAATCCTTTGGTTTTGAAATTGGATTTTTTGATTTGGGATTCTTGGATTGGGGTTTGTGATTTTCCCCTTTGATTTTTGCAATTGGAAATTGAATTTACATATTGGTTTATGTTTATTTAATTTTTGTTGGATGGATGTTTTTCTTGGTGAAATTCATATTGTTTGGCTGCATATTTTTTTCTTGGAATTAAAATCACGGGCTGTTTCCGTGCATTCAGGACTACAGGCAGCCGCCGCGTACAGCGAAAACAGCAGCAGCAGTGGGTTACCGCTTGGCGGCAGCACCGCTACTACTAAGGCTACTCCGTAGCCCTAGCTGCAGCGGGCCGGGCCCAGTGTTTTGGATTTGGCAGGTTTCGTGCCCGGGGCCCAGTTTTAAAATTTTAATTGGTTTTAAAATTTCGTGTGTTTAAATTTTTACAATTTAAATGCGCATGGTTTCTTGAATGAAATTTTAATTTTATTCATGGGATATTAATTTTGGAAATTAATATGGTTAATTGAAATCGGTTCGGGTTATTTTGGCACAATTACCCCGGTGTCTGATATGTACCCATGTTTTCCCAATTCCAGTGGGAGCAGTAATCTACCTGGGCTGGAGGCCTGAAGCCCGTTAAGGGCTAGAACCATGGTGGGCCAAAAGTGGTGATTTCAAAATAATGGCTTGGACATAATTGAAATGGGCTTAATTCATGCATTATAACATGTTTATAAATTGATGTATTGGATGCATTTTATATGATTGAATGGATGTATGATTGGATGCTATTGGGCCTTGTTTCAAGATGGGTTGTATTTTCTTTTTGGGTAAATACGGCATGCGTATCGTTTTTCTTTTTTAATGTAATTTTATTTTATTCATTTATTATAAAATTTGTAAAAGAAGAAGAAGCCCAATGGAGTGGTGAGCCCAAGTGGAGGTGCAAGCCCAGAAGGAAGGAAATGGAGGCCCACCTGATATTTTTTTCTATTATTGGTTTACTAAAATAATATTAGGATGTAACATAGGCCCATAGCAGTCCATTTTACTTATTTAACTATATTTTGTATTTATTTGCATGTATGTATGTATGATCCAAACCCATTCTCATCCGCCTTATGTATGTAAGCCGTTATTAAATGAATCTAATAACCTAATGGAAATTACTAAGTCGTTTAAAAGTGCTTCCCTTATTCAAAACCAGCTCGAAGTGGGGATAGGCCAGTTGTAGACCTTGCCGTTACAGGATACACTGGAGTATCGTCATTTTGTATTGGGTTAGAGTATGGGATACTCTAACACTTGGATGGAGGTTTTAACTTAGCATGGGTAGTAGGATTCTCCTGGCCCTAAGCACAGATGGGTAAGTGCCAACAAGCCCATCAAATCGAGAGTCCCTAGGTTGGGATTGGACTGCATTCCTACCTAAATAATTAGGGTATAGTTTTTCCAGGCCCTCGTCTGGCTATATCTTAATGAAATATGGATCTCAGCCCATGAGCCCAAAACTCGGATTAATTAATAACTTGATTCATTATTAATTATAAATGGGAAACAAAATAAAGTCCTTTATTAACACTCTTAAATTTTTCTGTGTAGAATTTAAATGGCAAACAACAACTCACTTTCACTGTGTACAATCCTAGAAAAGGACAAGCTCTCGGGTCCTAACTTCTTGGATTGGTCTAGGAACTTAAGAATAGTTCTAAGACATGAATCTAAGGAGTATGTACTAAAGAGGCTTGTACCGGCTGCTCCTCAAGGATGTAATCCACCAGCTGCCCAGCTGGAGGAATACGAGGTGCATGTGAGGGATAATAGGGATGTGACATGCCTTATGTTGGTGTGTATGGTCCCTGAGCTACAAAAGTAGTTCATGGACCATCAGGCCTATGCTATAATAAGAACTCTAAATGAGATGTTTCAAGAGCAAGCTCGTCAGGAAAGGTACCTGACCAATAAGGCATTCCACTCCTGTAAGATGGGGGCTGGGACATCTGTGAGCACACACGTGCTTAAGATGAAGGGCTATTTGGATACTTTGGCCCATCGCAGATCGCCCATCTCACAGGAGCTAGCGGTGGACACAATCCTTGCTTCCCTATCGGATTCTTATGATCAGTTCATCCTGAACTATAACATGCAAGGGATGAACCGCACTGTTATTGAGCAGCATAGGATGTTAAAGCTCACGGAACAGTCGATCAAAAAGACTCCGCCGGTGCTGCTGGTCAACAAGGGGAACCCTCCTCTTGCGAAGGGCAAGGCCAAGGCTAAGAAGCCTAAGGCCCAGCCCAAGGCCAGTCCTGAGGATGTCTGCTTCGGGTGCAAGCAGGTGGGGCATTGGAAGAGATCATGTACCAAGCTGATGGGAGAGCAGAGGAAGACCTAGTATGCATCTTCATCAGGTATTTATGTCATAGACATTAACCTTACTATTTCAACATCCTGGGTATTGGATACTGGATGTGGTTCTCACATTTATTGCAATGTGCAGGGACTTAAGAACAGAAGGTCACTGGGATCGGGGGAGGTGGACTTGCGGGTCGGTAATGGAGCAAGGGTTACTGCCATAGAGATCGGCGAATATCACCTCATGATGCCTAGTGGATTGGTTTTAATTTTGGAACAATGTTACTTTGTACCTGCTATGTGCAGGAATATTATTTCTCTTTCAATGTTGGATATTTCTGGATTTAATTTTACTATTTCTAATGGTAGAATTTGTTTATCTAGAGAGGGATTATTTTATGGAGAAGCTCTATTAAATAATGGCCTATATATCCTAGATTTAAAAGAAACCAATCATGTCTATAACATAAACACTAAAAGGATTAAGCCCAATGAACTTAATCCTGTCTACCTATGGCACTGTCGTTTGGGCATAGCTAGGCTTTATAAAGCTGGAATCCTAGGGTCATTTGACTTGGAGTCAATTGATATATGCGAGTCATGTTTAGAGGCAAAATGACTAAAGCGCCTTTTAGCAAGAAAGCTAAAAAGGGCTACTGGCTTATTGGACCTAATACATTCAGACGTATATGGGCCCATGAATGCAGCGACCAGAGGTGGACATCTGTACTTCGTCACGTTCACAGACGATTTCAGCAGATATGGCTATGTCTATCTGATGAAACATAAGTTTGAGACCCTTGATAGGTTCAGTGAATTTAGGAACGAAGTACAGAACCAGCTAGGCAGAAATATCAAAACCCTTCGGTCAGACCGACGAGGTGAGTATATGAGCCTAGAGTTTGACTCATATTTGAGAGAGCATGGAATAGTTCCATAACTCACTCCTCTAGTAATACCACAGTGGAATGGGGTGTCCGAACAGAGGAATAGGACCCTGTTGGACATGGTCCGCTTAATAATAAGTCATGCCACTCTCCCAATAAGCTTCTGGGGATATGCCCTCGAGACAGCCGCTCTTATTTTAAATAATACTTCGACTAAGGCAGTGGAAAAGACCCCATATTAGATATGGACTGGCAGGGAGCCTAATGTGTCTTTCCTACGGATTTAGGGATGCGAAGCACATGTTAAGAGATTGACTGGTGGCAAGCTAGAACCCAAAACTGATAAATGCCTGTTTGTGGGCTACCCTAGGGAAACCAAAGGGTATTACTTCAACAACCCTGCCGAGAACAAGGTGTTCGTGGCAAGGAAGGGGGTCTTTTTGGAAAAGGATTTCCTTTCTAAGAAAGACAGTGGGAGCAATGTTGAACTCAAGGAAGTTCAAAGTGTTGGGGATTAATCGCACAAAACAAAATACGCAGCGGAAATAAAACGGATTAATCCCCGCCAGGGATCCATGTATATTGCATTGAATTGGAAGGAAGGGTTAAAGAATTACCTCTTAGTTCTTATAGGATTTGAATCAAAGGAACCAAATTAGCTTCCCTCTACGGTTGATCCACACGGAGCAATTGATTCACCGCGTGCTAGCGCCGGGATTGAAGAACGATTCTTCGAACGAGAGAGAGAGGCAGAAAATCAAATTTTCTATGTGGCTTAGGATGAGAATTTCGGCTGCCCCCTTTTCCATGTGTGGTGGCCGAATTCCTTGTTGTATTATGAGTTTAGAATCCCACTAGGTTTAGGTTAATTGTTTCCTTAAATAATTAACCTAAATAGTTAATTATAATTATAACCTAATACACCTATTAGTTATAATTATATATTAACCCACACAATTTAATATTAATTCTCAATTAACATTAAATCAAATCAATTCTCCATAATACATATATGTATATATATAATATTATAATTAATTATATCTCCATATAATTTAATTATAATATGTAGCATACTTTATGCAATATTAATCACATTAATATTTATATATACATACATAAATATATATCATTATATATATTTATTCTCAATCTCTTTCATAAATTATTTTCCAATAATAATTTATACCCGATTAGATGAACTTCATTTTGCTCTTGTGTGTGACCCCATAGGATCATATTAATTGGCAATAAGGAAATTACCATAATGTCCTTATAGGTCACAAGCGGACTCTAGCAAGCCATTACGACTACCCAATTAATATGATTGGAATGATCCAATACCTATTTATAGAATGTCATATTCCCTTTTGTCTCTTTGATATCAAGATTAATTATAAGACATGGTACACTTGTCAATCTTATATAATTAATCATATGCTTTCTCGATCTCAAAGTAAACTGTTCAGACAAATCAATTGATACTCTTATCAATTATTTGAGCACGGCCATGCATTTAACAGTCTTACTTATCGAGGGGCCCAGTGATATCGCTCTCTTGTTAGAGAGGGACAAAATCCCATATCTGTCACTCACATCCCTAAGCATGAGTCATATTGTACCCAACCACAGCCTTTATAACTACTCTGTTACAAGCAGCGTTTGACTGCGTCAAAGCACAACATGAATTCATCCCGGAATCCATGGTGACCTCAGGTCAAAGGAATCAGCTAATGACACTACTATAATCAAGATCAGTTGTGACACATGACCATGAACTTGATCTCATAGTGGGTCTCCAGTAACATGTTCTCTAACATATTACTCGTGAGTATAATCTGTATCTGTATACACTATATTCATCTTATGAATATCCATTATCACTCACACTAGTCTTAGTTTGTTATTATTCCCATAATAACAATCGACTAGGGATATTTAGAACAACACGATTTATTCAAGGATACTTATCATAAATGCTAACATACCAACATAAATGATAATATTAATCTACACTAGATTAATCTTAGAAGTCAAATTACATAATCCAATATTGGCCTTAGGGCACAATCTCCAACACAAAGCCCACAAGCTCCTGAAGAGGATAACTCGGAGGCCCGGGTGGAGTTTCCACAGGAGGAAGCACCGACCCAGGCCACACAAGGACCTAGAAGGTCTGGTAGGGATCATCGAGAACCAGAGAGGTATGGTTTCCTCATCACTAATGATCAAACTCTTCTCGTCTTGGATGAGGAAGAACCCAAAACCTACTAGGAGGCTATGGCAAGCCCACAGTCTATAAATTGGCGTAAAGCCATGGAGGCAGAGATGCAATCTATGTACGATAACTAGGTTTGGAACTTGGTTGATCCACCTCCGGGTGCTAAGGTAATAGGTTGCAAGTGGTGCTACAAGCTAAAGGTCGATAATACCATCAAAGGGCGTTCGGTTGCAAAAAGTTTCAAACAAGTCCATGGAATATACTATGATGAAACTTTCTCTCCAGTCACTATGCTCAAATCCATCAGGATCTTGCTAGCCATAGCCACTTGGTACGACTATGAGGTCTGGCAAATGGATGTCAAAACCGCTTCCCTTAATGGAAAGCTACTTGAGGATGTGTACATGACACAACCTGAGGGTTTTGTCGATCCAAAGTATCCTCAGAGGGTATGCAAACTTCAAAGGTCCATTTATGGACTGAAGTAAGCATCCTGAAGTGGAAATCTTAGATTCAATGAAGCTATAAAGGAATATGGCTTCATACGGAATCAAGATGAGCATTGCGTGTATGAGAGGATTAGTGGGAGCATTATCACATTCCTGGTACTACATGTAGACGACATCCTACTCATTGGAAGTGACATACCTACACTACAAGGTGTAAAGCAGTGGCTGTATAAGTGCTTCGCAATGAAGGACTTAGGCGAAGCTGAGACGATCCTAGGGATCAGGATCTACAGGGATAGATCCAATCGGCTTCTGGGCCTAAGTCAGGCATCATACATAGACAAAGTTCTGAAAAGGTTCAGAATGGATTGGGCTAAGAAAGGCTTCTTGCGAATGAGTCATGGGCTGAAACTTAGTAAGAAGAACTGTCCTAAGTCAAGGGAGGATAGGGAGAACATGAAATTGGTTCCATATGCTTCGGCTATAGGATCAATTATGTACTCCATGCTATGTACGAGACCTGATGTTGCCTTTGCATTAAGTATGATGAACCGGTACCAGCAGGATCCCGGGGAGGATCATTGGAAGGCCATCAAAGAAATCCTCAAGTACCTTAACCGGACTAAGGATAGCTTCTTGGTGTATGGAGGTCAGGAAGAGCTATCAGTTACTGGGTACACTGATGCGAGCTTCTAGACCAACCAGGATGAATACCAGTTGCCGTCTGGGTATATGCTTTTGCTAAATGGTAGTGCTATAAGCTGGAGGAGCTCAAAGCAACCGACCATCGCGGACTCTACAATAGAAGCTTAGTACATCGCAGCGTGTGATGCAGCTAAGGAAGCTGTATGGATAAAGAAGTTTATCACTGAGTTGGGAGTAGTGCCAACTATCCAAGACCTAGTTGATATCTTCTATGACAACAATGGGGCTATTGCACAAGCTAAGGAGCCCCAATCACATAAGAACACAAAGCACGTGCTCAGGAAGTTTCACTTCATAGGAGAAATTACCGAGAGAGGTGACATTTCATTACATAGAGTGGACACTGAGGATAATGTCACATATCCTTTAACCAAGGCGTTGGCTCAGCCCAAGCACGAGGGTCATGGATTAGGCCATGCCTGATTGGAACTAGTGCAAGTGGGAGGTTGTTGGATACGCCCTAGTCCCGAGGCATTGGACCTTGTATTTGTATTGTACATTTATTGGATTCATGTATTATACATATTTTATGTCATTAATAAAGGCATTAATTCATTTATTATATATATCAGGTGCAGTATTTTAAATGAAGTATCCAATGGATATATCCATATCCATGTTGACAAGTGTTATGCACTTGGCAGTAAGACCATGCATAGGGAAAACAATATGACCATAAAGAGATTTGTAGTCTGTTCCAGTCATAGGAATGAATGGAACTAGAGACTATCACTAACCTGGTTGTATGGCAGTGTCTTACTAGTCATTGGACATGGGATGTCAATCAAGTTAATAGGTACATGCAAAAAGGGCATGGCACTGGATAGATCCACTAAGCGAGAAATCAACATGGTGAAGTATCACAAGTGATTCTCGTATAGTACTTATATGGATCCTTTGACCTGACCATATGATGGTGCTGCATGTGAGGTCGCATACTTAGGGGTATGCCTAAAGGGCCTATAATAGGGTGCCAAGTATGGGTACTTTCGGGTATGTCACTAAGCATGGCAGTGCTATGGATATGCAAAAGGGATTTGTCACTCAGTAGTCCACTGAGAAGATATCACCGGCCTCTTGATGAATGCAACTAATAAGAGAATGGCCACACCCAAATAAGTTGGAACTTGTTTGTGAGCATTAGTACATTCGGGATCAAGTAAATGTCCGGACACAAAAGAGGGTGATCAGTCCATACCTCTGTGTTGGACACCGATATCGATGACATGGGATGTACAAGTTCAAACTACAGGGTTATGATTTCAGTTGGACTGCCATCTCCATCTTAATTGAAGGCTGCAGTGGCTTGCTAGAGCCCACCTACAGACTGTGGGCTATAGGCCCACTGCCAACATAAAGATGGGCCCACAGGATCGTACACATTGAACGTCTGAACACGGACTTAAGGAATCACCTGTATTCTTGGAGTATACGCACTGAAGAGAGAGGATTATATTAATTATATTATATAGATCAATTAGATTGGTCATAATAATAAAATCAATATTTGCATTGTTCTTCTCATAATTAATTAAATTAATTTATGAGACTATTTCCTAGGTGGGAATATGTCACATGTATAGGTTTACATGTATCTTAATTTTACGTTTGTCAAATTTAATTCCATGGTAAAATTAATTGATGAAATTAATTTTGATTTAAATGTATAGAACATATTATATCGTATAATATGTTAGGATACATGTTAAATAAAATTAAGTTTGATAATCAATTGGACCAAAAGAATTAAAGTTGAACTGGGCTTGAAAAAAAAGGGAAAAGCCCGCGTAGAATTGAGAAAGGATGGACTGAAAATTTTGCACAAAATTTCAGCCCACTAGGTCAAGTTATGACCTAGGGAATTCGGCCAAGGGAAGGACAACACACCATAGCCGAATTGAGCAATCCCTCCTCTCTCGAAAATTTTGATTCCGACGATAGCACGGGTCGTGTTCCATAGCCGTTTGTGTACGTGAACGCGGAGGGAATCTACTTTGATTTCTGCAGCCATCTCTTGAAGAGATATTCCTGGTAAGAATCAGTTCTCTTCAATTTAAATTTTAATATTTTACAACTTTCACTTCAATTGCTTCTAGGCACGGATTTGAGGAAATCATCGCGTTGTTCCGCTTTTATTGGGTGATTTCTGGTTAAAAATCCCAACAGTATAATCACTGTAATAGTATATCTTAAGGTATATATAAAGTATAAGTAAGGTATCATTAATATAATAATGTATCTTAGGGTATAAATAAGGAATAACGAAGATATAATCAAGGTATAAGAAGTGCATAATAGTGTATAACAATGTACAAGCAGTGTATAAGAAGTGTATAACAGTGTATGACAATGAATAAGAAGTGTATAAATGGTGTATAAGCATTGTATAAGAAGTGTATAAACAGTGTATAATAATGTATAAGCAGCGTATAACAATGTATAATAAGTGTATAAACATATAACATTGTATAAGAAGTATATAACAATGTATAACAGTGTATATGAAGTGTATAAATACATTAGGAACAAAAGGACCTAATCTAAATTACAAGATAATACTAATATGTCTTGCAGCAAAGGTGTTGGGTACAAATATAAAAAGATGACAAACTCAAACTACTCAATGTTGAGATTCTATTCAGTTGCTTCAATCTTCTTCTTCAGTAAAAAGAAAAATTCTTCTTGGTTTTCAATTGTACCACCAAAAATGAGATTCTATTCAGTTCCTGTAACAAAAAATGCATATATAACAGCATATAAGAAGGTATTTTCACATTTCAAAGGCGGGTTTCAACTTTCTCAGTAACAAATCTTCAAATTTATAAACATGGAAATCTCCTATTAAAATTAACATTAGCAATTTGATAACAAATATTAATTAAGACTTGAAGATTGTATAACAATATATAATAAGTGTATAAACATATAACATTGTAGAAGAAGTGTATAACAGTGTATAATAATGTATAACAGTGTATAAGTAGTGTATAAACAATGTATAACAGTGTATAAAAAGTGTATAAGAAGTGTATAAACAATGTATAAACAATGTATAATAATATATAAGAAGTGTCTGATAATGTATAACAATGTAAATGTATAAGAAGTGTATAAACAGTGTATAAGAAGTGTATAAATAATGTATAAACAGTGTATAACAAGTGTATAAACAATGTATAAACAATGTATAATAATATATAAGAAGTGTATAACAATGTATAAGAAGTGTATAAACGGTGTATAACGATGTATAACAGTGTATAAGAAGTGTATAAACAATGTATAAATAGTGTATAAGAAGTGTATAAACAGTGTATAAACAATGTATAACAATATATAAGAAGTGTATAACAGTGTATAAGAAGTGCATAAACAATATATAAACAATGTATAAACAATGTATAACAGTGTATAAACAATGTATAAACAGTGCAGTCATAAAATGCAATCCTAAAGTGCAGATGCAGTCCGAAAATTGCAGTCCTAAAATGCAGTCATAAAGTGTAAATGCAGTCCGAAAATTGTAGTCCTAAAATGCAGTCCTAAAGTGTAAATGCAGTCTCAAAATTGCAGTCATAAAGTGCAGATGCAGTACTAAAATTGCAGTCATAAAGTGCAGTTATAAAATGCAGATGCAGTCCCAAAATTGCAGTCATAAAGTGCAGATGCAGTCCCAAAATTGCAGTCCTAAAACACAGTTATAAAATGCAAATGCAGTCCCAAAATTGCAATCATGAAGTGCAGATGCAGTCCCAAAATTGCAGTCCTAAAACACAGTTATAAAATGCAAATGCAGTCCCAAAATTGCAGTCCTAAACCAAAATTACAGTCCTAAAGTGCAGATGCAGTCCCAAAATTGCAGTCCTAAAATGCAGTTATAAAGTGCAAATGCAGTCCCAAAATTACAGTCCTAAAATGTAGTCCTAAAATGCAGTCCTAAAGTATAGATGCGGTCCGAAAATTGAAATGCAGTCCTAAAGTGTAGATGCAGTCCCAAAATTGCAGTCCTAAAATACTGTCTTAAAATGCAGATGCAGTCCCAAATTTGAAATGCAGTCATAAAGTGCAAATCCAGTCCCAAAATTGAAATTCAGTCCTAAAGTGCAGATGCAGTCCCAAAATTGTAGTTCCAAAATATAGTCTTAAATTGCAGATGCAGTCCCAAAATTGAAATGCAGTCATAAAGTATAAATGCAGTCCCAAAATTGAAATGCAAATTGAAATGCAGTCATAAAGTGCAAATGCAGTCCCAAAATTACAGTCCTAAAGTGCAGATGCAGCCCTAAAATTGAAATACAGTCCTAATTAAGGTATATTCAATGTTATAGTGTATCTTACGGTATAATTAAGTTATAACTAAGGTATAATCAATGTAATACTATATCTTAAGGTATAAGTAAGGTATAATTAAGGTATAACAAAAGTATAATCAATGTAATAGTGTATCTTAAGGTATAACTAAGGTATAATTAAGGTATAACTAAGGTATAATCACTGTAATAGTGTATCTTAAGGTATAACTAAGGTATAATCACTGTAATAGTAAGGTATAATCACTGTAATAGTGTATCTTAAAGTATAATTAAGGTATAACTAAGGTATAATCATTGTAATAGTGTATCTTAAGGTATAATTAAGGTATAACTAAGGTCTAATCAATGTAATAGTGTATCTTAAGGTATAATTAAAGTATAACTAAGGTATAATCAATGTAATACTGTATCTTAAGGTATAAGTAATGTATAATTAAGGTATAACTAAGGTGTAATCACTGTAATTGTGTATCTTAAGGTATAACTAAGGTATAGTTAAGGTATAACTAAGGTATAATGAATGTAATAGTGTATCTTAAGGTATAATTAAGGTATAACTAAGGTATAATCAATGTAATAGTATATCTTAAGGTATAACTAAGGTATAATTAAGGTATAACTATGGTATAATCACTGTAATAGTGTATCTTAAGGTATAATTAAAGTATACCTAAGGTATAATCAATGTAATAGTGTATCTTAAGGTATAAGTGAGGTATAATTAAGGTATAATCAATGTAATTATAGTGTATCAAAAATGTAACAGTCCCAAAATTGTAGTCCCAAAATTGTAGTCCTAAAATTGCAGTCCTAAAGTGCATATGCAGTCCTAAAATTGCAGTCCTAAAATGCAGTCATAAAGTGCAAATGCAGTCACAAAATTGCAATCATAAAGTAAAGATGTAGTCCCAAAATTGAAATGCAATCCTAAAGTGCAGATTACAAAAACAATTTAAATTTCAAGAATAAAAACTCACAACTCAAACTTAGCAAAAAGAAAAAAACAATAAGATTAACAATTTAAAATTCAAAAACTCACAAACTCATAACTCATCCAAAATTCAAATTCACCAAACATAAAATTTACTGAGAGGAAGCCGATCAGGGCTATAGGAGAAGTAATCAAAGGTGGAAATGACATTAGCATGAAGATTTCAACCCAGTTACAATAGAGAGCAATACGAAAGGATGAAGGAGCTGCCGGCAACAATGGAAAAAATAGGTGGAGTTAGCAGTGGACGAAAGGAGAAAGAGCACCGACGATAAGACGGCAACCGTGGATACACGATGATCAACGATGAAGAATGTGAAGAAGAGAATATGAAAATCCAGAAAAGAAATCAAAAAACATAAGAAAGGAAGAACTCAAGAAGAGCGTAGAGAAGAATTAGATCTAAAAAAAACGTAAAAGAGTAAATAATAAAAGGTAAGCCACCAAAATAAACCCTAAAATGAGGGTAATTTTGACAATTTCCCAATATATATATATATATATATATATATTTTAAATATATGTATATTTATATATTATAAAATACATAAATTTGAAGTACTTATATGATATAATTATTTAGTTTGAAGTATAAATTTTATTTTTTATTATTGAAAAATAATTTTTCAATAATAAAAAATAAAATTTATACTTCTTATACACTGTTATACATTGTTATACACTTCTTATACACTGTTTATATACTTCTTATAAACTGTTATACATTGTTATACACTTCTTATATGTTGTTATACACTTCTTATATATTATTATACTTTGTTTATACATCGTTCATACACTGTTTATACACTGTTCATACACTATTTATACATTGTTATACATGGTTTATACACTTCTTATATATTATTATACATTGTTATACACTGTTATATACTGTTTATACACTTATTATGCATTGTTATACATTCTTTATATACTGCTTATACATTATTATACACTGTTTATACATTAAGATACACTATTACATTGATTATACCTTAATTATACCTTAAGATACACTATTCTAGTGATTATACTTTAGTTATTCCTTATTTGTGCCCTAAGATACATTATTATATTGATTATACCTTACTTATACCTTTATTATACCTTAAGATATACTATTACAGTGATTATACCTTTGTTACACCTTAATTATACCTTAAGATACACTATTACATTGATTATACCTTAGTTATACATTGGTTATACCTTAAGATACACTATTATATTAATTATACATTGTTATACACTGTTTATACACTTCTTATATCTTAAGATACACTATTACATTGATTATAACTTAATTATACCTTAAGATACACTATTATAGTGATTATACCTTAGTTATTCCTTATTTATATCCTAAGATACATTATTATATTCATTATACCTTACTTATACCTTAATTATATATTAAGATACACTATTACAGTGATTATACCTTTGTTATACCTTAATTATACCTTAAGATAAACTATTACAGTGATTATACCTTAGTTATACATTAATTATACCTTAATTATACCTTAAGATACACTATTACATTGATTATACATTAGGTATACCTTAATTATACCTTAAGATATACTGTTACAGTGTTTATACCTTAGTTATACCTTAATTATACCTTAGTTATATTTTAGTTATACCTTAGTTATACCTTAAGATACAAAGGTATAATTAGTTATACCTTAGTAAAAAAAATATGTCCGAAACAGTATATACATATGGAGTTTGTTTCAAAGATTAAAAAAAAAAATTTCTAAAGTCGCATGACAAAAAAATAAACGGATTGAGAGATAAATGCAAAATTGGATTAAAAATTATAAAAAAAAAAAGAGAGAGAGAAACGTGGATAAAGTAGAGGAGGTATTTTTGGATGTTATGATTTTTTGTTTTTGTTGTTTTTTGGGCAAGAATCACATAAAACAGAAATAAGTTTTTTAGGTATTTTTAAAATTTTGGAAAATTTTTTTTGTATTTATGCAAACTTTTGCTTTGTATGTAAAAAAGTTATATGGTGCCAAAAAAGTAAGTATTTATGTAAAAAGCCTTATATTTCTCTATACATCCCAAACACGGCCCAAAAATATCCGGACCAAATCCAATGTCATTTTTTCTTGGGTATTTTACACAAATACGTACTTTTTTGCACCCTATAACATTTTTATCTTAAAAGGAAAAGTTTGCATAAATACATTAAAAACTTTTCGAAATTTCAAAAATATCTAAAATAAACATTTCTTTTTTACGTGACTCATCCACAAATAAACAACAAAACAAAAATCAAAATCTCTAAAATACCTTCTTTACTTTGTCCACATTTCTTTCTCCTCTTTTTATAATTTTTAATCTAATTTCACATTTATCTCTTAATCCGTTTATTTTTTTGTCATGCAACTTTATAAAGTTTTTTTTTTATCTATCTTCGAAACAAGATCTATATGTATATAATTTTTCTGATTTTTTTCACCAAGGTATAACTAATTATACCTTTGTATCTTAAGGTATAACTAAGGTATAACTAAAGTATAACTAAGGTAAAATCGATGTAATAATGTATCTTAAAGTGTAATTAAGGTATAACTAAGGTATAAACAATGTAATAGTGTATTTTAAGGTATAATTAATGTATAACTAAAATATAATCAATGTAATAGTGTATCTTAAGGTATAACTAATGTAGAATTAATGTATAAATGTAATAGTGTATCTTAAAGTATAATTAAGGTATAACAAAGGTATAATCACTGTAATAGTGTATCTCAAGGTATAATTAAGGTATAAGTAAGGTATAATCAATATAATAATATATCTTAGGGTATAAATAAGGAATAATTAGTTTGGCACACAATTCATCTCTGATGACAATTACACTACTTTTGAATCGCAACTCGGCCAAATTTCTAATCCATAATTGATAATTAGTTTGACTCACATTTTCTTTTGAGGGTTCCTTAGTTCCTTAGTAGCAGGGGCAATGATCGGAAAAATAATTGAGGGCTTAATCTGGAGGCGGAAGAAGATTAATGCGACAACTGCAAAGGAAAGAAGAATAAAACACAAAAGACGTATTTAAGAAAAACAAATATTGGTTGTGGTATATAAAAAAAAGCATTTAGAAAAAAAACGTATTTTGGAAAGCCAAACACATATGCGGCCCCTTAAACTTTAATTTTTGAGCCACTTGGCCCCCTCAACTATTTTAGCGACCTATCTAACCCTTCATCTAAAAGCTAAATACATACGTGGCCCCTTCAACTTTTATTTTTGAGCCGCTTGACCCCCTCAACTATTTTAGCGACCTATCTAACCCCTCATATATTTTAAATTGGTATTTTTAGACACTTGAATACTGATGTGTCGTATGACCTGGAGGTAAGAGGTAATATTAATTAAATAGAATATGGTTTCCAGCGTGTGTCCTACATGTCTTTAGTATCAGACACGTGTAATGCATGATACTCTGTTGTGTCTGGTTATATTCACTCAAAGGTTTAAAAATACCACTTTAAAATAGATGAGGGGTTAGATAGGTTGCTAAAATAGTTGAGGGAGCCAAACGACTTAAAAACAAAAGTTGAAGGGGTTACGTATGTGTTTGACCTTTAGATGAGGGGTTAGATAGATCGCTAAAATAGTTGAGGGGACCAAGATGCTCAAAAATTAAAGTTCAAGGGGCCACGTATGTATTTGGCCTATTTTGGAAAATAGAAAAAGGTACGGAAAGAACACTAAAGTTAAAAGAACTGTATCTTCAGCGATCTCCCTTTTTTGGGAAATTGTCATTTTTATACCCAAAATTAAGTTTACTTTCAAACAATACCTTTAACTATTTACCAAATTACGTTTTTTCTTTAAATTCTTTTATTCATTACTTATAATATTTATGTTTTTCTTTTTTACGTTTTCATATGTTCTCTCTCTCTCTCTCTCTTTTTCTGTCAATTTTTTTTCCCTATCCCATGGTGTTTCAGCTAGTCGACTTCCTGCAGGTGTTTTGCCTTCACCGGCGAGGGCCTCAACTTCGAGGAGATTCTTCCGGCGACCTTTCCCTCTGCCATGGAGCTCTGCTCTGCGACCAACGATCAACAAAAATTTCCTCATCCAACCCACCGGATCTCTGCAGGAGATTAAGAAGAAGGGCATATCCAGGCTTGCTACTGCTGCTCTTGTTGGTAGATATGGAATCCAGACTTGTTTATACATTTTTAATGAATAATAATTGCAAATAGTTTGTCTCATACGAGGATCTGATCTGTTGCTTAATTTTGGATATGTGGACAAGTCATAACCAGTCAAAAATTACTGCATCAGTTGTAGATTATGTTACACTATTCTTCTAGACTTCTAATACTGAAACTTCAATTCTTGGTACATTCAGGGTCTCGCCAGAGTTTCAATATGGAGGTTAATGCAAAGGACTATGGTATTGAACCCACTGATACGCCCAGAACTGATAGATCGGTAAAAATGATTCCATGATGAATTTGTGCTACAATGAATTTGTTGCTGTAATTATATAATTAATGTTGCCGTAATCATATAATGAATTTGTTGCCGTAATCATATAATTATGGCATAGCAGAACTAATGATTCCATAATGAATTTGTGCCACAATGAATTTTCTGTGAAACACTTCCATAATGCAATCATTTGCTTCCATATAATTATGGCATTGCACAGAGATTTATGGAAGTGTTTCATAAAATCTTTAATTGCTTAAGAACAAGTTTTACACTTTCTCTGGTACTTAATCTCATTTTTGTAACATTAATTTATCAATTGCTGTTTAATTACAACATTAATCTTAGTTAATTGAGCCATGTTAAACTGTTAATGCA
The DNA here is from genome assembly GCA_039660915.1 of Euphorbia tirucalli. Lineage (NCBI taxonomy): Eukaryota > Viridiplantae > Streptophyta > Magnoliopsida > Malpighiales > Euphorbiaceae > Euphorbia > Euphorbia tirucalli. The sequence goes on from CM077637.1 coordinate 51,712,373, forward strand.
GCCTGGATTCAAGTGAGTGAGGGAAGCAATATTCCAGTGACAGCAATATTCAAGACACAAAATGGATACAAACATGCTGGCCGTTGTTGCTAAGTCCAACTGTTGGTCTATACATAAAGGTGGCCTTACTGTTGATTCTTCTAGACCTGCTCACCTTTATTTTGAGGTAAAACTGATGGTTTTGCACCAGTGACAAGTCCTTTAATAGATGATCTATTTGGAGATGGTTACAGCTCAGGTTTAAATTCCACTGAACAAAAATGTGATGATGATCTGTTTGCAGATGTCTCGTTCCACACTAGTGAAAGCAAAGAACATGCAGATGATCTCTTTTCCGGTACTTTGCCATTCAATGTACCTCCTGGCTACATGTTAAATCCAACTTACCAGATGCAGCCGATAATTTTTGCTGCTATGGGAGGTTTCCTTACTCATCAACAATATTTGGCAACGATGGCCAACTTCCAACATTTAAGTAACCTGAATGCACAAAATCCTGGATTTAATCATTCCATTGGAACTGCTGGAGATGGAAATGCCTCACCGCTTCCTGACATTTTTCAATCATATTTTCCAAATCAAGCTCCTACTTCAACAATGAACATATTATTATATATTGTTTATACACTTCTTATACACTGTTGTATACTATTATACACTGTTTATACATTTATTATATACTGTTTATACACTTCTTATGCATTGTTATATATTGTTATACATTGTCATACACTTCTTATATATTATTATACACTGTTTATACATTGTTTATACACTATTTATACATTGTTTATACACTTCTTATACACTTTTTATATACTACTTATACATTGTTTATACATTGCTTATACACTACTTTTTATACACTTCTTATACACTGTTATACATTGCTTATACACTACTTATACATTGTTATACATTATACACTTTTTATACACTGTTTATACATTGTTTATACATTATTTATACACTGTTTATACACTGTTTATACATTATTTATACACTGTTTATACATTGTTTATACACTGTTTATACATTATTTATACATTATACACTGCTTATATACTGTTTATACATTATTTATATACTGTTATACATTGTTATACACTGTTTATACATTTCTTATACACTGTTATACACTGCTTATACATTGTTTATACACTACTTATACATTCTTTATACATTATACACTTCTTATACAATGTTATATGTTTATACACTTATTATACATTTGTTATACACTGTTTATACATTGTTTATATATTATTTATACACTGTTTATACATTGTTTATACATTATTTATACACTGTTTATACATTGTTTATACATTATTTATACACTGTTATACATTGTTTATATATTATTTATACATTTTTTTATACATTATACACTGTTTATACATTGTTTATACGTTATTTATACACTGTTATACATTGTTATACACTGTTTATACACTTCTTATACACTGTTATACATTGTTATACACTGTTTATACACTTCTTATACACTGTTATACATTGCTTATACACTACTTATACATTGTTATACATTATACACTTTTTATACACTATTTATACATTGTTTATACATTATTTATACACTGTTTATACATTGTTTATACATTATTTATATACTGTTATACATTGTTTATATATTATTTATACATTATTTATACATTATACACTGTTTATACACTGTTTATACATTATTTATACATTATTTATACACTGTGTACTGTTTATACATTTCTTATACACTGTTATACACTGCTTATACATTGTTTATACACTACTTATACATTCTTTATACATTATACACTTCTTATACAATGTTATATGTTTATACACTTATTATACATTTGTTATACACTGTTTATACACTGTTTATACATTGTTTATACATTATTTATACACTGTTTATACATTGTTTATACATTATTTATACACTGTTTATACATTGTTTATACATTATTTATACACTGTTATATATTGTTTATATATTATTTATACATTTTTTATACATTATACATGTTTATACATTGTTTATACGTTATTTATACACTGTTATACATTGTTATACACTGTTTATACACTTCTTATACACTGTTATACATTGCTTATACACTACTTATACATTGTTATACATTATACACTTTTTATACACTGTTTATACATTGTTTATACATTATTTATACACTGTTTATACATTGTTTATACATTATTTATACACTGTTATACATTGTTTATATATTATTTATACATTTTTTATACATTATACACTGTTTATACACTGTTTATACATTATTTATACATTATTTATACACTGTTATACACTGTTTATACACTTCTTATACACTGTTATACATTGCTTATATATTGTTTATACACTACTTATACATTGTTATGCATTATACACTTTTTATACAATGTTATATGTTTATACATTTATTATACATTGTTATACACTTTTATACACTGTTTATACATTGTTTATACACTGTTATATATTGTTTATACATTGTTTATACATTGTTTATAAATTATACACTGTTTATACATTATTTATACATTATTTATACACTTCTTATACATTGTTATACATTATTATACACTTCTTATATATTATTATACATTATTTATACACCGTTTATACACTTTATACATTATTTATACACTGTTTATACACTCTTTATACCTTAGTTATACCTTAATTATACCTTAAGATACACTATTCTAGTGATTATACCTTAGTTATTCCTTATTTATACCTTATTTATACCCTAAGATACATTATTATATTGATTATACGTTACTTATACATTAATTATACCTTAAGATATGCTATTATAGTGATTATACCTTTTTTATACCTTAATTATATCTTAAGATACACTATTACAGTAATTATACCTTAGTTATACCGTAATTATACCTTAAGATATACTATTACAGTAATTATACATTAGTTATACCTTAGTTATACCTTAATTATACCTTAAGATACACTATTACAGTGATTATACCTCAGTTATACCTTAGTTATACCTTAAAATACACTATTACATTGATTATACCTTATTTATACCTTAATTATACCTTAGTTATACATTAAGATACATTATTACAGTGATTATACTTTAGTTATACCTTAATTATACTTTAGTTATACCTTAATATACAAAGGCATAATTAGTTATACTTTAGTGAAAAAAATATGTCGAAAAAAGTATATACATATGGACTTTGTTTCGAAGATAAAAAAAAAAAAATAAAACTTTCTAAAGTCGCATGACAAAAAAATAAACGGATTGAGAGATAAATGCGAAATTAAATTAAAAATTATAAAAAGAGGAGAGAGAAACGTGGACAAAGTAGAGAAGGTATTTTGGAGATTTTGATTTGTGTTTTGTTGTTTATTCTGTGAAAGAATCACGTAAATAGGATAATTTTTGCTTTAGGTATTTTTGAAATTTTGAAAAGTTTTTAAGGTATTTAAGCAAACTTTTTCTTTTAAGGTAAAAATGTTATATGGTGCCAAAAGTTATGTATTTATGTAAAATGCCCCCTTTTTTCTTATCAAAGCCCCCATGAACAGGTCTGGCCCATATGATCAGTAGGTGAATTAATTAGTGATCAACAGGTTGTAATGAAATAGATGTAATTGTAATAGTAGTAAACTTCAAAAAAACCCTATTTTAGGCGGAAATTACCAAAAGAACCAAATCAAAGAGGAAAAAGAGGGTTTTTATAGGGTTTAGGTCCCTGCGTATAAACTCTGCTACTTGTGTTTCGATTCCATCATTTTAGGGGTTTTTTTTTTTCTTCATCAGCTATATTACTAGTCATTCGTCATGTGGGCTGTTCGTCGTGCTTCCAATCATCTCAGGCAACTCTCTCTCTCTCTATCTACATATATGTTTTAATTACTCCCTGTGTTTATGCTCGATTATGTCTTACGTTTCGTTTCAAATGGGATGATTAGTAGACAAATATATATGGGATATTGATATTCTGGGCGGATTGGGGATGGACTTTTTTTTATTGGACAAAAATGTTACATAGGGGTCCTTTTGTTTGATCTTAATTTGATTTAGCATATATCGAGTGGACAATTTTTCAAGGTAATATAGAATGGAAATAGAGGGAATTGCGATTTTAAGTTTCAGCGGAAAAATGAGATGAGAAGAGGAAGTGTGGGATTTGCCTTGGACTTAATGCTTATCGGTTTTCGAGTTGTGGCATTTGTATACTTGTTTTTTTTTTTTTTTTCCGCAACAATTTTGCAGCGCAACAAAATAATTGTAGTGGCTTATTATTATTATTATTATTTTGAATTTACAGGTGTTTTTCTATTGAGAAGTTACGAACTTAGTCTATTGACTTGTGTAAGAAATGCATGCACTTAGTTTTTTTGTTGTGATCCTTTGGTCTGTTCTCTTTTTGGGTTTATGCTTTCACAACTTTTAGGTTTAATTGTCGTTTGTTGCATTTTCAGGTTGCGGAGCTTGAATGTCGGAATCTCAAGAGTCTCTTTTGCTAAACCAGATATTTTTGAAGCTGACCGTGTAACTTCTGATTCTTCTCAGGCATCACTTGAGAGATGCCTATTTTACCAAACCAAAAATGTCTGTTCAAGTTTTTTCATTGGAGGGCGTAGTCTTTCTTCACAAGCTGGTGCAGAAACAAGCGAATCAGAAGATGATTTGGAAGATGGTTTTTCTGAACTTGAAACACCACCTAGTGTCGATAAAACTGAAGAAGATGATGCACCAGCTGGAAATGAGGATGAGTTAGTTTCTGAACCTGAGACCAATGATGAAGAAGAAGAAGATGATGTTCGGTCTCAACTGGCAAACTTAGAAGATTCAGGTGAGAAAATATCAACAAAGAAAAATTTCTCAGAATTGCTTCAGGCCATATTATCTGCTCAAAATGTGCCTGTAAGTAATGTTCTGGATAAGTGGGTAGAAGAAGGAAAAGATTTGGATAGGTCAGACATATCATTGGCTATGCTCAATCTTCGCAAACGCCGAATGTTTGGGAAAGCCCTACAGGTAAATTGGCAAGATGCTTTGTTTGACTGCAATATATTTTTTATTCAGGTAACAGTGTTGTATAACGGGCATCAAATCACATGGAAGTTTAAGGTTATGTTTGGTATGAGTGAAGAGAGCAAGGAAGGAAAGGAATTGCGGATCTGGAGACATGTATATATGGGCATAACGTGTCTACATACAATCCACAATTCCTTCCCCTTCCTTCATACCCAACACGCCTAAGGGTACTAAGCATAATGCAGAAGTTTGCTTACATTTTAATTGATATGTTTGTAACCATGTATAATGGAAACTTTCCGTTTGAAATTCTAATTTTTGGGATTGTCACTGCTCTAGTGTTCAAATATGATAAAAGAAATTGGATGTCAATTATGTTAAATGTCTAAACAGTGAGGACGCTGTTGTAGTCAGTAAATGAAAAGGAATAAGGAATTATATGAAAAGGAATTATTGTAAACAGTGATGTAAGATGGCTTTTAGATCTGTTACGAGACTGAGTTATAATGATAACAAGAATTTGAATTATTGTTAAACAGTGATGTAAGATGGCTTTTGATTCCTTTTCTAAGTTTTGGTGTATGCATCATTTCCTTATTCTCTATTTTTTTTTATCAACATGTAAATTTTCTCATTAGTGATTAAAATGATTATTAAGAATATTCTATTGTTATGATAATTCATACAAAAAAAAAAAAAACTTATAATCTTATGGTGCTTTTAGCATTGGCGAGGGACTGTTTTTACTCTCTTACTGTCGATGAATTTGAAACTACCCTATCATTTCTGAAAGTGTCACTATATTTAGATTTTGGATTATTGTTCAGATTTTTAATGAATAAAATTTCCATAAAAGAAGTGAAATTAGTATCTGTTATTAACACCGATTAAGAGTTTAATAATTAAATTTGTTTGGAGGGTGTGGAGTAATTGCTGAGCAATAAGATTTGGTAAATGTTAATTTAGTGTACATTAATGAACTATAACATTTTGGAATGGAGATCTATTTATTGTATTGGAGAATCCTTTCCAGCTTTTCAAGACTGACTAATTAATGGTTTTTATGCCTCTATAATTTTTACATGTTTAAGTATTTCGGGTTCTATTACTTGTTCGATTGGCTTTGCTCCTTGTTTCCTTAGGGGGGATTAATATATGCTTTTATATGTTGGTCTAATTATTGCTGTCGGCGCTTGTCCTAGAAAATTGCACAATCCAAAAGAGCTATGTTCTGGTTTTTTTCAGTTTTGCAATTTAGGTCGAGATTGTATAACTATGAACTTCCTATTACTGTTCTATTGGTAAAGATTTGTGCTGGATTTTAATTGTGAGTTTCATCAGTTTACTACGAATTGCCTTATTATGGCATTTTAATCGTTTCTCTTTAAGTTGTTCTAAGTTAGTTGCAGTGGCATTATACTTGTTTGATTGCTTTCATTAAATTTATGGTCCTTGCGTTTGCAGTTGTCAGAGTGGTTGGAGGCCAGTAAGCAATTCGACTTTGTTGAGAGAGATTATGCTTCTCGTCTTGATTTGATTGGCAAAGTCCGTGGTCTCCAGAAGGCAGAACAATATGTTGAGAAAATACCGAAATCCTTTAGAGGGGAAGTAATCTATAGAACTTTGTTAGCCAGTTGTGTTTCTGCTACCAATTTGAAGAAAGCTGAAGAAGTATTCAATAAAATGAAAGACCTCAATTTCCCAGTCACAGTATTCTCATGCAACCAGCTACTTCTCCTTTATAAGAGGCTTGACAAGAAGAAGATTGCTAATGTTTTGTTATTAATGGAGAAAGAAAGTGTCAAGCCTTCCCTCTTTACTTACAAAATCTTGATCGACACCAAAGGCCAGTCCAATGACCTAACTGGGATGGATCAAATCGTTGAGACAATGAAGGGGGAAGGCATTGAGCCTGACATCAGCACTCTTGCAATTATGGCTAAGCACTATGTTTCTGGTGGCCTCAAAGAGAAGGCTGAGGCAATTTTGAAAGAGATGGAAGGAGGGAACTTGAAAGAGCATCGTTGGGCTTGTAAGTCGTTGCTCCCTCTCTATGCGCAACTTGGAAAAGATGATGAAGTAGGGAGAGTTTGGAAGGTATGCAGCTCAAACCCACGGATTGAGGAGTGTGTTGCTGCTATTGAAGCTTGGGGAAAGCTGAAGAAAATTGATGAAGCCGAGGCAGTTTTTGATATGATGCAAAAAACATGGAAGAAGCTCTCGTCAAAGCAATATTCTGCACTTCTCAAGGTTTATGCAAACCATAAGATGCTGACCAAGGGTAAAGATCTAATAAAGCGTATGGCAGATAGCGGTTGCAAGATAGGCCCATTGACATGGGATGCTCTTGTTAAGCTTTATGTTGAAGCAGGGGAAGTGGAAAAAGCCGACTCAATGTTGCAGAAGGCAGCCCAGCAGAACCAGATGAAGCCGATGTTCAGTTCTTACATGGCTATTATGGATCAGTATGCGAAACGGGGTGATATACACAATACAGAAAAAATATTTCACAGGATGAGACAAGCTGGTTATGTGGCAAGACTGAGGCAGTTCCAATGTCTAACCCAGGCATACATAAAAGCCAAGGCTCCAGCTTACGGGATTCGGGACAGGATGAAGGCAGATAATATATTTCCAAGCAAGGGTTTGGCTGCACAACTGGCTCAGGTCGACGCATTTAGGAAAACAGCCGTATCAGATTTGCTTGACTGAAGATTTTAGGTTTTTTTTCTTTTTTTTTTTTTTAATTTCCTATGCATTTGCTGGAGGTAGAGAATTTAGGTGAGTTTTCCATGGCATTTGATACATTAGTATCAGCTATCATATGTATGGACCTATTATTTGTACTTTGGTTCTCATGTAGAACTTTTCTGCTAATAGGTTTGTTTTTGCGTTAATATGCTTATAGCTATTGTTCGTCATTTGTTTCTTGGATGCAAAACTACTCTTTCTAAATTCTAATTTTTGCATTTGAATGTTGTTGACTAACATCGTGAGAATTTTAAATTTTGCATGTTTATGTTCATGCCTGTCTGGTATTGCATGTAAAAAGTTGAACACGCCTGTTGATTGGCTGGGCTCAGACTGGATTTAATGGGCTTACATTTAAGTGCTCGGTACAAGTATGGATCAGCCCGTGTTTAATTTAAGCAGGTTTGGACTTGAAAATCAAATTCAAAGTGGGGATAATTAGCTTTATAGTATATTATTGTATAATTATCTTCTAAATGATTCAAATTTGATTGTAAAATTTAAAATAACTAAAATATCTAAATAATATCTTTAATGATGTGGATAAAAGAATGCAAAATAGGATAATACATTTTAATTTTTGGAAAATGATAATGTGAAAAAACAATAAACAAATTCAATTTAAATATTCGTAATATTAATATCTAGTTAATATCTTTTATAAGATCCTATTACAATTGAAATGCTTTTGAAAATACAAATCATTGTAAATTTGTATCATATCCTGTAAAAAAAAAAAAAAGTTTTCTTCTTATTAAATAATAATATTGATAATTAAATCATAAACATGATAATTATCATATTTTGTAGAAAATTTAATTGAAAAAACTAAAAAGAAATTGTCATAATTAATGCTATATTATCTTAATAATAACATTTAATAAATAGAATCCTATTAGAACTAAAATACATTTGAAATAGTTTCTCCTAGGGGTGGCAACGGTGCGGGTGCGGGGGTGCATTCCCCACCCCTCCCCCAATGATTGCGGGGGCGGTTTCGGTGATTCCCCATTTAACATTTTGGGGATTTTTTCACCCCCATCCCCGCCGCTCGCAGGTGCTTACGGGTATCGGTGAATCCCCACCCATGGGAGATAATATCGGTTATTCCCCGCGCCCGCCAGTTCTGATCCCCACGGTTTTCGGGTAATCCTCGCCCCATTGCCGCCCCTAGTTTCTCCTTACTTTTTTCTCTATAAAAGCCAATTTTATCATCTTTTTTAACTGGAAAAAAAAAAAATCAACATACGCCATTGATAAATCAAACAAAGGAATTGAAAATTTCTACAACAGAAACAAAACACTGGGTAAGTACATCTTTTGAGTCAAAATTAATATCTTTATTTTAACACTATAACTCGTAAATAATTATATGAATATACCATGAGATTTTACTTGTATGTATTCCATAAATATAATCAATATACCATTAATTGATACTATATCGATATACTAAGAATTATACCAATATACCATAAATATGTTATACAAGTTTATATCAATATATTGCAATGTTATAAAACAATATACCAATATAACATAAATACATGATGTGCAAGTTTATATCAATAAGAATATACTAATATATCATAAATATATGTTGTACAAGTGTATATCAATGTACAGCAAGGTTATACAAGTATATGTTAATATACCTTAAATATATATTATATATATATCAATATACTATAATATATACAAATATTGAAACCCATTAGAGGAAATCAAAATTATACCCATGAAATCAACAAAATTTCAAAAAAAAAAAAATTACAAACCTAGACAAAAAGCCAATAAAAAGAAGGACATCAAAAGCTTACATATCGACTGAGATTTCAATTTCTTCTTTCTGCTGAAAGACTAATAGAACCACAAATATTCTATGTCCGTTAAGGTGAAGAGAAAGAAACAACTTGTACAAGAATAGAATCTCTTAGAATCTCAATGAGTGTGTCTAGTATGAAAATATTGATAAGAAGCTATACCTCACATAAAAAAGAAAAAAGTTACTGACAAATAATGATCAAGATATGAAGGTTATACCATTTATAATTAAAAAGATGAAGATAAGAATTAGAAAAATAATATAAAAAAATTTATAATTAAAAAGATAAAGATAAGAATGAGATAAATAATAAAAAAAATTTTAAGATGGTGATAGTTGTAATATTGGGCTAAAAGAAAAATAAATTTACTAATAATCTAAATACAAAAATCATGGGATGCTAATATAAATAATATTATATATTCATAGACAACTATATATATATATATATATATATATATTAAGTCAGGCTCTCTGTTATAAATATAACATTCTAAAAATTTGACAAACCATTCTTAAATTTAACAAATAATTCAAAATTCAAACACAAAAAATTTTAAGTAGTAAATAAAAATAATTAATGTATTGACAATAAAAGTTCCATCAATAAATGCATAATCTTTTAATATATCGGTGACAAGTAAATTTTAAATTTCTTTTCAGTGACATTGTAAATACTATTACTGTCAAAACCTATTTATACAGGGTTTCAATAACTCCATTATGTCGAATAGCTATAAAATCCGTACTTGCTGCCATACCTAATTACTATGAAATTTGGTAAGGGAGGTTAGGTGACATGTCTAACATATTTGTTAATTAGAGACCAGTTATCTAAAAATTTCATGTATAACTAGGATCAAATAAAATTCAAAGAGCTTATTGAAATAATTTAAATAAAATACAAGGGCCAAAAAAGAATGGTTTTTACCTCTATGGACTTGCGGCCACGCCTTGCCCTTGTCGACAAAATTAGTTTCTTTTCGCAATTTGCAATGGATTAATGGTTAATTTGCCATATTTCTTATATAAAATGTTTACCAATGTTATATTATTTTTAAACATTTGTTAAATTACAATTATTTGTATTAAAATAGACGGAAACACGTAAATGCATCAAAACTATTAATGGACTTGTTAGACAATCAAGAAGTTATACAATACGCCTGGCATACTACGTCATCCGTGTGCCAAGCAAATAAAATTATGACAAATTGCCTTTTAACCAATAGAAAAATAACATGTTGTAATTAATTAATTAATTATTTATTTAATAGTTGATTATTTAAATAAAATTCAAAACCCTAAAATATAAACCCTAAACTCTAAAATAGAAACCCTAGAAGCTAATTTATCAACCCCAGATGCTAAAATATATGACATGGCGTGATTTTATTTGTTTGGCACATAGATGATGTGGTGTGCCAGGCATATTCTATAATTTCTCCAGACAATTATGTCTTACAAAATTATACAAATTTAAGTAATTAAGTCAAATTGTAGTTCGATCCTTCTTGTTTTTTTGACAATTATATCTTCTAAAATTTATAATTCGTTAAGTTAATATGTGTTTTGGATGAGACTTTGCTAATGGTTTTGATAGATTTACATGTTTTCGTCCATTTTGATACGAGTTATTATAAATTGTATTGTACAGAAGACAAATATTAAAATAATATAATAAAGGACATAAACATTTTGTATAAGACAAGAGATAAATGAACCTCTATGCCCAATTTACAACGCTTTCGTTAATTCATTCCCAAAACAACACATATAGGCCTTAGCTAAACTTGTTTATTGGACTGGGTATTTGTGTGACCCAACTTGTCCAAGCTGTCCCTTTAAAAGCTAGCTTTGAATATACATTTTGCATGTTAATCACACTTAAATTCGAGCTGATGACACCTGAACTTTAATGGGTTCTGAAGTGTACATATCATCTTCACTGCAAGTGTACATATCTTCTTTGTTGCGTTTGCTGAACACCTTCTCATCATTGTTTCTGTTTGTTTTAGGTTAAATGCTTGTGAGGTGAGATTTGCAGAGGGATCGAGGTGGAGGTATAGTATCAGGTATAGAAGGTTTGGTGAAGATTTGGTTTCAAGGAGAGGGAGTCTTTTCAGAGTCTGATTTTGTGGGTGAGGCAAGAAGAGATTTGCATGAGGAAATGAAAAAATGGCACCTCCAAAAAACTGTGTCGTTTTTGTGTTATTAAGAGGCTAGTGTAGAAGACATATGTGAGATGCAAGTTTCTCCTCCTTTTTCAATTTCTGTTTAATATAATAGGGCCTTCTTTAACTTATTCAGCCCACTTTTACTTCCTTCGTAATGAGTTTTGTGGGCTTCACTCGAATAAATGTTTTCCGTCCAATTATTTATATAACTCATTATTTAGGCCTTTTTCCAGTGAGGCTCATGGACTTTATACAAAGCAGCTCAAAAAAAAAAAAAAATAAAAAAAAATCATAGATTATGTGAAATATTTATGACAGAATTTCATATAAATATGTATTACTTAAAATTTTTTAATTATAATCTGATCCAATAGTAAAATTTTAGTTAATTTTACGTAATCTAGACTTAAAAAAAAAATTAGCCATAATAATTAATTTTTTCATAAAACCTTATTTATCATTTACAGATGTCGACATACCAATTTTTAGCCTTAATTTGCTGAATTTATTTTTACATAGTGGTTTTGTGAAAATATCAGCTATTTGGTCTTTTGTTGGAACAAACTCTAAATGAATATCACCTTTTTGTGTATGATCTATGATGAAGTGGTGCTTGATATCGATATGCTTAGTTCTTGAGTACTGAGTGGGATTCTTTGTTAGATTTCTAGTACTAGTATTATCACACCTTATTGGTATATTATCATACTTTATGCCATAATCTTTAAGATGTTGTTTTATCCATAGGATTTGTGCAACACAGCTACTTGCAGATATATATTTAGTTTCTGTTCTTGAGATTGCTATAGTTGACTGCTTTTTGCTTAACCATGAGACTAATGCTTCTCCCAGAAATTGACAAGTACCTGAAGTACCTTTTCTATCCAATTTGGATCCAGCATGATCAGCATCACTCTAACCTATAAGATTAAACTAACACTTTGGATACCAAATTCCAATTTCTTGAGTACCATTTAGATATTTAAGAATTCTGTTAACAGCCTTTAAGTGAGACTCTTTGGGGTTGGCTTGGAATCTCGTACACAGACACACACTGAATTGTATATCAGGTCTACTAGATGTTAGATAGAGTAGAGAGCCAATCATACCTTGATATGTTTTGGTGTCTACACTTTTACCTTTCTTGTCTTCATCTAGAGAGACTGATGTACTCATCAGTGTTTTTGCTGGTTTAGAATTCTCCATTCCATATTTCTTTATGAGTTCTTTAGTATACTATGATTGGCATATAAATGTTTCTTTCTTTCCTTGCTTGATTTGTAGTCCAAGAAAGAAATTTAGTTCGCCCATCATAGACATTTCAAATTCAGTACTCATTTCTTGCGAGAATTCCTTACACAACTTATCATCAACATATATTTGAACAAGTAATATATGGTTCTTTTCATGCTTTATAAATAGGGTTGTGTCAACTTTTGCACTAATAAAACTTTATCAAGCAAGAATGTACTTAACCTTTCATACCATGCTCTTGGTGCTTGTTTTAGTCCATACAGAGCTTTAGTAAGCTTGTAGACACAGTCAGAATGGTGACAATCTTCGAATCCTGGAGGTTGCTTTACATAGACTTCTTCATTAATTTAGCCATTTAGAAATGCACTTTTTATATCCATTTGATAGAGTTTGAAGTCTCTGTAATAAGCAAATGCACATAGCATTCTGATTGCTTCCAACCTTATAACCGGAGCAAATGTTTCATCATAGTCTATTCCTTCTTGTTGGTTATATCTTTGAGCAACTAATCTGCCTTTGTTTCTGACAACATTGCCAAATTCATCTAGTTTGTTCCTAAAAACCCATTTGGTTCCAATCAGTGATTGATTGTTAGGTTTTGGAACAAGCTTCCAGACATTGTTTATTTTGAATTCATCCAATTCTTCTTGCATAGCCATCATCCAACTTTCCTTAGTTTCGGCTTCTCTGAAGTTCTGTGGCTCAATCTTTGAAACAATTGCCACATTTACAAAATATTCTTTCATCTTTCTCCTGGTCATTACCCTCTAAGAAGGATTATCAATAATGTTATCTTTGGAGTGATGTCTGCGATATTTCAATTCTTTTGGTAGATCATCATGTTGATTTTCTTATACTTGCAATTCTTGTACATTATGTTTATTTTGATTACTAGTGTTGTTCTCTTTTTAAAGGATGTTTTCATCATTTTATATATTTTCAACCTACGAATCAAATATCTCAAAAGTATCCTCAGATTCTTTATCTGGGAGAGAGTTAGTTTCTTCAAATACTACATGCATAGACTCATCAATAGTAAGAGTTCTTTTGTTAAAGACTCTGTATGCTTTGCTATGCAATGAATACCTCAAGAAAATACCTTTATCTGAATTAGAGTCAAATTTATTGAGAAACTCCTTGTTGTTGAAAATAAAACATTTACAACCAAATGGATGGAAATAACCAATATTAGGTTTTCTACCATTCCATAACTCATATGATGTTTTTTTTTAAAATAGGTCTTATCAAAGTGCGATTTAAAATATAACAAGCAGTGTTCATAGCTTCTGCCAAAAAATATTTTGGTAAATTATTTTCATTGAGCATGGTTCTTGTCATTTCTTCTATAGTCCTGTTTTTCCTTTTAACAACATCATTTTGTTGAGGAGTTCTAGGAGCAGAGAAGTTATGTGAGATTCCATGCTCAGAGCAAAACATTTCAAAAAGATTATTTTCAAATTCTTTTCCATGATTGTTTTTAATGGCAATAATAGAAGTGTTTTTCAAATTTTGAATAAGAGATACTTCATCAATGCATGGTGGATTGTTTCCGACATTTCCTTTCCCAATAATTCATCCTGCTAGATTGTCTCCAAATTTCACTGTTCCTCCCTTTACTTGATTCATGGAAGTAAAGTATCTTCCATCACCAGTCATATGTCTAGAGCAACTGCTATCAATATACCACTTTGAATTTCCAAGAGTGTTCTTTAGACATACCTATGAAATAAATCAAGTAAACTTAGGTACCCAAATACTATTAGGGCTGTTAAGGTTAGAGTCAACATATTTTTCTTTAGGAACCCATATAGTTTTCCCTTCATAGTTTCCTTTTTTAAACTTACAATCACCAATTAAATGTCTCGTATGGTTGCAGTAGTAACATGTAGTATTCTTCTTTTTCTTGTATTGATGTGATCAATAAGGTTTTGAGATAGAATGTTTGTGATAAGGAACATAGTTAATTTGATGTGATCTTTTAGGTTTGTAACTATGTATTTGTTTTGACCTGTAAGAATAAGGCTTTTGAGTGTATATAGGTCTATGTATGCTTTGGTGAACAATCTTCTACTATGAATAAGAATGTTGGTTTGGTTTCGAAGATTGTATATTTCTTGGTTTGGAAGAATGTGTCTTCTTTTTGATTCTTTGACCTATCGGCTGAACAGGTTTCTGACTTTTACTATGCTTTAGATGTGTAGGTTTGAGGGATGGAGTTTGCATAGTAGAAGTGGAGGAAGAAGATAATATAATTGGTTTTGGAGGAATTTCAGAAGGTAACCTATTGGTACAAGCATAACCAATTCCTCTTCTATCATTTGGATTCCTTTGGGAGTCTAAGAGCATATTTAGCATATTTTCACCATTTGTGAATTTGCTAATTGTAGAGTCTAATTTTTCACATTTCCTTTCAAGATGTGATACTTTACTTATTAATTCTATAGTGGTGTTTTCTAGAAAACTCACTTTGCTTTGTAATTCAAGCTTTTCGGACTCTTTTTCTAAAAACTTGTTTTCATATTCTTTACATTTAGCAATTATATCAAGCTTATCATCATGCATCTTAAAAAAATTCTTATATAAGATCATTATGAGATAAAGTTTGTAGGATTACCTCATCTTTTTCATTTTGATGTGATGAACTTTCTACACTATTATTTGCCATGAAGCATATTTGGGCTTTTTCTTGCTTCTTGTCATCGTCATCATTTGAACTAGATTCATCCCTATCGCTCCATGTTGCTACCATAGCTTTCTTGTCTTTCTTTATGTATTTACTTTTAAGCTTTGGACAATCAGCTTTGAAATGGCCTGTTTTATTGCATTCAAGACATGTAGTCTCTTGTTTTGGATCTTTCTTGGCTTTATCAACCTTATTGTTGTTGAATTGCCTCTTGTATAATGTTTTGCCTCTGTTTTTTATTTTCAGGAATTTTCTGAACTTTCGAACCAACAGAGCTTCCTCATCATCTTCTTTGTCATCACTGTCTGAATCGGAAGTGGATTCTTCAGGAGTTGAGCTGGCAACTTTCAGTGCGATGGAATTTTTCTTGTTAATTTGCTCACAGTCAGTAGTACACTTAACTTTCATCTCGTATGTTAGTAATGAACTAATGAATTCATCATATGAGTATATGGTTAAATCTTTTGATTCTTCTCTTGCTGTGAGCTTTGCATCCCATGAAGTTGGCATTGTTATATTTTCTAATCAGTTCTTCATCTATAAAACTTTTACCAAGATTCTTTAATTTGTTCACAATGAGTGTGAACCTTGTGTTGATTTCTGAAATTGTCTCTTTTGCATCCACTTTGAACAACTCGTACTCTATGATGTAAAGATTGATCTTTCCATCTTTGACTTGTTTAGTTCCTTCATAAGTTGTTTCAAGTTTGTCCCATATCTGCTTTGTTGTCATGCAACCTAAAACATAATTAAACTCATTAATATCTAAAGTACACTGTAATAAATTAATAGCTTTAGAATTTAAAGCTTCTTTGCTCCAATCAGCATTTTCATATTCACTCTTTTCTTCAGGGATAGACTTTCCATCAATAATTTTTGTTAGAATATTTCGTCCTTTCTTGATAATTCTGCAGACCTGAATATCTGTTGATTGCAAAAATATTCTCATTCTGTTTTTTCAAAAACTGTAGTTTTCTCCATTAAATAAAGGAGGCTTATTGATGGAACATCCCTCAGATATGAAAACATTTTGACTCCTGGATGTACTAGCCATTTCGAGATCACTCTAAGGATTTTACTCCTTTTTTTTAGAGTTAGGCCCTAATACCAATTGACGGTCCCAAATAGGCTAGCTACAGTACTAGAGAGGGGGTGAATAGTACTGTATACCGAATAAAAATTTTTGCAAACAGTTTAAAAAAATTCTCTTTGAATAAACACAATTTTCTTTCTACAAACACAAGTTTTACAAAAATGTGGAATTAATAAATTAGTAAAACTTTTGAATATAAATTTGCTTGTATAAAAATGACTTCAAATAATCAAGCTATTAATTTAAATTGCAAGAATTTAAATAGCAGTAATTATAAAGAGAGTAGGGATAGAGAAATGAAGACACCGAATTTTATCCTGGTTCTACCCAATAGGTCTACGTCCAATCCCCAAGCCAACCGCTTGAGATTTTCACTAATCAATTCATTTACGGGTAGTAAACAAGCCTATGTTACTTTTTACGAGTTCTAGTAACAAACTCAATACTTTTGCAGGCTTAGTATCAAACTCTACCGTTACTTTTTTAGCTTAATTAACAAATTCTTTTGTTGCTTTTTCAAAGTTCAAGCACCAAACTTTTACAGACTTTATTGATCACACTACCAACAAAGTAAGCCCCCTCACACAACTCCCTTGTGCGAAAATACAATTCCCGAAAATATGAATTTTTGAATGAAAGAATAAAGCTCTTTTCTCTTGACTTTGCTTGCAGGAATTATGGAAGACTTTAAAGAATAATATCTTAAGAGTGTGAATATTGTATGTAAGTCTTCTTACTTTACAACTTGAACTTCATCTCTTTATATAGGTGATGAAATGCTTTGGAGAATGAAGAAATGGTCGTTTGTTTCAATTCATAAAAGGAAATATGGTGGTTGGTTTCAAGTCATGAAGAGAATAAAATGGCAGTTAAGTTTATGTCATAAAGCTTGAGGACGTAGAATACACCTAATAAGCTTTATATGGCCATTTGTTTCAAGTGACAAAGTGATATAAGAGTTGTTCTCATGTAACAAGAGATAATGGCAGCTGAGGACACCTCCTAGAGACAAGATTTTTGCTAAATGTAGCTCTTGAAGGCAGAATTGTATATGACTTCAAGCTTGCAAGAATAAGATAACATTTGTAAGTATGTCATAAGAATGTTGAAAATCAACTCATGAGCTAAATATGGCTGTTTGTAGTAATTGAAAAGATATCATGACTTGTAGCTTCATTCTTATAAGTAATTGTTGTAGCTCTTGAAAGCATATGTAGCCGTAGAAGTATTTTGCAACTTATAAGCATAAGTTATTTATCTAGTAAACACATTTATGTCATATAGTATTTTATCTCATAATGCTTTTGTAGTACATTGTGTTTGGTAATTAAGAAATACTTTTTCTTTAATGTCAACTTGTGATCATCAAAACTAAAGTCAACAGGAACTATTTTAAATGATTTTATAGAAAAGGTAATTTAAAAAATACTAAGCTTATCTTTCATTTTTAGGTAGAGTTGTTAATTTTTTTTTTTTATCTCTTTTATCACATATCATTTATCAAAAATTTTAAAATGCCTAATACGTTTAGAGCACCCTGTACTTAGCTCAAATTGTCTATTGTCCCTCTTAACTTAAAGGTTATCCACTTAGGCCCTCAAGTTGACAAAATTGACCCACGTAATCCACTCCATCTAACGTGGGTAGATGCGTGAATCAATACAAAAATAACGTGCGTGAGCCATCTTAACAACCAATAAAAATATGACATGTGACATACTAACTTAAACCTTTTGAACAACTCTAAGACTTACCCATATCTTTGACCCTACCTGCCCATCTCTTCTTAATTAACTCTAGTCCTCCACCACACCAAAACTATAATTCTTCTATGATCACTATTGACACCTCCGTTCCTCTCCAATCACCAATACCACCTTTGTTCTTCTTTGATATCGTTCTTTCTTAACTTTAAATTTCATGTTCACTTCTTTCTTGCTCAACTTTTCAGGTTCATTTCTTATCTTTCTTCCATATTTTATTTTTTTCTTTAGCTATATTTTTGTGTTTCATTATGGCAGCATCTCTTTAATACCTTTTTTCTCATACCTACATGTTTCTCGTTTTACTCTTGTGATATGATCTTTAGCTTTAGGGGTTTTTTTTGTCATTTTTAACTCTGTTTTAATATTTTATATTAATTGGATTTCATTGTTGTTGGATTAGCTTCGAGTTTCTTTGATTTAAGTTATGCTGATAGTTAATTTGTAGTGATTTTTATTTACTACTTCAATTATGTCTGTACCAAGCTTAATTCATGTTTTATTTCTTGTTTCTTAATGAGTTTTTTTTATTTCTCTTTTTCAATAGTCCTTGAATTTGTAATCAACATAAATAACAGTTCATGCATGATTTTGGGAAATTGAATGTTATGTGTTGAATTAGGTATCAATTTTGATTATGTGAAGAGAAAAGAAAGTGTAGTGGTGGCGATTGGAGAGGAACGAAGGTGGTGGCGGTGATTGGAGAAAAATGATGGTTAGGCTTTCTGTGGCGGAGGATTGCAAATTACGGTGGGTTAATTAAGAAGAGATGGGCGAGTTAGGTCAAAGATTTGGATGGGTCTTAGAGTTGTTCAAAATATGTAAGTTAGTATGCCACATGTCACATTTTTATTTGGTAAATTATCCAATAAAATATTTCTAAAAATATTTTAGACATATGGCAGGCATTGTATAATACTCTTTTAGCCTAAATTGATAAAGTCAAATGGAGGGAGTTATGTGAGTTTATTTTATTAACTTAAGAGAGCTAAGTGGACAACCTCTATGTTCACAAGGACAGTAGGTAGTTTGGGTTAAGTATAAGAGCCT
Source organism: Euphorbia tirucalli (assembly GCA_039660915.1). Lineage (NCBI taxonomy): Eukaryota > Viridiplantae > Streptophyta > Magnoliopsida > Malpighiales > Euphorbiaceae > Euphorbia > Euphorbia tirucalli. Next base: position 51,732,023 of record CM077637.1, read on the forward strand.
CCAGGTGTATCAACCCTTTTAAAAATGATTATGAGTATTTTTTGTAATTTAGTATGATCACCGAACAAATTTACTGAAATATAAATATTTATTTTTATTAGTTTTAATGTAATATTCAAATTTTTTTAAATGATATTGATGTTGGTTTATTTATTTATAAACCATAGCTATTTTTGTTGAAATTTTCTTGTTGGGATTTAGTCATAATAAAGGCTCCTCACCCTTCCCTGAGTCTCCTTCCAAAAATCCAATTTGCATTGTCAACTGAGCTACAATCCGTAGGTTAATATTGTTTATAAACCATTATTTTTTTACTTTCATTAATATATTTAAATTCCATTAAATAATTTTTTTGTATTAAATATAACAGGTATTATAACATTTGAACCTAGCTCCTGTAATATATATATATATATATATATATATATATATATATATATATATATATATATATATATATATATATATATATATATACTATTTTAATATATTATCTATCCTATATCGCAAATTTTCAAGTGGTAAATTTAAAACTAAGATATGCGCATGTCACACATTTTTTTTTCTTTCATATATAATAAATTAAAAATAATTACTTTTAGTCCAATAAGTTATATAATAATAATAATAATAATAATAATAATAAAAAACTCAAAAAGCTACATAAAAAAATATATTTATGTGTAAAAGTATAATAAAAAAATATATTAGAACACATCACTATAACTTTTCCATGTGGTACATATTAGATAAATATTACAATGGCTATAAAAGAGAAAGATAGGAACTTTGAAGCTCCACGCATAAAAGCAAATTTCTAGCGTGATAGAGGTGAAAATCACAATGTCGGTCGCTCTTCAAGGTTAACTGACAAGCTTCAAAATCATGCACTTGAGATTGAAGCATTGAAATAACAGAACTACGATTGCCCATAAAATGTAGAGAAACACAAAATTTTTAAAGAGAAGGAGATAGTATTTTAGTGTGTACGAAAATGAAAACATCAAGCTTTTTTTTATATTGAATATTTCAAAGTAAATCATTAAAGAGGTAAGGTACGAAACATTTAAAATTTTGTAACCACCACTATGAACTTAATGCATTTTGCATAAATGAATTAATTTATTGGTTACAAAGAGAGAATAAATATATATAGTAATTTATTAGGTATGGCTTCTTGAATGATAATTTAACGAAAAAATGCATAGTTTTGTTCCATTACACAAAATATTCACATAAATAATAAAAAGGTAGATTAAATATTTTTCTAAATCCAATATATAATTCTTTAAATTTCCTAAGTTACAATATTGATTAAAAGTGAAAGAAATGAAATTTGACTAACTAAAATTTTCAATTGACAAAAGTATTGGTAAGAGATGAATTAATGTATTAAAAAGAGACAATGAATTAATTTTAAAACTAATGAGGTAAAAAAAATTAAAACTAATTTATTAGTAAGAAGTTGAAAGAGAAAATATTAATGACTTAGTATAGAATGAAAGTAGGCGTTATAAAATATTAAAAGAGTATTTGAATGAGAATTTGAATTTTATGAATGTATGCCTAAGGGTCAAAAATTAAGAATTTACCATATAAATTAAAATTAAGAACCTTGAAATTTAATTAAAAATTCTCAAATATTTAAGAATTGATAAAAAAAACAAATTCATAATACTATAAGAATAATGACACATAAGAGAGATATAAATAATTTGACTATATATACTTATATATTCTTCTGTCAACTAAAAATTAATAATTCACCAAACGGAATTAAATAATAAATTGTATTTTTTTAAAATTAGAACATGAGTTACAAATTATTATAAAAAAATTAATGAATACATTAAAACTTACTAAACTAATAGTAAAAGAAAATTGAGAAAAATATAAATAGATGTATAAAAAAAAATACCGATGTGTATAATAAAAAAAATTCAAATTAATATGAAATATGCAATGTAAAAGATACACAAATTTTTAGTAACTTATATCTTTATTTTTAAAATCAAATATTTAACTATATGTTGTTAAAAATAAATAAGTTACAAAGAGAAAATCTCATCTTAAGAAATAAAATTCTTTTATGCATTTGATATAATTAAAGAAATTTGTCTTCTTTTGGCTTTGATATTAAAATTTTCTTCTATAACTATCAAATGGATCCCAAAAAATGTATAAAAATATTAAAAAAAAAAGAATCAAGACTTAGAATCTTATTCTTTTGTATTAGAATTTCTTTTGCATGGTAGTCAAATATTAGAATGGCTCTTTTGATGAAATCAATTCATTAACATTATACTTATATAAAAACTTGAATGCTAAAAACAGAAAAAAAAAATATTTTGAGAGCCATTGAAATAAATCCGAACAACAACTAAAGATATTATATAAATGGAAAACAATATCTACAAACAAATATTTTCTCTAGAAATAAAAGAAAAAACGAATCAAATTATATCGAAATAACAAACTACAATTACCTAGAAAACTTAAAGAAGCAAAATGTTTGGAGAGAATCCTTTTTATAGTGAAAATTTCAAAGTAGATACAAAATCATATTAAGAAGGTAAGTTACAAAAATATTTAAAACTTTGTAACCACCATTATGAACTTAATGCATTTTTCATAAATGAATTAATTGGTTATAAAGAGATGATGCATATATATTATTATATTAAATAATTGGAATTAAAAGTTTAAAATGCTAATAAAAAAGATAAATACCAATGGGAAGATTTTAGAAGGAGAGAGAACTCCCTTAAACCTTGTTTTATAATATACTAGCTTCTTGCTTGCAAGTTGCGCGATACAAGTTATTTTTAGTTTTTGTTTTATTATTGTTTTTTGTCTATTAAATTATGAGTTGTTCAATATATATATTAAATAAATTAATAATATATTTTTTTTATGAGTGTATGTATATATATATTTTAGATACTTTTGAAAAAAGTTTGTGTTTTTCCATTGAAAATTTAACTGTTATTGTTGAGTAATAATCTATTTGTCCACAATGTAAGATCAAAAAGTCTATCAACAATGTTGTCATTTATTTCTAATATCTATTGAATTGAAGGTCAAAGTATTTTATTTGTCCATTTGTTGGAATTAAAATATTGTCAATTTCTGTAAAAGATTCTTTTAACCAAGAAAATTGAAAAAGATGAATGAAAGTAAGAGTGGAAAAAAGAACATTAGTATGTATATAGTATTTGTTGTTGATACTATGCACCTTGCAAACCAAATACAAATAACCTCGGTGAAATATATTAAGATAAATCAACTTTTTTTTTTTAAAGTTGTAAAAGAGATATTGACAATAGCTTGTAATAATTGATTTTTGCTATAAATCTAATTTTGTATTAAATTTAATTTATGCTTTTGCAGGTAGCATATGAAACACTCACTTTGAAATTTTCAAATAGATAGATGTTTCCTTCTTGTACCATTGGCTTTAACCTATTGCTTAATAACAATTACTTGGATCATGTCATTTTGCATGAGTACTCTATTAACATTTTTTAATAAAAATTTTCAGTTCATATTTTGTGATACATGGAATTGCACAAATATATTTTTAAATACCTTATTGTCAAGTAGAAGAATTTTTAAGCTCATGACATCATTTGTAAGTCTATTGATAGCTTCTCACATTCGAATAAATCGTTCTTAGATTTTCCATTCTTCAATTCCAGGTTTGAGCTTGGAAATCTTATTAATCTAAATCGATATTGAGTCATTTATTTTTTGGTTGGTAAATGAAATTTTAGATATTGGAGTTCTTGATTTGTATGTCAAAACTAAACCATAGTGTACTGCTATCTATAGTTTTCATCTTGTGAGCGGATGACGTTTTCAACGGAACGCAAGACTCCCTTTCGGAAGGGGCGCCACGATCTCAAGCGGGCCCCTCCCTCGCGTGGGGTTTTATATAAATGGAAAAACAGTTTTGGAAAATAAATGGAATTAATTCTTAAAAGAACCGAGACCTAAGTCTCGATGAATATTGTAGAGTCGCCACCCGGCTCAGCTTAACCGGAAAATTTATAATGCAGCTGAACCGGACGAACGGTCGCTACACTATCCAGAGATTTAGGTCCGGACAAGTCCCTTATTTCGTGTCTAATTAAATTAAATATTGCCAATGTTCTTGAAATGGTATTTGAAATTCTAAAGTCAATTTTATTGAATATAAAAGGCATACAGCGCGAATACAAATATATAATATAAAAATAAAGAAAAAAAATAAATATTAATTGGCCTACAACCAAATCGAATGGAAAAATAAAAACTCTCGCCTCACTTATACAATCGCCTAGAATACACGAGAATCTAAAAATAATTACAACCGCCTAAAATACATGATTAATTCTATAAAAATAAAAATAAAATAAATAAAAGCTGCAGAACAAAGGTTAGCACAATTTATACGGCACGCCACAATTAGGACTCAAATAGACAGAATTAGGAAATCAAGAATTGGGGGGCATGCATATAGGGGGTAACCGGGTTGGCTCGGCTAGCCGGCCCGGTTAGACTTGGAAAACGTTTTGAAACGTCCCTGTATTTTTGGTTTTGTGAGAAATTCATTTTAAAAATGAGTTTACCAGTTTATATGCATTTTTATATTTAAGGCGGGTCGGTTTTCGGGAGAACTGGGTCTCCGTCGTTAAATTGTTCTAAATGAAATTTTACTGAAAATTGAATCAATGGTTGTGAATGCACACAACAAAATTCATTTTGGTATTTTTGGGGTTTCTGATTTTTTTAGGGATTTTTGTGACTTAAAGGTGAAATTCTGATTCTAGAACGAGGGTTACAGTCGTGCGACTATAACTACAGTCGTATGGCTGTAAATTACAGTCGTGCGACTGTAAGCAGTCCAGAATCTGGATTTCGCTAAAATTCTATTTGAGTCAAAATGAAAGAAAACAATCTGGAAATCAAGAACACTCGTACGACTGTTCATCAAATCCAAGAACAGTTGTACGACTGTTCTTAATTTCCAGAAATAGAAGCGCAAAAACATAGCAAAAATGTACAAAAATACACTTCAATCACCTAGAAAGCAAGAAAAAGTGAAAGGAAAAGGAGTGCCTACCTTTTTAGAAGCTTATCCAAGTCGATTTGACCCCTGGCGTCGCTCCAATCCACACGAATTTGCACTTTTTCCTTAAGTTTGGGGTAGAGAGCTTTGGTCCCAAGAATCTCCAAATGTCAAGGTTTCTGTTGATTTTAGTCCGGATTTCGATTTGTTTGTGAAGTTAAGTGATTAACCTAAGGCTTTTTAACAAATTTTAGCTTTAATCCTAGAGAATCCGAAAGAAACAGAAGAGAAAAAGAGAATTTTTGAGCTAAGTTTCCTTCCTCTTTTTCTTGTCTCTTTCCTTCTCTTTTCTCTCTAAATTTTCACCAAAAATCCAAAATTGGTTTCTCTCCCCTCCTTTTCTTCCTTTTATGTTCTCCTTTCTGATTGCTTCTTGTCCATCCCGGCGCATTAATTGCGCCACCTCCTTTTTCTCCATTTTCTACTGTAGAGGTATGGGCTCTTGCAACTGCTTCGATATTACAGTCGTACGACTGTAATTTTTAAATTACAGTCACACGACTGTAAAGACAGTCGTACGACTTTTTTTTAAGTACAGAGAATTCCGGCTCTTACAGCTGCCCCTCGCGTGATAAAATTCGACACCCAGATCCAGGTTTACAACACCTGAGATGATGAATTTGAGAGTGCGAATCAAAGCGCCGTGAACACTGGAATGAAAAATCTGATGAGATAAGCCAATACCGGGTCTAGGTTACCCGAGGTGATACTGGGGAGGAATAAGCCGATACCGGGTCTAGGTTACCCGAGGTGAAGTTGATGCGGATAGGCCGATACCGGGTTTAGGTTACCCGAGGCAAATGAAGGGTGATTTACGGTTTAGCCGACACCGGGTCTATATTACCCGAGGCGAAGGAAGATGGATTGCGGATTGGCCGATACCGGGTTTAGGTTACCCAAGGCGAAAGATGGGTGAAAGAAGCCGATACCAGGTCTAGGTTACCCGAGGCGATGCTAGAGATGAAATTAGCCGATACCGAGTTTACATTACTCGAGGCGGAGTTGATGAAAAAATTGGCCTATACCGGGTCTTGGTTACCCGAGGCGAGCTTTGCTGGGGAAAAGGATGAAGCTGATCTGGGCTGATACCAAGTTTACATTACTCGAGGCGGATCTGCTGAAGAAGTGAATGATGAAGTCCATCTGGGCCGATACCGAGTTTACATTACTCAAGGCGGATTTGCTGGAGAACTTAGATGATGAAGCCGATCTGGGCCGATACCGAGTTTACAGTACTCGAGGCAGATCTGCTGGAGAACTTAGATGATGAAGCCGATCTGGGTCGATACCGAGTTTATATTACTTGAGGTGGATCTGCTGAAGAAGTGAATAACGAAGTAGATCTGGGCTGATACCGAGTTTGTTGGGATTTTTCACCGGAAATCACCCGATAAAAGCGGAAGAACGCGATGATTTCCTCAAATCCAGTCCCAGGAGCAATTGAAGTGAAAATTGTAAAACTTAAAATTATAATAGAAAGACATTAAATTCTTACCAGGAATATCTCTTTCTAGAGATGGATGAAGACCGCAGGAATCAAAGCAGAATCCCTCCTCGTTCACGTACACGAGCGCCTAACGAACACCACCCGTGCTAGCGTCGAAAATCACAAAAATTCGGAGAGGGAGGAGGTTGAGAGAATTCGGCCAAGATGGTGGCTACACACACATGTGTGTTGGCCGAATTCCTCCTTAGGGTTTTAACCCTAGGGTTTCCAAATTCCCTTGTTGGAATTTAGGCCCAGTCTGGTTTCAGTGTCTGTGTGGGCTTCCTCCTTTTAATTCAGGCCCAAACTTATTTTAATTAGTCTGGTTTAAATCAATTTCAAGCCCAATTTTAATTAACCCATGTATTTAATATATTACTCCAAGTAACATATTATTTACATTTAAATTAAAATTAGTTTGACCAATTAATTTAATCCATCAAATTAAAATTAAGTCTTCACAAAACAAATTCATATGTAAACCTATACATATGAATATTTCCACCTAGGAAATAATTTCATAATTAATCCAATTAATTATGTGAAGCCAAATATTAATTTTATTATAATGATCAATCCAACCGATCCTTATAATATAATTAATATATATACTCCTCTCTCTCTAGTGTGTATACTCCAAGTATACATGTGATTCCTTAAGTCGGTGTTCAGTTGCTCAATGTGTACGATCCCGTGGGCCCATCTTTATGTTGGCAGCGGGCCTTTGGCCCGCAGACTACAGTTGGGCTCTAGCAAGCCACTGCAGCCCCTAATTAAGATGGAGATGGCAGTCTAACTGTTATCATAACCCTGTAGTTTAAACTTGTACATCCCATGTCATTGATATCAATGTCTAACACAGAGGCATAGATTGATCACCCTTTTTTGTATCGGACATTAACTTGATCCCGAATGCACTGAAGCTCACAAACAAGTTCCCACCTGTTTAGGTGTGGCCACACTCTTATCAGTTACATTCATCAAGAGGCCGGTGATATCTTCCCAGTGGACTACTAAGTGACAAATCTCTTCTGCATATCCATAATATTACCATGCTAAGTGACATACCCAAAAGTATCCATACTTGGCACCCTGTTATAGGCCCTTTAGGCGTACCCCTAAGCATGCGACCTCACATGTAACACCATCATATGGTCAGGTCAAAGGATCCATACAAGTACTACACGAGAATCACTTGTGATACTATATCATGTGGATTACTCGTTTAGTGGATCTATCCAGTACCATGCCCCCATGCATGTACCCATTAACTTGGTTGACATTCCATATCCAATGACTGGTAAGACACCGGCATACAACCATGTTAATGATTAGTCTCTTGTTCCATTCATTCCCATGACTGGAACAGACTACGGATCTATTTATGGTCATATCGTTTACCCAATCCATGGTCTTACTACCAAGTGCATGACACTTGTCATCATGGATATAGATATGTCCATTGGATACTCCATTTAATATATTGCACAAGATAAATATAATAAATGAATTGATGCCTTTATTAATAACACAAATAGTACAATACATAAATCCAATTAACATATAATACAAATACAAGGACCAATGCCTCGGGACTAGGGCATTTCCAACAGAGTTTATATTACTTGAGGTGGATCTGCTGAAGAAGTGAATGATGAAGCCGATCTGGGCCGATACCGGGTTTATATTACTCGAGGCGGATCTATTGAGGAATTGAAGCTGGGGATGATGAATTCCTACACTTAAGATATCAATTCTTCATTCCTTGATCAAGATATTTTTAAACAAAAATTTTTGCCCCTTCGGTCAAGAATGAAACTAGCTGGGTGATAAGGTCGGTTTCGACCTTATCTTTTAGCCAATTTCGTGGTTTGAGTGGTAGTTTTTAGAATCATTTATGTGAATGTTTGATTGGTTTTTTTTCGTATTTTGTGATTTTTATGTTTTGGTTTGATTTCTTATATTTTTAGTATTCCTCGTGTTTTTTCGTGTTTTATGGTCCGTGGTTGTGGTGCGGTTATGTCCTTTTGTGTTTGTTTTGGACAGGCATTAGGACCCGGATCGGAAGTTGGAGCAACGGCGGCAAAGAAGGGCTTGAAGTGCTGAAAATCAGAATGGCACGGCGTGCCACAATGGCAGCACGGCGTGCCAAGCCAACCAGCGTGCCAAGAGTTCCAGAGAAGCAGCACGACGGCGTGCCATTCCAATCAGCGTGGCGTGCCGCCCCCAAAACTATACAGCACGGCGTGCCATTTCAATCAGCACGGCGTGCCGATCCCAACTCTGCATAGCACGGCGTGCCGACTCCACCAGCACGGCGTGCCGAGGCCCGAAAATCTGCTGTTGCCCTAATTTCAGCTTTTCTTTTCTGTGGTTTTAACCTAGCCGTATAAATAGGTTATTTTCTTTGTTTTTAGGGGATCTTTTTCCTAACTTGTAGAGGTAGAGCAAAAACTTGTAGCTAGGGTTTAGCTTGACCTTTTTGTTTTCTTTGAATCTTGGAACCATCGATTGGTAGATTGCTTTGCATTGAACCTTCCCCTTTTGCAACGTTCTTAGTTTCGGCTCGGGTTCGTTAATAGAGGTACACCTCCAAGCATCTTCACACCGTCGGCATCCGGTTAATTGGATTAAGAAGGGCATAAGTTTTTCTTTTTGTCTTTTGTAATTCGATTTAGCTAGCTTTTGATTCCGCAATCGATTTTGTTTGGTTGAAAACATTGAATCTGTTACATCTTTCTTGATTAATACAGTTGAATGCAAGTTAATTTCAATCTTTATTCCTTTTCTTTATGCAATCCCTTTAGTGATAATCTAGTCTCATAAGATCTTAATCTATTAAGTTCATATTTGTGGCATTACCTAGATTGACACCTAGGCAACCATTAGTATTGACGACACTGTGGAACATACGTGCCCCTATTTTCTGAGCTTTAAGAATTAGACCGCCTCTAAACAAGGGAAACCGGCTAAGGACCTAAAAGATCTAGATACGCTAGGTTGATTTAATTGGAGGAATATAATTGAGGGTTAATTGTTGAGTTAACTTCGTCTTTTGTAGTTGATTAATTAAGCCATCCCCATCAGTCTTCATAGGTCGGTAAAACCGCCAATTGATATTCCAAATTCAAGAGCAAAGTAAGCTGGGATAGATCAACTAGGAGTAGACTAATATAGTTGTTAATATAATCAAACTTAAATTTAGTTCCGCTTAGACACGTAAAGACTCTTAGTAATTTAGTGATTATCGGGGTTTAAATTCCTTGTGGGATCGATACCTGGACTTTAGGCCAGATTTTATTACTTGAACGACGAGGTACACTGCCTTTGTTTGTGAGTCCGTTCGGGCACCCATCACTGGGGATGAGTGATTGATGTATGCAATGTATGAGTGCATGATGATGTATATGTACATGTATGCATTTTCCGTTATTTGACATTTCTGCCTTTTGCTTTCTTCGGGGGCTTTGCTTGGTGATTTTGAAGGAGTGAGGTGACTGCTGGGGAAATAATCATAGTGTTCCTTACAGAGATTTCGCTGGGGAATTGCGTGGAAGACCCTACGGGGGAGTGATTTGATGACTTCTGTGGGGAATGTTGGGGACACTCTGCTTTTCTTGCTCCGTGGGGGAAATTATGAGCTTATAAGTGCTCTAATCATTGCCTAGATTGCCCGATACAGGTTTTTAGCCCAGCGAGCCGCTCTAATTTTTGCCTGAGGTGCCTTTTCGGTTTTCACCTTAGCGAGCTTTTCATATGCCCTAACTTTTGCCTAAACTGCCCAATATGGGTTTTCAGCTTAGCGGGCTGCTCTAATTTTTGCCTGAGGCGCCTTTTCGGTTTTCACCTCAGCGAGCTCCCCTTTTTTTTTTAGGATGATTGAGATGTTACCATGACCATTTTATTGCTCTTTTAGGAAGATGAACTGGATTTTAGAGGTCGACAAAAGATTTCAAATTGCATGTATTTAGTGCATTTTCACTTGTTAAATAATGCGATGATTTCACTCAATTGAATGCAAAGCGCTTTCTCTAAATGTATGTTTATGCAAGACAATTTTGCTCGTGCATTTGTCATAACCATGCAAATATATTTAAACAAACACTTCACTTTATTGATGAAGTCAAAATGAGAACATTTGAAACTAGTTAGTTCCTAAATGGTACATATTCTACACTGAGCCATAATCCGTCACCAGTCATCCTTTTCAGGTTTTCCAACTGATTATTTTCTCTCGTGTCTTAACTTTTGCCTAGACAGCTCTTTTCGAGTTTTCAGCCTAGCAGATTTTTTTTATACATGATAAAGCTTTAGCTTGTTCTGGTTGATAGGATTAGTGAACTCGTTTCTGTCCATGTCCATGATGCTGACAGTGCCTTTTGATAGCACCTTCTTCACCACATAGGGCCCTTCCTAATTGGGTCTAAACTTGCCCCTAACATCGACATTGGAAGGCCTTAGCTGCTTTAGAACCAAGTCACCTGTTTTCAAATGCCGTTTGGAATACTTCACATTCCGATTATAGGCTCTGGCCATTCTGCGCTGGTACATCTGAAGATGATCCAGTGCCCTCAGTCGCCTTTCATCTAGTGCTGCCAACTATTCATATCTAGCTTGAACCCATTCAGTCTCTGGTAGCTGAGCCTCCAGGGCGACTCTAAGTGACTTAAGTTCTATTTCCACTAGTAATACTGCTTCCATTCTGTATATCAAAGCATAAGGAGTTTCTCCTGTCAGCGTTCTGACACTGGTTCTGTAACCCCAAAGAGCATAAGGTAGTTTATCAGCCTAATCCTTGTAGGTGGTTACCATCTTTGATAAGATCTTCTTTATTACCTTGTTAGTTGCTTCCACTGCACCATTAGCCTGTGGTCTATATGGAGAGGACTTATGATGTTCAATACCATGCTCTGTAAGTAGCCCAACTGTTGCCCCTTGAAACTGTACTCCATTGTCAGTTACTATGTGGTGAGGAATCCCATAACGAGTGAAGATGTTCTTCTGGATGAACTTGACCATTTGCTTGGCTATCATATTAGCGAAGGATTCTGTTTCAACCCATTTGGAGAAGTAATCAACTACTACAACTATGAATCTATGTCCATTAGATGTAGTTGGATGAATTTCACCAATCATATCTATCCCCCATGCTGAAAATGGCTAAGGAGATGCTAAATTCTATAGCTCAAGTGGAGGAAGATGACTGATGTCTGCATAGATCTGACATTCATGACATCTCTTCACTTTTCTTATGTAATCTGCTTGCATCGTCATCCAGAAGTAGCCTTGTCTCATGATCTTCCTAGCCATGGCAAGTCCATTCATATGCGGCCCACAGGACCCTGCATGTACCTGCTGCATCACTTCTTCTGATTCTTGCTCTGTCAGGCACCTCAAAAGGACTCCATGTGCTGTTCTTTTGTATAACTTGTCCTCAAACATTCTGAATTAACCAGCTAGCCTTCTTAGTGACAGTTTATGAGCAGCACCGGCTTCTTCTAGGTACTTTCCTTCTTTAACATACTGGTAGATGTCAAAGAACCATGGTTTTTCTTTAACTATCAACTCCATTACCTCGTGTACTTCGAAGTAAGGATGTCTGGAAGTGGCTATAACCAGTGGTTGTACTTGTGTTTCCTCTGGATTTTCCCACATGGAGGACAAAGTTGCTAATGCATCAGCCATCTTATTCTCATCCCTGGGGACATGTCTGAATTCACACTGGCCGAATAAACCTTTTCTAAACTGTAGCAGTACCAAGTAAGGCCGTAAGGCTTCTTGTTTCAGCTCCCACTCACCCTGAGCTTACCTGATCACTAGAAGTGAATCACCGACAATTAAGACATCATTTGCCCCTTAAGGTTAATAGAGCTTCCATTCCAAATAAGTTTCTGCCCCATTATTGGTTACAGGAAAGATCAGCCTCTTGGATAAAGGAATAATCTCACCATCTGGTGTTGCTATAAGTACCCCGATTCCAGCACTCTTTCTATTCACAGCACCATCGAAGCACATTACCCACCTTTTTACTTCAACCATGGCCAATTGTTCATCTGGGAACTCTAAATTTTCTGTATAATCCGATTCTAGTGGTTGATTTGCTAGAAACTCTACCACGGCTCTCCCTTTAATGGTTTTCTTTGTGATGTACTCGATGTCGAACTCAGATAAGAGTAACAGCCACCTGGATAGCTTCCCAACCAATACTGGTGCTTCATAGAGATACTTCATTGGATCCACCTTAGCCACGGCTTGTATCTTGTAGGACTGGAAATAGTGGTGCAGCTTCTTGGTCAGCCAAATCATCGCCACATATGTCTTTTCCACCAGTGTGTATTTGGCTTCATACTCTAACAGTTTCTTGCTGAGGTAGAAAATAGGATATTCCTTCTTGCCATCTTGTTCTTGTGCCAGCATTGCCCCTATAGAGGATTCTTCAACTGCCACGTACAAAATCAGAGGTTTCCCTAGAACTGGTGGACTCAATACTGGTGGCTTTACCAGGTAAGCCTTGATCTTCTCGAACCCAGTTGACACCTGTCATCCCACACAATCAGCTGATCTTTCTTTAATAGCTCGAAGATTGGTTCACAAGTGGAAGTCAACTGTGCGATGAAGCGACTGACATATTGCAAGGAACCCAGAAATGACCGGACTTCCTTTTCCGTTTTTGGAGCTTGCATATCTTGGATGGCCTTGATTTTGTCTGGGTCCATTTCTATCCCCCTCTGGCTGACTACATGAGCCAACAACTTTCCCGATGTGACTCCAAATACACACTTCTTGGGGTTAAGTCATAAGTTGTACTCTCCAATACGTGTTAGAAATCTATCCAGGATAACAGGATGTTCCTCCCGGGTTGTTGATTTAACAAGCATATCATCAACATACACTTCGACTTCTTTATGGATCATATCATGCAATAGAGTTGTGACAGCCCTCTGATAAGTGGCGCTAGCATTCTTTAATCCGAAAGGCATCACTCTGTAGCAGAAAGTACCCTACTCTGTGATGAACGATGTTTTCACCTTGTCAATCACATCTATCAAAATTGGTTGTACCCCGAAAAGCTGTCCATAAAAGAATACATTACTGCTTTTGCTACACTATCAACTAGGATGTCAATATGGGGCAATGGAAAGTTATCTTTTGGGCATGTTTTATTTAGGTCCCTGTAGTCGATGCATACTCTGACCCTTTCATCCTTTTTAGGCACAGGGACAATGTTGGCTAGCCATTCTGTATACTCCACCACTTCGAGAAACTTGGCATCTATCTGCTTAGCCACTTCTTCTTTTACCAGTGTGGCCCCTTCTGGCCTCAGCCTTTTCAATTCTGCTTTACCGGTCTGAACTTAGGGTCTGTTGGGATTTTGTGCACTGCTATCTCTGTGTCCACACCCGGCATGTCTTCATATGACCAGGTGAAAGCTTTAACATGTTTTTGGAGTATTCTTATTAATTCTTTCTCTTCCTCGGATTTGTGTGAAATGAATACCATTTTAGGGTTTTCATCTGTACTTATGTTGATTTCATGCAATGCAGTGTCATGTATGCTAAATATGCTTGATAGTGATTTAAATGCATGCACAGAATTATCAGGATAAACATCACACAAGTAAGCAAACTGGGATTTCATTGTATTGAATTTATCATAAAGTACATCAGTTACATTCAAAATGGAAGAAATAGATACAACAAAATCATTTTCATCCTTCACAGGAGGAGGGCCTTGTTCCTCTTCAGCTTCCATCTTCCCTTTCAGAGCATCATCTGGGACTGCAGCTTTCTCTACTTCTTTTCCGGTCACTTGTATCTTAGCTTTTTCCATAATCTTGGCAATTTCATCGACCACAGAGTCCAAGTTCACTCTAGCCATCAGTTCTTCATCAAACCCTTCCTTGGATTTTCCAAACGCCTTACTTAAAGCAGCAGTCAAAGCACCCGAGATCACTTCCGTAGTTTTAACACAGGCTTTCTTTTCACCTTCTTCTTCAGCCACCTTTACTGCTTTCTCCATCATTATAGGCGGCTCGCTTTGTAGCACATCAGATTCAACAGCGGTTTCTTCCACTGTTACAGGGGCTACCGGCTCCTCCTGGCTTTTGTCAAAATCAACTACATCTGCAAAAATCTCAAAGCCAGGATACTCGACATCTCCTACCATCACCGGTTCAGCTTGACCCTTATAAGGGCTTTCTCTTGCCTTCAAAAATAGCTTAATCATAATCTTACCATTCTTGCCCTTTTTCAGATTCTTCCGCTCAGATGCCCTTTCTACATAGCCAAGGCCACACTGCTTCTATTTTCCCTAGTCAATTTTAAATTCTGGAACTCCCTGCAAATTAATTTCGAGTCCCATTCCCGGGACGAAGTTCTGCTTATATAGATATCGGGATAGCCACTCTGGCATATAATTCTCATAAAGGACCATAGGAGCATCTGTGGTCTCTTCCTCTTTAACTATAGTGACTTGAAATCCACCAAAGGGAACCACTCCTTTATTCACTGTAGCTACCATCGATTGGGCATCTGTCTCAATAGTCACAATTCTGCCATTCATAGAGAACTTGATCTTTTGATGCAATGTGGAAGGGACACCTCCCAAAGGATGGAACCAGCGCCTTCCAAGCAATAGGGAAAATGTGACCGGGATATCAATCACTGTAAAAGCAACTATGGATCTAACTAGCCCAACCTCTACTTCTGCCTCAAATGTCCCTATTACCGTTCTTTTAGAATCATCATATGCCCGAATGACTATTGAGGATCTCTTTAACATTTCTTCATTCAGCCCCAGAAATGGCAACATTTTTAGTGGACAAATATTCAGTGCCGATCCATCATTCATCACGACGCAAAGAATTACCTTATCCATCACATGGGCCCTGACATAAAGAGCCTTGTTGTGGGCCTTCCCTTCAGCAGGTAGGTCTTTCTCAGAGAAGACAATATCAGGGCTTCCAACATGGACTTTATCTAACAAACAGCACATAGCCTTTGGTGAAGCTATAGGGGAGACTTCAATCTCTGACAATTTCTTTACTAGAGCAGCTCTGTGCTCCTTAGAGGTCAGAAGCAAATGCCATAAGCTAGCTTGGGCAGGAGTTTACTTTAGTTGGGAAACGACTAGGTCCTCCTTCTCAACTCCTTCTGGTGCTGAAGTACTACCCGACCCATTCATCGGTGCTTTATCTTTCATCTGATCTACCGGCTGATATACCCTACCACTTTGGGTCACATGCTGCACTTCTTGAATCCTAATCTTTTCAACAGCTGGGAGTTTAACTGCCTCTCCTCTCTCAAATTCTTCATAATCAGCTTCGGAGTCAAGATCATTCAAACTTATGGGCTTGATCTCCTTACATTCCTCCTTTTTCTCACATTCGAGTTCCACTTCGGGTTGCCCTACTGCCACTGCCTGAATTGTAGGGTTCACTTGAAGAACTTGGGCAAAATATAAAATTAGCCGGCAACCTCGACTAGACCATGTTGACCCGCTTTTCGAATGCCGGCAGCGGGTTGGTTTTTGTGCTAGGTTTGGCTGCTTTTGCAGCTTTCCCTCATCAATAAACTTTTGGATGGCATCCCTTAGCTTGTAACAGTTGTTGGTTCGATGGCCTGTCACCACATGATAAGTGCAGAAATTATCTTTGTCAGCTTCAGATGGCTTCTCAAATGGCCTTAAAGACTATAGCAGGCAACCATTCCTACACTTGGCTAATATCTTCACTAAAGGAAGAGTCCAAGGCGATATGCCTTGTCCTCCAGGACCCCTATTCTAGTTGCCTTGCTGCTGATTTACAGTAGCCACTTCAACCTACTTGACTTCTGAAGATTGCCCCTGTTTGCTACCGGAACCTGAACCAGAACCACTGCCAGACCCAGCTGCTTTGGTTGATCTATATCCCGAGCTGTACCTTGTGCTTCTTCCCCCCTTGTGACTGGTTGGCTTCTCTTCCTCATCCCTCTCTATTTTCATTGCCATGCTGTAAACTTCACTGAGCTCATGGAAGGGATGAAACTTCATGTTGTTGTTGAAAATGTCTTTGCTGCCGTCAATGAGTTTCTGTATAAGCTCATCTTCGTCAGGGCGGTTCTTTAGGAGGATCATCTTGTTCATCCACCTCTGATAGTATTCATCAAAGGGCTCGTTAAATTTCCGCTTTACCCTTTCCAGATCATACAGCTTCACCTGGATTTTGATGTTGAAGTTGTAGTATTTAATGAAGGCCACCGACAAAACTTCCCAATCAAATTGTTCCTCCTCTGACAGTGAGTTATACCATCCTAAAGCACCTCCCTCTAATGTCGTGAGGAATAAATTGATTAGTTGCTGCTTTGTGGCGCCTGCCGTCAGCATAACTCGGGCATACAGATTCACATGGGCCTCCGGCGAGCCCATTCCTTTGTAAGTAGGGACTTTCGGCACTTGGAAGCCAATAGGGAATGTCTCGATGCCCCTACTGATCATGGCATCAACATTTACACCCTTCTTCGATTCAACACTGATACTGACCCCCTTCTTCAGCTGGGCCACAACTTCATCTAGCTCAGAACATTTCACTTTCATCCTCTGTTCCATAGCTGCCTCTATCTCTTGCAGCTTTTCTAGGCTAGCCGAAGCGTCACCACCATGTTGGGATGACTCAGCCTCTTTCTCCTTCCCCGGCTCCACTGCCACCGGTCTCACCAGCTTCTCTTACCACTGCCCTCATTTCTTCTTTTAACATGTCGCGGAAGTCTTGGGATCTAAAGAAATCCTTCAAAACATCAGCCATGCTTGGTGTCTGATCTGCCATATTCACTCCTTCCCCAGACTCAGAATCACTGTCACTCTTAACTACCCTCTGTCTCCTAGCTGCCCCTGAAGCCTGAGATCTTGTCCAAGGTCGCTCCAGTGTATTCTGCTTGGGAGTAGACAGGAGATATTAGGGCTGTGAATGAATGACGTGATGTGGCATGAAAATTAAGGCTTTGAGAATGCTTGAAATGAATGGAGTGATTATGTATGAAATGATGGTATGAATGGTTTCTTTTTATTATTTTTCTTCTTCTTGGGACATTCCAAGAACACCCAATGCTTATGCAAAAATGTCACGTGTGGGCCGCCACACGGACAGAGCTTCGGCGCCTTTGGGGCACCTAATGAATTCGTGAAATGGTCGCGTGTGTACCGACGCACGGATGAAGTTTCGACACTTTAGCAGGTCTATGGGATGATATGAAATGGTCGTATGGGCCGGACCCACAGACAAAGTTCTGATGCTTTTGAGCATATGATATGAAATGATGTTATGAGAAAGTCACGTGTAATAGGGACACGGACAGAGATTCGGCATTCAGGGAACACCTTTTTATGATTTGGTGATGTTATAGAGCTATATGTATACTAATTGGGCACTCGGGGAGTACCTTGAATGGTGAATTAATGTCATGAAATGGTCGGATATGGACCACGATGTTATATGATGTTTATGATAAATGGGTATGATGTCATGAAATACATCGCATAGATTGTCACATAAAAATGGGCCTAAGACCATTGGGGTCACTATTGAATGAAATGATTTGTTAAAATGGCCAAATGCAATCCGGCGCATTAGCGAGACACGGGTAATTTTTGATACCCGATATGTTATGAAATGGGATGATTATGATAGGCGTCCTTGAAATGCCCTTATTTTAATTTAAATGATATGTCGTGAATGCTCATGACACACAAAATACAAATGGCTACACGAAAACGTGAGTTAGAATGCATGGAATACACAATGATGTTATGTATGTTATGTGAAAATAGAAACGTCAATCACACAAATATAATGTTATGGATGAAAAAGAAATGGTTAGCATGAATGACAAACGGATGAATTAATGTTTTACACACGAAATAAAATGCAAATGGCTGCATAAAAGCGTGGGTTAATTAGCACACAAATGTTTAATGTTTGAAAAAAAATGTCATATGTATGAATTATGGCATGCTATGCACGTGTAGGTAGCAATAGCGATGTGTCACGAGATAGCAAAAAACACGTAGCAAGCAAAACAAATTCTTCCAACCTTATTCCTCGAACGTGGTCATTTTGGCAAAAATCTAACCAAGTCCTAGGTGGGGATCACTTCGATCATCAACCGGGGATGATGAAGGCGTGATTTTATTATTTACATACAATTTATTTTGGTATCCTAAGGGAATCCAACTAAAGTTGCTTATATGAGTTTGGTCAAAGTCGGGATAACATCAAGGCTCTCATAGCAAGATACACTCCTCACTTCTCCCCACTCAAGGGTTCTAGCGAAGGGGTTCGTACGAGACTATGAGTGATGTTTCATATTCATGCCCCCAAGACCAAGAGGAACTTAGGCGACACTTCAACAATCCACCAGGCTATAGAAGGATACCTAACCTAATGCGAAAATGGCTAACTAAAAATGCAAATAAAATACCAAAAGAGAATGATCCACCTTATTTTAATTAGACACTTTTCAGGGCTTGTCGAATTCTTTTATGTTTTTGAGAAAACTTTTTTTGAAGAAATCCCTAGCAGAGTCGCCACTGTTAGTGGACGACGTTTTCGACGGAACGCGAGACTCCCTTTCGGAAGGGGCGCCACGATTTCGGGCGGGGCCCTCCCTCGCGTGGAGTTTTATATAAATGGAAAATCAGTTTTGGAAAATAAATGGAATTAATTCTTAAAAGAACCGAGACCTAAGTCTCGATGAATATTGTAGAGTCGCCACCCGGCTCAGCTCAACTGGAAAATTTATAATGCAGCTGAACCGGACGAGCGGTCGCTACACTATCCAGAGATTTAGGTTCCGACAAATCCCTTAATTCGTGTCTAATTAAATTAAATATTGCCAATGTTCTCGAAATGATATTTTAAATTCTAAAGTCAATTTTATTGAATATAAAAGGCATATAGCGCGCATACAAATATATAATACAAAAATAAAGAAAAGAAATAAATATTAATTGGCCTACAACCAAATCGAATGGAAAAATAAAAACTCTCGCCTCACTTATACAATCGCTTAGAATACACGAGAATCTAAAAACAATTACAACCGTCTAAAATACACGATTAATTCTATCAAAATACAAATACAAATAAAAATAAAAATAAATAAAACCTGCAGAACAAAGGTTAGCACAATTTATACGGCACGCCACAATTAGAACTCAAATAGACAGAATTAGGAAATTAAGAATTAGGGGGCATGCATATAGGGGGTAACCAGGTTGGCTCGGCTAGCCGGCCTGGTTAGACCTGGAAAACGTTTTGAAACATCCTTGTTTTGGTTTTGTGAGAAATTCATTTTAAAAACGATTTTACCAGTTTACATCCATTTTTATATTTAAGGCGGGTCGGTTTTCGGGAGAACTGGGTCTCCGTCGTTGAATTGTTCTAAATGCAATTTTACTGAAAATTGAATCTGTGGTTGTGAATGCACACAACAAAATTCATTTTGGTGATTTTTGGGGTTTCTGATTTTTTTAGGGATTTTTGTGACTTAAAGGTGAAATTCTGATTAGAATCCACCTATCGTGTGCAATTATCATTGATTAGAATAAGACCGATTTGAATCAAGAGAGATTAACTCACCGGATTCATCTCTTCTAGATACTGCTGTAGAATCATTTCTTGAAACCGAGATCTCCAAAGTCCGGTGCACGACCAACTATTGAGCGGGAACCGGTGCTAACCGAAGATGTGAAGGAATGGAGGATTAATGCTAGGATTTTTGGCTATTTTGGAGCTGCTATTGGTGGCTGAAATTTCCAACAATTAATTAGGGTCGAATTGGGTTTTTCTTCCTTAAGTGTACCATTATATAGACACCTTGTCTAATTGGGTTTTAATTAGTTTAATTGAACCCAAGCCCACTAGAATTATAATCATATAAATAAACTTTAATTAAAAAGCATATATCATGTAATTTAATTCCATTTGGCTAAATTTAATTATCCCTAAATAAAATTAAATCACACTTAAGTAAATACAATACATCTATTTAATATTCCTACTTAGGAAAATTATTTAATTAATTGCTTACTTTATGTAATTCAATTAATTGATAAATTAATTAATTATATTATGTGAACTTATTAATTAAATTAAATTCAATCAACTCAATGTTAATTAATTACCTTGACACCGAGTGTCAACTAATTAATTAACGCATTCCTTCCAATGTACATTATATGCATAATTTCTCTAAGTTCCGGCTTAGTTGATCTATGTGTACGATCCTATGGGTCTGTCTTTATGTTGGCTGTAGGCCCAAGGCCCATAAACTGTAAGTGGGTTCTAGCAAACCATTACAACCCCCAATTAAGACAGAGATGCAGCAGTCTTTAGAAGGCACGCACCCGGTAGTATCTCATAACGTCCTTTGCCTAACGATATCGATATGAATAAATAAGAGGCATGGTGTCCGTCATCCTCTTCTGTTGTTTATTATATTTCTTGATCTTGAGTTGACTGATTAATCAAATAAGCATCGACTTACTTGGGTATGGCCATACACTTATTAGTCACACTCATCAAGTGGCCAATGACATCATCTCGGTGTTACCCCGAGTGGCAGTTCCATGACTTCATCATCAATATCAACATGTTCACCAGTCCACCCAATCATTCCCGTATTTAGCATCCTTTTACAGACCTGTTAGGCGTATGTCAAAGTGAACCAGATTCCATATTGATACCAACGAAGTCTGGTCTGAGGACAAAAGAGACCTGCTCAAGAAAGACTTATGACGCGATAACCATATGGCTTTCTTGTACGGATCGATCCAGTCCCATGTCACCGACATGTACCTATATTCATGACTGACTATACAAGTGCTATGGCTAGTTAAGAACTACCATGCAGTCATCGAATATACAAGTCTGTGGTTCTATTTGTTCCCACAATTACTTGAGATAGGTTTTATGATTATCAATCAATGGATACTCTACTCATATCATAGCGTAAGATATAAATGAAATAGATTAATTACCTTTATTAATGTGACTCAAATAATGTATTTATATAATGAGTCTTAATGTATAATACAAAAGACAAGAATCCAATGCCCTAAGAACTGGGGGCACACCAACAATCTCCCACTTGCACTAGTTCCAAGTGGGCATTGCCCTAATTCCTATAGATCTGGTATAACCGTTGTGCTGTGTCTGCGATAGCGCTTTGGTCAATAGATCAGTGACATTATTCTTGGTGTCAACCCTCTGTAATGATATGTCACCTCTGTTCACGATCTCCCGAATGAGGTGAAACTTTCTGAGCACATGTTTGGATCTCTTATGTGACCGGGGCTCTTTAGGTTGTACGATGGCCCCGTTGTTGTCACAAAAAACATCAACTGGGTCTAGGATAGTAGAAACTACTCCTAACTCGGTTATGAATTTCTTGATCCAAATAGCTTCCTTTGCAGCTTCGCACGTAGCTGTGTACTCAGCTTCCATTGTAGAGTCAGCAATGGTGGCCTACTTTGAGGACCTCCAACTAATGGCAACGCCATTTAGGAGAAAAACATATCTAGACTGTGACTGGTTCTCATCCTCATTGGTCTCAAAGCTTGCATCAGTGTAACCTGACACTACCAGCTCATCTTGACCTCCATACACTAAGAAAGCATCCTTAGTTCGATTAAGGTACTTCAGGATTGCCTTGACAGCTATCCAATAGCAGATGCATAAGGGATCTTTTCAATGTTCTCCCGATTCTTCTTTGTTTTAGGACCATCTTTCTTACTCAGCTTCAACCGATGGCGCATAGGCAAGAATCCTTTCTTTGCCATGTCCATGCTTTTCAGAACCTTGTTAATGTACGTGGCCTGACTTAGGCCTAGAAGCTAATTACATGGCCTAACTTAGGCCTAGAAGCTGATTGGATCTATCTCTGTAGATCCTGATTCCTAAGATCGTCTGAGCTTTGCCTAAGTCCTTCATTGCGAAGCACCTACTCAAACACTGCTTAACCGCTTGCAGTGTTGGTATGTCGCCTCCAATGATAAGGATGTCATCAACATATAACACTAGGAAGGTGGAAAAGCTCCCACTAACCATCTTATACACACAGGACTCATCAGAATTCTATGTGAAGCTATATTCCGTAATGGCCTCATTGAATCTCTGATTCCATAACCTCGATGCTTGCTTCAATCCATAAATGGATCTTTGAAGCTTGCATACCTGGTTTGGATACTTTGGATTGATAAAACCCTCAGGTTGTGCCATGTACACATCCTCAAGTAGCTTTCCATTAAGGAAAGCGGTCTTAACATTCATCTGCCATATCTCATAATCATACAATGCAGCTATAGCTAGTAGTATCCTAATGGATTTGAGCATAGCAACTGGTGAAAAGGTTTCATCATAGTCAATTCCTTGAACTTGCCTGAATCCTTTTGCCACCAATCACCCCTTGAAGGTGTTGTCGGCCTTTAACTTGAAACACCACTTGTAACCTATCACCTTAGCACCCGGAGGTGGATCCACCAAGTTCCATACTTGGTTATCATGCATTGCATCTCAGCCTCCATGGCTTTATGCCATTGATCTAAGTGTGGGCTTTCAATAGCCTCCTGATAGGTCTTGGGCTCCTCTTGGTCAACGACCGTAAGGCCCCCATCATTAGTCACGAGGAAGCCGTACCTCTCTGGCTGATGACGTGTCCTACCAGACCTTTTGAGGTATTATGCAACCAGTTCTGGTTCCTCAATTTCTTGAGTAGTCAGATCAGTTCCTGAAGCATCCTCAACAGTAGCTGCAGGAGTTTGTGAGTCTTGAACTTCTAAAAGTTCAACATCACTCCCACTGTCTCTCTTGGAAAGGAGTTCTTTCTCCAAGAAGACTGTATTTCTGGCCATGAAAACTTTGTTTTCTATCTGATTGTAGAAGTAATAACCCTTAGTTTCCTTAGGGTAACCCACAAACAGGCACTTAATAGATCTGGACTCGAGTTTGCCACTTGTCAATTTCTTAACATGTGCATCACATCCCCAAATCTTCAAGAAGGAAACATTAGGCTTTCAGCCCTTCCATAGTTCATATGGTGTTCCCTCAACTGCCTTGCTTGGTTGATTATTAAGAATGTAAGCAGCTGTCTCTAAAGCATATCCCCAAAAGGAGATAGAGAGTGTAGTTTGACTCATCATTGAGCGAACCATGTCTAGCAAGGTCCTATTCCTCCTTTCTGATACTCCATTCCACTGGGGTGTACCAGGAGGAGTGAGTTGGGATACAATCCCACACTCTCTTAAAAACAAGTCAAACTCTTGGCTCAAATATTCACCCCCTCGGTCAGACCGAAGTGCTTTTATTTTCTTGCCAAGTTGGTTTTCTACTTCATTCTTAAAGTCCTTGAACCTTTGAAGAGTCTGAGACTTATGCTTTATTAGATACATGTAACCGTATCCGCTGAAGTCATCCGTGAAGGTGACGAAGTACAGAAAACTAGATCTAGCACTAGTGCTCATTGGGCCGCATACATCAGAATGTATCAGCTCCAATAGCTCTGAGGCCCTTTCAGCAGTCTTGCCAAAAGGCGCCTTTGTCATCTTGGCTCTCAAACAAGATTCACATGTGTCATAAGACTGGAAATCAAATGACCCTAGCACTCCACTAGAGTGAAGCCTAGCTATGCGCTTCTCATTTATATGGCCAAGTCGACAATGCCAGATGTAAGTGTAGGGATTCGTCACGGGAAACTGACCGATAAACGCGGAAATACATGTCGATTTCCTCGAATCCAGTCCCAGGAGCTTAAGATGTAGAAATCAAAAACTTAAAGCATAAACAGAAAGTTCGAAAACTTGCCACAAAGTCTCTCTAAGAGACGGATGTGGACTATAGAAATTGAGTGTATATTTCCTCCACCGATGCGTACATGAATGGCTCTCGGACCGAAACCCATGCTAGCGACCCGGATCATGCAAGAAGAGAGGGAGAAGAAGAGAAGGGAGGGGTAGCCAAGCCAAGTGTAATGGCTGCCCAAAATTTCTTTCCAAAAGAAATTTCAAACTCTCTCTCTCACGTACACACCCAAGTTTCTTTCCAAAAGAAACAATGCTACAAAATAGGAAAATTATTTTTTTTTTAAAGAAAAATCAATTTCCTTTTTATGCAGCAAGTTGGGTGGCATAAGATGGATGGAAGTGATGACTTATTTTTTATTTTCTTTCCAAAAAGAATAAAATCTATGCCAAATAAAACAAAGTCCAACTTTGTAACCATTTTGTCAAAACCATATGACACATCACTTTACCACTTTAAATGCATAAGAAGCAAAGTCTTACTTTGCTTCCTTAAAGGCAATATCATGACTCACCAAAGCCATGAAGTACACGGCCAAAAGTGTGATGAAATTGGATGGACATTTTTCTCATTTTATTACCATAATAATGACCAAAATATCAAAAGACACAAAGTCCAACTTTGTAACCAAAAGTCAACCATGACTCATCATTCTCATCATCTTCTTTTGTCCTAAAATGACTCACCATACTTTGCCCAAATGCATCAAAATTTCTGACAATATATCCCACTTTATGTGGGCATTTTTCATTTTATGTCTAAACCCAAATTTACTTCCTTTGATTTAATTAAATTCAAATGCAACTTTAATTTAACATGTGTGCATATATATTATATCATATAATATATTACTTACATTTAAATTAAAATTCATTTGACCTTTAATTTAATCAATGGATTAAATTAGACACACATAAAATGCAATACATGTAGACCTATACATGTAGAAACATTTCCACCAAGGAAATAATCTCATAAATTAATTCATTGAATTAATTAAGAGAATGCCGAAATAAATATTAATTATATTATTTTGATCAATCCAATTGATCTATATAATATAATTAATACCTCTCTCTTCAAATGTGTATACTCCAAGTACACACTAAATTCGACTAGTTAAAGTCTAGACGTTCAATGCGTATGATCCGATGGGCCTGTCTTTATGTTGGCAGTTGGCCAAGGCCCACAGACTACAGGCAGGCTCTAGCAAGTCACTGCAACCCCCAATTAAGATGGAGATAGTAGTCAAACTGTCACCGTAACCCTATAGTTTGAACTTGTATGTCCCATGTCACTGAAATCGGTGTCCAACACAGAGGCATGGTTGATCACCCTCTATATGTGTCCGGACATTTACTTGATCCCGAATGAACTGATGCTCACAAACAAGATCCAATCTTATTTGGGTGTGGCCACACTCTTATCAGTAACGTTCGTCAAGAGGCCGGTGATATCATCTCAGTAAATTATTGAGTGACATTCCCTTCTGCATATCCATAGCACTGTCATGCTCACTGACACACCCGAACGTACCCATACTTGGTACCCTTTTATAGGCCCGTTAGGTGTACACCAAAGTGTGCCACTTCACATGCAGCACCATCATATGGCCCGGTTAAAGGACTTATACAAGTACTAGATGAGAATCATTTGTGATACTATACCATGTAGATTCCCGTTAAGTGGATCGATCCAGTACCATGCCCTTTTTGCATGTACCCATTAACCTGGTTGACATTCCATATTCTATGACCATTAAGACACTACCATAAAACCAGGCTAATGATAGTCTTTAGTTCTATTCATTCCCATGATTGGAACAGACTACGGATGACTTTATAGCCATATCGTTTTCCCTATCCATAGTCTTACTTCCAAGTGCATGACACTTGACAACATGGATATGGATATGTCCATTGGGTACTCTATTTAAAATATAGCACAAGACATATAATAAATAGATTAATGCCTTTGTCTCTTGACACAAATTGTATAATACATAAAGTTCACATTAATGTATAAATGTATTATACAAACACAAAGACCAATGCCTCGGGACTAGGGCATTTCCAACAATCTCCCACTTGCACTAATACCTACTAGGCATAGGTCTAATCCCTATAGATCTAGTGTAATAGTCATGCATAGGCATAGCCAAGCGCGTTGGTCAAAAGATCTGCAACATTGTCTTTGGTGTCCACTCTTTGCAATGAGATGTCATCCCCTCAGTGATTTCTTGCAATAGGTGAAACTTCCTAAGTACGTGCTTTGTGGTTAAGTGTGACTGGGGCGCTTAGCTTGTGCAACAGCCCCTTGTTGTCACAGAAGATATCAACTAGTTCTCGGATAGTAGACACTACCCCTAGTTTCGTGATAAACTTCTTTACTCACATAGCATCCCTAGCTGCTTCACACGCTGCAATGTACTCGGTTCCTGTGATAGAAACCGCGATGGTCAGTTACTTGGAGCCTCTCCAACAATAGCACCACCATTTAGCATGAATACATACCTATACTGTGACTTATATTCATCCTAGTCGGTATGGAAGCTTACATCAGTGTACCTAGTAAATGATAGCTCTTCTTTACCTTCATGCACTAAGAAGCTATCCTTAGTCCGGTTAAGGTACTTCAAGATTGCTTTGACAGCCTACCAGTGATCCATCTGTTGGATATACCCTAGTCCTAAGGCATTGGTCCTTGCATTTGTATCATACATTAATTGGATTCATGTATTATACTTATTTGTGTTATTAATGAAGGAATTAATTCATTTATTATATTTATCTTGTGCAATATATTAAATGAAGTATCCGATGGACATATCTATATCCATGATGACCAGTGTCATGCACTTGGCAGTAAGACCATGGATAGGGTAAATGATATGACCATAAACAGATTCGTAGTCTGTTCCAGTCATGGGAATGAATGGAACAAGAGACTATCATTAACCTGGTTGTATGACGGTGTCTTACCGGTCATTGGACATGAAATGCCAACTAAGTTAATGGGTACATGCATAAGGGGCATGGTACTGGATAGATCCACTAAACGAGAAATCCACATGGTATAGTATCACAAGTGATTCTCGTGTAGTACTTGTATGGATCCTTTGACCTGACCATATGATGGTGTTACATGTGAGGTCGCATACTTAGGGGTACGCCTAAAGGGCCTGTAATAGGGTGCCAAGTATGGGTACTTTCGAGTATGTCACTTATCATGATAATGCTATGGATATGCAGAAGGGATTTGTCACTCAGTAGTCCACTGGGAAGATATCACCAGCCTCTTGATGAATGTAACTGATAAGAGTGTGGCCACACCCAAACAAGTGGGAACTTGTTTGTGAGCTTCAGTGCATTCGGGATCAAGTTAATGTCCGACACAAAAGAGGGTGATCAATCCATGCCTCTGTGTTAGACATCGATATCAATGACATGGGATGTACAAGTTTAAACTACAGGGTTATGATAACAGTTAGACTGCCATCTCCATCTTAATTGGGGGCTGCATTGGCTTGCTAGAGCCCAACTGCAGTCTGCGGGCCAAAGGCCCGCTGCCAACATAAAGATGGGCCTACGGGATCATACACATAGAACAACTGAACACAGACTTAAGAATCACATGTATAACACAGACTTAAGGAATCACATGTATACTTGGAGTATACACTATGGAGAGAGAGGTATATATATATATTAATCATATTATAAAGATCAATTGGATTGATCCTAATACTAAAATTAATATATTCAATTGGCTCTACATAATTAATTGGATTAATTATGAGATTATTTCCTAGGTGGAAATATTCGTATGTATAGGTTTACATATGATTTTGTTTTGTGAAGATTTAATTTTAATTTGATGGATTAAATTAATTACTCAAACTAATTTTAATTTAAATGTAAATAATATATTACTTGGTGTAATATATTAAATACATGGGTATATTAAAATTGGGCTTGAAATTAATTTAAACCAGAATAATTAGATTGGGCCTGAATTAAAAGATGGAAGCACGCACAGAGTGAAAGGAGCCAAGCTGGGCCTAAATTCCCCTAGGGGAATTCGGCCACCCTAGATATAAAAACCTAGGGTAAAATTTCGGCCAACCAACACACAAAGCCACCATTGCCGAAATTCTATAGCCCCTCTCACCATTGTTTTTTTTTCCAACGTTAGCACGGGTTGTGTTCGTTAGGCGTTCGTGTACGAAAACGAGGAGGGAATCTAATTTGATTTCTGCAGTCTTCATCCATCTCTAGAAAGAGATATTCCAGGTAAGAATTCAATCTCTTTCCATTTCAATTTTATGTTTTACAATTTCTGCTTCAATTGCTCCTGGGACTGGATTTGAGGAAATCATCGCGTTCTTCTGCTTTTATCGGGTGATTTTCGGTGAAAAATCCCAACAGTGGTATCAGAGCGGGCTTTTGATCCGTGGAAATTGTCAAAATTGGTTGAATCCCATGTTTTAAAATTGGAGATTTTTTATTGGGGTTCTTGGTTTGGGTTTAAGATTTTTACCATTTGTTTTGTACAATTGAAATTAAATTTGCATATAGGTTTATGTTAGTTTAATTTAATTGTATGATTTTGGAATTCTTGGTGAATTTCTTGTTGTTGATGGATGCTATATTTTGTTTGTTCATTTTTTTTTATTTCTGGTTTTAAATAAATAAAAAAAAAATCTGGCTTCCAGGGTGCGGGGCTGCCGGCGGCCGCAACCGCTGCCTGCTACTGGGTGGCAGCAGCGGGCGGTCTCTAGGCGGCTGCGCCGCTGCTGCCCCTAGCCGCAGCTGGCCGGACCCAGCGTTTTTGGATTTGGGGGGTTTTGGGCCTGGCGCCCAGTTTTGAAATTTTAATTGGTTTTAAAATTCGTGTGTTTAAATTTATGCAATTTAAATGCGTGTGGTTTCTTGAATGAAATTTTATTTTATTCATGTGATATGAATTTTGGAAATTAATATGGTTAATTGAAATTGGTTCGGGTAATTTTGGCACAATTACTTGGACGACTGAATTGGACCCATGGTTTCCCAATTCCAGTGGGAGCAGTTGGACTGCCTGGGCTGGAGGCCCAAAGCCCGTTAAGGGTTAGAATCATGGTGGGCCAAAATTGGCGATTTCTATATAATGGCTTGGACATAATTGAAATGGGCTTAAATCATGCATTATAACATGCTTATGAATTATATGTATTGGATGCATATGGATAATTAAATGTTTGTATGGTTGGATGCTATTGGGCCTTGTACAAGATGGGTTGTATTTTTCTTTTTGGGTAAATACGGCCTGCGTGTTGTTTTTCTTTTTTTTTTTTATGTAATTTTATTTTATTCAATTATTATAAAATTTGTAAAAGAAGAAGCCCATGGAGTGGTGAGTCCAAGTGGAGGTGCAAGCCCAGAAGGGAAAGATGGAGGCCCACCTGATATTTATTTCTAGTATAGGTTTACTAGAATAATATTAGGATGTAATATAGGCCCATAGCAATCCATTTTACTTTTGTTTAATTATGCTTTATGTTTATTTGCATATATGAATGTATGATCCAACAGCAATTTCACCCGCCTTATGTATGTAAGCCGTTATAAATTTAATCTAATAACCAAATGGAATTACTAAGTCGCTTAAAAGTGCTTCCCTCATTCAAAACCGACTCGAAGTGGGAATAGGCCAGTTGTAGATCATGCCCTCGCAGGATACACTGGAGTATTGTCACTTTGTATTGGGTTAGAGTATGGGATACTCTAACACTTGAATGGAGGTTTTGACTTAGCGTGGGTAGTAGGATTCTCCTGGCCCTAAGCACAGATGGGTAAGTGCCAACAAGCCCATCAAACCGAGAGTCCCTAGGTTGGGATTGGACGGCGTTCCTACCTAAATAATTAAGGTATAGTTGTACCAAACCCTCATTTGGCTATATCTTGATGAAATATGGATCTCAGCCCATGAGCCCAACAACTCGGTTTAAATTAATAACATGATTCATTATTAATTTTATATGGGAATAACAAATTAAAGTCCTTTATTAACACTCTAAATGTTTTTCTGTGTAGAAATTCTTAAATGGCAAACAACAATACCTTATCACTGAGATCAATTCTGGAAAGGGACAAGCTTTCCGGTCCTAACTTTTTGGACTGGCCTAGGAACTTGAGAGTTCTGAGGCAGGAGTCTAAAGAGTATGTACTGGAAAGGCCTGTGCCGGCTGCACCTCAAGGACATAATCCACCGGCTGCCCAGCTGGAGGAATACGAGGCGCATGTCAAGGATAATAGGGATGTGACATGCCTTATGTTGGCCTATATGGTCCCCGAACTGTAAAAACAGTTTATGGACCATCAAGCCTTTGCTATGATAACAACTCTTAATGAGATGTTTCAGGAGCAAGCTCGTTAGGAAAGGTACCTGACCAACAAGGCCTTCCACTCTTGTAAGATGGGGGCCATGACATTTGTGAGCGCACACGTGCTCAAGATGAAGGGCTATTTGGAAACTTTGGCCCGTCTCGGATCACCTATCTCTTAGGAGTTGGTGGTGGACGCAATCCTTGCATCCTTGCCGGATTCTTATGATCAGTTCATCCTGAACTACAACATGTAAGGGATGAACCGTACTGTCAGTGAGCTGCATGGGATGCTTAAGCTTATTAAGCAGTCGATCAAAAAGACTCCGCTGGTGCTGCTAGTCAACAAAGGGAACCCTCCTCTTGTGAAGGGCAAGGCCAAGGAGAAGGCCAAAGCCAAGGCTAAAAAGGCCAAGGCTAAGAAGGCCAAGGCCCAGCCCAAGGCTCAGCAGAAGGCAGGTCCTGAGGATGTATGTTTCGGGTGCAGACAGACGGGCCATTGGAAGAGATCGTGTCCCAGGCTGATGGGAGAGCAAAGAAGGGGCCAAGGTGCGTCCTCTTCAGGTATTTATGTTATAGACATTAACCTTACTGTTTCAACATCCTGGGTATTGGATACTGGATGTGGTTCTCACATTTGTTGCAATGTGCAGGGACTTAAGAACAAAAGGTCACTGTGGTCGGGAGAGGTGGACTTGCGGGTCGGGAATGGAGCAAGGGTTGCTGCCATAGAGATCGGCGAATACCACCTCATGATGCCTAGTGGATTGGTTTTAATTTTGGAACATTGTTATTTTGTACCTGCTATGTGCAGGAATATTATTTCAGTTTCTATGTTGGATATTTCTAGATTTTATTTTACTATTTCTAATGGTAGAATTTCAATATCTAGAGAGGGATTATTTTATGGAGATGATGTATTAAATAATGGCCTATATATCCTGGACTTAAATGAAACCAATCACGTCTATAACATAAACACTAAAAGGGTTAAGCCTAACGAACTTAATCCTGTCCACCTATGGCATTGTCGTCTTGGACACATAAACGAGAAACGCATTGCTAGGCTTCACAAAGCTGGAGTCTTAGGGTCATTTGACTTGGAGTAAATTGATACATGCGAATCATGTTTACGAGGCAAGATGACAAAGGAGCCTTTTAGCAAGAAGGCTGAAAGGGCCACTGGCTTATTGGACCTAATAAATTCAGATGTATGTGGACCTATGAGCGCAACGACCAGAGGTGGGTATCTGTACTTCATCACGTTCACGGATGATTTCAGCAGATACGGCTATGTCTATCTGATGAAACACAAGTCCAAGACCCTTGATAGGTTCAAGGAATTTAGGAACGAGGTACAGAACCAGCGAGGCAGGAATATCAAAACCCTTCGGTCGGACCGAGGCGGTGAGTATATGAGCCTAGAGTTTGACTCATACTTGAGAGAGCATGGAATAGTTCCACAGCTCACTCCTCCCAGAACACCACAGTGGAATGGGGTGTCCGAACGGAGGAATAGGACCCTGTTGGACATGGTCCGCTCAATGATGAGTCAAGCCTCTTTCCCAATTAGTTTCTGGGGACACGCCCTCGAGACAGCAGCTCTTATCTTAAATAATACTCCGACTAAGGCAATAGAAAAGACCCCATATCAAATATGGACGGGCAAGGAGCCCAATGTGTCTTTCCTAAGGATTTGGGGATGCAAAGCATATGTCAAGAGATTGACTAGTGGCAAGCTGGAGACCAAAACCAATAAATGCCTGTTTGTGGGCTACCTTAGGGAAACCAAAGGGTATTACTTCTACAACCCCACCGAGAACAAGGTGTTCGTGGCAAGGAAGGGGGTCTTTCTAGAAAAGGAGTTCCTTTCCAAGAAAGACAGTGGGAGCAATGTTGAACTCAGGGAAGTTTCAGGTCCACAAGCTCCTAAAGAGGATAACTTGGAGGCCCAGGTGGAGCTTCCACAAGGGGAAGCACCGACCCAGGCTGCACAAGAACCTAGAAGGTATGGTAGGGATCGTCGGGAACTGGAGAGGTATGGTTTCCTCGTCACCGATGATCAGACTCTTCTCATCTAGGATGAGGAAGAACCCAAAACCTACCAGGAGGCTATGGCTAGCCCACAATCTATGAATTGGCGTAAAGCCATGGAGGCAGAAATGCAATCTATGTACGATAACCAAGTTTGGAACTTGGTTGATCCTCCTCCGGGTGCCAAGGTAATAGGTTGCAAGTGGTGCTACAAGCTAAAAGCTGATAATACCTTCAAGAGGCCTCTGGTTGCAAAAGGTTTCAGATAAGTCCATGGAATAGACTGTGATGAAACTTTCTCACCAGTAGCCATGCTCAAATCCATCAGGATACTACTAGCCATAGCCACATGGTATGACTATGAGGTATGGCAGATGGATGTCAAAACCGCTTTCCTCAATGGAAAGCTACTCGAGGATGTGTATATGACACAACCTGAGGGTTTTATCGATCCAAAGTATCCAGGAAGGGTATGCAAACTTCAAAGGTCCATTTATGGACTGAAGTAAGCTTCCCGAAGTTGGAATCTTAGATTCAATGAAGCTATAAAGGAATATGGCTTCATACAGAATCAAGATGAGCCTTGTGTGTATAAGAGGACTAGTGGGAGCATTGTCACATTCTTGGTACTTTATGTAGACGACATCCTACTCATTGGAAGCGACATACCTACACTGCAGGGGGTAAAAGCAGTGGCTGAGTAAGTGCTTCGCAATGAAGGACTTAGGCGAAGCTGAGATGATCCTAGGGATCAGGATCTATAGGGATAGCTCAAATCAGCTTCTGGGCCTAAGTAAGGCCTCGTACATAGACAAAGTTCTGAAAAGGTTTAGCATGGACCGGGCTAAGAAAGGTTTCTTGCCAATGGGCCATGGGCTGAAAGTTAGTAAGAAACACTGTCCTAAAACCAGGGAGAACAGGGAGAACATGAAGTTGGTTCCGTATGCTTCGGCTATAGGATCAATCATGTATTCCATGTTATGTACGAGACCTGATGTCACCTTTGCACTGAGTATGACGAGCCATTACCAGCAGGATCCCGGGGAGGATCACTGGAAAGCTATCAAAGTGATCCTTAAGTACCTTAACCGGACGAAGGATAGCTTCTTAGTGTATGGTGGTCAGGAAGTGCTGTCAGTTATTGGGTACACTGATGCAAGCTTTCAGACCAACCAGGATGAGTACCAGTCGCAGTCTAGGTATGTATTCTTGCTGAATGGTGGTGCTGCAAGCTGGGGGAGCTTAAAGCAGCCAACCATAGCAGACTCTACAACAGAAGCTGAGTACATCGCTGCATGTGATGTAGCTAAGGAAGCTGTGTGGATGAAAAAGTTTATCATTGAGTTGGGAGTAGTGCCAACTATCCAAGACCCAGTTGATATCTTTTGTGACAACAATGGGGCCGTTGCACAAGCTAAGGAGCCCCGGTCACACAGGAACACAAAGCACGTGCTTAGAAAGTTTCACCTCATACGAGAGATCACGGAGAGAGGTGACATTGCATTGCACAGAGTGGACACCGAGGATAATGTCACAGATCCTTTGACCAAGGCGCTGGCCTTGCCCAAGCACGAGGGTCATACTAGATCTATAGGGATTAGGCCCATGCCTAGTTGGAACTAGTGCAAGTAGGAGATTGTTGGATATGCCCTAGTCCCGAGGCATTGGTGGAAATGCCCTAGTCCCGAGGCATTGGTCCTTGTGTTTGTATGATACATTTGGTACATTAATGTAAACTTTATGTATTATACAATTTGTGTCAAGGAGATAAAGGCATTAATCTATTTATTATATGTCTTGTGCTATATTTTAAATAGAGTATCCAATGGACATATCCATATCCATGTTGTCAAGTGTGAGGCACTTGGCAGTAAGACTGTGGATAGTGAAAACGATATGACCATAAAGTCATCCGTAGTCTGTTCCAATCATGGGAATGAATGGAACCAAAGACTATCATTAGCCTGGTTGTATGGCGGTGTCTTACCGGTCATAGAACATGGAATGTCAACTAGGTTAATGGGTACATGCAAAAGGGCATGGTACTGGATTGATCCACTCAACGGGAATCTGCATGGTATAGTATCACAAATGATTCTCGTGTAGTACTTGTATAAGTCCTTCGACCGGACCATATGATGGTGCTGCATGCGAGGTGGCACACTTTGGTGTACGCCCAACGGGCCTGTAAAAGGGTGCCAAGTACGGGTACGTTCGGGTGTGTCAGTAAGCATGGCAGCACTATGGATATGCAGAAGGGAATGTCACTCAGTGATTCACTGAGACGATATCATCGGCCTCTTGAAGAATGTTACTGATAAGTGTGCGGCCGCACCCAAACAAGATTGGATCTTGTTTGTGAGCATCAGTTCATTCGGTATCAAGTCAAGGTCCAGACACAAGGAGGGTGATACTTCCATGCCTCAGTGTTGGACACCGATATCAGTGACATGGGATTTACAAGTTCAAACTACTGGGTTACGTTTTCAGTTTGACTGCTTACTCCGTCTTAATTGGGGGCTGCAGTGGCTTGCTAGAGCCCGCCTGCAGTCTGTGGGTCTTGGCCCACTGCCAACATAAAGACGGGCCCATTGGATCGTACACATTGAACGTCTGGACTTTAACTAGTCGGATTAGTGTGTACTTGGAGTATACACATTTGAAGAGAGAGAGATTCATTAGTTATATTATATGATCAATTGGATTGATCATAGTTATATAATTAATATTTATTTTGGCCTCCATAGTTAATTCAATGAATTAATTTATGGATATATTTCCTAGGTGGAAATATGTTTATACATGTATAGGTTTACATGTATCTCATTTTATGTATACCTATTTTAATCCCTTGATTAAATTAATAGGTCAAATGAATTTTAATTTAAATGTATGTAATATATTATATGGTATAATATATAAGCATACATGTTAAAGTAAAGTTGCATTTGAAATTAATCAAATCAAAGGAAGTAATATTAGGCTTAAGACTTAAAATGAATATTCTTCCATGTATAGGTTTACATGTATTTCATTTTATGTATGTCTAATTTAATCCATTGATTAAGTTAATAGATCAAATGAATTCTAATGTCAATGTATGTAATGTATTATATAGCAATATATATACATACATGTTGAATTGGAATTGCATTTGAAATTAATTAAATCAAAGGAAGTCAAATTGGGCTTAACACATAAAATGAAATTGCCAACATTATGTTGGGGAGAGTTGGCCGAAATTTAGGGGTTAGGGTTTTAGTCATGCTTTTTGTTTTAAGAATGATGAGTCATTCTTTAAACAAAAGATGATGATTAAATTTGGTGAGTCATGGTATGACTTTTTGGTAGCAAAGTTGGACTTTGATTCCTTAAACAAATATCTTCACATTACTCACCATCCTTGGCCGAATTCATCACTTGAAATGAGAGGGTGAGTCATCTTTTATAATGATGAAAGTGATGACTCATGGTGTGAGTCATGTAGGTGGAAAAGAGGTAGCAAAGTTGGACTTTGCTTGCTTCCTTCTCACCATCACTTATATGCTTCATTTAGGGATTTATCATTTAGGGATTTCATAACTACTAAATGAAGCAAGGCCGCCCCTCTCTCCCTCTCTTCTTGAATTATCCGAGTCGCTAGCACGGGTTTCGGTCCGAGAGCCGTTCGTGTACGCATCGGTGGAGGAAACCTACCCTTGGTTTCTGCAGTCTGCTTCTGTCTCTTAGAGAGACTTTGAGGTTAGTTTTGAAACCCTCTTTTTATGCCTTAAGTTTTTGATTTCCACATCTTAAGCTCCTGGGCCGGATTCGAGGAAATCGACGCGTATTTCCGCTTTTATCGGTCGGTTTCCCGTGACGAATCCCAACAATTGGTCCTTGCATTTGTATCATACATTAATTGGATTCATGTATTATACTTATTTATGTTATTAATAAAGGCATTAATTCATTTATTATATTTATCTTGTGCAATATATCAAATGAAGTATCCGATGGACATATCCATATCCATGATGACCAGTGTCATGCACTTGGCAGTAAGACCATGGATAGGGTAAATGATATGACCATAAACAGATTCGTAGTCTGTTCCAGTCATGGGAATGAATGGAACAAGGACTATCATTAACCTGGTTGTATGACGGTGTCTTACCGGTCATTGGACATGGAATGTCAACCAAGTTAATGGGTACATGCATAAGGGGCATGGTACTGGATAGATCCACTAAACGAGAAATCCACATGGTATAGTATCACAAGTGATTCTCGTGTAGTACTTGTATGGATCCTTTGACCTGACCATATGATGGTGTTACATTTGAGGTCGCATACTTAGGGGTACGCCTAAAGGGCCTATAATAGGGTGCCAAGTATGGGTACTTTCGGGTATGTCACTTAGCATGATAATGCTATGGATATGCAGAAGGGATTTGTCACTCAGTAGTCCACTGGGAAGATATCACTGGCCTCTTGATAAATGTAACTGATAAGAGTGTGGCCACACCCAAATAAGTGGGAACTTGTTTGTGAGCTTCAGTGCATTCAGGATCAAGTTAATGTCCGACACAAAAGAGGGTGATCAATCCATGCCTCTGTGTTACACACCGATATCAATGACATGGGATGTGCAAGTTTAAACTACAGGGTTATGATAACAGTTAGACTGCCATCTCCATCTTAATTGGGGGCTGCAGTGGCTTGCTAGAGCCCAACTGCAGTCTGCGGGCCAAAGGCCCGCTTCCAACATAAAGATGGGCCCACGAGATCGTACACATAGAACGACTGAACACAGACTTAAGGAATCACATGTATACTTGGAGTATACACTATGGAGAGAGAGGTATATATATATTAATCATATTATAAAGATCAATTGGATTGATCCTAATAATAAAATTAATATATTCAATTGGCTCTACATAATTAATTGGATTAATTATGAGATTATTTCCTAGGTGGAAATATTTATATGTATAGGTTTACATATGATTTTGTTTTGTGAAGATTTAATTTTAATTTGATGGATTAAATTAATTGCTCAAACTAATTTTAATTTAAATGTAAATAATATATTACTTGGTGTAGTATATTAAATACATGGGTATATTAAAATTGGGCTTGAAATTAATTTAAACCAGAATCATTAAAATTAGATTGGGCTTAAATTA
Source organism: Euphorbia tirucalli (assembly GCA_039660915.1). NCBI lineage: Eukaryota > Viridiplantae > Streptophyta > Magnoliopsida > Malpighiales > Euphorbiaceae > Euphorbia > Euphorbia tirucalli. Next base: position 51,770,018 of record CM077637.1, read on the forward strand.
AAAGATGGAAGCCCGCACAGAATGAAAGGAGCCAAGCTGGGCCTAAATTCCCCTAGGGGAATTTAGGCCCAGCTTGGCTCCTTTCATTCTGTGCGGGGGGAATTCGGCCACCCTAGATATAAAAACCTAGGGTAAAATTTCGGCCAACCAACACACAAAGCCACCATTGCCGAAATTCTATAGCCCCTCTCACCATTGTTTTTTTTTTCCAAAGCTAGCACGGGTTGTGTTCGTTAGGCGTTCGTGTACGAAAACGAGGAGGGAATCTAATTTGATTTCTGCAGTCTTCATCCATATCTAGAAAGAGATATTCCGGGTAAGAATTCAATCTCTTTCCATTTCAATTTTATGTTTTACAATTTCTGCTTCAATTGCTCCTGGGAATGGATTTGAGGAAATCATCGCGTTCTTCCGCTTTTATCGGGTGATTTCCGGTGAAAAATCCCAACACCACCCAGGATCCGGCTCATCATACTTAGTACAAAGGAGACATTAGGTCTTGTACATAGCATGGCGTACATGATTAATCCTATAGCCGAAGCATATAGAATCATTTCATGTTCTCCCTATCCTACCTTGTCTTAAGACAGTACTTCTTACTAACTTCCAGCCCATGACTTATTGGCAGGAAACCTTTCTTAGCCTAGTCAATGTTGAATCTTTTTAGAACTATGTCTATGTACTTGGCCTAACTTAGGCCTAGAAGCCGATTGGATTTATCCCTGTAGATCCTATTCCCTAGGATCGTCTCAGCTTTGCCTAAGTCCTTCGTTGCGTAGCACTTACTCAACCATAACATTACCCTTGTAGTGTTGGTATGTAGCTTCCAATCAGAAGAATGCCATCCATATATAATACCAGGAAAGTTACTATGCTCCCACTAAACCTCTTATACACACCCTTAAAGGTATTGAAGGCCTATAACTTATAGCATCACTTGCAACCTATTACCTTAGCACCTGAAGGTAGATTAACCAAGTTCCAAACTTGATTATCATACATAGATTGCATATCGGCCTCCATGGCAGACAGTGGGCTAGCTATAGCCTACTGGTAGGTTTTGAGCTCCTCTTCATCCAAGACAAAAAGAGCGTGATCATCAGAAATGAGAAACCCATGTTTCTCATGTTCCTGATGATCCCTACCAGACCTTTTAGGTCCTTGTATGACCTGGGTTGGTGCTTCCACCTTTGGAAGCTTCACCCTGGTCTCCGAGTTATCCTTTTCAGGAGTTTCTAAGCTTTGAACTTCCCTGAGTTCAAAATCGCTCCCACTGTCTTTCTTGGAAATAATGCCTTTTTCAAGAAAGACCCCTTTTGTGCTATGACAACTTGTTCTCGGCGGGGTTGTAAAAGTAATACCCTTTGGTTTCCCTAGGGTAGCTCACAAACAGGAATTAGTCAGTTTTGGGTTCTAATTTTGCTCACAGTCAATTTCTTGAATTATGGATAACAACCCCAAATCCGTAGGAAAGACACATTGGGTGCCCTGCCCATCCATATTCCAAATGGGGTCTTTTCCATAGCCTTAGTGCGAGCATAATTGAAGATGAGAGGCATTTTCTCAAGAGTGTATCCTTAAAAACTTATTAGGAGAGAGTCATGACTCATTATTAAGCGGACCATGTCCAACAGGGTCCTGTTGATAAGGTCGGTTTTTGACCTTATCTTTTAGGCAAATTCGTGGTTTGAACGGCAATTTTGAGCGTCTTTTGCGTGAATGTTTGTGTGGTCTTTGAATATTTTGTGATTTTTATGTTTTGGATAGTTTTTATAACTTTTAGTATTTTTCGTGTTTTCTAGGGTTGTTTTCGTAATTTTTGTTATCTGCTGTTTTTATGGTCCGTGGCGTTGGTGTCGTTATGTCCTTTGTGCTTGTTTTAGATAGATATTATGTCCCGGACCGGAAGTTGGTGCATCAGCGGCGAAGAAGAGCTCAAAGTGCTGAAAATCAAGGTGGCACGGCGTGCCACAATTAGGGCACGGCGTGCCAGTCCGGCGTGCCATTCAGGAGCAGTCCAGTGGAGTGGCACGAAAACGTGCCACTCAGGTCAGCGTGGCGTGCCAACCCTAAAATCACTCGGCACGGCGTGCCAACTCCACCAGCACGGTGTGCCAACTCCACCAGCACGGCGTGCCAAGCCCCGAAACCTGCTGTTGCCCTACTTTCATCTCTTCTTTTTGTTGGTTTTAACCTAGCCGTATAAATAGGTTATTTTCGACGTTTCAAAGGATCTTTTTTTTCAGTCTTTTTGAGCGATAGCAAAAACTTGTAGTGAGGTTTTGAGCTTGAACTATTTGTTCTCTTTGAGTTTGCAATATTGATTGGTTGTAGCTTTACTTAGAATCTTCCCCTTTTGCGACGTTCCTAGTTCCGACTCGAGTTCGTCTATAGAGGTACACCCCAAGCATCTTCACACCGTCGGAATCCGGTTAATCGGACCAAAAGGGCATAAGTTTTTCTTCTTCTCTTTTGTAATTTGATTAAGCTAGTTTTGATTCCACAATTTGATTGTGTTTGGTTGTAACATTGAACTCAGTTCATCTTTCTTGATTAATACAATTGTTTGCAAGTTAATTTCAATTTTTATTCCTTTTCTTTATGCAATTCCTTTAATGAATGTCTAGTCTCATAAGATCTTAATTTAGTAAAGTTCATATTTATGGCATTACCTAGATTGACACCTAGGAAACCATTAGTATTGACGACACTGTGGAACTTACGTGCCCCTATTTTCTGAGCTTTAGAATTAGACCGCCTCTAAACAAGGAAAACCGGCTAAGGACCTAAAAGATCTAGATACGCTAGGTTGTATTATCGAAAGAGCATAAACAAGGATTAATTGTTGAGTTAAATTCATCTTGTGTAATTAATTGACAAAGCCATCCCTATTAGTATTCATAGGTCGGTAAACCGCCAATTGATAACACAAAACTCAAGTGCAAAGTAAGCTGGAATAGATCAACTAGGAGTAGGATAGTTTAGCCGTTAATATATTCAACCCAAACTACGTTCCGCCTAGGACACGCAAGGAACCCGAGTAGTTTAGTGTTTGCAGATTATTCTTTTCTCTGTGGGATCGATACCTGGACCAACCAGAATTATTACTTGTCAACAATAGGTACACTGCCTTAGTTATGCGTTTCTAGGTTTAGTTTTACTACTACGCCTAGGATCCATCAAGTTTTTGGCGCCGTTGCCGGGGAACTTTATATTTCTGCATCATTTAGCAAAAGGTCTATTTGCTGATCCAGGCAACATTTCTGTGCATATAGTTAAATAATTTTTATTTTCTGTGAATATTTGTTGCAATTTAGTTTGCTGTAATTTCTGTGTGTGTGTTCTAGCCTATGCGAACTCGCTCTCAACACTCTGAGCTTGTACCTTATAACCCTGAAATTGAACGTTTGTGTCGCAGGAACCGTAGAGTACGTCAAGAGCAGACTGTGCAAATGGAACATCAGCAACACGATGACGAGGAGAGACAGCTCCGGGAAAGGGTTGAACAAGAGCGACTCCGGCGAGAGCGGGAGGATTTTGATAGAAGAAGGGGTGGTGATAGAGACAACATGGTCATGACTGACTTAATGGCTCCACATCGGCCCCGGAACAGATCCGGAGTGATTATCCCAGCCATCACTGCCAATCAATTCGAGCTGAAGTCCAGTATGATCCATTTGATCCAAGGGAACGGTCTATTCAGTGGCGGAATAAGTGACAACCCCAATGATCACTTAGACCGGTTCCTCATGGTGGCCGATACAGTCCGAATCGGTGGTGTACCCCAAGATGCTGTGCGGTTGAAGCTGTTTCCCTTTTCACTATGCGGGGGAGCAATGGAATGGTACAAATCCCTGAGGCCCGGATCAGTGACATCATGGGACCAATTGGAAGAGCAATTCTTAGCATACTACTTCCCACCATCAAAGACGGTTCAGCTAAGGAACGAGATCATGGGATTCCGGCAATTTGGGACGGAGACTCTTAATGAAGCATGGCAGAGATTCCAACGGTTATTGCGGAATTGCCCCCACCATGACATGCCGCGTTTCACTCAGGTAAGCACGTTTTATCATGGTTTAACACCAGCTAGCCGTGCCATTATTGATTCTTCTGCAGGTGGGGACATTTTTAAGAAGACTGCTACACAAGCCGAGGAGTTGATTGCGGAGCTGGCTAGAAAGAGTACCTTGTGGCAGTCGGACACGCCAACAAGGAATGAGGTTCGAGCTGCAGATGTGGGACGCCAAGATGCAGCTATGGATCATGTAAACAAGAAGTTGGACCTGTTGATGTCCCGCCTGAACTTAAATGGACCACAATACCAACCGGTGTTGTGTGTATCATGCGGAGCGGAGCATCCCGGGCAAGATTGTGAACTGGGCGACCCATTCGCCCAATCGTCCGAAAACGTAAGTTTTGTGGGAGGAAACCAAAGGTACAATAACTCTAACTCTTATTCACAAAATTTCAATAATAATAACAATTACGGAAGAAGGTATCAACACCCGAATATGTCCTATAGTAACAACCAAAATGTGTTGAGACCTCCTTCCGGATTCCATTATGAGCACCGTGAGCAGGGGTTAGGTAAGGCCCCATTTATTCCTAATGAACAATCTCCACAGCAGCCTCAACAGTCTAAGCAAGATGAGACGGTTTTGTCATTACTAAAAGACATCTCGTCTCGGCTTGCTGATAATGAAGCGTACTGTAGGGATCTTGGTAAGCAGGTGGCTCAATTGAGTAGGGAGAGGCAGGAAAGACCTCAAGGAGCACTCCCGAGTAGAACTGAACAAAACCCTAAGGGTAATCAAAGGGAGACAGCTCAGGTTATAACCCTACGAAGCGGTAGGCAAGTGGAGGACCGGGTGCACAACGCTGATATCCCATCTCAACCTATCGAGGTAAGTGAAGAGTCGGGAGAGGTAAGCAACCCCGATTCGATTTCTGAACCCGAACCTAGCATAAACGAAAAAGGGAAAATTCCTGAACCAGTGAGAGCCTATGTGCCTAAACTCCCTTATCCTCAAAGGGAGAAGAAAGATAAACTGGAGCAGAAATATTCCAAATTCCTTGAGATTTTTAAGAAGTTAGAGTTTAACATGCCGTTAATTGAGGCTCTCCAAGAGATGCCCTCTTATGCTAAATTTTTTAAAGAACTTCTTGCAGGGAAAAGAAAGCTAGGCGAGGATGAAGTGGTGGCTTTGACAGAGGAATGTTCAGCAATTATAACTAACAAACTTCCACCCAAGCTCAAAGATAAGGGCAGTTTTACTATCCCATGCCGGATAGGGAACTTGGAGATCGCAAATGCCCTATGCGACTTGGGTGCAAGTATAAATCTGATGCCTCTGTCATTTTTCAGGAGACTCGGACTGGGAGACCCAAAGCCAACTAACATGACCCTCCAATTGGCGGATAGATCTCTCACGAGACTAAAGGGGGTGGTCGAGGACGTGCTAGTAAAAGTGGACAAATTTATTTTTCCCGCGGACTTCGTGGTGATGGATATGGAGGAAGATAGTGCGGTGCCCCTTTTGCTTGGAAGGCCATTTCTTGCAACCGGTAGGACTCTGATAGATGTCCAGGAAGGTAAGATTATTCTTAGGTTGCACAATGAGGAGGTAAGTTTCAACGTCTATAACTCAATGAAATATCCATTAGATGTTGAAAGTTGTAATTTTGTAGACTCTTTTTGCCCTATTGATGCTTATGTGATAGAAAAGAGTTTCAACCAAGGGGAGTTAGAGCTCTTGTCCGATTTCCGATTGAAACTATTTCCGGGCAAACTGAGAAGTCGATGGACGGGACCATTTACCGTGCATAAGGTTTACCCCTCCGGGATGGTGGAAATTGAAACCCCGGAGGGAATTCAACAAGTGAATGGGCACCGGTTGAAGTCCTATGTCAGCGGAGGAATAAAGGAGGAGAAGCAAGTCTTGCTCCTTCGTGATGTGTAATGCTAAACCGCGGGCATAGAAGTCGAGCTATTCCGACTATAAACATAGCACTGAGGTACGTATACCTCCCGTGTACATTAGTTTTTACGTTAATATGTTTTTGTGTGTTTTTGTGTGTAGGATTAGGTACTTAAGCAAGTTAATCGGAAATCGTGTTCAAAATGTGAAGAAAAGCAATAGTTGGCAGAATTCAGGGTAGCACGCCGTGCCACTACTCAGCACGCCGTGCCAAGGTGCAGTTGGGTGTGGCACGTGGCGTGCCAAAGTGGCACGAAATCGTGCCAGGCTGCTGTTCCGGAAGAAAAGTGTGCACAAGCCTGCTGCACGCCGTGCCACATTCAGCACGCCGTGCCAAAGTGATCTTATGCAGGGTGGCACGGCGTGTCACATCAGCACGCCCGCGTGCCGCTGTTCTGTCCCGCGCGAGATTTGTGAGAAAAAAGTCAGCACGCCGTGTCAGATCCTCAGCACGCCGTGCCATATGTGTAAATTTCAAGGCAGCACGCCGTGCCAAGGTAGCACGCCGGCGTGCCACCTATCTGTTTCCAGGTACGTACCCACCGCCCCCACCGCCAGCTCCCGATATGTGAGGTAACCCTTCTCCTTCCCCATTTAGTTTGTTTCTTCTTCCATTGCACTTTTGGAAGTAAGTGCAATCTAAGTGTGGGGTGGGTAAAGGGACTTCTTCTTTTTCTTTTTCTTTTTCTTATTTTGCACTTTTTGATTGTTGTTTAGCATGTTTGTTGGTATTCTTGCATGATTGAATGTTTTATGTTGGTTTTTGGTTAGATTTAGGATTTACTTTTCAATGCATGTGAAGTTGGTTTTGGTTGTTTTGGTTTGTTAGTATTTTTAGGTTGCTTTTGTTTCAATTGCCGTTTGAATAGCATTGCTTAATCCATCCTCGAACCTAAGTCTCTGTGCTTGGATTGATAGCGATTGGCTAGGGATATTAGGGGTTGTTTGCAAGTCATTAACTTGTTTGTGCGTGGTTTGTGATTCTTGATGGTAACCATTGGTTAGATTTGTCATTTAGGTTGCATTAGAGAATTAGTCCTCTACCCCGACTTGCATGATTGAGCTAGGATTACGCCTTGGAACATTGGTTGAGTCACACGACCTAGCATACAAACCCTAATACACTTGTGCGAATTTGAGCCTTTAGAACCATTTCACATCGGTTCTATTTCTTTGTGAGGGTAAAAACAATCGTGGCACACTAGATCGTAGAACCCGGTGTTGTTTTGCACTTGGCATCGAGAGCTTAATATGTGGAGACCCTTAGGATTAACCCATTGACTTAAATAACCCTAACCATAACTACTGATTCATCCCTTAGATCACCCATAGCCACTAAATACCTTTTTGACTTAAAAACCTTCACCAAGCTAACTCTATAATCCTAACCTTTCCCCATTTCACTTTGATTTTCCTTTCTCACCCTCCTCTCCTAAATCAAGTAATTGGCTAAGTTGTTCATTCATTTTGGGGGTCAATCACCATTTGCATTTCAACTCTTTCATATCTAGTCCTATGGAAAAATTGTGTTAAAAAAAAAAAAAAAAATTTAATTAAAAAAAAAAAAAAAATTTATCCAAATAGAGTCAATGTGTTTGTTCGGTTTCCTTTTGTAAAACTCGGAGTCTGTAAACGCCTGTCTTGGTTATCCGGTTTGCATCTTTCAGCCGGTATTTGTGTTCCATGTTTTGTAATTTTTTTTTATTGGTTGAATAAAGGATTAGGGCGATCATTTAATTGCCTTGATCCATGCCTTGTAATTTTTGTTTTCGTTTTCTCATTAAGTTGTGTTTCGGCCTTTGAGTGTGGATAAGGCCTTCTTTTTGTCAAGTTAATTTCAAAAAGAAAAAAAGAAAAAAAAAAAAAAAAAACAACAAAAAAAAAAAGAAAAAAAAGAAAAAAGAAGGAAAAAAAAAAAAAAAAAAGCAAACACTCTTAGGACTAGTTCTGAGTTGAAAATCGCATGACCCGTCTTTAGTGCTTAGTCAATTTGTATGTTTTACTTGATTCGTAGGAGTTGTACACCTAAAATTTCCCTTATCAAACCTACCCTAAGCCGTAACATTACAAGCCCCAGGTTCTCTGATTTTGCTCCTTGACCAATGACTTCACCGGGATTGCCATTAGTTCGCTATGTGATGTGTGCCATTGTTTGTTTTTGTGTGCTCATCCGCCTTGCCTTGAACTTGAGTGTTGGAGTGACATCTTGTGAGGTGCTTTGTGGTCGTATAAACTCTGTTTGTTCCTCGCCCTTTGACTAGCTGAACTATGTTGGGTTTGGGTATTGAGTGGTTTTGAACCTTTTGCACCTAATGTCATTTCAAAGCTGATGCTTTACTTTCTTGAGTTTATGAATCTCGTACGGTTAAACCCTTAGTTGGATGTGCAAGTGAAAGCGAGCAAGTTTACTCCTTTATCTTTAGTTGATTCGCTTGAGGACAAGCAAGACTTTAAGTGTGGGGTGGTTGATAAGGTCGGTTTTTGACCTTATCTTTTAGGCAAATTCGTGGTTTGAACGGCAATTTTGAGCGTCTTTTGCGTGAATGTTTGTGTGGTCTTTGAATATTTTGTGATTTTTATGTTTTGGATAGTTTTTATAACTTTTAGTATTTTTCGTGTTTTCTAGGGTTGTTTTCGTAATTTTTGTTATCTGCTGTTTTTATGGTCCGTGGCGTTGGTGTCGTTATGTCCTTTGTGCTTGTTTTAGACAGATATTATGTCCCGGACCGGAAGTTGGTGCATCAGCGGCGAAGAAGAGCTCAAAGTGCTAAAAATCAAGGTGGCACGGCGTACCACAATTAGGGCACGGCGTGCCAGTCCGGCGTGCCATTCAGGAGCAGTCCAGTGGAGTGGTACGAAAACGTGCCACTCAGGTCAGCGTGGCGTGCCAACCCTAAAATCACTCGGCACGGCGTGCCAACTCCACCAGCACGGCGTGCCAACTCCACCAGCACGGCGTGCCAAGCCCCGAAACCTGCTGTTGCCCTACTTTCATCTCTTCTTTTTGTTGGTTTTAACCTAGCCGTATAAATAGGTTATTTTCGGCGTTTCAAAGGATCTTTTTTTTCAGTCTTTTTGAGCGATAGCAAAAACTTGTAGTGAGGTTTTGAGCTTGAACTATTTGTTCTCTTTGAGTTTGCAATATTGATTGGTTGTAGCTTTACTTAGAATCTTCCCCTTTTGCGACGTTCCTAGTTCCGACTCGAGTTCGTCTATAGAGGTACACCCCAAGCATCTTCACACCGTCGGAATCCGGTTAATCGGACCAAAAGGGCATAAGTTTTTCTTCTTCTCTTTTGTAATTTGATTAAGCTAGTTTTGATTCCACAATTTGATTGTGTTTGGTTGTAACATTGAACTCAGTTCATCTTTCTTGATTAATACAATTGTTTGCAAGTTAATTTCAATTTTTATTCCTTTTCTTTATGCAATTCCTTTAATGAATGTCTAGTCTCATAAGATCTTAATTTAGTAAAGTTCATATTTGTGGCATTACCTAGATTGACACCTAGGAAACCATTAGTATTGACGACACTGTGGAACTTACGTGCCCCTATTTTCTGAGCTTTAGAATTAGACCGCCTCTAAACAAGGAAAACCGGCTAAGGACCTAAAAGATCTAGATACGCTAGGTTGTATTATCGAAAGAGCATAAACAAGGATTAATTGTTGAGTTAAATTCATCTTGTGTAATTAATTGACAAAGCCATCCCCATTAGTATTCATAGGTCGGTAAACCGCCAATTGATAACACAAAACTCAAGTGCAAAGTAAGCTGGAATAGATCAACTAGGAGTAGGATAGTTTAGCCGTTAATATATTCAACCCAAACTACGTTCCGCCTAGGACACGCAAGGAACCCGAGTAGTTTAGTGTTTGCAGACTATTCTTTTCTCTGTGGGATCGATACCTGGACCAACCAGAATTATTACTTGTCAATGATAGGTACACTGCCTTAGTTGTGCGTTTCTAGGTTTAGTTTTACTACTACGCCTAGGATCCATCACCTGTTCCTCCATTTGGACACCCCATTCCATTGTGGTGTTACTAGAGGAGTGAGCAATGGAATTATTCCATGCCCACTCAAAATGAGTCATACACTAGGTTTATATGCTCACCACTTCGGTTCGACCGAATGGCTTTGATATTTCTGCCTAGTTGGTTCTGTACTTTGTTCCTAAATCCCTTGAACCTATCAAGGGTCTCAGACTTATATTTCATTAAATAGGCATAGCCATATCTGATGAAATTGTCTGTGAAGGAAACAAAGTATAGATGTTCACCCCTGGTTGCTTTGCTCATAGGTCCATATACATCTGAATGTATTAGGTCCAGTAAGCTAGCAGCCTTTTTAGCCTACTTGCTAAAATGAGCATTAGTCATTTTACCTTGTAAACGAGACTCACATATATCAAGTAACTCCATGTCATATGATCCTAGGATTCAAACTTTGCGAAGCCTAGCTATGCACTTCTTGTTTATGTGGCTTAAATGACAATGCCAAGGTAAACTGGATTAAGTTCGTTAGGCTTAACCCTTTACGTATGTATATTATAGACATGATTAGTTTCATTTAAATCCAAGATATTAAAAGACATTATTTAACAGAGCCACTCCATAAAATAATTCTTTTCTAGATAAACCCTTTTTACTGTTACCAATAGTTAATATACATCCAGAAATATCCAAAACTGAAACAAAAATAATATTCCTGTACATAATAGGTACAAAATAACATAGTTTCAGTAACAAAACTAATCAACTACGCATCATAAGATGGTCATGCTGATCTCTATGGTAGCAACCCTTGCTCCATTTCTGACCTGCAAGTCCACTTGTCCCCGATCCCAGTGATCTCCTGTTCTTAAGTCCCTGCACATTACAACAAATGTGAGAACCACATCAAGTATCCAATACCCAAGATGTTGAAACAGAGGTTAATGTCTATGACATATATACCTGATGAAGGCACGCCCGATGTCTCCCTCTTCTCTCCCAAAAGCTTGGGACATGATCTTTACCAATGTCCAGTCTGCTTGCCCCCGAAGCAGACATCCTTGGAATGGGCCTTAGGTCAGGCTTTAGCCTTTTTAGCCTTTGCTTCCTTAGCCTTGGCCTTGGCCTTTCCCTTGCCTATAGCAAGAGGAGGTTTCCCCTTGTTGACCATAAGTACCGAGAGTCTTCCAGACCTACACCTTGTATTCCTCTAGCTATCAAGCTGATGGATTACAACCAGTTGGTGCAGCCGGTACAGGCCTTTCTAGCACATACTCTTTAGACTCTAGTCTTAGAATTCTCCTTAAGTTCCTATACCAGTCCAAAAGTTAGGGCCAGAAAGCATGTCCCATTCCAAGAAAGATCGCAGTGATAAAGTATTATTCGTAGCCATTTGTTTCTACACAGAAAAAATTACGAGTGTTCATAAAGGACTTAACTTGTTTTTCCCATATTATAATTAATAATGAATCGTGTTATTAATTAAACTGAGTTATTGGGCTCATGGGCCGAGATCCATATTATATCAAGATATAGCCAGACGAGGGCCTGGAACAACTATACCCCAATTTTTAGGTAGGAACGCCGTCCAATCCCAACCTAGGGACTCTCGGTTTGATGGGTCTGTTGGCACTTATCCATCTGTGATTAGGGTCAGGAACATCCTACTACCCATGCTAAGTGAAAGCCTCCATCCAAGTGTTAGAGTAACCAATACTCCAACCTAATACAAAATGATGATACTCCAGTGCATCCAACGAGGGTTGGTCTACAGCTGGCCTATCCCCACTTCGAGTAGGTTATGAATGAGGGAAGCACTTTTAAGAGACTTAGTAATTACCTTTTGGTTATTAGATTCAATTAATAACGTCTTAGATGCATAGGCGGGTGAAATAGGGTTTGTACATACATTCTCACATGTAAATAAATAAAATATAATTAAATAAAATGAAATACTATGAATTTACAGCCTAATATAGTTCTAGTAAACCTATACTAGAACAACATCAGGTGGGTCGCATCCTCATCCTTCAGGCACGCCAATCCAATCGGCTTCTTCTTTACATAATATCATAATAAACAAATAAAATAAAATTACATAAAAAAAGAAAATGGCACGCAGGCTGTATTTACACAAAGAATATTACAACCCAAATAAATAAGGCCCTATAACATTCATTCATACATTTAATCATACATCCATGTAAACCAATACATACAATTTATAAACATGTTAAATGCATGAATTAATCCCATTTCATATATGTCCATAGCCATTATTTTGAAATCACCAAATTTTGGCCACTCATGGTTCTAAGCCCGTATGGGCCTTGGGCCTCCAACCCAGGCATAACACTGCTCCCAATCCAATTGGGAAACCATGAATTCCAAATTAGTCGTCCCGGTAATCATGCCAAGAAAACCCGAACCAATTTCAATTAACTGTATTAATTTCTAAAATTAATATCGTATGAACGAAAAATAAATTTCATTCATAAAACATGCGCATAAAATTTCCAAAATTTAGATACGCACAATTTTAAAAACAATTAAAATTTTAGAACCTCACGTGCATAAAAATTACCAAAATTTAAACACGCATAATTTTAAAATTAATTAAAATTTTAAAACCCGGCCCGGCCCACAAATCCTGCCGAATGCAAATTCGGGTCCGGATCGCTGCGCGGGGCAGCGGCTGCTGTCCCCGTTGCAACCCAAAACGGTCTGTGATTTTTTTTCGCAAAATAAACGTATAAGAAATTAAATACAACCAATAAATAAAATCAAGCACAACATAAAATTGCAAAAAGAAAATTTCACCAAGCATAAACCAATATGCAATAAAATTTTCTCATGTAACAAAATGTACATCTCCAAGATATACCATCATCAATGGAAATAAAATATAGTATAAAACCAATATGCAAATAAAATTTCCAAGAAAGAAAATTAAAAATAGAAAATAAAACCATGCGAAAACCATATGCAAAATATTTTTCCATTTGCAAAATTCAATGGACAAAATCAAAAACCCGAAACCAAAAGAATCCCGTCCACAGAAATCTCCAATTTTAAAACATGGGATCCGCCAAGTTAAATATTTTCACGGATCAAAAGCCCGCTCTGATACCACTGTAGGGATTCATCACGGGAAACCGACTGATAAAAGCGGAAATACGCGTTGATTTCCTTGAATCCGGTCCCAGGAGCTTAAGATGTGGAAATAAAAAACTTAAAGCATAAACAGAAAGTTCAAAAACTTACCACAAAGTCTCTCTAAGAGACGGATGCGGACTGCAGAAATCAAGTGTAGATTTCCTCCATCGATGCGTACACGAACGGCTCTCGAAACGAAACCCGTGCTAGCGACCCAGATCATGCAAGAAGAGAGGGAGAAGAAGAGAAGAGAGGGGCGGCCAAGCCAAGTGTAATGTCTGCCCAAAATTTCTTTCCAAAAGAAAATTCAAACTCTCTCTCTCACTTACACACCCAAGTTTCTTTCCAAACGAAACAATGCTACAAAATAGGAAAATTATTTTTTTTAAAGAAAAATCAATTTCCTTTTTATGCATCAAGTTAGGCGGCACAAGATGGATGGAAGTGATGACTTAGTTTTTATTTTCTTTCCAAAAAGAATAAAATCTATGCCAAATAAAACAAAGTCCAACTTTGTAACCATTTTGTCAAAACCATATGACACATCACTTTACCACCTTAAATGCATAAGAAGCAAAGTCTTACTTTGCTTCCTTAAAGGCAATATCATGACTCACCAAAGCCATGAAGTACACGGCCAAAAGTGTGATGAAATTATATGGATATTTTTCTCATTTTATTACCATAATAATGACCAAAATATCAAAAGATGCAAAGTCCAACTTTGCAACCAAAAGTCAACCATGACTCACCATTCTCATCATCTTCTTTTGTCCTAAAATGACTCACCATAATTTGCCCAAATGCATCAAAATTTCGGCCAACATATCCCACTTTATGTGGGCATTTTTCATTTTATGTCTAAACCCAAATTTACTTCCTTTGATTTAATTAAATTCAAATGCAACTTTAATTGTGTGCATATATATTATACCATATAATATATTACTTACATTTAAATTAAAATTCATTTGACCTTTAATTTAATCAATGGATTAAATTAGACACACATAAAATGCAATACATGTAAACCTATACATGTAGAAACATTTCCACCAAGGAAATAATCTCATAAATTAATTCATTGAATTAATTAAGAGAATGCCGAAATAAATATTAATTATATTATTTTGATCAATCCAATTGATCTATATAATATAATTAATAAACCTCTCTCTCTTCAAATGTGTATACTTCAAGTGCACACTAAATCCGACTAGTTAAAGTCCAGACGTTCAATGTGTACGATCCGATGGGCCCGTCTTTATGTTGGCAGTGGGCCAAGGCCCACAGACTACAGGCGGGCTCTAGCAAGCCACTGCAGTCCCCAATTAAGATTGAGATAGCAGTCAAGCTGTCATCGTAACCCTGTAGTTTGAACTTGTATGTCCCATGTCACTGACATCGGTGTCCAACACAGAGGCATGGTTGATCACCCTCTATATGTGTCCGGACATTTACTTGATCCCGAATGAACTATGCTCACAAATAAGATCCAATCTTGTTTAGGTGTGGCCACACTCTTATTAGTAACATTCATCAAGAGGCCGGTGATATTGTCTCAGTAAATTATTGAGTGACATTCCCTTCTGTATATCCATAGCACTGCCATACTCACTGACACACCCGAACGTACCCATACTTGGCACCCTTTTACAGGCCCATTAGGCGTACACCAAAGTGTGCCACTTCACATGTGGCACCATCATATGGTTCGGTCAAAGGACTTATACAAGTACTACACGAGAATCATTTGTGATGCTATACCATGTAGATTCCCGTTAAGTGGATCGATCCAGTACCATGCCCTTTTTGCATGTACCCATTACCCTGGTTGAAATTCCATGTTCTATGATGAGTAAGACACCGCCATACTACCAGGCTAATGATAGTCTTTAGTTCCATTCATTCCCATGATTGGAACAGACTACGGATGACTTTATGACCATATCATTTTCCCTATCCATAGTCTTACTGCCAAGTGCATGACACTTGAAAACATGGACTTAGATATGTCCATTGGATACTCTATTTAAAATATAGCACAAGACATATAATAAATAGATTAATGCCTTTATCTCTTGACACAAATTGTATAATACATAAAGTTCACATTAATGTATAAATGTATTATACAAACACAAGGACCAATACCTCGGGACTAGGGCATTTCCAACAGTAAGTAGGATTAATTTCATTTTTTTAATCCTTTCAGTATTTATGTTGTAGATTGAATTTCACGTTTTAGATCAAGGATATATAAGCCATTTTCAAGAAATGCTGTTCCATAAATAATATTGCCACATTGCATAGAAATTCTACCATGTCCAATATTAAATACAAAACCAGAAATATCCAACAAAGAACAGAATTAATATTCCTGCATGTCGCTGGTACAAAATAGCAGTTTCTTAGTTCCAAAACAAGTCCACTAGGCATCTCTAAGAAATAATCTCTGATCTTGATGGCCTAAACCCGAGCAACATTTCTGACTCGAAGATCTACTTCTCCAGGTCCTAGTAATCTCCTATTTCTTAGACCCTGCACATTTGAACAAATGTGAGATCCACATCCAGTGTCCAAAACCCAAGATGTAGAAATAGCCAAATTAATCTCAACAACATAAATACCTGAAGCAGCAGTTTTACCCTTCAGTTGCTCCCTTAGCTTTGGAAATGAGCTCTTCCAGTGCCCCTTCTCATGACACTCATGGCAGACATTTTCAGGAGATGCAACCCTTGCTTTAGGTTGGGCCACCACCTTTTTGCCTTTACCTTGGCCTTTTGGGCCTTAGCCTTGGCTTTAGATCTGGCCTTTCCCTTAGCAATGGGCTTATTGCCCTTGTTCACCAGTAAAACTTCAGGAGTCTTCTTAAGAGACTGCTCAACAAGCTTGAGCATGCCATGCAGCTCAACAACTAATTTATCCAACCCTTACATATGGTAGTTCATGATAAACTAGTTGTAAGACTCAGGAAGTGATCCGAGAATAATGTCTGCTGCTAAGTCCTGCGGAACTGGCGAGCCGAGGCGGGCAAGTGTATTAATATACCTCTTCAACTTTAGCACATGAGTGCTAACAGAAGTCCTGGCTGCCATTGCAGTCGTGCAAATTGCCTTAGTTGTCAGGTAACATTCCTGACTAGCCTGATCTTGGAACATCTTTTTAAGTTGATCCATCATCTCATAAGTATGCTCGTCCATGAACTACTTCTAAAGATCAGAAGCCATGGTACCCAGCATGAGGCACGAGACATCTCGGTCATCCCTTACATGCCGGTCGTATTGCTCCACCATCGCCGTGGTGACACCTCGACCTATGGGAGGGCCAACTAGTAAACGAGCATTTATTACATACTCCTTGGACTCTTGTCTAAGAACTATTTGTAAGTTCCTAGCCCAGTCCAGGAAGTTAGTTACCAAAAGCTTCTCCTTCTCCAAGAGTGACCTAAGTGAGAGTGAGTTGTTGTTTGTTGTAGCCATTTAAATTGCTTAAGTGACAAGGATTATCTACATGGAGGAAATCATTGCTTGAGTTAGAAATAAAGACTTTTGCCAATTCAAATTAATAATCTGATTTTAATTTGTTAATTGGTGATGTTAATTGGCTGACTTGACCAAGATCCACAACTTATCAATGACTGGCTGAACTAGGGCTCGCTAACCAACCATTGATTCGTTTGGTAGGACAACCTATCCAATCCTTCCACGAAGGACTCTTTGTTTGATGGGCTTATTGACACTTTACCCATCTGTGCTTAGGACCCGCTTTGAGCTAATGCTATCCATGTTGAGTCAAACCACTATTCATATGTTAACCATACTATGTATCCTAACCTTCGACGGCCTACCGAATACTACAATGTACCGAGTTAGGGCATGGCGCACATTACAGCATCAATGGGAGGAAGAGGTGTGAATGTGGGAAGCACTTTTAAATGACTCAATATTTTACTTTCTGGATTATAATTAAGTGATACGGCTTAGCATGCATAAACGAGGGTAATAATTTGGTGATCCATACATCCATATTATATGACAAATGCAATAGCATACTTAATTTAAAATAAATAAGATCCTATGGGCCTTTAATTACAACCTAATGAAAAACTAGATATTCTATCTAATTCTTCATGGGCCGGACTGCCATCCTTCTTAGGCTCCCACCATGGGCTTGCTCCATCTGGGCTTTCCTCCATACTTGATGCAATTACAACAATTTTGTAAAATAAAATCTATTCCAAAATTACATCAAAATAAAAAAATGGCACGCAGGCCATATTTACCAAAATCAAATTACAACTGATAATAATTTAGGGCCTATGGAACTCAAAATCACATTTCAAACAAAGTACTTGTTGTGCACATACATACCAATATGATGCATGATCATGGCATTCCAAATTATAAATATAAATGTTAAGTCGAATTACTTAGGGTGAAATCACCAATTTTAACAAATGTGACTAAGGCCCATAAAGGCCCAATGGATAACATCCATAAATGCAAAATTGACAATTTTGCTCCTACTTGAATTTGGGTTGTCATAAATTTAAAATTTAGCCCTCCCAATTTTAACCGGTATCACGGTTTATTGGGCCAATTTCACAAAGTCCATATTCAATTTAATATGCAAACAATTAAATTAAATATGCATGCCAACAAAATAAACAATTTAAATACAAATTCATTTTAAAAAATTTTAATTTAATTTGCATTAGGGTCTGGGATAAAAAATAGCTGCAAAATCCAAAACCAGACCTGAACCCCACGCGCGGTGCTGCTGTCCCAGCGAGGCAGCAGCAGCAGCTGCAAATGGCATAAGGTGGAAGCGCATTTGGGACTCCACTGCAAATGGCATAAGGTGGAAGCGCATTTGGGACTCCACCTTTTGCCCACTAATTTTGTTTTTAATCATTAAAATTTCAACTAAGAAAATATAAATAAGCAATAAAGAAAATACAATTCTTGATTGAAACCAATTGGGGAAAAAAATCAAAAACCCCAAACAATAATTCTAGGGTTTATAGAAAAACCAAAACCAATTAAGTAAGAACCTAAAATCACAAAGTTGAAACCCATTCTTTCTTCAAGAACGCTTTCAAGAACCAATTCTAATCAACTGATACCACTATTGGGATTCGTCATCGGAAAATAACGTGGCGCAGCGGAAAATACACAGTTTAAAATTTCCTAGAGTCCACCTATCATGTCCAATTACCATTAATTAGAACAAAACTGATTTGAATCAAGAGAGATTAACTCACCGGATTCATCTCTTCTAGAGACTGCTGTAGAATCGTTTCTTGAAACTACGATCTCCAAAGTCCGGTGCACTACCAACTATTGAGCGGGAACCGGTGCTAGGCGAAGACGCGAAGGAATGGAGGATTAATGCTGGAATTTTCGGCTATTTTAGGGCTACTATTGGTGGCTGAAATTTCATGCAATTAATTAGGGTTGAATTGGGTTTTTATTCCTTAAGTGTGCCTTTATATAGACACATTGTCTAATTAATTAGGTTAATTAAACCCAAACCCACTAGAATTATAATCACATAAATAAACTTTAATTAAAAAGTATATACTTTGTAATTTAATTCCATTTGGCTAAATTTAATTACTCCTAAATAAAATTAAATCACACTTAAGTAAATACAATACATGTATTTAATTTTCCTACTTAGGAAAATTATTTAATTAATTGTTTACTTTATGTAATTCAATTAATTGATAAATTAATTAATTACATTATGTAAACTTATTAATTAAATTAAATCAACCGAATGTTAATTAATTATCTTGACACCGAGTGTCAACTAATTAATTAACGCATTCCTTCCAATGTACATTACATGCATAATTTCTATCAGTTCCGGCTCAGTTGATCTATGTGCATGATCCTATGGGTCTGTCTTTATGTTGGCAGTAGGCCCAAGGCCCACAGACTATAAGTGGGTTCTAGCAAAGCATTACAGCCCCCAATTAAGACAGAGATGCAACAGTCTTTAGAAGACACTCACCCGGTAGTAATCTCATAGTGTCCTTTGTCTAACGATATCAATATGAATAAACAAGAGGCATGGTGTCTGTCATCCTCTTCTATTGTTTATTATATTTCTTGATCTTGAGTTGACTGATTAATCAAATAAGCACCGACTGACTTAGGTATGGCCATACAGTTATCACTCCCACTCATCAAGTGGCCAATGACATCATCTCGGTGTTACCCGAGTGGCAATTCCATCGGTTCATCATCAATATCAACATGTTCACCGGTCCACCTAATCATACCCATATTTAGCATCCTTTTACAGACCTGTTAGGCGTATGTCAAAGTGAATCGAATTCCATACTGACATTATAACGAAATCTGGTCTGAGGACAAAAGAGACCTATAAGAAAGACCTATGACGCGACAACCATGTGACTTTCTTGTGCGGATCGATCTAGTCCCATGTCAACGACATGTACCTATATTCATGACTGACTATACAAGTACTATGGCTAGTTACGAACTGTCATACAGTCATCGAATATACAAGTCTATGGCTCTATTCGTTCCCACAATTAGAACAGACCTGGGATAGGTTTTATGATTATCAATCAATGGATACTATACTCATATTATAGCACAAGATATAAATGAAATAGATTAATTGCCTTTATTAATGTAACACAAATAATGTATTCACACAATGAGTCTTACTGTATAATACAAAATACAAGAATCCAATTCCCTAAGAACTGGGGCACACCAACAGAAATCTTTTTAAGTTTGTATTTAATTAGTTTAAAAATAATTATTAATATATAAGGATAAATAAATAATTTAAAAAAACCAGGAGATGACACGTGGCCTAAGTGTCTACTGCTTTATGTTATATATAGATTTGATTTAATTAGTTTAATTAATTAAATTAGATCAAATCATAACTATATGATAAAATCTAATTGTTTAAACTAAACTCAATTAATTAAATTAATTAAGTCTTAATTCAATTAAATTCTCTTTTAATTATATATATATATAAAGTAATTATTTCATCCATTTAATTTAATTACACTACGTAATTAAATCAATAGGTTGAAATAAAATTTCTCTTTTAATTAATTATATCAATCTTGACTTTACCATATTGTATATAAATATAATTAACAATAAGCTCCATATAAATATTAGATATATATCCAACATATATTATGATTAAGTCCGTGACAACCGTTCAGACATCTTTGTGTGTGATCCTATGGGTTCATCTTATATTGGCTTCCTTAAGGCCCACAAGCTGCAAGAGGGTTATAGCAAATTGTTGCAGTTAACAAAATAAGATGAAGATATCAATCTTATACAAGGCATTAACCCTGTAGTAACTTATACATCATCTGTTAATGATATTAGTGTCCTGCAAAAGGCATGATAATGTCACCCTCTTTAGCTACATTGACATTCCTTAATTACAACTAGACTGAAGTTCACGAATAAGTATCCCACTTATTTGGGTGTGGCCACACTCTTATCGGTCAAACTCATCAAGTGGCTGGTGATATATACTCGGAGTTAACAGAGTGGCATATCCCTTCACATCCTTACTAGTCCTATTATGATCATTGGCATACCCAACAGTACCCATACTTGGCATCTTGTTATAGAGCCATTAGGCGTACGTCAAAGTATGTGAGTTCACATATGAGCTTATAGGATATCAAGTCTATGGATCTAATATAAGTACTACTTGAGAAGCACATATGACATAGGAACAATGTGGCATCCTCAATAGCATATCGATCCAGTACCATGTAACCTAATATGTACCCATGTCCTTAATTGACATTTTATGTCCAAGGTCGGTAAGACACCACCATATAATCAAGGCACATGTTAGTCTTTATTTATTATCGTTCTTATGACTCTATGAGACTAGGGATAGTTTTATAACTGTATTCAGTCCTTATTCACTGTCAAACTGCCCAGAGAACGTTACCGATATACACAAGTATAAACACAATTAATGGATTCTTTGTTATTATTAGTTGCACAAGAAATTAATAAAATAAATTATGCCTTTTATTAATAACACAATGTATGATACACTATGAGATACAATGCTTTGAGACTAAAGCATACACTATCATAGAGGAAGACAATCTGATTTGAGGCGAACTCTAGCCTTTCATTTGCCGTTGATTCTGGTCGCTGCAATTTTTCATGACGGTGATGATTCCCGGTAAGAACAAAATGAGTTCTACAACGGGATAAGAGGGAATATGACGAAGAAGAAGGTTGGTGCATATGATTGTTTGATCAGGCAGCGAAAAGAAGAATTTTTCCGATAGTTGTGGACGAGGCCGTGGCGGCGGGTGAAATGTAGGGAACTGAGGAAGAAGACACAAGGAAAGGACTAGGGTTAAGGGGAAATAGGGGGAATAGGAAAATGGAATAAATTAATAATAAAAAATGTTAATTTATTTATTTTTCAATTACAAATAATAAAATAATGGTTGGACAAATTTGCTATACCACGTCATTTTTTTTTAAATTTTTTTGCGATGTTAGGTGAAAGTCTACTTTTTGTTGATAGATAGAAATCACAAGAAATTTTTTACAAAAAATCAAATCTTTAGAATTGTTTTTGCAAAGGAGTGTAACTAGAAAGTTTTTTTTTTTTTTCCATATTTATGGCTTATAATAAAGTGATATTGCTTTAAAGTGGAATTGAAAGGAATCCAACCGTAATATAAATTACATTTTATGATTAATCTTTATTTAATTAAATGGGTCATAAATTAATTACTAAATTTGCAAGTCAACATTAATATAATTCATTTATTGTACGGGTTAAACATATCGATTCATTTTTGACACTAACTCATATAATTTATAAATCACCAAATTTATGTGTAATATGAATCGTATTAAGATGTCACGGACTCAAGATCCATTTTGACACCTCTACATAGTTCATTGACAAATTTTACATTTTATTTATTTAAGAACTAATTAATTATATATAAATGTATAAATATTTTAAAAAGGTGGGTCTAGTTTTAGCCAAGGGTTCATAAAAATGCATGATAATAATTAAACTTGGCGATGCTGCATAATAAAAACAATTTAAAAAGATGGATACTGATAGAATGAATGGAGGCCATAATGATGACTATATGCATCAAAGTATGTATGCGTTAACATCTCCTCATTCTTTATGCTGAATCTTTCCTACATTCTAACTCATATACATATTGAGATGTTTACGTAAAACCATAATGTCAATTTGTCAAATTAGATGAAAAATTAGATATTTCATCATCATGAATCTAAATGTCCCGATTTGAATACTGAATCATACAACAACCGCTAATATATACTTAACACCACATGAAACAAAATGCCAACTTTTTTGCAATTAATTGGTTTGGAGGTTGAAAAATCAATGTATAAAATCGACATTACACTAAAAAAAATTAATCGAAACTAATCAACTAGAAAATGATTTCTCATTTTAAAAATTATTAGTTAACTGAAATTGAAAATTTAATTAATTATTTATATATTTACGTATAATTAAATATGAATAAGTGTAGATTTTTAGTTATTCTATATATGAACTGTATATTCCAATTTAATTTTAAGCTTAAAAATATTCAAAAACTTAAAAGTTATTCATTTAAGTGTTTTTTATTTTTATTTTTTGTTTTTTAAATTAAGTTTGGATATATAATTCATAATCTATGACTCAAGATTTAGTTTTACTATTTAAAAATTTATCTTTTCTATGAAAAGTTATTAATTTAATGATAAACCGAACAAAACATAATCAAAATTATAGGTTAATGATTTATAGTTAACTGATTTTAACGAACTAATGAATGAACAGAGAAATATTTTTGTTACTTAACTGGTTAATTGACCAAATACGCCGAGATTTGATCATGTAACATCTTATATTTTTTAATATTATACGAATATCTTACTTTAACTATAACAAGTTGAACTAATTTTTCTTGTATTATAAAAATTATTGATAAGCATTTGCTGAACAATTTGACATCGCTTTATCAAAATTATAATTTTGAAACATTCCAAATAAATTTCTGAATGCTTATGCTAACGAATGATATTTTCTTTCTTTTTATTTAATTGTTGTTATCGTTTGTTATGACTCAACTAGTGAATCAGCGCCTCGGGTTCATACGCAATGTAATTTTGTTGGCTAGTCCTGTAATATGTGGTTGACCTTTTGATCCATATAATAAAATAATCCATGTGGTTGACCATATATATCTAGATAACATATATTCCATGTGGTTGATCTTATAGATCCAAATAATAGATATTTTATGTGGTTGACCATATAGATCTAAATAACAGATATTCCATGTGATTCATGTAGTTTTCATAGTGTTCAACTAATCAGTCACAACATCTTTTAATTACCATATATATTCATGAATACACTTATATGACAAATATCTTATAGCATAGACATCTCCTACACAAATGCTCATTTTCTTATATTCGTTGTGACCAGCAAACTAAAGATCATGTAGGGTATCATGTACATATAACATATAATTTCGCTAGCCAAACTTGTATCATATATCCATATGGTGACCATTTGGTCCATATAATCATGTGTTGACCATAAAGGTCCATGTAATCAGATAATCTATGTAATCATGTGATTGCGAATGTTTATGCATGTGGATCACAACATCCCTTTAATCTCATTATATGTGTTCATATAGCTATCATGTAACTTACACTTCCACTTTACTTTCTTGTGATTTACATAAATGTTTCATATGTACATACTCATGTGACTATTAATTAACATTAAACATCTAAGACTGATGGTTCTAAATAGGCTAGCTACAGTACTAAGGGGGGTGAATAGTACTATATATTGAATAAAAAATATTGTAAATAGTGTAGAAAATTCTTTTTGAATAAAGATAATTTTCTTTTAATAAACAAAAGTTTATCAAAAATGCGGAATTAATAAAATGATAAAACTTGTGAATATAAATATGCCTGACTAGGATTAAACAAATCTTTGAAAATAAAGCACTTAATTTAAATTGCATAAATTTAACTTGCAATGAAAATAAAGAGAGTAAGGATAAAGAGATGAAGACACAACATTTATACTGGTTCGACCCAACTGGTCTACGTCCAATCCCCAAGCCAACCGCTTGAGATTTTTCACTATTGTTTCCTTTACGGGCAAAAAACAAGCCTGTGTTAAGTTCAAGTAACAAACTCAATACTTTTGCAGGCTACGTATCAAACCTCTACAGTTACTTTTTTAGAGATCAAGTAACAAAACTCTTCCAGTGCTTTTTAAAGCTCGACACTAAACTTATCTCGGTATTTTTCAAAGCTCAGAGTACCAAAGTTCTACTGATACTTTTTTTAAAGCTCAAGCACCAAACTTGAACAACCTTTGTTGATTACACTATTAACAAAGTAAAACCCCCTTTCACACTAATCCCTTGCGTGAAAATACAATTCCCTTAAGATGAATATTTGAAAGAATGTATGAACAAGATGAAGCCCTTCTCTTTTTACACTTGAAGGAATTTTGGAAGTCTTGAATATAAGAAGCTTAGAATGTATGAAAAATGCTTTAAGTCTTCCACTTTCTCACTTTGATCTTCATTTCTTTATATAGGTGGAGAAGTGCTTCCAACAAAGGAGAAGTAACCATTTTCTGTAGCTCTTAATGAGATTACGGCAGTTGAGTTCTCCTTCTGAAGAGATTATAGTTGTTGTGTTTATCTCCTAAAAGCATATGGTTGTTGCTTTTAGTTCATAAGGCAAATGTGGCAGTTGAATCCTCCTTCTGAAGAGATGATAGTTGTTGTGTTCATCTCCTAAAAGCATATGGTTTTTGCTTTTAGTTCATAAGGCAAATGTGGCAGTTGATATGAACTCTTGAGATATTATGGTAGTTGTCTTTAGCTTGTAAGCAAACCATTATAAGCTTTACTTCATAAGAAGAGGATTTACTGCTTGTAAGAAGATCTTTGTAACTTATAATATGCTTTATCTCATAAGCAAAACAGTGTCATATATTATTCTAGCACATAATACTTTGGCTTCTTTATGTGACATTATTTCTTTATATGTCAATATTATTTAATTAAATTTTCCAACTTGTAATCATCAAAACAAAGGTCAACATTCTCCCCCTTTTTGATGATTGGAACCTTATGACAAATGGTAGATTGACATTTTATGTATAGGAGATAATCTTCATTTATGCTCCCCTTCAATACGTGCATGGTTGTTCTAACAAAAATTTTTAGAGATTAAAAATTTGAGTTTATTTCCGATCAACCAATATAATCTGTATAGAAAACTTTTGAGTATCAATGATTAATTATAAAAGCAGATTATCCAATTCAGATATGAAGGAGAAAGGCCTATTTATCTTTGTAAGGCCCATGATCAGTTCATTTTGGAGTGATGGGCTTCATTGAAGGATGTGTTCAAGCCTTATGGTCCTGTTATATAGCAAAGATGTATTGCATAGGGATAAAAGCATATTCTTACACTGGTTTGGTCATAAGTCATTGATCAAGGGACCAAAAATTAGCTATAGTTGATGTCATATATGCATATACTAGGCAGTGATATTTTAATATCACATAAATTTGCGTATGTATATAATAGTCTATTCACAAATTCTACTTTTAGTAGTATTATGAAGTGATAGAGATATAAGTCTTTTAAACTATTGCTACTTGAAGGCTTGAGAGAAAGATAGAGCTCATATAAATGCAATTATTTGGCTAGAGTTTTTGAAATACCTTGTCAAACACACGAACTTATGTCATTGTCAATTGTTTCTTTTGGATGAACAAGCTTAGTGTGCATGTGAGACAGCTAGAAGCCAAGTCATAATTCAATGCTTGTAAAGACTCAAAGTTCATGTGTCTGAGAATTGTGTTCAGTGTGTAAAGTGTCACAAGAAAGATATTTTTCCTTTTGTCATAATAAGAGACATATGCCTTATATCCCAAATTAGCAGACATTAAAATCACTCAACATGTCATAGGCTGAATCACATAGTTTAAACAACTGGATACATTCACATGAGTTATCTTGCCATATCTGTTTTCTTACATTCATATGTATATAACCACAGATAGTAGAATATGTAGTACATTTATGTCAAACTCATTAAGTCAAGTAACATTTGATACTGTCATTTCATATTTTACCAATTTAAAGCGTATAAGTGTGAGCAGACGACCTTTTTAAAAGGAGCGGGACGCGGCAAAGCGAACTGGGGAAAAGGATTATTTGTGCGAAGAGATGTTTGTTTTTTAGAAAACGGGATTTTGATTATCTTAGGAAAATCGTTGATTTACTTGGAAATCCCTTTTATAGAAAACCTTTTCCCATTTCTAACTTAAAGACCTCAAAACTTAAATTCCAAGATCAGTGACAGAGTCGCCACTATACCTAATCCAAAGATTTAGGGTTCGGGCAAGTGACTTACTTAACCTCAAGCTTGCTTTCACTTTATAGTTCATACCATATTTTATTTACTTTATTATCTTTCTCTACCCATTTTTGTGTTTATTTAGCCCATGCTCAAGCAAATGACAGGAATAATTGCAGAATCAATAAATCATACATCCAAGTAGTTAAAAGAATAAGAATAAAGGCCACTTATACAACCAGATCGAATAAAAACAAAAACTCTCCTCACATTTACAAACGCCTAAATACATGAATATCTAGAAAATTACAGTCACCTAATTTACACGAAAATCTATCAAAGTACACCCAAAAATAAAATAAAAGCAATAGAGGCTGCGAAAAAGATCGGTTAAAACAATTTATATCACAACACAAATAGGACTCAAATTGGACAGAATTGGGATTTTTAGGGACGGGGAGCATGTATTTAGGGGATAGCAGGGTCGACTCGACCAGTTGACTCGGCTAGACCTGGAAAATGGTTTTGAAACGCCCTGTAGGTTTTTATGCTGAAAAATAGTTTTGGAAAACCATTTGGCTCGGTTCCATGCAAATTTTTCCGTTTAGCGAGTCTATTATCCCGGAACTCGGGGTTCCGTTCATGCAGGTTTCCAAAATCCAACATCCATCTAAGGTCCAGAAAGCGGTAAACACATTAAAAACAATTTCGTTCCGAAAACATCATCGCGCAACGAGGTCCATACGGGTCGTCCCATGATTCTGTCTCCTTTCTGTCATTACAGCCATGCCGATTAAATTATAGTCGTGTGACTATAATATACAGTCGCACGACTGTAATCTACAGTCGTACGACTATAGTGCTATGCCTGCACGACTGTAATGAGCAAAACCCAAAAATGGTTTTCTCGTTTTGAAAATTGCTAATTCACTCGATTTCAGTGGTTCCTCGAGATTTCTATAGAGTCCAGGGGTCCGCTATTGCTAGACAACGGATCCGATTCGGATCAAACAACCCCAGATTTTAGAAAATCAAAACCACGGAAACCGAAAATCTCACAACCGCATGGATATAAATCCGAAAACCAAAGTTTGATAGTGTACGGGTGTGTTTAGGCCGAAATATATCACAATAGAATGGAAAAAATGGAAAACGGGCTGTTTCGGCTGATCGTGGTAGTTTCAGGTTTTCACCCGGAAGGACAAAGCCGTGCGGCTCTATTCTTCAGGACTATAGTCGTGCGGCTATGTTTTTGTGAAACATAGCCGTACGGCTCTAGGTGGGTAACTGGTTTTCAGAAAATTTGAGAAATAGAGGAAAAATTCATGGGAAAAGTAACAAACAAAGGCTTAAGGCCTTTTAGAGTTTACCTTGATAATGTTCCAAACTGTTTGATGATCGGAAATGGATTGAAACGTTAGATTGTGCTTAGAATCTGAAAACATCTTGAAAACCAATCTCGAGTCGATTCAAAACTAATCCGAGTTAGGGCCGGACAAATGTGTTGTGCTTAGGAGTTTAGAGTCTTGTTTTAGAATGAGTTTTAGTGTTTTTCAAGTCTAAGTTTTTTTTTCTTTTGTTTTTCAGTTCTCTGTTTTCCCTCTCCTCTCTTTTCTTTCTTTCAACTTTTCTTTTTTTTTCTCTACCTCAAGACCAATTATTGCCCTCTCCTCCTTGATTGATTTTTTTCTTTTTATATCTCACACACTCTTAATCATTTCTAACATTAATGAGCTATTTACTTTTCATAGGATTTCGGCCGTGCTCCTATTCAGTCAAGTGGCTCTGCCTTTGCAGAGCAACTGGGCTCACTCGCTAGAGTCGCACGACTTTAGATGCTAGAGTCGTGCAACTCTAGATCTACAGTCGTACGACTCTAGATCTAGAGTCATTCGGCTGTAGTTTTACAACTACAGCCGTGCAACTCTAGATGGAGCCGGGGCTAATTCCGCCAAAACCTACGCTCACTTCTAAGCTTCCTTAGCCACTCGGAGGACCTTTTCTAGGGTTTCTGATCGAAGACTGCTTGGATTTTGGATGTTTGAGACATTCTAAGCGACCTTCCCCTCAATTCCAAGTCCAATTCACTTCCGTATGTGTAATAGGTAACATAGTATTCTCATCACAGAGGTCGGGAAAATCCGGCGCTTATAACTGCCCCTCGCGTGATCAAATTTAATACCCGATACCAGGTTTAAAATACCTGAGGGAATTTCAGAACGGAAATTGAAGCGCTATAAACTGAAGGAAAGAAAGACGTACCTGACTTGCCAAAGTGTCATTATTGCAGTGATGATTTGACTTGAGCCAATACCGGGTTTATATTACCCAAGGTGATGGTTGAAATTGAGCCTGTACCAAATTTATCTGTATCCGAGGCGGTGATGGAATGAGCCTGTACCGAATTTATCTGTATCTGAGGTGAAGTTGATAGAATGAGCCTGTACCAGATTTATCTGTATCCGAGGCGATGGTAGAATGAGCCTGTACCGGATTTATCTATATCCGAGGCAGTGATGGAATTATCCTGTACCGGATTTATCTGTTTCTGAGGCGAAGTTGATTGAATAAGCCTGTACCTGATTTATCTGTATCTGAGGCGATGTTGATGGAATGAGCCTGTACCAGATTTATCTACATCTGAGGCGATGATGGAATGAGCCTCTACCAGATTTATCTATATCCGAGGCAATGATGGAATGAGCCTGTACCAGATTTATCAGTATCCGAGGCGATGTTGATGGAATGAGCCTGTACCAGATTTATCTGTATCCGAGGCGATGATAGAATGAGCCTATACCGGATTTATCTATATTCGAGGTGATGATGGAATGAGCCTATATCGGATTTATCTGTATCCGAGGCGATGTTGATGGAATGAGCCTGTACCGGATTTATCTGTATTCGAGGCGATGATGGAATGAGCCTATACCGGATTTATCTATATCCGACGCGATGATTGAATGAGCCTGTACCGAATTTATCAATATCCGAGATAAGTTGATGGAATGAGCCTGTACCGAATTTATCTATATCCGAGGCGATGATGGAATGAGCCTGTACCGGATTTATCCGTATCTGAGGCGATGATGGAATGAGCCTGTACCGGATTTATCTATATCCGAGGCGATGATGGAATGAGCCTGTACCGGATTTATCTGTATCTGAGGCGAAGATGGAATGAGCCTGTACTGGATTTATTTATATCCGAGGTGATGATGGAATAAGCCTGTACCTGATTTATCTATATCCAAGACGATGTCGATAGATTCCTGCATTTGAAATGGCGAGTCTTCATTCCTTGATCGAGAGACTTTGAACAAAAATTTTTGCCCCTTTGATTAAGAATGAAGACTAGCTGGGGATGAATGTTCCATGTATGTTATGTGTGCACGCATGATGATGCATATGCATGCAGACTCTAAAGGATGCGTTTCCTGCTATTTCCAACCCTGATATCCTACGTTCCTGCTGGGGATGCTGGGGAGACTGTGTCACGCCTCTGATTAACTTTTAGCTAGGTGAGTACATCCCCTGGGCAGTGTAATCCTTGTAGTCCTGTTGAGGATATGTGATGATTGCCGGGGAGAAAGTGGTGATGTTCTTTGTAACGGTTCCGTTGGTGAATAGTGCAGAGGATCCTGCTGGAGAATAGTGAAAGGGCTCCTGTGCGGGAACAGTGCAGAGGATCCTGCTGGGGAACAGTGGAAGGGTTTTACCACCCTGCCCATAGAAATAGTGAATCTGGAAGTGCTCTAAATTTTACCTGAACTGCCCGATGTGGGTTTTCATCTTAGCGAGCTGCTCTAACTTTTGGCTAAGCGGCGTTTTCGGTTTTCACCTTAACGAGCCCTTTTTTTTAAGGTCCTATAGATTTTGAACTTGGATTTGTTTCGAAACTTTTGACCACCTCGAGAGATAATGAGTTAGATTTAGAGGATAAGAAAATATTGCAGATTGCATGTATTTAGCACATTTTAATTATTAAATAATACGAGTCTTTTAACCAATTTAAATGCAAAGTACTTTCTTTAAATGGATGTGTAGTCGAGATAACTTTGTTATGCAGTCTGATATAACCATGTGAATATATTTAAACAAAACATCACACTCTATTACTGAAATTAACATGAGTACATTTGAAGAAGTTGATTCCCAAAATAGTATACATTCCACATAGAACCAAAGTCCGCCACCAGTCGTCCCTTTCAGATTTTTCAATTGATTATTTTCTCTCGTGTCTTAATTTTTTTGCCTAGGCCGCTTTTTTCGAGTTTTCAAAGACTTCCCCTTTTTTTGTTTTTTTTTTCTTCTTTAAACATGGTAAGGCTTCAGGCGAACTTGGTTGACAGGATTTGCAAATTCATTCCCATCCATGTCTGCGATGCTTACACCACCCTTTGATAATACTTTCTTTACAATGTATGGGCCTTCCCAAACTTTCCTTGAGCATCGACGTTTGTGGGCCTCAACTGTTTCAGAACTAAGTCTCTGGCTTTCAGCTGTCGTCTGGGATACTTCACTTTCTGATTATATGCTTTAGCCATTCTACATTGATACATCTGCAAATGATCCAGTGCTTTCAGCCGCTTTTCATCTAATGATGCAACTGCTCGTATCTAGCTTGAACCCATCCTGTTTCTGGTAACTGAGCTTCCAAGGCTATTCTGAGTGACTTGAGTTCCATTTCCACTAGCAACACTGCTTCCATTCCGTATACCAAGGTGTAGGGAGTCTTACCAGTTGGTGTTCTGACACTGGTTCTATAACCCCAAAGAGCATATGGCCACTTATCAGCCCAGTCTTTGTAGGTGGTTACCATTTTTGATAAGATCTTCTTAATTGACTTGTTAGCCGCCTCCACTGCACCATTAGCCTGTGGTCTATATGGAGAAGACCTATGATGTTCGATGCCATGTTCTATGAATAGATTAGCTATTGCCCCTTGGAATTGCACCCCATTATTAGTCACTACATGGTGAGGGATTCCGTATCGAGAGAGGATGTTCTTCTGAATGAACTTAACCATCTGCTTAGCTGTCACACTACAGAAGGATTCTGCTTCCACCATTTTGAGAAATAATCGACCGCAACCACTATGAATCTATGCCTATTAGATGCTACGGGATGAATTTCTCTAATCATGTCAATTCCCCATGCTGAGAATGGCCAAGGAGATGCTAAGTTCTGTAGTTCAAGTGGTGGCAAATGACTGATATCAACATAGATTTTGCATTCGTGACATCTTCTTACCTCCTTCACACAATCGGACTGCATTGTCATCAGAAGTATCCCTGTCTCATTATTTTCCTGGCTATAGCGACCCCATTCATATGCGGCCCGCAGGATCTGGCATGTATTTGCTGTATTACAACTTCTGCTTCTTGTTCTGTCAAACATCTTAGAAGAACCCCGTTCGCAGTTCTCTTATATAACTTATCTTCAAAGATTCTAAACTGGCTGGCTAATCTTCTTAATGAAACTTTATCAGTAGTATTAGCTCCTTCTGGATACTTTCGCTCTTTCACATACTAATAAATGTCAAAGAACCATGGTTTTTCTTCAGCTGTTCATATCAAAGCAGGGTTACCTAGAAATTGCTATAACCAGAGGTTGTATCTGTGTTTTTTTTGGATCTTCCCACATAGAGGACAATGTTGCTAGTGCATCAGCCATTTTATTCTCCTCCCGGGGTACATGTCTGAACTCACACTGGCCAAATAACCCTCTCCTGTACTGTAGCAGTTGTAAGTAGGGTTGTAAAGCTTCTTCTCTCAGATCCCAGTCGCCTTGCGCTTGCCTAATTACCAAAAGTGAATCCCCAACAATTAAGACTTCGTCTGCCCCTAGCGTCAGGAGGGCTTCTGTGACCGAACAACGTTTTCGACGGAGCACGGACTCTTTCGGAAGGGAGCCTAGATATCGGGCAACCCTCCCCCGCATGGGATTTTTATGATGAAAATTCATTTTTAGAAAATTAAATTATTTCATAAAAGTGCCGAGACCTAAGTATCGATAAATAATGTAGGAGTCGCCACCCGGCTCAGCTCAATCGGGAAATTTTAGTGTAGCTGAACTAGACAAAAGGCCGCTACACTATCCAGAGATCTAGGTCCGCACAAGTCCCCTATTTCGTGTCTAATCATAATAAAATTGGCCAATGTTCTTTGATAGTATTTTATAATTCTAACATTCATTTTTATTAAATTAAAGCACACAGCATACACACAAGTCAAAATAAAACAATAAATAAATATCTTGTTACAACCCAATTGAATAAAAATAAAAACTCTCAACCTCACCTTACAAACGCCTAAAATACACGAGAATCTAAAAATTTACAACCGCCTAAAATACACGAGTTAAGCTATTAATTACATTAAAAATGAAAAATAAAAACTAACTAAAAGCTGCAAAACAGATGGTTAGCACAATTTATAGCACACCACAAATAGGACTCAAGCAGGATAGAATTAGGAATTTGGAAATTGGGGACATGCATTTGATGGAGATAACCAGGTCGGCTCGCCTAGCCGGCCCGATTAGACCTAGAAAACATTTTGAAACGTCCCTGTATTTTGGTTTTGTGAGAAAATAAGTTTGAAAACATTTTATTTTCCGGTTTACTTTAATTTAACTTGTGAAGTGGGTCAGTTTTCGGGAGAATTAGGTCTCCGTCGTGGCATTGTTCTAATTGCAATTATACTAAAAATTAAATCTAGGGTCGTGAATGCACACAACAAAATTCATTTTTGATGATTTTCTGATTTTTCTGATTGTTTAGGATTTTTAGGAATTTTTAGGGATTATTCTGGAAATTCTGCCTCTGGACGGGGATTACACTCGTGCGACTATAATCTGTCCAATTGCAGAAGATCACCAAAATTTATTTAAATGAAAGGGAAATAGTGGGGGAAATCAAGAACACTTGTACAACTGTTCTTCACCACAAGAATAGTCGTACAACTGTTCTTGATTTCTAGAAACAGCAAGCCTGAAAATTGAGTTTTTATGCACAAAAACACACCAAATCACCCAGAAAAAGTAAGAAAATGAAGGTTTGAAGTATGTTTACCTTTGCGGCGCTGATCCACTATAGGATTGACCGCTGGAAACGCCCCAATCACGTCCAAATTGCTTCTTTTTCCTTTGAGTTAAGGTTCTAAATGATAAGGTCGGTTTTTGACCTTATCTTTTAGGCAATTTCGTGGTTTGAACGGTAATTTTTAGAGTCTTTTGTGTGAATGTTTGTGTGGTTTTTGAGTGTTTTGTGATTTTTATGTTTTGGATAGATTTTTATAACTTTTAGTATTTTTCGTGTTTTCTAGGGTTGTTTTCGTAATTTTGGATAATATGTCATTTTTATAGTCCGTGGCGTTGGTGCGGTTATGTTTCTTTATGCTTGTTTTGGACAGGTATTATGACCCGGACCGGAAGTTGGTGCATCGGCAGCAAGGAAGAGTTTGAAGTGCTGAAAATCAAGGTGGCACGGCGTGCCACAATTAGGGCACGGCGGGCCAAGAGATGCAATCCAGTGGAGTGGCACGAAAACGTGCCACTCAGACCAGTGCGGCGTGCCAACCCCAAAACTACACAGCACGGCGTGCCACCTCCAGCAGCACGGTGTGCCACCCCCAATTTTGCACAACACGGCATGCCACTTCTACCAGCACGGCGTGCCGAGCTCCGGAATTCTGCTGTTGCCCTACTTTCATCTTTTCTTTTTCCTGGTTTTAACCTAGCAGTATAAATAGGTTATTTTCTGAGTTTTAATGATCTTTTTCCAGACTTTTAGAGTGTAAAGCAGAAACTTGTAGCTAGGTTTTGGCTTGAACTATTTGTTTTCTTTGAATTTTGAACCATCAATTGGTAGAAGTTTTACATAGAACCTTCCCCTTTTACGACGTTCTTAGTTTCGGCTTGAGTTCGTCTATAGAGGTACACCCCAAGCATCTTCACACCGTCGGAATCCGGTTAATCGGACCGAAAGGGCATAAGTTTTTCTTCTTCTCTTTTGTAATTTGATTAAGTTAGTTTTTGATTCCACAATTGATTGTGTTTGGTTGTAAACATTGAATTCGTTTCACCTTTCTTGATTAATACAATTGATTGCAATTTAATTTCAATTTTTATTCCTCTTCTTTATGCAATTCCTTTAATGATAATCTAGTCTCATAAGATCTTAATTTATTAAGTTCATATTTGTGGCATTACCTAGATTGACGCCTAGGAAACCATTAGTATTGACGACACTGTGGAACTTACGTGCCCCTATTTTCTGAGCTTTAGAATTGGACCGCCTCTAAACAAGGGAAACCAACTAAGGACCTAAAAGATCTAGACACGCTAGGTTGAATTATCGAAAGAGCATAATTAAGGGTTGATTGTTGAGTTAAATTCATCTATTGTAGTTAATTGATTAAGCCATCTCCATTAGCATTCATAGGTCGGTAAACCACCAATTGATAACCCAAACTCAAGTGCAAAGTAAGCTGGGATAGATCAACTAGGAGTAGGATAATTTAGCTGTTAGAATAATCAAACCTAAAATTAAGTTCTGCCTAGGACACGCAAGGAACCCGAGTAGTTTAGTGTTTGCAGAATATTTTTCTCTGTGGGATTGATACCTAGACCAACCAGAATTATTACTTGTCAACGATAGGTACACTGCCTTAGTTGTGCGATTTTAGGTTTAGTTTCACTACTTCACCTAGGACCTATCAAGTCTATTTGCTGATCTAGGCACTATTCTTGTGTATATCGTTAAATAATTTTTCTTTTCTGTGGATATTTGTTGCAATTTATTTTTATTATTTTTGTTTTTTTTATTTTCGGTGTGTGTGTGCTTTCTAGCTTATGCGAACGCGTTCTCAGCACCCTGAGCTTTTACCTTATAACCCTGAAATTGAACGTCTGTGTAGCAGGAACCGTAGAATACAACAAGAGCGAATTGTCCAAATGGATCATCAGCAACATGAGGACGAGGAGAGACAGCTTCTGGAAAGAGCTGAGCAAGAGCGACTCCGGCGAGAGTGGGAGGAGTTTGATAGAAGAAGGGGTGGTGATAGAGACAACATGGTCATGACTAACCTAATGGCTCCACACCAGCCCCGGAACAGATCCGGAGTGGTTCTCCTAGCCATCACTGCTAACCACTTCGAGTTGAAGTCCAGTATGATCCATTTGATCCAAGCGAAAGGACTATTCAGTGGCGGGATAAGTGACAACCCCAATGATCACTTAGACCGGTTTCTCATGGTGGCCGATACAGTCCGAATCGGTGGAGTGCCCCAAGATACGGTGCGATTGAAGTTGTTTCCATTCTCATTATGCGGGGGAGCAATGGAATGGTACAAGTCCTTGAGGCCCGGGTCAGTGACTTCATGGGATCAATTGGAAGAACAGTTCTTAGCATACTACTTCCCACCATCAAAAACGGTTCAGTTAAGGAACGAGATCATGGGATTCCGGTAATTTGGGACTGAGACTCTTAATGAAGCATGGCAGAGGTTTCAACGATTATTGCGGAACTGTCCCCACCATGACATGCCGCGATTTACTCA
The DNA here is from genome assembly GCA_039660915.1 of Euphorbia tirucalli. NCBI lineage: Eukaryota > Viridiplantae > Streptophyta > Magnoliopsida > Malpighiales > Euphorbiaceae > Euphorbia > Euphorbia tirucalli. Next base: position 51,806,166 of record CM077637.1, read on the forward strand.
AGTAAGCACGTTTTATCATGGTTTGACACCAGCTGACCGTGCCATTATTGATTCGTCTGCAGGTGGGGAAATTTTTAAGAAGACTGCTACACAAGCCGAGGAGTTGATTGCGGAGTTGGCTAGAAAGAGTACCTTGTGGCAGTCGGACATGCGAACAAGGAATGAGGTTCGGGCTGCAGATTTGGGATGCCAAGATGCAGCCATGGACCATGTGAACAAGAAGTTAGACCTGTTGATGTCCCACCTAAATTTAAATGGGCCACAATACCAGCCGGTGTTGTGTGTATCATGTGGAGCGAAGCATACCGGGCAAGAATGTGCATTGGGCGACCCATTCGCCCAACCGTCCGAAAATGTAAGTTTTGTAGGAGGAAACCAAAGGTACAATAATTCTAACTCTTACCCACAAAATTTCAATAACAATAATAATTACGGAAGAAGGTATCAACACCCGAACATGTCTTATGGTAATAACCAAAATGTGTTGAGACCTCCTTCCGGGTTCCATTATGAGCACCGTGAGCAGGGGTTAGGTAAGGCCCCATTTATTCCTAATGATCAATCCTCACAGCAACCTCAATAGTCTAAGCAAGATGAGACGGTTTTGTCTTTATTAAAAGACATCTCGTCTCGGCTTGCTGATAATGAAGCATACTGTAGGGATTTGGGTAAGCAGGTGGCTCAAATGAGTAGGGAATGGCAGGAAAGACCTCAAGGAGCACTCCGGAGTAGAACTGAATAAAACCCTAAGGGCAATCAACGGGAGACAGCTCAAGCTATAACCCTACGAAGTGGTAGGCAAGTGGAGGACCGAGTGCAAAAACGCTGATATTCCATCCCAACCTACTGAGGTAAGTGAAAAGTCGGGAGAGGTAAGCAACCCCGACTCGCTTTCTGAACCCGAACCTAGCACAAATGAAAAAGGGAAAATTCCTGACCCAATGAGAGCCTATGTGCCTAAACTTCCTTATCCTCAAAGGGAGAAGAAAGATAAACTGGGGCAGAAATATTCCAAATTCCTGGAAATTTTTAAGAAGTTAGAATTTAATATGCCATTGATTGAGGCTCTTTAAGAGATGCCTTCTTATGCTAAATTCTTTAAAGAACTTCTTGCAGGGAAAAGAAAGCTAGGTGAGGACGAAGTGGTGGTTTTAACAGAGGAATGTTCGGCAATTATCACTAACAAACTTCCACCTAAGCTCAAAGATAAGGGCAGTTTTACTATCCCATGCCGGATAGGGAACTTAGAGATTGCCAATGCCCTACGTGACTTGGGTGCAAGTATAAATTTGATGCCTCTGTCATTTTTCAGGAGACTCGGACTGGGAAACCCAAAGCCGACCAATATGACCCTCCAATTGGCGGATAGATCTCTCACGAGGCCAAAGGGGGTGGTCGAGGACGTGCTAGTAAGGGTGGACAAGTTTATCTTCCCCGCGGACTTCGTGGTAATGGATATGGAGGAAGATAGCGCGGTGCCCCTTTTGCTTGGAAGGCCATTTCTTGCAACCGGTAGGACTCTGATAGATGTCCAGGAAGGTAAGATTATTCTTAGGTTGCACAACGAAGAGGTAAGTTTCAACGTCTATAACTCAATGAAATATCCATTAGATGTTGAAAGTTGAAATTTTGTAGACTCTTTTTCCCCTATTGATGCTTATGTGATAGAAAAGAGTTTCAACCAACGGGAGTTGGAGCTCTCGTATTGAAACTATTTCCGAGCAAACTGAGAAGTCGATGGACGGGGCCGTTTACCGTGCCCAAGGTTTATCCCTCCGGGATGGTGGAAATTGAAACCCCGGAGGGAATTCAACAAGTAAACAGGCATCGGTTGAAGCCCTATGAGGAGAAGCAAGTCTTACTCCTTCGTGATGTGTAATGCTAAATCGTGGACGTAGAAGTCGAGCTATTCCGACTATAAACATAGCAACGAGGTATGTGTGCCTCCCTTGTACATTAATTATTGTGTTAATATGTTTTTTATGTGTTTTTGTGTGTAGGAATAGGTAATTAAGCAAGTTAATCAAAAGTCATGATCAAAATGTTGAAAAAAGTAAAGGTTGGCAGAATTCAGGGTGGCACGCCGTGTCACAAGCAGCACGCCGTGCCAACGTAAGATTAGGGTAGCACGTGGCGTGCCAGTGTGACACGCAATCGTGCCAGGCCGCTGTTCCGAAATCGCGTGCAAAAGCAATCCAGCACGCCGTGCCTGACATAGAGCACGCCGTGCCAAAGTGATGGTCTTCAAAGTGGCACGACGTGCCAATACAGCACGCCCACGTGCCGTCGTGCTGTTTCTAAAGAGGGTTGTGCATAAGCAAGCAGCATGCCGTGCCACATTCATGTTGGGAATTAATCGCACAAAACAAACATAAAACGCAGCGGAAAAAGATTAATCCCCACCAAGGACCCATGTACATTACATTGAATCGGAAGGAGGGTTAAAGAATTACCTTAATTCTTTGAAGTTTGAATCACTTAGGAACCAAAATAGCTTCCCTCTATGGTTGATCCACACGGAGCAATACGTTCACCGCGTGCTAGCGCCGGGATAGAAGAAACGGTTTCCTCGAATTGAGAGAGAGGCAGAAAATCAAATTTTCTCTTGGCTTGGAGAGGAGAATTTCGGCTGGCTGCTTGGTCTAGTGTGGCTGCTGAATTCTGCTTCTATATCATTATAGGATTGATTAGGTTTTAGGTTTTTATTTCCTTAAATATAAAACCTAATTAGTTAATTATAATTATAACCTAATACACCTATTAGTTATAATTATATATTAACCCACACAATTTAATATTAATTCTCAATTAACATTAAATCAAATCAATTCTCCATAATACACATATGTATATATAATATTATAATTAATTATATCTCTATATAATTAAATTATAATATGTAGCATACTTTATGCAATATTAATCACATTAATATTTATATATACATAAATATATATCACTATATATATTTATACTCTTTCTCATTCATAAATTATTATCCAATAATAATTTATACCCGATAAGATGAAATTCATTTTGCTCTTGTGTGTGACCCCATAGGTTCATATTAATTGGCAATAAGGAAATTACCATAATGTCCTTATAGGTCACAAGTCGACTCTAGCAAGCCATTACGACTACCCAATTAATATGATTGGAATGATCCAATACCTATTTATAGAATGTCATATTCCCTTTTGTCTTTTTGATATCAAGATTAATTATAAGACATGGTACACTTGTCAATCTTACATAATTAATCATATGCTTTCTCGATCTCAAAGTAAACTGTTCAGACAAATCAATTGATACTCTTATCAATTATTTGAGCACGGCCATGCATTTAACAGTCTTACTTATCGAGGGGCCCAGTGATATCGCTCTCTTGTTAGAGAGGGACAAAATCCTATATCTGTCACTCACATCCCAAAGCATGAGTCATATCGTACCCAACCACAGCCTTTATAACTACTCTGTTACAAGCAGCGTTTGACTGCGTCAAAGCACAACATAAAGTCATCCCGGAATCCATGGTGACCTCAGGTCAAAGGAATCAGCTGATGACACTACTATAATCAAGATCAGTTGTGACACGTGACCATGAACTTGATCTTATAGTGGGTCTCCAGCAACATGTTCTCTAACACATTGCCCGTGAGTATAATCTGTATCTGTATACACTATATTCATCTTATGAATATCCATTATCACTCACACTAGTCTTAGTTTGTTATTATTCCCATAATAACAATCGACTAGGGAAATTTAGAATTACACAATTAATTCATGGATACATTATCATAAATACTAACATACAAATATATATGATAAAATAAGTCTTTATTAATGACTTAAGAAGATTGTTTACATAATCCAACATTGGCTTAGGGCACAATCTCTAACAATCTCCCACTTGCCCTAAGTCCAATCTTCAAATGTATCTAATACCCATGGACCTAGCATGACCATCATGTACAGCTTGTGAAAGAGCTTTTGTTAGTGGATCGGCAACATTGTCTTCAGACGCAACTTTGCATATCTTCACATCTCCTCTTGAGATGACTTCTCTTATGTAGTGAAAACGCCGAAGTATATGTTTGGATTTCTGTGACACACTAGGTTCCTTAGCAAGTGATATTGCCCCATTGTTGTCACACAAGAGGCTCACAGGATTCACTATGCTAGGAACGACACCAAGTTCTTCGATGAACTTCTTGATCCAAACAGCCTCTTGGGCTGCATCTGATGCAGCAATATACTCGGCTTCTGTTGTAGATGCAGCTATCGTGCTTTGCTTAGAACTCTTCCAACTTATCGCATCTCCATTCAGAATGAACACATACCCAGACTGTGACTGCATCTGATCTTGATCAGTTTGGAAACTTGCATCCGTGTAACCATTTACAACAAGATCTTCGTCCGAGCCTCCATATATCAAGAATGTATCTTTAGTTCTTCTCAAGTACTTAAGAATACTCTTGACAGCAGTCCAGTGACTATCACCTGGATCAGACTGATATCTACTTGTCATGCTCAAAGCAAAAGAGACATCTGGCCGAGTACATACCATGGCATACATGATAGATCCTATAGCTGACGCATAAGGAATCTTATCCATGCGTTGACGTTCTTCAACTGTCACAGGACATTGCTTACGACTAAGCTTTATCCCTTGCCCAATAGGAACATTTCCTTTCTTTGATTGATCCATACTGAACCTTTTCAGTATTTTGTCAATGTATGTACTCTGGCTCAAACCTATCAATCTCTTAGATCTATCTCTATAGATCTTTATTCCAAGAATGTAGGCTGCCTCACCCAAGTCTTTCATAGAAAAACACTTTCCTAGCCAAGATTTTACTTCTTGCAAGGTAGGAATGTGATTTCCTATTAACAATATGTCATCGACATATAGAACTAGGAAAACTATATTACTCCCACTGAACTTCTTGTACACACAAGGCTCATCTTCGTTTTTGATGAAGCCAAACTTTTTGACTGATTCATCAAAACAATGATTCCAACTTCTTGATGCTTGCTTCAAACCATAAATGGCCTTTTGAAGCTTGCATACTTTATCAGGATTCTTTGGATCGACAAAACCTTCAGGCTGTGTCATGTACACATCCTCAACAAGGTTTCCATTTAGGAAAGCTGTTTTGACATCCATTTGCCATATTTCATAGTCATAATATGCTGCTATGGCAACAAGAATTCTGATGGACTTGATCATAGCTACTGGCGAAAAGGTTTCGTCATAGTCTATACCATGAACTTGTCGGTAACCCTTTGCCACTAACCTTGCTTTATAAGTCTGAATATTCCCATCCATGTCCGTTTTCAACTTGAAAACCCATTTGTGCCCTATTGCTTTAGCACCCTTTGGGAGATCAACCAAAGTCCATACTTTGTTGTCGTCCATGGATTGAATCTCTGACTTCATAGCATCAAGCCATTTTTCAGATTCTGAATTAGAGACAGCTTCCATGTACGTGGAAGGTTCATTCTCTTCTAACAGAATCAGATCATTTTCGTTCGTGACGAGAAATCCATATCTCTCGGGCTCATGACGAACTCTACTTAATCTACGTTGGACTTGTGTTGCTGGTTCTGACTCAACAACTTCTTGTGAATCAGGTTGTTGTTCCATTTGAAAACCATTTTCATTTTGGTTATCCAGATTTTCTTGCAGGTGTACTTTACTCCCACTGATTCCTTTGGAAATAAACTCTTTTTCCAGGAATATACCATTCCTAGCAACAAACACTTTGTTTTCACTAGGACTGTAAAAGAAATAACCTTTAGTTTCTTTTGGATAACCTACAAAGTTGCACTTCACAGATTTTGGTGTTAACTTATCTGAAATCAAGTATTTCACATAAGCTTCGCATCCCCAAATCTTGAGAAAAGACAAATTTGGTCTCTTACCAACCCATATCTCATATGGTGTCTTTTCAACTGCCTTTGATGGAACTCGGTTCAGTGTGAATGCCGCTGTTTCAAGTGCATATCCCCAAAAGGATAGAGGAAGACTTGTTTGACTCATCATCGACCGAACCATATCCAATAAGGTACGGTTCCTCCTCTCAGACACACCATTCCACTGTGGTGTACCAAGAGGAGTTAGTTGTGAGACAATCCCACAATTTCTAAGATGATCGTCAAAGTCTTGGCTCAAATATTCACCACCTCGATCAGATCTAAGTGCTTTAATTGTCTTGCCAAGTTGGTTTTGTACTTCATTTTGGAAGGCTTTGAACATTTCAAAGGATTCCGACTTATGCTTCATTAGATATAGATAACCATATCTACTGAAATCATCAGTGAACGTAATGAAGTATTGAAAACCACCTCTAGCAGTTGTGCTCATAGGCCCACATACATCTGCATGTATGAGTTCTAATAAGTCACTAGCCCTTTCACTGTGACCAGTAAAGGGACTCTTGGTCATCTTACCCATTAAACAAGACTCGCAAGTGTCATATGTTTCAAAAACATCTAGACCCAAAATTCCATCTTTATGGAGTTTTGAAATGCGTTTCTCATTAATGTGTCCTAGACGACAGTGCCAGAGATAAGTAGGATTCACAACATTTGTTCTTATCCTTTTGGTATTTATGTTATATACATGCTCATTATAACCTTCACTAAGGTTCAACAAATAAAGACCATCATGTAAATCCGCATTTGCATAAAACAAGTCTTTATTGAAAAGCAATAAGTGATTATTCTCAATAACACATTTAAATCCTTCCTTGTCCAAACATGAAATAGAAATGATGTTCCTAGACAAATTAGGAACAAAATAACAATTATTCAAAGAAAGAACAAGTCCACTTGGCAACTTGAGCTCGTAGCGACCGACTTCATAAGCAGCAACTCTAGCTCCATTCGCCACATGGAATTCTACCTCGCCCTTCTTGAGCTTTCTACTTCCTTTAAGCCCCTGCACATTCATACAAATGTGAGAACCACAACCGGTATCTAATACCCACGAAGTAGAAACAGAAGTAGAATGAAATATTTCAATAACATAAATACCTTGATTAGCGGTCTCACCGCCTCTCTTCGTCCTCAAGTCCTCCAAATAAAGCTTGCAATTTCTGCGCCAATGACCAGGCTGATTGCAGAAATGGCATGTGCCTTCCTTTGGAGGCTTTGCCTTGGTAACAGCTTTGGGCTTCTTTGCATCCTTCCCAAACTCTTTGGGTTTGTTTGCTTTACCCTTCTTCTTCTGGATCCTACCCTTTTGCACCATATGGATCCCTTTGGAGCTTGGCTTCTCTTTTATCGTTACTTCAGCGTTTTTCAGCATCCCATGCAGTTCGCTGACCGTTTTGTCCATATCATTCATGTGATAATTCATGACAAAATGGGAGTAACTCTCGGGAAGAGAATTAAGGATCAAATCCGTTGCCAACTCAGGTCTGAGTGGCGAACCAAGCCTCTCCAACTGATCAATGTACCCTTTCATCTTCAGAACATGGGCACTAACCGAACTCCCTTCGGTCATCTTGCACCCAACCAAAGATCTCAAGGTCTCATACCTTTCCCTTCTCGCTTGCTTTTGGAACATTTCCTTAAGCTCATGAGACATCTCATATGCCTCAAATGTTTCCAGATCCTTCTGAAGTTCCGGAATCATTGATGCGAGCATCAGGCATTGTACATCAATCTGATCATTTTGATGCTTGTGAAAAGCATCCCTTTCAGCTCTTGAAGCTGTGGTGGGTGGAGGGTTAGCGGGCAAAGGCCCATCCAGAACATACAGCTTTCGCTCTTGCTTGAGAACAATTCTCAAGTTGCGATACCAATCTAGGTAATTGGTTCCGTTCAGTTTATCCTTCTCAAGGATAGATCGAATAGAACCGGGATTGCTTGTGTTGGCCATTTATCTACAACAGAAAATATATGCAAAGTTAATTACATAAGAGAATTAAACTCCCACTAAAATTATAAAACCCTTTAAAATATTTAAGTGGGTAAAAGACCCAAAATCCATACTTAACCATAGCACTGCTTTGGCATGTCCCTATGATTAAATATAATTTCGGTAGACATCACCATGTCAATTATATCATTATGTAACTCTTTTAATTTATGAGATGCATGATATCATATATCATATTTAATTTGCATGTTACTCATCTCATCTTTGCCTCGGGTTCAAAACACCATTTTGATTAACCCTTTGTTAAACCAATTACAACACAATGAGAATCACCATTTCTCATATTATCGCTTCGCTAAGGTCACAACATGCGTACCCGCTTTGGCGTGGCTACCATGATGCGAACATAGTACTTGACTAGTGTTATACGTAATTGGGTGGCAAAAATATAAACTTCATAAGTTTATTTAGGGTTTATTAATTCCTGTGATTAAAATGTATCTCATACAATACATGGCATTAACATTAATCTTTCTAAGTTAATATTAATTCTAGCATGGCATCCAATGTCATACATTCATCTAGCATGCATATATCATACTTAGCATGGCATCACATGGCATCAAAATATAAAACATGCAATAGACTCGAAAGACCGTGTTATGGTATGGTTTTATCTACATTGATTTTCACAGGCCAATATGAAAATCAACAGGTCATTTCCTAGGTGGTTGTAACCATCGCATGGTCGCAGCACAGCCGCATCCCTTGGATCCGTCTTCACGTCTTTGTTCCTTGGCACCATCTCATGGATTTACATACTTTACAAAATTGTATCCTATACAATTTTCTAGTAAATAAAATTTACAAACAATAAATTGCATCCTATACAATTTATCTAGAAAAATAAGATTACATAAATACAAACGACTCGCAGGCCGTATTTATAAAACCTTACATTCACCAAAACCAAAAGAAAAACAAAAAACATCCAAGGGTCCAAAACCATACCACAACACCATGCATAAAATTATCACAATAATTTTATATCTACAAGATTTAGGGTTCATAAAGGGTAAAATACAATCCTATTGTATTTAGAGTAATTGATTTGAAAATCGTAAATGTGTAGAAACAATTTCCACACATAAACGAAAAACACCAAACCCAACTTCCAGCGATCCAACTCGCTGCTGAGTTGGACGGGGGTACGGGGGCGGTAGCCCTTGTTGCGAAGCAAGCGCCGCAGGCAAAAAAAATTTTCGCGCAAAAAACAGCCCCCTCTGAAAATTCCCAGGTGGCACGCCGTGCCAAGGGCGGCACGCCGTCGTGCCGCCATTCTGGTCGCAACACTGGAAACGGTTTCCAGTTGGCACGGCGTGCAAAGGCCCAGCACGTCGTGCCATATGCAAAATTTTCAGGTTGGCACGCCGTGCCAAATCGGCACGCCCGCGTGCCACCATTCTGAACTCAAGCATTCAGGAACGATTTCCTGTTGGCACGCCGTGCCAAAACCGGCACGCCGGCGTGCCAACATGCTGAATCCAAAATTTCACCCCTTTTTCTGATTCAAAACAATTACAACCAAATCATTCACAATGATTCACATTAAAATCAAATTTTAAACATGTTATTCACAATAACATTGAACCCTAAATCAAGAACATACAACCCTAACATGCAATTTTGATCTAATCAAAATAACAAATCCAATTCAACCAATGCACAAGTGGCTCTGATACCACTGTTGGGAATTAATCGCACAAAACAAACATAAAACGCAGCGGAAAAAGATTAATCCCCACCAAGGACCCATGTACATTACATTGAATCGGAAGGAGGGTTAAAGAATTACCTTAATTCTTTGAAGTTTGAATCACTTAGGAACCAAAATAGCTTCCCTCTATGGTTGATCCACACGGAGCAATACGTTCACCGCGTGCTAGCGCCGGGATAGAATAAACGGTTTCCTCGAATTGAGAGAGAGGCAGAAAATCAAATTTTCTCTTGGCTTGGAGAGGAGAATTTCGGCTGGCTGCTTGGTCTAGTGTGGCTGCCGAATTCTGCTTCTATATCATTATAGGATTGATTAGGTTTTAGGTTTTTATTTCCTTAAATATAAAACCTAATTAGTTAATTATAATTATAACCTAATACACCTATTAGTTATAATTATATATTAACCCACACAATTTAATATTAATTCTCAATTAACATTAAATCAAATCAATTCTCCATAATACACATATGTATATATAATATTATAATTAATTATATCTCTATATAATTAAATTATAATATGTAGCATACTTTATGCAATATTAATCACATTAATATTTATATATACATAAATATATATCACTATATATATTTATACTCTTTCTCATTCATAAATTATTATCCAATAATAATTTATACCCGATAAGATGAAATTCATTTTGCTCTTGTGTGTGACCCCATAGGTTCATATTAATTGGCAATAAGGAAATTACCATAATGTCCTTATAGGTCACAAGCGGACTCTAGCAAGCCATTACGACTACCCAATTAATATGATTGGAATGATCCAATACCTATTTATAGAATGTCATATTCCCTTTTGTCTCTTTGATATCAAGATTAATTATAAGACATGGTACACTTGTCAATCTTACATAATTAATCATATGCTTTCTCGATCTCAAAGTAAACTGTTCAGACAAATCAATTGATACTCTTATCAATTATTTGAGCACGGCCATGCATTTAACAGTCTTACTTATCGAGGGGCCCAGTGATATCGCTCTCTTGTTAGAGAGGGACAAAATCCCATATCTGTCACTCACATCCCAAAGCATGAGTCATATCGTACCCAACCACAGCCTTTATAACTACTCTGTTACAAGCAGCGTTTGACTGCGTCAAAGCACAACATAAATTCATCCCGGAATCCATGGTGACCTCAGGTCAAAGGAATCAGCTGATGACACTACTATAATCAAGATCAGTTGTGACACGTGACCATGAACTTGATCTTATAGTGGGTCTCCAGCAACATGTTCTCTAACACATTGCCCGTGAGTATAATCTGTATCTGTATACACTATATTCATCTTATGAATATCCATTATCACTCACACTAGTCTTAGTTTGTTATTATTCCCATAATAACAATCGACTAGGGAAATTTAGAATTACACAATTAATTCATGGATACATTATCATAAATACTAACATACAAATATATATGATAAAATAAGTCTTTATTAATGACTTAAGAAGATTGTTTACATAATCCAACATTGGCTTAGGGCACAATCTCTAACAATTCAGCACACCGTGCCAATTCCAGGGTCTTCAAGGCAGCACGACGTGCCAATACAGCATGCCAACGTGCTGTCGCGCTGTTTCTAAAGTGAGTTGTTGTAGAGCAAACAGCACGCCGTGTAAAAATTTGAGCACACCGTGCCATATATGCAATTTTCAAGGCAGCACGACGTGCCGAGCCAGCACGCCGGCGTGCCCTCACGCTGTTTCTAGGATGAAGAAGAAGACTGTCGCTGATCGAAGACACGGTTTGTCATGATGGCCCATAGACCCGTCACCGGAACCGGTGCCACGCGACGAATTACCTATCGAATAGCTGATGGCCCCTTTGACGAGCCTCTCAAGGAAGTGTAAATGCCCCTTCCTTTTACTTTCGGATGATGAAGGTAAACGATACAAAACCCTATTTCCTTTAGAAAGCACCCCCTTTCGAACTTTCGATTGGGAATTTTTATTTGTGCAAGATAGGTCGGAGGCGGTACGAGCTAAATTGACTAGTCTAGGATGGTATGAATTTGTGAAGTCTAATCCACCCGTCTTTAGGGAGTTGAACCTCGAATTCTACTCCACCTTAAGCTTCAAAACAAACCCTGGTATGGGCCTTAGGAGCATGACATTTCGCCTCTTTGGTACTGAACGATCTTTAGATATTGAGGGCCTTAAGGCTTGCATAGGTATTGAGGGGAATGGTTACAAATGGCCGGAGAATATGGATGCCAAGAAATTTTGGCGTATGGTAGGGCAAGGGGTATACCAACCTAGGTTTGCTAAAACTTCCCAAATTCATGACCCTATCTTGCAATTAATTCATAAATTTGTGTGTTTTAATTTTTCAGGAAAAACTAAAAGCAACCGAGTTAATGCATTTGAACTTTTAATACTGTGGCATGTGCATAATAAGATTAAGGTGCATATGGGCTTCTTCGTCATGGAAGCCCTATACAAGCACCACAACAGAGCTAAGTCTGAACTAGGGTTAGGACATATTGTAACTTGTATTGCGTGCTTCTTTCATAGTAATACTTGTTATAGGAACCTCGATAGCATCCTTCCCAAGAAGCTTTCGAGGGGAATCTTGTCATGCTCCCATGTTGTGACAGCTGCAGGTACTTCAAGTGCGGGAGGTTCGAGTAGGGGAAAGGCTCCCATGGACATAGATGAGGAGGACGAGAGTGAGGAAGCTGAGGATAGCGAGGAGGATGAGGAGAATGTTTCGGTGGGCCTGGATTTTATGGGGCGGATCGAAGGACGGTTGGATGGCATAATTGAACAACTGGAAGGCTTAACCGTCCATCAGGTTCTGCTTGAGCAGCGGATGAACGCGCTCCTTGATAGGCAAGCAGCTCAGCTCGCCAATATCGAGGCATTCGCCTCTTGTTTTTGTGCAGCCCAAGGGTGGCCATACCCGCCACCACCAGCCCCCGATATGTGAGGTAACCCTTTTCCTTTCCGGCTTAAATTTGCTCCATCTTCCATTGCACTTTTGGAAGTAAGTGCAATCTAAGTGTGGGGTGGGTAAAGGGATTTCTCCCTTTCTTTTGCTTCTTTTTACATTGCACTTTTTGATTGTTTGTTTCATATGTTTGTTTGTGTTTTTGCATTTTTGGATGTTTTGCGTTAGTTTTTTGTTAGATTTAGGCTTTAGTTTTTAATGCATGTGGAGTTGGTTTTGGTTTGTTTTTGGTTTGATAGTGTTTTTAGGTTGTTTATGTGTCAATTGCCATTTGAATAACATTGCTTAATCCACCCTTGAACCTAAGTCTCTGTGCTTGGATTGGTAGCAATTGGCTAGGGATACTAGGAGTTGTTTGCAAGTCATTAGCTTGTTTGTGCGTGATTTGTGATTCTTGATGGTAACCATTAGTTAGATTTGTCATTAAGGTTGCATTAGGGAATTAACCCTCTACCTCTACTTGCATGATCGAGCTAGGATTACGCCTTGGAACATTGGTTGAGTCACACGACCTAGCATACAACCCCTAGTACACTTGTGAGAATTTGAGCCTTTAGAAGATGGAGACAGCAGTCTAACGGAAGTCTTAACCCTATAGTTAAACTTATATATCCTATGTCATTGATATCAGTGTCCAACACGGAGGCATGGCGTCATAACCCTCTTTTGTGTCTAGACATTTACTTGATCCCAAACGAACTGATGTTCACAAACAAGTTCCAACTTGTTTAGGTGTGGCCGCACTCTTATCAGTTGCATTCATTAAGAGGCTGGTCATATCTTCTCAGTGATTGGTGGATCCTAGGCGAAGTAGTGAAACTAAACCTAGAATTGCACAACTAAGGCAGTGTACCTATCGTTGACAAGTAATAATTCTGGTTGGTCCAGGTATCGATCCCACAGAGAAAAATATTCTGCAAACACTAAACTACTCGGATTCCTTGCGTGTCCTAGGCAGAACTGAATTTTGGAGTGTGATTATGCAACAACTAAATTATCCTACTCCTAGTTGGTCTATCCCAGTTTACTTTACACTTGAGTTTGGGTTATCAATTGGCGGTTTACCGACCTATGAATGCTAATGGAGATGGCTTTATCAATTAATTAAAATAGATGAATTTAACTCAACAATTAACCCTTAATTATGTTCTTTCGATAATTCAACCTAGCGTGTCTAGATCTTTTAGGTCCTTAGCCGGTTTCCCTTGTTTAGAGGCGGTCTAATTCTAAAGCTCAAAAAATAGGGGCACGTAAATTCCACAGTGTCGTCAATACTGATGGTTTCCTAGGCGTCAATCTAGGTAATGCCACAAATATGAACTTAATAAATTAAGATCTTATGAGACTAGATTATCATTAAAGGAATTGCATAAAGAAAAGGTGTAAAAATTGAAATTAAATTGCAATCAATTGTATTAATCAAGAAAGATGATAAGAATTCAATGTTTACAACCAAACATAATCAATTGCGGAATCAAAAACTAACTTAATCGAATTACAAAAGAGAAGAAGAAAAACTTATGCCCTTTTGGTCCGATTAACCGGATTCCGACGGTGTGAAGATGCTTGGGGTGTACCTCTATAGACGAACTCAAGCCGGGACCAAGAACGTCGCAAAAGGGGAAGGTTCAATGTAAAACTTCTACCAATTGATGGTTCAAAACTCAAAGAAATAAATAGTTCAAGCAACTAAACCTAGCTACAAGTTTATGCTTTACACTTTAAAAGTCTGGAAAAAGATCCAAAAAACTTAGAAAATAACCTATTTATACGGCTAGGTTAAAACCACTAAACAGAAAAGATGAAAGTAGGGCAACAGCAGAATTTCGGAGCTCGGCACACCGTGCTAGTGGAGGTGGCATGCCGTGCTGTGCAGATTTGGGGGTGGCACGCCGTGCTGTGTAGGTTTAGGGGTGGCACGCCGTGCTGGTGGTGACGGCACGATTTCGTGCCGATCCACTGGATTCCGTCCCTTGGCACGTCGTGCCCTCATTGCGGCACGCGGTGCCACCTTGCTTTTCAGCACTTCAAACTCTTCTTTGCCCTCTTTGCTCCAACTTTCGGTCCGTGTCATAATGCCTGTCCAAAACAAACATAAAGAAACATAACCGCACCAAAGCCACAGACCACAAAAATGACACATTATCCAAAATTACAAAAACACCCCTAAAAAACACGAAAAATGCTAAAAGTTATAAAATCTAACCAAAACATAAAAATCACAAAATACGCAAAAACCAAACAAGCATTCACACAAAGGACTCTAAAAATTACCGTTCAAACCACGAAATTGCCTAAAAGATAAGGTCAAAAACCGACCTTATCAACCCCACACTTAAAGTCTTCTCAAGCAGATAAACTAAAGACAAAGGAATAACCTTGCTTGCTTTTACTTGCAAATCCAACTAAGGATTTAACCGTAGGAAACTCATAAGCTCAAGAAGATGAAACATCACTTTCGAAATGACACTAGGCGCACCAGGTTCAAAACCACTCAATACCCAAACCCAACAAAATGTAGCTAGTCAAAGGGTGAGGAACAAACAGAGTTTATACGACCACAAAGTACCTCACAAGATGTCACTCTAACGCTCAAGTTCAAGGCAAGGCCGATGAGCACACAAAAACAAACAATGGCACACATCACATAGCGAACTAATGGCAATCCCGGTGAAGTCATTGGTCAAGGAGCAAAATCAGAGAACCTGGGGCTTGTAATGTTACGGCTTAGGGTAGGTTTGATAAAAGGGAAATTTTAGGTATATAACTCCTACAAATCAAGTGATATATGCAAATTGACTAAGTACTAAAGACGGGTCATGCAATTTTCAACTCAAAACTAGTCCTAAGAGTGCTTGATCTGCTATATATTTTTTTTCTTTTTTTTTTCAACAAGAAATTCTACTAACAATGAGAAGGCTTTATCCACACCCAATGGCTAAAGCACAACTCAACGGGAAAAAAGATGACAACACATGGGTCAAGGCAATTAGATGATCGCCCTAATCCCTTATTCAAACAAATGAACTGAAAATGGAACACATACACCGGCTTAAAGACGAGAGCCGAAACCAAGAGATGCTTCTACAAACTCCGATTTTTAAGAAAAGAAGCCGAACGCATACATGGACTCTATTTGGATTTTTTTTTTTTATTGCAGCACAATTTTTCCATAGGACTATATATGAAAGAGTTGAAATGCAAACGGTGATTGACCCCAAAATGAATGAACAACTTAGCCAATTACTTGATTTAGGAGAGGAGGGTAAGAAAGGAAAATCAAAGTTAATGGTAAAACGTTAGGATGATAAATTTGGCTTGGTGAAGGTTTTTTAAGTCAAAAAGGTTAATTTAGTGGCTTTAGGCGATCTAAGGGATAAATTAGTAGTTAGGGTTAGGCTCATTTAAGTCAAGGGGTTAATCCTAAGGGTCTCCACATATTAAGCTCTCGATGCCAAGTGCAAAACGACGCCGGGTTCTACAATCTAGTGTGCCACGATTGTTTTTACCCGCATAAAGAAACAAAACCGATGTGAAATGGTTCCAAAGGCTCAAATTCTCACAAGTGTACTCGGGGTTGTATACTAGGTTGTGTGACTCAACCAATGTTCCAAGGCGTAATCCTAGCTCAATCATGCAAGTAGAGGTAAAGGGTTAATTCCCTAATGCAACCTTAATGACAAATCTAACCAATGGTTACCATCAAGAATCACAAATCACGCACAAACAAGCTAATGACTTGTAATTAACTCCTAGTGTCCCTAGCCAATTGCTACCAATCCAAGCACAGAGACTTAGTTTCGAGGGTGGATTAAGCAATGTTATTCAAAGGGCAATTGACACATAAACAACCCAAAAACACTATCATACCAAAAACAAACCAAACCAACTCCACATGCATTAAAAGCTAAAGCCTAAATCTAACCAAAAACCAACACAAAACATTAAAATGCGTAAAAACACAAACAAACATACGAAATAAAACAACCAAAAAGTGTAATGTAGAAAGAAGCAAAAGAAAGGGAGAAATCCCTTTACCCACCCCACACTTAGATTGCACTTACTTCCAAAAGTGCAATGGAAGAAGGAGCAAAATAAAGTGAGAAGGGACAAGGGTTACCTCACATATCGGGGGCTGGTGGTGGCGGCGGCGGGTACGGCCACCCTTGGGCTGCACAAAAACGAGAGGCGAACGCCTCGACATTGGCGAGCTGAGCTGCTTGCCTATCAAGTCACGCGTTCATCCGCTCCTCGAGTACAAGCTGATGGACGGTTAAACCTTCTAGTTGTCCAATTATACCATCCAACCGCCCTTCGATCTGCCCCATAAAATCTAGGCCCACCGAAACATTCTCCTCATCCTCCTCATTATCCTCAGCTTCCTCACCCTCGTCCTCAT
Organism: Euphorbia tirucalli; assembly: GCA_039660915.1. Taxonomy (NCBI): domain Eukaryota; kingdom Viridiplantae; phylum Streptophyta; class Magnoliopsida; order Malpighiales; family Euphorbiaceae; genus Euphorbia; species Euphorbia tirucalli. Next base: position 51,823,215 of record CM077637.1, read on the forward strand.
CATCTATGTCCATAGGGGCCTTACCCTTACTCGAACCTCCTACACTTGAAGTACCTGCAGCTGCCATAACATGGGAGCAAGACAAAATTCCCCTCGAAAGCTTCTTGGGAAGGATGCTATTGAGGTTCTTATAACAAGTATTACTACGAAAGAAGCATGCAATACAAGTTACAATATGTCCTAACCCTAGTTCTGACTTAGATCTGTTATGGTGGGTGTATAGGGCTTCCATGATGAAGAAGCCCATGTGCACCTTAACATCATTATGCACATGCCACAGTATTAAAAGTTCAAATGCATTAATCCGGTTGCTTTCAGTTTTGCCCGAAAAATTAAAACACACAAATTTGTGGATTAATTGCAGGATTGGGTCATGTAGTTGGGAAGTTTTAGCAAACCTAGGTTGGTATACCCCTTGACCTACCATACGCCAAAATTTCTTGGTATCCATATTCTCCGGCCATTTGTAACCATTCCCCTCAATTCCTATGCAAGCCTTAAGGCCTTCAATATCTAAAGAGTGTTCAGTACCAAATAGGCGGAAGGTCATGGTCCTAAGGCCTGTATCAGGGTTTGTTTTGAAGCTTAGAGTGGAGTAGAATTCTAGGTTCAACTCCCTAAAGACAGGTGGATTAGACTTCACAAACTCATACCATCCTAGATTAGTTAATTTAGCATGTACAGCCTCTGACCTATCTTGCACAAATAAAAATTCCCAATCGAAGGTTCCAAAGGGGGTACTCTCTAATGGAAACAGAGTTTTGTATCGTTTACCTTCATCTTCAGAAAGGAGAGGGAAAGGGCATTTATACTTCCTAGAGAGGCTAGTTAAAGGGGCCATCTGCTGTTCGGGAGGTAATTCTTCGTTTGGCACCAGTTCCGGTGACGGGTCTATGGGCCGTCGCGAAGAACCATGTCTCCGATCAGCTACAGTTTTCTTCTTCATCTTACTATTGCACAACCATAAAAACATAACAAAAATCAAAAACAAAAGAAATCAAATCCAAAGAAACCCTACTGTCATAAATACAAACCACTAAATATAAAGAAAAAGAATGCAATACAATCACCCTATTAAGCAGTAAATCAACCAAAATCAAAGTGAGAAAAAGAAAAAGCAATAAAAAGAGTAAAGGAAAATCAAAGCATGAATTCATACCTGGTTGTAAGGAGAATGATGCAAAATAAAAATTAGGTCAAAATGATAGTTGAAGAGAAGTTGAGAGGAAGAAAATGAGAAGGGAAGAAAGAATGATGGTAGAAAGAGAGGGTTGGTTCTAGAGAGAGAAAGTGGAGAGAGAGAGAGAAAGTGAGAAAGGAGTAGAAGAAGAAGAAGAAGAAGAGGAATAAGATGGGCAGTTACAAGGAAATAGAAGAAAAGGGTTTATATAGGCGGGTGATTTTTGACCTAAAAATTCAAAATTTAAATGCTCGGCACACCGTGCCAAAAAAACAGCACGGCATGCTGAGCAAAGCATATCAACTTACCTGGAAACAGCGCGACGGCACGATGGCATGCTGGGTTGGCACGTCGTGCTGTCTTGAAGACCCTTTAATTGGCACGGCGTGCTACATTTTGGCACGGTGTGTTACCTGCTCCTGCACAATCCTCTTTAGAAACGGCACGACAATACGTTGGCGTGCTGTATTGGCATGTCGTGCCACCTTGAAAACCCTTACTTTGGCACGGCGTGCGAAATTGCAGCACGGTGTGCTGCTTGGCTCTTGCACGCGATTTGTTCCAGCGGCCTGGCACGATTGCGTTCCACACAGGCACGTCACGTGCTACCCCATTCTCACCTTGGCACGACATGCCCATGGTGGCACAGCGTGCTGCTATGGAATTCTTCCAACCTTTGCTTTTTTTCACACTTTGATCAAGACTTGTGATTAACTTGCTTAGTGACCTATTCCTACACACATAAACACACAAAAACATATTAACACAAAAATTAATGTACAAGGGAAGTACACGTACCTCTTTGCTATGTTTATAGTTGGAATAGCTCGACTTCTACGTCCACGATTTCGCATTACACATCACGAAGGAGTAAGACTTGCTTCTCCTCCTTCACTCCTCCGCTGATGTAGGGCTTCAACCGATGCCCGTTTACTTGTTGAATTCCTTCCGGGGTTTCAATTTCCACCATCCCAGAGGGATAGACCTTATGCACGGTAAACGGCCCCATCCACCGACTTCTCAATTTGCCCGAAAATAGTTTCAACCGAAAGTTATACAAGAGCACCAACTCCCCTTGATTGAAACTCTTTTCTATCACATAAGCATCACTAGGACAAAAGGAGTCTATAAAAATTACAGCTTTCAACATCTAATGGATATTTCATTGAGTTATAGACGTTGAAACTTACCTCTTCGTTGTGCAACCTAAGAATAATCTTCCCTTCCTGGACATCTATCAAAGTCCTACCGGTTGCAAGAAATGGCCTTCCAAGCAAAAGGGGCACTGAGCTATCTTCCTCCATATCCATTACCACGAAGTCCGTGGGGAAGATAAACTTGTTCACCTTTACTAACACGTCCTCGACCACCCCCTTTGGCCTCGTGAGAGATCTATCCGCCAATTGGAGGGTTATATTGGTCGGCTTTGGGTTTCCTAGTCTGAGTCTCCTGAAAAACGACAGAGGCATCAAATTGATACTTGCACCCAAGTCACATAGGGCATTGGCAATCTCCAAGTTTCCTATCCGGCATGGGATAGTAAAACTGCCCTTATCTTTGAGCTTGGGTGGAAGTTTGTTAGTGATAATTGCCAAACATTCCTCTGTTAAAACCACCACTTCGTCCTCACCTAGCTTTCTTTTCCCTACCAGAAGTTCTTTAAAGAATTTAGCATAAGAAGGCATCTCTTGAAGAGCCTCAATCGATGGCATATTAAATTCTAACTTCTTAAAAATTTCCAGAAATTTGAAATATTTCTGCTCCAATTTATCTTTCTTCTCCCTTGGAGGATAAGGGAGTTTAGGCACATAGGCTCTCACTGGGTCAGGAATTTTCCCCTTTTCATTTGTGCTAGGTTTGGGTTCAGAAATCGAGTCGGGGTTGCTTACCTCTCCCGACTCTTCACTTACCTCAGTAGGTTGGGATGGAATATCAGCGTTTTGCACTCGGTCCTCTACTTGCCTACCACTTCGCAGGGTTATAGCTTGAGCTGTCTCCCGTTGATGTCCCTTAGGGTTTTGTTCAGTTTTACTTGGGAGTGCTCCTTGAGGTCTTTCCTGCCATTCCCTACTCATTTGAGCCACCTGCTTGCCCAAATCCTTACAATATGCCTCATTATCAGCAAGCCAAGACGAGATGTCTTTTAACAAAGACAAAACCATCTCATCTTGCTTAGACTGTTGAGGTTGCTGTAAGGATTGATCATTAGGAATAAATGGGGCCTTACCTAACCCCTGCTCACGGTGCTCATAATGGAATCAGGAAGGAGGTCTCAACACATTTTGGTTATTACCATAAGACATGTTCGGGTGTTGATACCTTCTTCCGTAATTATTATTATTATTGAAATTTTATGGGTAAGAGTTAGAATTATTGTACCTTTGGTTTCCTCCCACAAAACTTACATTCTCGGACGGTTGGGCGAATGAATCGCCCAATGCACATTCTTGACCGGGATGCTCCGCTCCACATGATACACACAACACCGGCTGATATTATGGCGCATTTAAATTCAAGCGGGACATCAACAGGTCCAGCTTCTTGTTCACATGGTCCATGGCTGCATCTTGGCATCCCAAATCCGCAGCCCGAACCTCACTCCTTGTTGGCGTGTCCGACTGCCACAAGGTACTCTTCCTAGCCAGCTCTGCAATCAACTCCTGGGCTTGCGTAGCAGTCTTCTTAAAAATGTCTCCACCTGCAGAAGAATCAATAATGGCACGGTTAGCTGGTGTCAAACCATGATAAAACGTGCTTACCTGAGTGAATCGCGGCATATCATGGTGGGGACAGTTCCGCAACAACCGTTGAAACCTTTGCCACGCTTCGTTGAGAGTCTCAGTCCCAAATTGCCGGAATCCCATAATCTCATTCCTTAACTGAACCGTCTTTGATGGTGGGAAGTAATATGCTAAGAATTGTTCTTCCAATTGATCCCATGAAGTCACAGACCCGGGTCTCAAGGACTTGTACCATTCCATTGCTCCCCCGCATAATGAGAAGGGAAACAACTTCAACCGCACCGTATCTTGGGGTACCCCACCGATTCGGACTGTATCGGCCACCATGAGAAACTGGTCTAAATGATCATTGGGATTGTCACTTATTCCGCCACTGAATAGCCCGTTCCCTTGGATCAAATTGATCATACCGGACTTCAACTCAAAGTGGTTAGCAGTGATGGCTGGGAGAACCACTCCGGATCTGTTCCGGGGTCGATGTGGAGCCATTAGGTCAGTCATGACCATGTTGTCTCTATCACCACCCCTTCTTCTATCAAACTCCTCCCGCTCTCGCCGGAGTCGCTCTTGCTCAGCTCTTTCCCGTAGCTATCTCTCCTCTTCCTCCTGTTGCTGATGATCCATTTGGACAATTCGCTCTTGTTGTGCTTTACGGTTCCTGCTACAAAAATGTTCAATTTCAGGGTTATAAGGTAAAAGCTCAAGGTGCTGAGAACAAGTTCGCATAAGCTAGAAAGCGCACACACAGAAAATAAAAAAAAAAATAATTTGCAACAAATATCCACAGAAAAGAAAAATCATTTAACTATATGCACATAAACAGTACCTAGATCAGCAAATAGACCTTTGGTTCAATGATGCAGGAAAATAAATTTCCCCGACAATGGCGCCAAAAACTTGGTGGATCCTAGGCAAAGTAGTGAAACTAAACCTAGAATCGCACAACTAAGGCAGTGTACCTATCGTTGACAAGTAATAATTCTAGTTGGTCCAGGTATCGATCCCACAGAGGAAACAATTAGTATTGACGACACTGTGGAATTTACGTGCCCTTATTTTCTGAGCTTTAGAATTAGACCGCGTCTAAACAAGGGAAACCGGCTAAGGACCTAAAAGATCTAGACACGCTAGGTTGAATTATCGAAAGAACATAATTAAGGGTTAATTGTTGAGTTAAATTCATCTATTTTAATTAATTGATAAAGCCATCTCCATTAGCATTCATAGGTCGGTAAACCACCAATTGATAACCCAAACTCAAGTGCTAAGTAAGCTGGGATAGATCAACTAGGAGTAGGATAATTTAGTTGTTAGCATAATCACACTCCAAAATTAAGTTCCGCCTAGGACACGCAAGGAACCGAGTAGTTTAGTGTTTGCAAAATATTTTTCTCTGTGGGATCGATACCTGGACCAACCAGAATTATTACTTGTCAACGATAGGTACACTGCCTTAGTTGTGCGATTCTAGGTTTAGTTTCACTACTTCGCCTAGGATCCACCAAGTTTTTGGCGCCGTTGCCGGGGATCGAACCCGGGTCACCCGCGTGATAGGCGGGAACCCGGGTCACCCACAGTGTCATCAATACTAATGGTTTCCTAGGCGTCAATCTAGGTAATACCACAAATATTTATGGGACTAGATTATCATTAAAGGAATTGCATAAAGAAAAGGTGTAAAAATTGAAATTAAATTGCAATCAATTGTATGAATCAAGAAAGATGATAAGAATTCAATGTTTACAACCAAACATAATCAATTGCGGAATCAAAAACTAACTTAATCGAATTACAAAAGAGAAGAAGAAAAACTTATGCCCTTTTGGTCCGATTGACCGGATTCCGATGGTGTGAAGATGCTTGGGGTGTACCTCTATAGATGAACTCAAGCTGGGACCAAGAACGTCGCAAAAGGGGAAGGTTCAATGTAAAACTTCTACCAATTGATGGTTCAAAACTCAAAGAAACAAATAGTTCAAGCAACTAAACCTAGCTACAAGTTTATGCTTTATACTTTAAAAGTCTGGAAAAGATCCAAAAAACTTAGAAAATAACCTATTTATACGGCTAGGTTAAAACCACTAAACAGAAAAGATGAAAGTAGGGCAACAGCAGAATTCCGGAGCTCGGCACGCCGTTCTGGTGGAGGTGGCACGCTGTGTTGTGCAAATTTAGGGGTGGCACGCCGTGCTGGTGGTGGTGGCACGCCGTGCCATGTTGGTTTAGGGGTGGCACGCCGTGCTGGTGGTGGTGGCATGATTTCGTGCCGATCCACTGGATTCCGTCCCTTGGCACCCTGAATGGCACGCCGTGCCACCTTGCTTTTCAGCACTTCAAACTCTTCTTTGCCGCCGTCGCTCCAACTTTCGGTCCAGGTCATAATGCCTGTCCAAAACAAACATAAAAAAACATAACCACACCAAAGCCACGGACCACAAAAATGACACATTATCCAAAATTACAAAAACACCCCTAAAAAACACGAAAAATGCTAAAAGTTATGAAAATCTGACCAAAACATAAAAATCACAAAATACGCAAAAACCAAACAAGTATTCACACAAAGGACTCTAAAAATTACCGTTCAAACCACGAAATTGCCTAAAAGATGAGGTCAAAAACCGACCTTATCAGTGGTTTACTGAGTGACATTCCCTTTTGCATGTTCATAGTCTTGCCATGCTCACTGGCTCCGAACGTACCCATACTTGGCACCCTGTTACAAGCCCTTTAGACGTACACCAAAGTGTGTCACTTCACATGCAAAACCATAACATTGTCAAGTCAAAGGATCCATATAAGTACTAAACGAGAATCACTTGTGATACTATACCATGTGGATTTCTCGTTTAGTGGATCTATCCAGTACCATGCCTCGTTGCATATACCCATGAACTTGGTTGACATTTTATGTCCAATGGCTGATAAGACACCGTCATACAACCAAGCTTATGATAGTCTTTGATTCCATTTATTCCCATGACTGGAGCAGACTACGGATAACTTTATGGTCATATCGTTTTCCCTATCCATGGTCTTACTACCAAGTGTATGACACTTGTCAACATGGATATGGATATGGATATGTCCATTGGATACTCTATTTAAAATATTGCACAAGATGTATATAATAAATATATTAATGCCTTTATTCATTGACACGAATGTATAATACATAAATCTTATTATAAGATACAAAATTTATGATACAATACAAGGACCAATGCCTTGAGATTAGGGCATTCCCAACATTGGCTTATATCAAAAAAATGCTCAACATAAGTTTGAGTAGCTCTATTAGGGTTGCAAGTGCGAGTACCCGTACAATTCGTACCTATTGCCATACTTAATTCCTATCGAACTTGGGTGACATGTCTAACATAATTATTAATTAGAGACTAATTATCTAAAAGTTACAAATATAAGTGTTAACTAGGATCAAATAAAAATCAAAGAGCTTAATGAAAAATTTAAGTAAATACACAGGCCAAAAAAGAATGTCTTTTACCTCTATGGACTTGTGGGCATACCATAGCTCTTGTCGACAAAATCAGTTTTTCACAATTTACATCGGATTAATGGTTCATTTGACCTATTTCTTATAAAAAATATTTTTGTCTGTCCCATGTTATATTATTTTTAAATATTTATCCTCCGTCTTGTGCAAATTACAATTATTGACACTAATATATACGGAAAGACGCAATCCGTCAAATGAATTAACAAACTTGTTGTTGTTAGACAATTGTGTCTTGTAAAATTATGCAAATTTGAGTATTTAGGCTAATTGGTAGTTCAAATCCTTGTTGTTATTGTTGTTGTTAGAGAATTATGTTTTCTAATAATTTATGTTTCTTAAAGTTAATCTGTGTTGATGTCAGAATTCCATAATCAACATACAACGAATGTATAGTTACCATAAACAGAATAAATAAATAGACTTACGGTTTATGTGCAGCGAAAACTCGTTTATGGAATGGTCTGATCTACGCGAGAAACCAGATCGTTCTGGTTGCCTTTCCTACGAGTGTATGAATACACTGAGTACGGGCTATATCCGTGAATTCTTCCAACGAACGAAGAAGTAATCCGTGTTTTATCGGTAGGGCCGTTTTCCCCGGGAATATAATAGGAATCTCTACGATTCCATCATCGTCAGGAAATAGAGAAACTTCTTCTCTATTTATAGTGGAAATCCCAACTTCCATCTATATATAAGGTCGGACCAAATTACATATTTGGTCCCTGTAATTTACACATAATTACAATTTAGTCCCTGCCATTCCAAAATGTCATAGGCGGACCAAAAACCAACATCTCCCACTCGCACATGACAAGACACACTTTCATTGTGATTGAACACACACACTTCTTTCAATTCTTATTTGGCGAATTCACGCGACCAGTCAACGTAACGGTTAAACCTTGAAGCTCTCCTTCATAGTTCCACCTTTAGCTTAACGTGACTTCCCCCTAGTCCATTTTCCATGATCACTAGTTTCAACTCACTTTTGATCTCATGAAAACATTCATATACACTACATACCTTTTCCACGAAAAAGTATTGAGCTCGAGTGTTATATGTTTACTAAGTGACATGTTACCGAAAATGTACTTCCTCTCTATAAATAACCTTCCACCATATGTCTAATGCTTATCTGACTGGTCCTTATATGCCTGTTCATAGCTAATGAAGCCTGGTTTAGGGTTCCAATCAAGTTAATCATCAGACATACCCTTCTTGTTATTTACAAGAGTCCTTAAGGGTGAACTTGAAACTCATAGTTTCATTTGGATCTCACATTAGGAAAGTTGAGATCAATTTTCTTCTTTCCATCCCTTGGTCGGCTTTTACACATATTACTAAAATATGCCATAGTGTTTATCCACTTAGGACGTATTTTTTATAAACACTATGCGAAAGCATTCAGTATCTAAATGCAACTCATGCATCAGTACCTCTAGTCCACATTTAAGCCTTTCACAGGACAGCTTTTGGTATAAACGAAATGATGATATTACGTAAAATATCACATATGGAGTAACTCACACTCCCACTTTTACCTATGAACACACAATCATAGTAAAAGATTCATCTATCTGAGTAGATGACATTTCGCCAACATACTGAACTATACTCAATAGCTCTATGTGTATCGCTTTAATTAGTGAATGAATTTGAACACAATAAATAATTCACATTCTATTCCAATAGAATTTGCCAAAGTTATTATAACAGTTCAAAAACAACAATATGTTTCTATAACCTACGAAGACCAAATTCCAAAATGTGTTTACTAAAAACATTTGGAGCTATTGGCTTCGTTAACGAATCTGCAATCATATCACCAGTTGGAACATGCACTAAACTTATTTCTCCCTATGCTACTTTGTCTTTAACAAAATGATATTTTATATCGATATGCTTGCTTTTTCCATGATAACAAATATTCTTGGAATAAGCTATCGATGCAGTGCTGTCGGAATAGATAGTCGTATATTTCCTTTTAGGCAATAGATCCAAAAGACCTATGAAGCGAACCAAAACGCTTCTTGTACTACAGCTACTACAGCTACATATACCGACTCCATAGTCGATAATGCCAAGCAAGTTTGTTTCTTGCTACACCAGGAAATTGCACCATTTCCTAGAATGAAAATATACCCAAACGTGGATTACTTCCCATCTTTATCAGTTCCGTGATCATCATCTGTGTATCCCTTTAACTGCAGATCCTTTCCTTGGTAATAAAGGGAATAATTTGAAGTCCCCTTCAAATATCTCAATATCCTTTTCACTGCTGCCCAATGCTTCAAACCTGGATTAGCCTGATAACGGCTTGCGAGACCCACCGCAAAACCTATATCAGGTCATGTACAAATCATAGCATACATCAAGCTACCAATTGCACACCTATAAGGAATTCTCTCCATCCTTTTAGTCTCTTCTAGAGTCATGGGACATATATTAGCATTCAGTTCCGTACTTTATGCAACAGGGGTTGGATCAGGATCACAGTGAGCCATACTATGCCGTTCTAAGATCTTATTGATAGACGTCTCTTGTGAAAGAGCCAATAATCTCTTAGATCGATCTCTTGAGATCTTAACCTCAAGAATGTAATTAGCTTCTCCTAGATCCTTCATCTCAAAGTTAGAAGACAACTAAGTCTTTACTTTCTTGAGTAAGGAAGTGTCATTTCCTGCTAACAAATATCGTCAACGTATAACGTTAGAATGACAAACTTCCTTCCGTTGTCACGCTTAATGTAGACACATGACTCTGCATTAATCACCTTAAATTGCATTGATATAATCGCTTCATGGAAACGAAAATACCATTGTCTTGAAGACTGCTTAAGGCCATAAATTAATCTTTTCAACTTATAAACCTTATGTTATTGTCCCTGGACGATGAAACCATATAGATTTTTTTCGTTCAGTTCGCCATTTAAGAACACAGTCTTTACATCCATTTGATGTAATTCAAGGTCCATACATGCTACAAAAGCAAGTACTTTTCTTATAGACGTGAAACGGACAACAGGTGAAAAAGTCTCCTGATAGTCAATTCCTTCCTGTTGTGCAAACCCCTTTGCAACCAGCCGACACTTAGTCTGGATAGGTTTCCTATTCGCTGATCGCTTTATCGTATGTACCCACTTATTCCTAATGGCTATATGCCCTTTGGGCAAATCAACTAGTTCCTAAACTTTGTTGATCATTGTTGACTCCATCTCACTTTCCATCGCTCTTATCCATTTTTCCTTCGCTGGGGATTCCAATAACTCTATCATGTTGGTTGGAATGTCTTTAATTTGAGCTACAATCGAGAAAGCTTCGCTATCAAATAAATGACAGCGTCGCGGGATATTTCCCCTCTGTGATCGTCTTAGAGGTTCTGCTTCTTGATAAACAAATCTCATATATTCATCAAGGTGTTGGACTGAACTCCCACTGGGACCACTCCCACTGGGATCTATATCCATATTCACACTTGAATTTGGAGCAAGACTCCCACTCAAACCAAGACCACTCAAGTCAGCGTCAGGATTACTCAAATCCGCTTGTGAAGGTTGAAAAACATTATTCTCTTCCCTTTCCCTTACGTCTTCAACTTCATTTCTCCCACTCGAATTGAGTGATCCTGAAGTTTCAAACTCCTGAGTTTCAGAGAAAGTGAATTCCTTATCCACTTCTCCCAGCTTAAGAAATTCATTCTCTAAGAATGTGACACCTCGTGACTTAAATTTTGTTATTTGACCATTCTCATTCTCTCCCACTAGAACATATCCTTTAGAGAGATCAAGATATCTTATAAAGATACCTTTCTTGCCTCTTGGGCCTAGCTTGCCATGCTTGCTAGATGTATCACGAACATAGGTAGCACATCCCTATGGTCGGAAATGGTTCAAAATGGGCTTGCGGCTCATCCATAATTCACAAGGCATGGTTTCAATGGACTTAGAAGGTACTCTATTGAGTACATATGTGGCAGTCAATAGTGCGTCTCCCCAAAAGGAGATAGGTAAATTGGCTTCAACCATCATAGACCTCACCATCTCTAAGAGGGTTCGGTTTCTTCTTTCGGTTACTCCATTTTGTTGTGGAGTCCTAGGTATTGTCAACTGATGTTCAATACCTGTTTCATCACATAAAACTTCAAATTCCTTGGAGAGGTACTCTCTTCCCCGATCGGTCCTTAAAGCTTTGATTCTCTACTCCAATTGATTTGCAACTAGAGCCATAAATCTTTTAAAACATGCTAATGCTTTAGATTTATGTGTAATCAAATAGACATGACCATACCTTGTATAGTCGTCTATAAATGTAATGAAATATTACACGCCATGCCTTGCTCGAACATTCATTTGGGCCACAGATGTCAGAATGGATCAGTTGCAATGGTTGGTCAGCTCGCGTAGCTTTACCAAATGGTTTTCTTGTCATTTTTCCTTTTAAGCAGCTATCACAAGTTGGGAGATCTATTGTTGATAAATCAGCCAACAAATCTGCTTTAGCCAATCGTACTAAACGATGTTGACCAATGTGACTAAGTCTTGCATGTCACATTTTTTAAATGCTAACATTATCCACAGATGAGTTATTAGTAAAGGAAAAACTATTATGAAACACATAATTTGGATCCAAATCCAAAACAATAAAACCATCCAACAAATGTCCACCACCAAAGCAAATATTGTTTATAAAGAGACTAAAATTGTTCAATTCAAAAGATAACATGAATCCCAAATTCATGAGGGCAGAAACAGATATCAAGTTCCTTCAAATTCCTAGGAGCATGAGGACATCTTTAAGAAATAGTGGTCGACCACCATTCAAGACCAGCTGACAACAACCAATCCCTAAGACTTCCTCTTCAGAGTTGTTTCCCACGTATATCCACTTAGTTCCCGGTGGAACACTGCAGAACTCAACAAAAGAATTTCGATCCTTTGTTACGTGGTCTGTTGCTCCTGAGTCTACGATCCATAAAGGACGAGATTCAGTTAGGAAAAACAGAGCTTGAAACAAATGAATAACACTTATACACTTCGGTAACATTTACCTTAGGAGCTGTGCAATCTTTTGCAAAAAGCCCCTTCTATCTGCGATTGTAACATTTCACCCTAGAAATGTTAAAATCTTTCTTGCCCTTCTTTTGAACTGGAACACTGCCCATCATTCTCTGTGCCTTCTTCTTGAAGAACCTCTTGTTCCTCTCCTTGGACTTCAGACCAGGACTTGAACTAGTCATGCGAACCTTAGATTTCACACTAAGAGAGGCCAAACGGTCCTCCTCTAGTTCAAGATGATGAATTGCATCGTCAAAGGTCTTGATGTCGTTGGAATGGGTTAGGTGCAACTTCATATGCTCCCACTCATTCGGCAGAGAACGTATCACAGCTTGAACATTTTGCTCCTCGAGAGCATAAATCGTACCAAGCATGTGTTTTATACGTGAAACTTTTTCACGATATCATCATTCATCGCACTAAGCATGGTGATGTAGGCAGATGAGTTCTTCCTCTTCCAGGCTTAATAAGCCTCAAGGTCCCTCTTTGTTTGGGTGGTGTTACCCTCTGCAGGAGGAACCATTATTCTCTCTAGAGTGTCAAGAACCTCTTGTTCTTCAATTATGTATTGGACTTTCATAGCCCAAACTTTATAATTGTCACCGTTCAAACGAAGGTTCTTATTTAGTTAAGCAACTATTGCTTTTGAAGCAGTGATTGAAAAACCGTTAAAGACAAAAGTAGCACTAATAAGTAAGCGATACACCATATTTATTATAAGATCATTGAAAACTAACACTAATAAGTAAGCGATACACCATAAAAATATCCAACATTTAAGCAAAATTACCACCACAATAAAAACTTTAGCACAAAGTCCTTCAATACAAAATTGAAAAACGAAATCAGCAAGAGAAAGAGTGAAAAATGAAGAGCTCAATCTTCAGTTTCATCGAGTCTCAATTTCTTTTGAGGAGACTGGGATCATCTCTACGAACTTATAGTAGAGATCCAAAAGCATGTTCACAACACCCTCGATAACAGCATCCAGACCTGGGTGACGAACCAACTTGTCACTTCTAAGTAACATGGTTCTAGGATTATAAGATAACTTAGCTCCCATTTCAGCCAAGTTCAACACAAATACTTTGCATTGGGATCCATAATCTTATTCAGGAACTAATCCATCAATGGAGTCCACCAGTACGTCAAAAACAGAATTTTCTCCAAAACAGAATTTCTTAAAGTGCTTTTCACGAAAAGCCTTTTTCGCAAATTTTAAAATTTTTAATTGATCAATTCCAGAGGAAAATCCTCCTTTCTAGACAAGCTCTTGGATTTCACGGTTTAACGCATTAAACCGCTCCATAACTCCAACAATATCCTCTTTTTCTAACGGAGGATACCGTTTAGAGAAAAGTTTATCTATAAGTTTTTGTAGAGTCCTTGCCTCCTTATGAGACTGGATTATTTTCACCGTTTTTGCGAAAATTGCCATTTCTATAACACATATAGAAATAACAAAAACTTGTTATGATCAACCAAAAAATAGTATATAAATACACAATAAATAGACTGAATTTTCTTGAATTTATTAAACATAAATTAAGCAACACAATAAACATTATTAAATTTAGTTTAAAATATCAAATGAATTCCAAAAATTCATCAAAATATACCAAAAATTCAAGAAAAATGTAAAATTTAATTCTGGAAAAAATTTGACGAAATTTGGACGCCGGAAGACACCGCACGGGCCAGCACGCACCGACTAAAGATGCTCCACGTGTCGTCACGTGCGGACATGCGCTCCAAGGGTTCTGCTGACTCACTCACCACGTGGCAACTTGTGATTCGTGCTGCCATGGCAAATCTGCCACGTGTTAGTACCTGATTGGGTCAACTAATGACGTGGTTGATGACGTGTCGTGCTGATGTGGCAATGCCATGACACGTGTAATAACCCAATTGGTCCACGGTGATGACGTGGAAGAAGACGTGTCATGATGATGTGGCAAAATCACATGCGTTTTGAAACGTGGCGACATGCTATTGGTACACATGTCACACACGTGTCTGTTGACCTTTAAAAAAACTGTTGACTATTTACACGTGTCGACACGTGATTGGAAGGACAATTCAACCGTCAGAAAAAGTAACCAATTCCTTCGCGCCATGTGTCCAGCAACATAACTTCCCCCAACTGCTTGGAAACAAACTGCACTCGCGAGGTGGCGCATGAGGGCCACGCGCCGCCTTCTGGGCCTTTGTTGGCCGTGAAATTTGACATTCCGACTCAATTTTTCATGCTGATTTCAGTGGTGTGGTCAGATTTACAAAATTTCGACAAAAAATTTTGACACTTTGTACTATTGGATCTAATACAGTATCATTTTGACTCGAATAATAATGCAAATCCGTATCAAAACAAAAAAAAATATCAAAATGAACAGAAACATATTCTTATCATGGAATATCAGATTTCAATGTCTACGGAAATCATTTTGACGCAGATTTCAATATAAATCCGTATCAAAATGAACAAATATGTATTTAAACGAATAAATACGCATTCAAACGAATAAAGAAACGTATTCTTATTCACGGATTTCCATAAACCAAGATATGAACACATCAATTATTCATGGAATACCAGAAAACTAGATTCGAACACATCAATCTATAAACCTTTTGGCTCTGATACTAATGATGTCAGAATTCCATAATCAACATACAACGAATGTATAGTTACCATAAACAGAATAAATAAACAGACTTACGGTTTATGTGCAGCGGAAACTCGTTTATGGAATGGATCTGATCTACGCGAGAAACCGGATCGTTCTGGTTGCCTTTCCTACGAGTGTATGAATACACTGAGTACGGGCTATATCCGTGAATTCTTCCGATGAACGAAGAAGTAATCCGTGTTTTATCGGTAGGGACGTTTTCCCCGGGAATAGAATAGGAATCTCTACGATTCCATCATCGTCAGGAAATAGAGAAACTCCTTCTCTATTTATAGTGGAAATCCCAACTTCCATCTATATATAGGGTCGGACCAAATTACACATTTGGTCCCTGTAATTTACACATAATTACAGTTTAGTCCCTGTCATTCCAAAATGTCATAGGCGGACCAAAAACCAACATGTGTTTTGTATGAGACTTTGTGGTTTTGATGGATTATGTTTTCTTATCTATTTTGGTGTGAGGACTATAGTTTGTATAGGACAATGGACCAATGTTTTAAAATAATATGACAAAAGGACAAACATAAAAATTTTATATAGCACAAGAGGCAAATGAACTTTTAAACCCAATTTACACATCATACATCAATTCATTCCTAAAACATCACATCCAGGCTCTAGGTAGACTTGTTGATTGGACTGGGTATTTCCCCAACCTATCCAAGCTTTCTCTTTAAAGCTAGTTTTCAATATATGTTTTGGATGTTAATCTCACCTAAATTCGAGCCAAGGAAACCTGAAGTTTAATGGGTTTATAAGTAGTGTGCATATCATCACTGCACATATGGAAGGAAATAAGCCATCAATTTTGGCTAACTTGGAGCGTTTTTTAATATATAGCGTATGGAACAATTGAGTAACAACCATAGTATAGAAAGAGTTCGGGTAAAAATGTAATAGCATAGGTGGCAAAAAAATATATGACGTGCAATGATGATTGTATTGGTTATTTTTTATGTATTGGTTAATGAAAAATAGAAGATATATTTGACATATTCATATTTGGGATCTAAATTGTCCAAATAAATTCACATACTACCTAAGGTTTTTTTTTTAAATATACTACCTAAGGTTAAATCAAAGTAAAAGGGTTTATAACACAAATTAGGCAAATACATGACTTAAAAAATGATTTTGTCGAAGTTTAGAGAACGTATGTAGTTCCTTAATCACACTCTTAACAAATAGAGTCATTCATCTAACACACCCTCTAAAAATTATCTTATCCTTTAGATTTTACATTGAAATTTTTCATGTTGATCGATACTGATACAATGGACCTTTAGAATGAAGATCTAAAATTTTCAATACACGTAGGTATTTTTCTAATTAAATCATGCAAAAAAATTGAAAAATCACAAAACAATAGAATCATTAGCAGAAAATATTCAAATCTTGATGGAAAATTCTTAAATAACATGAGAAAACTATTAGAAGAATAAATGGAAGAAAACATTGAGTTTTGCATGGAGATCATATCAAAACTACATGTGCTCACACTGTTTACCCAATATTTATGTTAAACTCAACAATTTTTACCATTTAGCATTTGAATAGTTTACCCACATTATTTAAACATATTTCGCCAAGATTTGGACATTTTTCGATTAGTTTTCTTTTTTTGTGATTTTTCTACCTTCTCTCATTATTTAATTAAAAAAAATACTTGTATTTCCCCAAAAATTCTTTTTTACTTACAAAAGGAGGATTATGTTTTAAAATGATAAGAAAAAAAAAAGGGACAACTAACATTTGTACGTTAAAAATAATGATATAACGGAGGGTATTTTTGGTTATTTAACATTCCAATAATTTATGCATATTATTTAAAAATTTTACATCAAGATTTGAATATTTTTCAAAAATTTTCAATTTGTTATGATTTTTTAAAATTATTATCATTATGATTTTTTAAAATTATTATCATTATTTAATATAGAAAAATATGTACGCTTTTTGAAAATTTTCAAAATTTATCATTAATGTCTATTATATTTTTATTAACCAACTTGAAAATTTTGAGTTCAAAATGAACAAAAATATCCTATATAATGTCATGATTTAATTTTATTTCTCCTCTCTTTGTTGACATTTTAAAATACAATCCTTTTTTGTAACAAAAAATCTACAGTCATTTATTTGTTAAAAAAAAGTGAAACCACTAGAATTTTTTTTTTTTTTTAATTTACCCTGTATTCTATACTTTTCCTTATGTTGCTATACGCTCTAATTAATTATAATAAAGTGATATTGCTTTAAAAAGATACGTATCCGTTTGTTATCTAAGGTGGAACCATGTTTTTGTGTATTGTTTGTTTGATGGTGAAGTGAAGTGAAGAATTCAATTCTGGCAAATTAATTATGGCCTCAAAAGGATCCCAACCATAATCTTGGAAGTTTCAAAATGGGTCGTGCTACCGTAGTAATGTCGTTATATTATCGTATTAATCTACTCTGATAACATAAGGTCAACATTAACAATATTCATATATTGGATAAATTAAATATGTGAATTCATTTTCGACACTAACTCATATAATATCAGTTTTTATTGACTAAATTTACGTATTGTACGAATCGTGTTATCATATCACTATCTATTTTGACACCTCTATATATAAATTACATTTATATTTAATCTTTGAATAAGTTACACATGTCATAAATAAAATGATGAGTCAATACTAATACTATCCATTATTGCACGGGTTAAATGTGTCGATTTATTTTCAACACTAACCCACATAACCTTAATCCTAATTGGCTAAATTTGTCTGTTACATGAATCGTGTTAATTTATGATGACCCATTCGGACACTCATACATAATTTTGTTGACAAATTATGTGTACATAAAAATGCATGACAATAATTAAACTTAGTGATACAGCATAATAAAAACAATTTAAAAAGATGGATAATGATAGAATGAATGGAGGCCATAATGATGACTATATGCATCAAAGTATGTATACATCAACATGTCTTCATTCTTTACGGTGAATCTTTCCTTTTTTTATTCCAGCACCGTAAACACACACAACTATGCACTTTCACTTTCTAATTATATCACCTTTTGTTTCTGTTTTGTTCTCAAACATACATATGGTGTGCAACTATATATATATAAGAGAAGTATACGTGAAAACCACGATGTCAACTTGATTAGTTGTCAAATTCGATATTTCATCATCATCAATTTAAAAGTTCCGATTTGGATACTGATTCACACAACAACCGCGTATATATACTTTACACCACATCAAACAAAATATGTACAGACTTTTTTCCAATTAATCGGGTTGCCAGTAGGGTTGCACAAATCTAATCATAAAATCAATTTCTTAAATCGAAATTATACTGAAAAATAGGTTAATCAAAACTAATAATCTAGAAAATCAATTTCTTAAATCGAAATTACACTGAAAAATAGGTTAATCAAAACTAATAATCTAAAAAATAATTTCTCATTTTAAAAACTTTTAATTAACTAAAACCGAAAAATTAATGAATTATCAATATGTTTACATATAATTAAATAAGTTATTCTATACATAAGTATGTATATTCAAATTTAATTTTGAGTTAGAAAAATATTTAAAAACACTTCAAAGTTAATCATTTAAGTGTTGTTTTTACTTTTTTTTAAGTTAAGTTTGAATATACAATTCATAATTTTGGGAATAATTTCACTCATGGTATACCAACTATCTCTCTAATCACAGTTTGGTATACCAACTATCGTTTTGCACACTGTAGTACCCCAACTTCTAGGTGACTTCCCATTGTGGTACATGTGACCTGTTATTGCAAGTTAACTGTGCCACGTTAGCACTTTGTTAGGCTTAATTTCACTTATGGTATACCAACTATCTCCATAATCACAGTTTGGTATACCACTTTATACGTATTGTTTCATTTTATTTTATTTTTTTAAATAATAGAAATATATAAATCAATTTTTTTTTCTTTTATTTTCTTTGATTTATATATTTTTGTTATTTTTTTTAATAAAAATAAAATGAAATAATATGTATAAAGTGGTATACCAAACTGTGATTAGGGAGATAATTGGTACACCATAAGTGAAATTAAGCCCAACAAAGTGCTGATGTGACACAGTTAACCTGTAGTAACAGGTCACATGTACCACAGTGGAAGGTCACTTAGAAGTTGGGGTACTACAGTGTGCAAAACGGTAGTTGGTATACCAAACTGTGATTAGAGAGATAATTGGTATACCATGAGTGAAATTAACCCCATAATTTTGTAACTCACGATTTACTTTTAATATTTAAAGATTTTTTTCTAGAAATGTTCTTTAATGGTTAGCCGATCGAAATATTGGTAAATTAACCTAAATAAAGATTAATCGATTTTAATGAACTAATTAATGAAATGAGAAATTTTTTGTTAGTGGATTGGTTAACCAACCATTTAGACCCCTAATTGTAGATTGATCAAATGCTCTTTAGATAGTTCTTATTACAATCAAAATTTTATACACACGTTAAAAACCGAACCTGAAATTTATAATTTAAACGACTCGAACCCCTTATCATTTAAATCAACCTTAATTAGTAGATAGTTACTAATACACTGAGAAATAAATGGTTGATATAGTGACCAAACTGTAAGACGGGTGGAAACTTGTATTATGTATGCTTTGTTTGTTTGGAGGCCATGACAATAGATAAGAAAATGAATTTAGACATCCATAAGTCTCAATATTAAAAAATGTATTTGGACATGCACGTTGTCTATATAAAATTTTCTCTTTCATATTTCTACCTAGTCAAGTGACTCTTAAATAGTCCGTTTCTAAAATTTTAAAAATTTAGAATTGCAGACGCAAGCCGCCCTAATACTAACATTCAAACAAAATATTAAAGTGTGAAGCATAAGAGTCCCTCTGAGTTTCGTGATGTAATAAATCGTTTAGTGTTTTTTTTAATAATAAAAAAACCATACCTACTACCTAATCTTATTTCTCAAAACTAATTTAATCTTTCTACGTTTAAACGCTATAATCTAATTTTATACGTTAAATAGGCATGTTACCCTCATTAGTTATTTTAATTGATATTCTTACTTCATTCAAAAAAAATTGATATCCTTACTGTTTCTACCTCAATAATTTTTTTTTTTAAAATTATTTTTCAATGAGATGGAAAAAGTAAATAATTGGTGGGTAAAATTGGTTGAAGTTGAAAACGGTCTCGGAAATTAAGAGATTGAAGGTTTGTTCAGGGTTACTGAAGTTTAATTTGTATAAGTAGAGTCACTTAACTTTCATTCTTGTGTCAATGAAATTACTATCACTACAATCGGTCAAGATATTACAATAAAATGATGACAAGCCAAATTAATATCATATTTAACCTATCAGTATATTGTTAAGTTAACTCCAATCGATAAAAAAAAATGACATATTACTAAAGTAGTACTCACACTATACGAAAAAAAAAAATCAAGAAAATCAAAATTCAAAATTTATTGAAGCTGGAGTGGTATTACATAGGTAGATTAAACTTCACATTAACTTGTAGCATAATAATTTCGGCATTAGATTTCGATATATTAGAGGAAAAAAATAACTTTATTTAAAATTTTAATAATTTTACTACACAAATTAAATTTTAATATCATAAATGCACAATGCAGAATTTACCAACTTCCAAAAGAGGTTCAACATGACGGCCAATTATGTTTAGAGATCCATTCACTCATTGGTAGTAATACGTGTCAACATATCTCCACTAGTCACTTTTTTTTTTTTAACTTAAATTTCTACAAGTACTTTTTTAGATATAACACTTTCTTTTAGCAAAGAGAATATATTTCCCGGAATAAAGCTTAATTTTTGTAATAAAAACATATGCTTTTTTTGTCTTCTTAATTATAATCAGAGTTATAAAATATCTGACGTACCAAATCAACGGAAAATGCATAAAAAGCATATTAAAAGAAAACAGAAATTAAAGAGGAAGCTGAAAAAGTTGAGATAAGAGCAAATAATTAACAAAAAGTGGGGCACGTAATAAATACTAATTGACAACCATATTTCTCCCAAGCTTCCAGAATAAAAAGCTTTATATTTATTACTATTTAAGTCTTTTCCTCCGTTTAATAGAGCGAATTTTCAAGGCAAAAATAGGAAAGTAAACATAAATTTTTAACATTTTTGAATCTATAAATACGGATCAGACGACGGAGAATTCCAAACATGGAAACCCTCAAAATCACCAAAAAGCACCATAAACACTTCAATAACCCTTTCCCTTCACCACCAAAATCTCTTCCTTACCTTGATGGAACTCTCTTGTTCAATTCTCAAACTCTCCCATTTCACCATATTTTCCAATTAGGAAACCATTTCCACCTTCTTTGGAGCTCCAACAATGGTGGCTATCTCTCAATTTCTCATCGGTCTCACCCCAACAGGTCTCTCTGGTCCACCCTACCTGGCCAACCCTTTGTCTCCGCAGCTGTGGCTGAAACTGAGGTTGAAGAATCCAGGGGATCCTTTGTTATACATGATCATAATGTTCATCTGCTTTGTCATCATCAAACTATTGAAGATATTAGAGTGATTCATAAACTAGATGATGCCAACCATTTTGATCTAGATTCTTCACCTGGGTTTGCCCCTTTTGCTAAGAACAATGATTTCAATGATACCCAGTTTCCTGCTTTGATGATAACTGGAATGTTATTCAGCAATGGAAGGGGAAGGAAGAGGGTTACAGAATCTGGCATTGACAAAGACATGAACTTTGAAACAATTGGGGGATCATCATCTATTTATGCAAGGTATTGGGTTCTGTTTGATCAGAAGAAGAACCTTAACCAAATTGGATTTCAAGTCAGAGTTGGACACCCCGAGTTCCAGTTTCAACCAAAAACTTCGCCAACTCGTTTAGGAAAATACCAGAGACTAAGGAAAAAGCTTCGAAGGATTGGAAAAAGGAAGCTCGGTTTCGGTTTCTCCAGGTTCTTTATTAGGCCAAGAGGGTTTGTTGCAGTTTCTTCATCAGAGGAAATCGAAATGAAGGTTCAGAGTTTGACAGAATTCAACAGAATCTGCCTTAGCTATGCAAGTGAAGCCAATGAAAGCTTCTTTGGTTTTGGAGAACAGTTCTCTCACATGGACTTAAAAGGCAAAAGAGTGCCCATTCTGGTTCAAGAGCAGGGAATTGGCAGAGGAGATCAACCTATCACTTTTGCTGCCAATATGGTTAGCTACAGGTAAATTTGCTCTTTTTTATTAACTTCTGAACTATGATAAATTCGACAACAGGAATCTGAGAGCTTTTTGAATTCTATCGCAGAGCTGGGGGTGATTGGAGCACAACTTATGCTCCTTCACCGTTTTACATGACATCAAAGATGAAGTCTCTCTATTTAGATGGATATAACTACTCTGTCTTCGATTTAACTCGTCATGATAGAGTTCAGATACAGGTATTCTGATCTGCAGCACCTTATAGGATGCAGTGGAAACCGAAACATCACATTTTGAAAAGTTTCACATCAGATATAAATTCAGAAAAATCAAGGTCAAGGGCTTGAGCAATAATTTCAACAAAGCAACCTGAGTGTGGCATTTCAGAAAGAACCATAAAATCAAGTACTTGTAAATCGGGTTTTGTTTTCAAATTTAAATTTTAAAAACACTGAATTACCAAAACAAGAAAATCACATTTGCATGGAATAGAAAAAAGTTTGTCTGAATAAACAAAATGAAGCTGGTTCAGAGTTTAACCTTATAGTTTCCATTTTCTTTAAAATGGAGCTGGCAGATACACAGCAATTCAGCTCAAGGAAGAATATTGTATGGAGACTCACCTTCTGAGCTTATTGAATGCTTCACAGAAACTATAGGAAGGCCTCCTGAGCTTCCTAAGTGGATTATATCAGGAGCTGTTGTTGGAATGCAGGGTGGCACCGAAGCTGTACGCCATATCTGGAATGAACTAAAGTCTTACAAGTTTCCTATCTCAGCATTTTGGTTGCAGGTAGTTCCTTTACCTATCCAAATATCAAAACAAACTGAAGCTCATCGCAATCTGCACAAAATCAATAAATCGTTTGCTTAAAGTTCTCTAATTTAACACTGTTACTAGTCTGAGATAAAATTTGGTTAGCAATACTGCGTAACCAGTTTAAAATAATTTAAAATGTAAATCTCTACTCTACAGTGTGTCAAATTTTATATCATTTTTCACCACAATACGGTGTGTCCATCTTCAATTCTGGTGTAGGATTGGGTAGGACAGAGGGAGACATTTATTGGATCACAATTGTGGTGGAATTGGGAAGTGGATACGACAAGGTATAAGGGATGGAAGCAACTGATCAATGATCTTGGTGCCCAACATATAAAAGTGATGACATACTGCAACCCTTGTATTGCTCCGGTAAAATACCTTCACTGAATGCATATATGTATTAGCATCAAGCATAAGGATCATTTGCTAATTACTAATAGGAGGAGAACTGATAATAAAATGGCAAGTATGCATAGATGTCATGTATTTTAATAACAAAATTATGTTTTTCAAACATGATCTGATTAGACTTGTTGTAGTTAGAAAGGTTCAAACTTCTTTTTGAAGCTCTCATTTCCTTACACAGACAGATGGGAAACCAAACAGAAGGAGAAATCATTTTAAGGAGGCAAAAGAGTTAGACATCTTAGTGAAAGACAAGAATGGAGAACCATATATGGTTCCAAATACAGCTTTTGATGTGGGTATGTTGGATTTGACGCATCCAAATACTGCAAGTTGGTTCAAGCAAATTTTACAGGAAATGGTTGATGATGGAGTCAGAGGTTGGATGGCTGATTTTGGAGAAGGTCTTCCTGTGGATGCAGTCCTGTACTCAGGTATAAGGTCTATGGTTTGTTAGGGGTCCTATAACAAATAACTTGACAAATTAGAAAACTAGGAATATCTTTAAGCGATCACAGGGCTAAATGTTTCTGCCATGAAATCATGTACTCAGGTTCTTTGATTTAATGCAGAGATAGTCAGAATAAAACTGAAATATGTGCCATAATCAATACCCAAAGGTGAAAAACAGAAACTTAACCCAGAGGATTAGTTATATAATTCTCATTAATTAGGATTCAATATGTTGCATTCTTAGTCTAGCATGCCACTGTTCATAAAAAAACCAGTTCATATACATCTCTTGTAGCTTATGGCATGTCTAGTGGATAATTTGGTTCTCCATTTCTCCTTCCATATTCATTTCTCAAATTGGTCTTCTCAATGGCAAGTGATAGTATCTTAAAAGGCAGATAGATTAGAATCATTTGCCAAAAGAGTGTTTCACCTTTTGAATCCTAAGGGACTCAGACACTTGCTGTTCTTTTTATTCCTAAAACATACTTCCACTTCCACCTATTAAAATTAAAAATGAAAAAGAAAATAAAACCAAAGCAACAACTTTTCTTTTTCCATCACGCTCTTTTCTTCGTGCATTTTTGTTTTTGTATATAGCTAGAGACCACATGCAAAATCTTACAAAGAATTTATGGATCCATTATTCAGGTGAAGATCCCATCTCTGCCCATAACAGATACCCAGAGCTCTGGGCCCAAATAAACAGAGAGTTTGTGGAACAATGGCAAAAAAACCGCATAGAAAAGGAGAAAGAAGACCCAGAAGAGGCTTTAGTTTTCTTCATGAGGGCTGGTTTCAGGGATAGTCCAAAATGGGGGATCCTATTTTGGGAAGGAGATCAAATGGTCAGTTGGCAGGCTAATGATGGAATAAAAAGTGCTGTTGTTGGCCTGCTGAGCAGTGGACTTTCTGGATATGCTCTCAACCACAGTGATATTGGAGGATATTGTGCAGTAAGCATGCCTTTTGTCAAGTACCACAGAAGTGAAGAGTTGCTTATGCGATGGATGGAATTAAATGCTTTCACAACTGTTTTCCGGACCCATGAAGTAAGTTAAAGACCAGGCATTCATAAAAATGGATCATAATCATCAAGTTGAAAAATAAGAGAAATATATATTGTTTAGTCTCTAATTTCTGCCAATATCATTAACTTCATGCCTTCTGCTTCCTTTGCGACTTAATGATGTTACCAAAGCCATAATACACGTAAATGATGATATGAGTTTTGTTAAATCATATCTAATAAATAAGTGTTTCATTTGCATGTCATACTAATGAATAACTATAGCTTCTAAGGGAACTATATGAAGTATGTAATCAGTTTGTTCATTCAAATTATCTTCTCCAAACAGGGAAATAAGCCGTCTTGCAACAGTCAATTCTATTCAAACCAGAGGACTTTGTCCCATTTTGCACACTGTGCAAAAATGTACAAAGCTTGGTATTTCTACAGATTCGAACTAGTGAAGGTGATACCTGAATTTGTGCGTATAAATTCTACTCAAATAAGGTTAACTTTCTTGGGGATCTAACAATTCTCTATCTCTATCTGTTCTTTTTAAACAGGAAGCATCCCAGAAAGGTCTCCCCGTTTGCCGCCACCTATTTCTCCACTACCCAAATGATAAGCATGTCCCCAAATTGAGTTATCAGCAGTTCTTAATTGGTACTGAGATACTAGTGGTACCTGTATTGGACAAGGGGAAGCAAAATGTCAGGGCCTATTTTCCAGTAGGTGAAACTTGTCCCTGGAAACATGTCTGGTCAGGAAAGCTATTTACAGAAGAAGGTTCTGAAGCATGGGTAGAAGCACCAGTTGGTTATCCTGCAATATTCATTAAAGATGGCTCATTTGTTGGAGAAACATTTGTAAAAAACCTGAGAAATTTAGGTGTTTTATGATGATAAAACAGACCTCAAAGAGAACCATGACTAAGATAAATGGAACCGAAAAAATACAAAACTAATGATAAACATTCATTTTTTTTCGAGGTGTAATTCTAAGTTTGGTGAGTGTAGTGTTAAGATTGTTTAGTAGACATTTCCTAAGTTAACTTGCCTAATTGAACATACATTTCTCTGAATCATTCGATGAAGAGGAATTAATTGGAATAAGTTTTGATATTAAACACCCAGAAGCCTATTAAACATGCTATGCTGCCTTCAATGCTCTAGACCATCGTTTACAACCAGAAGCCTAGTTGGACATATTTTGTGCAGTACCTAAAGTACGCAGAAATGAAATCAGCAATAAAAAAATGGGAACAGTCACAGAACATAAAAATCAAAATGATCCTTGGACGACGGCATTGCCAAAGAGGAAAAAGGCAATATCAGAATTACTCCTTATTATGGTGCTGAATTGTCCCGGAAGTTAAATCATGAATGATTAAAACAACAAAATCTAATATTGAAAGAAAAGAAAGAGAAGATAATCAATATCAGTCCTTAAAAAAAGATAATAATAAAAGACATGGTTGAAATCCTCTTCGAGGCACTCAATCAAACAGGTGATATACAATTGGAAAGTGAAGAAAGAAAAACAAAACCTGACCTTAAAGAGATGAGATGAGTGATGAGATTGGTACGAGTTTAGAGTTTGGGGAAGAGAAGGGAGAGGAGATGGAAGTTGAGATTTGACATTTAAAGAAAACAAAGAAAGGATTTGGAACTGTATAGGATATTCTGTGTTGCGCGCGCATAATGCCTTCGTATTGTAATTGGATTTAGATCCCCTACCACTTTCTTTCACAATTATTATTATTTTTTATTTTTTAAAATTTGGGACGGCTGTCTCCTTGCGAATTCCACAAAATTTAACTAATTTTTACAAACTCTAATCACTTCCACAAAAACGGAATTACAAGACGAAAAATTCAATTCTTCAAAGTTTCATTATATTTTTGCATATAGTTATTTTTTATTTCTCTAAGAATAGTATCTCATTTGAAAACTAATTTTAGAGACTTGAGGACTGCTGGATAAAACTTAAAAATTAACTACTAAATTTTAATTTCTTTTAAAGTATTGAATTTTAAATGCTTAATGGATTATATTTAGAATATTATAATTAAAATGTTGAACTAAAAATTTAAATTTTGAATTACCAAATTAAATGATGTTTTGACTTAATTTAAATTTGAAAGTGTACTTGAACATAATAAAATTTATAAGCAACTTGTTGAATTAATTTAAAGTGCTTAATCTTGGTGGAGCGTTGGACTCAACGCAGCCCAAGAAAAAAAAAATCATTATGAAGATTGAAGTGTGAAATTAGAAAAATGAGACTAACCAAAGAGCAAGATCAAATTCCCGACTTTTTTCATTTTTCTTTCCCTTTGCCAAATTGTACAATGGACTAAAATTGCTGGTTTTAAAGTTATAATGGATACAATGACAAAGGTGAATTAATTCATAATAATTTACCGACCATGAGGGGAGATGACTGATGAGTTCATGATTTCTACAGTTTAACAACCAAAAACCATAAAAAAATAAAATATATTCCCCCCTTTACACCCTAAGCAATACACATACATGTACAGGAACAGCAGTTTGCTGCGAAGACGTATGAATACCATTCAAAAAGATCATCTTTCTTTGCAACAAGACTTCCAGTTCAAAGTTTAATGCTGCTATCAAATGTCGAGTTGTTCGATGTCTACCATTCGTGCAGAATTCTGGATAAGTTTCTTGCTTACATCCACCTAATACACGTACAACACAAGCCAAGGCAAAATTAGACACAATCAGCAAACCATAGACCAACTCACTTCGAAATAAGAAAATTTGAATTTTCTTATCCATCTGCTAATACGAAAATGACATGTCAGTGTAATTATCATTATTCACATTGTCGAAAGCAATTTTCGACGATTTTGAATCACGTCAACAGGTTGAATCATACCCTCAATGGGCTACAGATGTCATATGAATCCAACATAATTCATTATGGAAATGTTGAAATTTAAAATAGTGTCGTGCTATCCATGTATAAATAGTCTTATTCAAGTTGAAACCAACAATTTTCTTATTAATTCACGATAAAATAATTTGCTTTTTACTTTATTGTGTTATGGACCCAATGTCTCTGTAGTGTCCGTGTTGATCCGCTGATACAAAAATGACAGGTCACTGTGTAATTACCATTATTCAAATTGTCGAAGCAATTTTCAAATCAAGTCACCTGGTTGGTTCATATTGTAAATGGGTTACAGATGTATGAATCCAACACAATTCATTATGAAACGTGTTAAAATTGTGTCGTGCTATCCATGTATAAATTGTCTTATTCAAGTGGAAATTTCAAGCTGATCCAAAAGTTTACATGTCATGAACATGATCAGAAATTGAGAATTGTCATCACTAGCCAATATTATGAAAACTTCATAAATTAACCACCTTGAAATAAGAGAATAAGAAACACGCTTGATCCACTTACATTAGCACCCATTAGGGAAGAAAACGCATTATGAGCCTCTGATGCATCCTCAACTACTAATTGCTTGAGCAGCCTTGTTTCAGGGTCCATTGTTGTTTCCCATAGTTGTACAGGCATCATTTCTCCCAACCCAATTTAAAATAATTAAAAAAAGGCTCATTCAGATAATTATATCGAGTACCTATGAGAAACAGACAAAAACAAGTTTCGACGGAGTTATATGTGGTGAGAAGAATGGAAAAGAAAAAAGGCCAAAGACTGTTAATGAAACTCAATTTATTATTAAAAAGACGAGTGCAGATTGTAATCAGATAATGAATCCCCATATTCACATATTTTAAAGATAAGCACTGCATGCTATGAATTCATCTTATGATATTGTTAGGCATTAGATGCATCCCCAGTAAAAGTTAACCCACTGAACACATGAAAATAAAAGGAAACAGGAAAAGATTAGGTCTGAAAAAGATTATATCAGATCATATTTATTGATTGCTTAATTATTTGCATTTATCTCCGTAGGGTTGTCCTACTCAATACACGGAGGAACTTGAACGGAATAATGCAAGTTATTTCATACAATTCTAGTCCTCTCAGATCATGGAGTTCTCTTGTTGAGAACTTGAGCCAAATTCAACCTAAAAGGTACCTCTAATTTCTAAGGAGGATTGTCTCACATATTTGCATGGTTTTATGCCTAGCTAACTAGCTAATGTGGGATATTTAATACACTGCTTATGCCAGGGATGAACATCTATGGGTGACCCACTCAACATTAATCTAGATGGCTCTGCCATTATATTGTAACTTGTGACCAACTCCCAACAGGTGGATCGACTCACATAGTCAATGTGGAATATTTAACATGTCTTAAGCTCCAATCCCTTTCCCCAAAATAGGTAAGAGAGAAAAACTAATAAATTTTGGGGATTACTGGGTCGGTCCTATAATTAGATCCCGTACCTAAGCTGCTTACAGCTTCATACAACAAGGAGGAGCCACAATAAGATTGAATTACCTTTGAACCTTTGAATGTTATATGATGCATTTGAAGGGAATGAGCCCTGAATCTTTTTGAGTTCTGCATCATCCTAACAATAGTATACTTGTTTTCCCCTCTCAACCTGATCATTTTAGAGGGGCAATAATAAAAAAAAGAACCCAGAAAAAAGAAAAAAGTAAGTGAACTACGAGCATTGTTATTTAGAACCCAGAAACAAGAAAAAAGCAAGTGAACTACGAGCATTGTTATTTAGAACCCAGAAAAACGAAAAAAGTAAGTGAACTACGAGCATTGTTATTTGGAATAGACAGTGCCAAGCTTTTCATAATGCCAAAGCCCACCTTGTAAAGAGGAGGAACACCAACATAAATGCAACCTTCATCAAATAAGCCTCTCTAAAAGATAGAATAATCCATAATTATAATCCACATTTCAATTTTTATTCAAGCATAATTGAATTTCAAAATTTTCTCAGTTATCTACCTGATATCTATAGAAAAAGGTCAGAAGAAGAGTTCGGATGTGAGCTCCATCCACATCAGCATCCGTTAATATAATGACCTTATGATACCGTAGAGCATCTTTATCAAAGTTTTCTCCCTAAAAAGTAAAGAACATTCCGTGCATTAACAAAGGTCAAACAATCACAGCTAACAGAAGAGTTATTTCCATTATAAGTAGGATCAGGGGCAAAAGCAGCAAGAGAAAAGAGAAAAAGAAAAAAAAAAACCTTCACTCCAAGTCCAAGGGCAAGTATTAGATTTTGAATTTCTTGATTCTTGTACATTGCAGCCTCATCTTTCCTTTCTTTATTCAAAATTTTACCCCTCAGGGGGAGAATAGCCTGCAACATCTAAGGAATCAATACACACACAAAACACACAAGAAAAAAAAAAAAAAAAAGAAACTCACAAATGATGTACTTCTACGAAATAAAAAAGTTAAAGAGGTACATTAACTTCAAATCTTCAACGAAAGTAGATTCTATATTTCATCCATATATTCAACTTTATTGTCCATCAAAAGTGCCGAAGACATTTTTACCTCATAAGCACACAAAAGACAGAAAATTGAAATTTTATAAATAGATGTCCTGTTTCTTCTAGCTTTCTGAAAACAGAGGTTTTCAATATTTTTCCTCATTCAGAAAGGCCTTCAGCATTTAGAAACATGAATTACCCACACGGTTAGCTTTTTTTCAAAAACTAGGAGTTTGATGTTTTAAGAAAACAGGTTTCTTTCTTTTTTTATTATTTTTTTTATAAAAGGTAATGTATTGTTGTATCATCTGATGGTCTTATATCTATTTCTTGGACCACTAGAAATCTTAGAATTTGTAAAAAAAAAAAATTGCTTTAAGCACAAACAGTTTTTGTTATCTGTTGAACACAATGAATGAACTATCTCAAATCTTGTTTGACGTAACATTTGCAGTTGCTTGCAGATCAAATTGTAACAATTTCCAATACCTGGAAGCGCCTATCACGACCTTGTTTTGCACTTCCACCAGCTGAATCTCCTTCAACTATAAAAATTTCTGCAAGGATCAAAGATAAAGATCAAATATCTACAATTGAATTAATAATGTCAGTCAAGTAACCTAACTGTGATTCAGACCTTCTCTAAAAAAACCAAAATTCAATTAGGGACAAATATATCTTTGCCTGCACAGAAAATTTCACACTGTAATGAAACAACCACAAATGTTAACATTTAGTCAAAGTACCCATTGAAGAATTTGCCACATAAAATGAATACTAACTTTGCACAACTTCAATTTTTCACAGAGAGAGAGAAAGAGAGATCGGAGGTTTGTGATAACCAACAAACAAGGATAATTCATAAGCAAGTAGCAAACAAACCATATGGTGAGTAGTCGTCAAAAGTACGACTACAAGGATAGCAAGTCATGATGTAATTTACTGTAACATTGAAAAATCAGACAATAATACAATGTTGCATAAATTTTCTCCATATCATAGGTCCAACATGATCCCTCGAGAAACTTAATAAATTTATTTGTACCTCCATCTAATTTACAAGCTACACTATCTCTAACAGTCAAACAGGTTGAATTACAGTTGTTGCATGCTATCATGATCACAAATGGCCAAAGAATCAATTAAAATCAAATATTTGCTTCTATTTTAAATTATTTACTTCGAATTTTCATCTTTATTGTATGTATATAACATTGTTTGCAACAATTATTGTCAACTGGTGGAGGCGGGAATTTGGTCTTGTTTGGAAGTTACAACAAACAACAGGAATAAACAGACTAAGTTTGTGTTGTCAGCTTGCACTGAAAAAAAATAACAAGAGTCATTTCAGCAAACTGAGATTGTTATTTAAGCTCCACAAACACCTCTTTGCATTCCTTCAAAAAAATTCCCAGAGTTATTAATGATAAAACTCACAGCCACAACTAATCAAGTTAAAGCGATTGGACAAACTGAAGATTTTCTTGAAGGTTAAGAAATTCTTTTGAACAGCTAAACTAGTAAAACAGTCTGATAAACATAATTAGATTGTCTAATGAATGAAAACAAAGTCATGTTAAAAACATTATTTATTTAAAATTCAAACATTTTAAATTTCTAATAAGATTACTTTCACAAGTAAAAAGTAGGTACAACAAAAATCTAAAATATAACACCAACCAGATTCTTCAGGATTTGTAGACGAGCAATCAGCTAGTTTTCCTGGAAGAGTTGATGACTTCAACACACTCTTTTGTCTCACCAACTCTCTGGCCCTCTTTGCTACCAAAGCTGCCTAGATAAGACAAGCAGATACAATAAGGTCCAAATTTAATCTAAATTCTTAGCAGGCTGCCTACAGGACAGAATTAGCCACAGAATGGAAAAAGTGGAAAGAAAGGATAACAAAATAATAAGGGTACCTTGAGAGCATTTAGAGACTTTGACATAATCAAATCAAGAACTTCAGGATGCAATTCTAAATATTCAGTAAGATACTCTTGCACAGATTGATCCACCACTTTTCGTACTTCTGGATTCCCTAACCTTGTCTTTGAGTGATCAATGAGAAAGCCAAAATGTATATTATTAGAAACGAAGAAAAGCCAACATGTGCAAAATGAATATGGGTTAGAGCATCATTAGTACTCTGAGAAAATGTCGGTAACTAATCATTACCTTAGTTTGACCTTCAAACTCTGGACTCGGAACTTTAACCAATATGATGGCAGTTAAACCCTCCCTCAAATGCTCACCACTAAGATTAATATCCTTATCCTGAAAGAGCAAATGCTTAACAATAATGGCAAGTATTCCACTGATAAATAACATTTAAAATTGGGTGTGATCAAGATCAAAACACGAAAACTTTTTTTCTGATATTTGGTACCTCTCTAACTAGTTCCAAGACTTGGATCTTATGAAAATCTATTAGCCTTTCATTTTATTCTGAAATACTATAGGGGATGCATGAAAATTTATTAATTCATGGAGCAACGGAAAACAAATGGAAAACCCCTAAAAAGAGGTTAAAAGAAAAGAAAAGGTGGATGGTGGACATGGCGAGGTAGGAAGATTGGGAATCATATTACATGAAAATAAGCTATTTGTTGTGCTTAAGTGCTCACATGAGAGAGCACACATTTGGCATGCACATCAACTTAAAAGAAAAGAAATATCCCATTATTAGGGAGAGCAAAAATTCCAAGTCCTTGGCCATAAAAGACTAAAGGACTCTTGCGATGGGCAGTCAAATTGAACAGAAATACAATGAGAATTCTGCTAAAGTGAACATACCTTCATGATCTTTGACTTTTTTCCAAGATTATTGAGAATTCTGGTTAATGATGCTTTCAAACCATCTATATGAGTCCCACCATCAATAGTACGTATACTATTGGCCTATCCCAGTATTGTGTCTGAGTATGCATCAGAAGACCTAATGAATGAATGAACAAACTGTCACACATTAAAGGAATGCCTATCAAGATCTCGATCAATTTTGCATAATTGTTTAGACATAACAGAGCATGGTGCATAAATCAATACAAAGTTGCAAATGAACTAGTACAAAGTAAATTACCATTGGAGAGCCACATCAACTGTGATCCCATCAATTTCTTTGCTGAAACCCAAAACATCATGAAGCGGATTCTGGACCAAATTACAGTCATTATCCATTCAATTATAACTGGAACCCAGGAAAAATTACAGAAAAAAAATATTCATGACAATAAAAATACTATTAAACATGAGCTGCTGCATCTCGCCAAGCTTATTCACTCCCAGTTGTATCAAATCCTTGTTACCATACATTTTTCCTTTAAGGCTTGTTTATTAGGCATATTCAGACATTCTAGATTCCCTACCAGAGAAATGTGAGAATCGAGCCTTCCAAAATTCCAATGTAACCAGCAATTTCTTTTCTTTTTTTTTTTTTTTTTTCGCAAAAAGGACTCTATGAGATTTGATTTTTTCAAACTAAAAGCCTAGAGTTACTATAATGAACACCAATTGGTTCGTAACCAACTAGATATTTTAGCACTCTGTCTAGCTGGTGGTCTCCTTAGGCCAATCAGTGTGTCTAGATTTAACCTAGCACTGAACCATTACACATAAAGTCTCAAAACTAACTGCTAGGCTTCTAGCAGTCACTGTAGACAAACACCCCACACAAAAAGAAAGGGAAATATGTTCACCAAGTCTAGACGGAATAGGAAAACAGTACTTTAAATGAAAGTGGAACGGCAAGATAGCCTGGATTAACTTGAGCAAAAAGGAAAAAGAATGATAACCTTATCCGTGTTTAGCCACTTCACATACTCAACCAATCCACCAGCAAAAAAGTATTCCCTATATTGGAGCTTCTCTGGATCATCATCTTCCTTCTTCAGAGTGATAGTAAGCTGTTTGAGAGAATAGGTAAATTCAAATTACAAACTTGCCAACTACTGGACGGCAATACGTAGCTACCCTGCTTCCAATTAATGGCAGATGAAATTTTCAGAGATGATTATTGGCATTATTAAAAGCAGAGCACTTTACCTTTGGGTTTAAAAAAGCAAGCACCCTAACTCTTGCAGCTATCGTGTTGTGATCAAACTCAATCGCAGTAGTAAATACTGCAGAAAAGTACCAAAGGAAACAAATAAAACAAAGACTGCCAAGCATAGAACATGATTAAGATCAGGTAAGAGAATGTAAATGATAACCATCTGATGCATATGGAGCTTAAAAAATTAGGAGAACCTTCTTTGTCAGGCCAAAATCTAATGCAAGTCCCTGTACGATGCTTTGATTCAACTGGGTGTGAATAACATGTAAGAGTTGATACTGGATTTCCTCGACCATATCTCTGTTTGTATTCCATTCCATTACGCCATACAGTAACTTCTAATTCCTGTGGAACCAGTACAAGAGTTAACATAAGAAAAGAGAACACAGACAAAGGAAAACAAGAAAGGTGTCCATGTGATTTATAAAAATATTAAACTTTCTATTTAATATCATTACCAGCATTACAATATCAATCAATTGCAATATGATTATTAGCATTTGGGTATACTTCAAAATGAACAAATTATGTCAAGCTACTAAATATGGTAAAGAATGAAATTCTCATATCCGACTGTTTTAAAGGCATGGCATCTTCACATTCTGTTTCATTCAATTAATACGCCTAAGATAAGCTGAAAACTTGAAAGTTGTAGCATGCAGCTGTAAAATTAAGCAAATAACATAGAAAAACAGAACAAGATAAAGGCATTAATCTCCCAACTTGAAAGATAATAAAATAAGTAAAAAAAAAAATGCCCACGATCATAATTCACACCTCGGACAAGGCATTCACAACTGACAAGCCCACTCCATGCAAACCACCAGAGACACTGTAACCACTGTTAGAACCACCAAATTTTCCACCAGCATGCAAGACCTGCCCGACAGAATGCATGATACTTAGATCAAAAACTTGTTAATGATAACTACAATAATATAAGAAAAGAAACGAGAAGGCAATTATCAATTTATATGTTACTGTAGCTATTTGAATGACATTAAGAGTAAATTTGCAGCAAAACTTTAAAGTTCATAACCGGATATTTCTAAAATGAATATAATTTATTTAATTCTTTCAAAGCTCTTAAGCAAAAAGGATTAAATTTCAAGTATCTATTAGTGAATTGACATTCTACAACCCTCTCAAATATTTGGCAAAATACGCTTTGTAACTATCATGAAAGTTACACAAGGATTCCACAAGAACTTTCCATTGAAAAAATCGAAAGGTACATTCTCAATAATGAATCAGCACCAGTAGAGCTGTTTTAAGGACTCTGTTACAGAATCAATAGTCTTAATTAGGAATCACTAGTTGTAAATAGCCTTAATTAGGAGCAATTCAAGGGAGCAAATTTAGGGATTTATTCCCATCCTTGTAACTTGTATGCTGTATATATACCCCTAAGTATTCATCAATGAAATACAAGAAATTCATCTCAATCTCTCTGTGATTACATGGTATCAGAGCTTGAATTTCTGGGTTAGTGTATTTTTTTTCGGTTAGCTCCTCAACTGTCAGTGTTCTAGGGTTTAGTGGGCAGTCGCTTGGAGACACAGTCTTGTCTCACCGCCCCCCTAGACGGAAAGAGGAAGCTCCGATCGGCGGTTCTCCAAAATCCGGCGACCAGATTCTCTGCACGTGGGTCTCACGCGCCACCCTGTTCAGACGCGCCTCCTCACTCGCCGGCGCGTGTGGGCGCGTGGCACGTCCTTTGGCCACCGGATTTTTACAGCGGCGGCGTCTCTTTGTTTCCGGCCTTTCTGTTTGGTCGGTCCGGCAGTCCGGCAACTCCACCGGTGGTGATGTCAGGGGCAGATTGTGTTTTGTCCATTTTTGAGGTTGGTCTTTTCCATTTGGTTGTGATTTCAGTCTGTTAGTGATTTTTTAGTATCGCTGTGATTTACTTAAATGGAGGATAGTGGTGAAAAGAAAGTAGTTACTGAAGTCACTTTTGGTTCCTCTAAGATTACTGATAGAAAATTAATTGGGAGTCAAAACTATAGTCAATGGAAAAGAATTATTCGTAGATTTGTTAATAGTGTTGATTTAGAAGACCACTTGATTGGTAACCCACCATCTAATCCTGAGGCTAGAAAGAAATGGATAAAAGAAGACGATAAATTGTTCAATCAAATTCAGAACACCTTAGACCCAGCTGTTGATGATGTTGTGACTCACTGTGAATCTGTTAGAGAATTATGGGAATATCTTGAATTTATGTATGCTAGCAAAGAGGATATGTCATATGTTCATAATTTGCTATTCAAGCTTTATCGACCAGACCAAAAAGATCGTTCCCTTAAACAGTATTACACTGATTTCAAGAATGCTGTTGAAGAAGAGCGATCTATATTTCCTATTGTTGCCGATGTGAAGAAAATGCAAGAGCAAAAAGAGCTGGTCCAGGTTCAATGTTTCTTAGCGGGGTTGGGTCCTGAATATGATGTGGCATGTACACAATTGTTGACTAGTGGTGGGACACTTCCTTCTCTTACAGAAGTATATGCCCGATTGCTTCGAGTTTCAAAAAATGAAGACACAACTTCTGGTGGGGTGCCTAATGACACGGTGGCATTGGTGAGCAGCTCTAATCGGGGTGACAAAAGCGGAAATAACAGTGGGAGTGCTACTCGTACCTGCCATCATTGCGGTGAAGGGGGACATATCAGGAGGTATTGTTGGAAGCTGCATGGTAAGCCTCAAAAGTACGCAGGACAGAACAATCATAAGAAGTTTGCTAATGTTGCTACTCAAGGAGAAACTTTTCAGTCATCTTCACCTTCTATCACCATTTCGGCTGATGAGTATGCTCGCCTTACTAGTGCTCAACAACAACTTTCCGGTGCTTCTAACCTAGAGCAACCATCTTCATCCGTGTCCGCCTTGGCTAATACAGGTAATCCTGCTGCCTGCCTTTCCACCTCATCCCGTAGTTGGGTTATTGATTCGGGTGCTACAGATCATATGACTAGCAACTCAGGTATTCTTTCTTCTTTTATGCCTTGTGCCAATTTACCTCCTGTTACTTTAGCCAATGGAGCTACAGCTTCTGTTATTGGGCGTGGGACAGCATACCCCTCAAAAACATTACATTTATCCTCTGTTTTATGCTTATCACAGTTCCCTTTTAACTTGTTATCTGTTAGCCAACTCACAAGAAGCCTTAACTGTTGTGTTATTTTCTATCCTACTTATTGCCTTTTTCAGGATCTTGGGACGAAGCAGATTATTGGTAAAGGGTGTTTGGTGAATGGCTTGTATGCACTTGAGTCACCTTCTAAACCAATGCCTCGATCAATTGCATGCACCAGCTCCGCTACTCTGCAACTTCACTATCAGTTTGGTCATCCGCCTCTTCGAGTTTTACAACAGTTGTGTCCTAGTCTTAAACGAGAGTCTACTTTAGAGTGTGAAGCCTGTCAATTTGCTAAACACCATAGAGTATCTTACTCTCCTAGAATAAATAAACGCGTTGAGTCTTCTTTTTATTTAGTACACAGTGATGTTTGGGGTCCTTGTCCTGTTTTGTCCAAAACTGGTTTTCGTTATTTTGTGACATTTGTTGATGATTATTCTCGAGTAACTTGGCTTTATCCTATGAAATCT
The DNA here is from genome assembly GCA_039660915.1 of Euphorbia tirucalli. NCBI lineage: Eukaryota > Viridiplantae > Streptophyta > Magnoliopsida > Malpighiales > Euphorbiaceae > Euphorbia > Euphorbia tirucalli. Next base: position 51,861,409 of record CM077637.1, read on the forward strand.
CGTTCAGAATTATTTACAATATTTTGTGCTTTTTATGCTGAGATCAAAAACCAATTTAACAAGTCTATTTGCATTCTGAGGAGTGATAATGCTAAAGAATACATATCTAGTACATTCACATCATATCTCTCCCAGCATGGCATCATTCATCAAACTTCGTGTATTGTTACACCTCAGCAAAATGGTGTGGCTGAACGAAAGAACCGTCATTTACTCGAGGTTGCTCGTGCATTAATGTTTCATATGCAGGTCCCAAAACCCTTCTGGGTTAATGCTGTTTCCACTGCCTGCTTCCTTATTAACCGTATGCCTTCTTCTGTTCTTAACGGACAGATCCCTTATTCCCTTCTCTTTCCATCAAAAGCATTGTTTCCTCTCCCTCCTCGGGTATTTGGGTGCACTTGTTTTGTCCAAGACATGCGACCTCAGGTATCAAAACTGGACCCTAAGTCTCTTAAATGTGTCTTTTTGGGATATTCTCGGCAACAAAAAGGGTATCGTTGCTACTCTCCTTCTTTAGGTCGTTACTTGGTGTCTGCAGATGTTACCTTCTTTGAGAACAACCCTTTCTTCGGCTCCGTTGCGTCAGTTCCTGTATCCCCCACAAGTACTTCTGAAACTGATTGTCTTGATTATACTGTGAGTGAACAGGTGCAATCCCCTCATGTTCCTACTAATACGCAAGTAGAATCCTCTCCTCGACCTGTTGTCCGTCAAGTTTACTCTCGTCATGTGCAGCATACGATTGAGGCATCTCCACTTGGTTCAAAAACCAATGTTGCACCCACTGCTTCGTCTCCAGACCCTGTATCTGTCTCTGATCCAAGCCTCAACCAACCAATTGCTATCCGCAAAGGTAAACGCACATGCACTTACCCAGTCTCTACCTATGTCTCTTATAATGCCTTATCACCCTCTTCCAAGTCCTTTGTAGCATCTTTGGATTCGGTTACTGTTCCCAAGTCCGTGGCAGAAGCTTTGGCTCATCCTGGTTGGCAAGAGGCAATGAAAGAAGAAATGAGGGCACTGGAACATAATCATACTTGGGATCTAGTGACTCTACCTTCGAGTAAGCAAGCTATTGGGTGCAAGTGGGTGTTCACGGTCAAGATGAATCCAGATGGTTCTGTTGCACGGCTGAAAGCGCGTTTAGTTGCAAAGTGGTATGCTCAAACTTATGGGGTGGACTACTCTGAAACATTCTCTCCGGTTGCCAAGCTATCTTCCGTCCGTCTGTTTATCTCCTTGGCTGCTACTTATAATTGGGATCTTCATCAACTTGATGTTAAGAATGCCTTCTTACATGGTGATTTATGTGAAGAAGTATACATGGAGCAACCACCTGCGTTTGTTGCTCAGGGGGAGTTAGGGAAGGTGTGCAAGTTGAGAAAATCCTTGTATGGTTTGAAACAATCTCCGCGTGCATGGTTTGGAAAATTCAGTTCTGCTGTGACTGAGTTTGGCCTACGAAGAAGTGCGTATGATCATTCCGTATTCTTTACCTCATCTAGCTCGGGATGTGTTTTGCTAGTTGTGTATGTGGATGATATAGTGATTACTGGAAGTGATAAGTCAGGAATTTCAAAGCTGAAAGCCTTTCTTGGTACTTGTTTTCAAGCAAAGGACCTTGGACCATTGAAATATTTTTTGGGGATTGAAGTTCTCCGCAGCCGAAAGGGAATCTGTCTTACTCAAAGGAAATATTGTCTTGATTTGTTAAGTGATGCTGGTTTGATTGAAGCAAAGACGTGTGATGCACCAATGATACCAAGTGTGAAGTTGAAAGCTGAAGACGGTGATTTACTTGAAAATCCTGAGAAGTATAGGAGGATTGTTGGGAAATTGAACTATCTTACAATCACTCGTCCTGACATAGCATTTCCAGTAAGCGTGGTCAGTCAATTCATGTCATCTCCTAGAACTTCACATTGGGACGCCGTTACTCATATTTTGAGATATCTAAAGGGAGCACCTGGACGAGGTATCTTATATCAAAACCATGGTCCTCACATAGTAGAAGGATTCACAGATGCTGATTATGCAGGTGACATTACAGATAGACGTTCTACAACTGGTTATTGTGTGTTTGTTGGGGGTAATCTTGTGTCTTGGAAAAGTAAGAAACAGACTGTGGTATCTCGTTCAAGCGCTGAATCTGAATACAGGGCTATGGCACAGACTACGTGTGAGCTTGTATGGCTACGTCACTTACTTGAGGAACTTGGTTTTGTTCAAACAAAACCAATGACATTATGGTGTGACAATGAAGCAGCTATCTACATTGCCAATAATCCTGTATTTCATGAAAGGACCAAGCATATAGAAGTTGACTGTCACTTTACCCGAGAAAAGCTTGAGGATGGTACGATCTCAACTCAACATGTGAGAACCGGGAGCCAGCTGGCAGATGTATTCACTAAAGCTTTACCGGGAAATCGAGTCAACTACATTTGTACCAAGCTGGGCATGACTAATATCTATGCTCCAGCTTGAGGGGGAGTGTTACAGAATCAATAGTCTTAATTAGGAATCACTAGTTGTAAATAGCCTTAATTAGGAGCAATTCAAGGGAGCAAATTTAGGGATTTATTCCCATCCTTGTAACTTGTATGCTGTATATATACCCCTAAGTATTCATCAATGAAATACAAGAAATTCATCTCAATCTCTCTGTGATTACAGACTCCAAAAACCAAATTCAATTCTTTATCAAGTTTCTGATGATATTTTTTCAGACTTGTGAATTCATATAAACAGGAAGACAAGTCAACCAATACGCCTCTTGTGTCAATAAAGAAACTGAAATTATTACACACCAAAAAAAGGTCCATACAAAGTCCCATTAATCTACCTAATTGTGTAAAGATCCTAGTGTAACAGTGTTTGATCATAAGATGTTCTATAGACAAATTTACATTGTCCAGAATTTGAAAGCATGCAGTAGACAACACCCTAACCTCCATTCACACAACTCCAATGGAAAAAGTCTGAAAATATAGCACTACCGTCAACACAGTCTCTAAAGCAGACTTCTTTGTCACTGGATGCAGGTCAGTGGGAATCCACACAGAGGAAAACAGAGAAGCATGTACGAAAAGAATAAACTATTTATTGATCAGAGACAGACAATTACTCATTTCTAAAGAAATTAGCATAGCAAAGAGATATTTTCTTGAAAGCGATGAATAAGCAGAATATTATAGAAAGAATCATTAATATCATATGGAAAAAAGCAAACATTCGTAAAGAGAAAGGGTTAAGATAACATATTTTCACAAGATTATGTTGTGCTTCATGTCCATAGAGAACAATTATGAAGATAGCAGATCTTACTCCACTTGACTAGGCTGTGCCTTAAAAAGCATAATATAATAACTATTTCATCATGATATACATTGAGTTCTTAGAAAAAATATATATATATAATGAACTGGCTCATGTAAAAGATAAAATGACCATTCACTATTAAAGTTGATGATGTTTCCATCAAAATCTTTATCCTCTGACCACACCTCTTGCCAAAGCATGCGTTTATTTATTGGAGTGAAGAAAACAAGTAGTACAACATATTAGTGACGGTGAAATAACAATAAATTTTCTACTCAAGTACCAACTACACACACATATATGATATATGAAGAAATACGAATTCCGATAAATTGTCTTGAAAGAGAAGAAGAAAAAAAGAGCACCATACCCCACGCCCATTGTCACTGATGCTGACAGAATTATCAGAATGCAAAACAACATTTATTGTTGAAGCAAAACCTGCTTGGGCCTCGTCAACAGCATTATCCAATATCTCATAAAGCTAGTAAACAGAAAACTTGATAATGATAATAATAAAAATAATAAGGAGATTAATGATACATTTATGGCACAATTAAAATAGAAATGGTCCACTAGAAATAAAGTAGCAACGACATTACCAAATGGTGCAAGCCACAAGGTCCAGTGCTCCCAATAAACATCCCAGGCCTTTTCCTAACAGGGTCCAGTCCTTTCAGCACCTTCATATCATTGAGCAATAGAGGGATTGATAGAAGAACATTAAATAGTGCATTACCACCCAAAACCGACTGATTTAAATTCAAAACCAAGCAAAGATCCCCAGTAAGGATAAACACCTAATTTTATCAGCATACTACAGAAAATAAACATTTTTTAGTAATCAAAAGTACTAAATTTGAACAACATTCTGATATCCCAGATGGCTAATGCGTCAACTTAAACAGGTACAGGCACAGTTCTGGATGAGCAAGTCAGGGCACAAGTTATACAGTCCCAGTTTAAACTCATTGACCGAGTATACTGCATGAAGTTCAGCTTGTTTGGATTCATAAGCTGGTTCAAGTTTAGACTCTTCAAACCAACTCATGTATAATTTCAAATGACAATCTCATTTTGACTTTAATTTCTGTGTATCATTAATAATGATATAAATAAAAACACTTATCTGTAAGTGCTTTCTCAATCCAATGTTGAAAGTTAAATGTGTTAGAAAAACAAATGTACTCATAAAAATGAATAATAAAAAAATTAGTAAAGAGAATAATATTACCAAGTGTACTAGAAGCTTTTAAATGAATATCTAAAAAACTTTCAATAATTTGACAAAGAGTTATTTATGATATATTCTTTGTTTTTTCTATAAAAAAAAAAAAAAAAAAAAAGAATCTCCAGCTTGCTTTTGGCTCATTAAACAACTAAATGGCATATAAAAACGTTTGCCTTGAAAATGAACCAAGCCTATACAAAAAGTTGCAGCAAACCTCTTAAATACAAGCCAAAGAGGATCTTAGCTAATTCACCGCTTAATATCTAATGAACGTAGTAGAACCACAAGCATGACTGTCACAAGTTTTGAAGATGACACAGTCCTAAAAAAAAAAGTTGAGGCATAAAAGAGACAAATCCATACTCCAAAAATTTACCTGAATTTGATCAGAACCATAAGCCTTTGAGCTTGCACTTTCTTGAGTCGACTCTGTTACAGTATTAGATGACATGAAAGCCCTCAGCGACCCTGTATTTTTAACAGAAAACTGACTTGGAAACACCCTCCATGGAGAACTCACTCTGCAATACATAGCCAACAACACAAAGTCATTAACTTAAGTTTATAAACCAAAAACCATGAATGCCACTGCACTTGGCATAACCAAAATCTGTTTTCCTGGGTTGGACTTGGAGGCAGGGGACACGTAGCAAACTGAAGAAATTAACTTTCAATCAGTAACACCTAATGCTATTTCTAAGCCATGTTAGGTCGAATTTCCATGAGAAATTGCAATTCCAGAAGGGGGAAAAAATTAAAATCAATAAATAATTCTTCCAATTCAAACACATAAGAATCCAAGCATGAGCTCATGTTACCAAAAAACCCTCAGCATTGCCCACTATTTTCAACTTCTCAAAAAAATGCAGTAAATGAAGAAGGAAAAGCGAAACAGAACATGAAACGAGCTTCTCATCCACTACGTGTTTTAAAGGAAACAGACACCTGGGGTTGAAGGAAAGCAAAGGGGCAGAGGGTGGAGAGGAGTGAAAATGAAGAGAAAAAGAAGAAGGAGATGACATGAGAATACGAAGGAGAAGAAGAGGAGGGAGAGTACGGGGTTTTAAAAGTAGAGCCATCTGCAAATACAGTGGTTTTTGTGTTTTTGTTTAGCCAAAAAGACGCAAATAATAGAAGAAAAAGAGCAAAATCCGAGTTGGATGGATATTTTCCCTCCATCAAATATTTGTGCTTTGGATTTTCATATATATATATATATATATATATATATATATATATATATATATTATACTGAATCATGGATTTCATTACGAAGAAATATCCAACAACAAAATTGGATCAAGTACAACTGGTGGTAAATGTTTAAAAATTACAGGAGAGGAACTAACTAATGCTAATTTCGCTAAACCGAGAGCAGCTCTATTAGAACTACGTAAACATGAGAAAACAAGCAATGTTGAAGATCCGCAGCTAACATACGACAATCTTCCACAATAACTCTTTTCAATGAAACACCATCCTCTTGAATCTTTTAAAGCATTGATAATAATTTACGCATCACCTTCCAATACAAAAGCATGGGGCTTCCATGTCTTCAACCAACTTAAAGCTTCTCGGCAAGATAAAACTTCTGCCATTACCGGATCAAGAGTACCTGGAACACTAGACACACGACCCGCAACAAAAGCTCCATTACTATCACGAACCACACAGCCAAAGCCAACTCTTCGAAGATTAGCGTCAATAGCAGCATCAAAATTACACTTTAAAGCACCAATCGGTTTTTGCCAGGAATGGATACCGCGTGTTGCAAGCCTATGTTCTGCAAAAATTTGTGCTTGGCACCAATTATGAACCACACGCGCACCTCCGGTGATGATAGCAAGCGGCTGGAACCGAGCACCATTCCAAACCACATGATTTCTACAACAGGTACCAACAGATACCAGCCACCACTCCTTTCAATTCCATGTCCAATACCTCATCAATTGTCGACCACCACTCCAAAAAAGAAGACACTGGAAGGTTCAGTTCAGTTACCGGAGACCGCATCCAGATATCTCTTGCAAAAGAGCAAGTGAAAAAACAATGAGACATTATTGCACCACAGACAGGTATCAACAAGATCAACTCAAAGTCGGCACAAATTCTTACGAGTAGGTAAATCATTCAACACTGCTTTCCATAAAAAACATTTGATCTTCGAAGGAACATGTAAATTCCATAAATTCTTCCAATTAAACTCACATTCAGTGGCTGGAGGATGCGGGGCAGCCTCTCTTAAAAAATGATAGGCTGACTTTACCATGTAAAAACCACGCTAATCATGACGCCAAATATATCGATCATCTACTGTCCGAAACGAGAGTGGAATTGATAAAATGGCAGCACTATCCTCTGGTGTAAACAGATCCCAAACAACATTCTTATCCCACCATCGCATTCCCGGTTCAATCAAAGAAAGAGAAACCACATTTGCTTCATTCAATTCCAGACTCGGTGACTGCTTTGTTGGATACCCATGAGCAATTGGTAACCAACGATCATACCAAATTGAAGTAGGCAGCCCATTTCCAATACGTACAATAGCCCCATCCCGCACCAAATCACGAGCTGTAACCATGAGATGCATTTAAGAAATTTGTATTTAGAAAATATTTCGCCTTAAACAATCGAATAATTAATGAATCCGGTTGTGTGAGAAATTTCCACGCTTGCTTACCAAGCATAGCTAAGTTGAACTCATGAAAACATCGAAAATTCATACCACCCCAATCCTTTTGATGACATAACCGATTCCACGCCTTCCATTTAACCCCCATAACATAAGTTGGAAGTGAATAAGCTACCGTTTTAATGACCACTTCTTTCCCTGCCTGAGATAATTTTCGAGCTTGCCACCTTCGAATTTTCCACTGCATACGATCAACTAAATACCGAAACACCTCCACCTTATTTCTACCAACATAGCATGGCATACCTATATAATGTTTCGGAGACTCAATTGAATCCACACCCAAAACCGACATATATGCTCTCTATAAATAGTCTCGGTATTGGCACTGAACCTTAAAGTGGATTTTGAGAAATTTATACGCTACCCTGATGCTTTAGCATACATTGTAAAAATCTCCTTCATTATATAGCACTCCTCCGGATCAAATCAGAAAAAGAAATAGCTATCATCAGTAAAAAAAAAAAAAACAAATGTGAAATTGCTGGAGTTAGCCGCTTGATACGACAACCATGTAAATAGCTTTGTTGCTCAACCCGTGTAATGAGACCCGATAACCCCCTCTGCACATAGAATAAACAAGTAAGGTGAAAGTGGGTCACCTTACTATAAGCCATGCTGCGGGGTAAAAACCTCAAACTTGCCTTCCTTATGCTGAATTTGATACTTCATAGTACTTACACAAGTCATTATGAGATTAACAAAATTAGCCAAAAAGCCAAAGTGTCGTACAACTGCTTCTAAATAGGCCCACTCCATCCGATCATGGGCTTTGGACATATTGACTATTAATGCAGCCCATGTCTCATGGCTACTGACATGATGTCGAAGATAATTACCAATCTCAAAGGCAATCATTATGTTGTTTGTAATTGCCCGGCCTGGAATAAAAGCACTGTGTTTCTGATATAATTGAATTCAATATGCCTTTCAATCGATTAGCTACAACTTTAGTCATGGTCTTAAAAAGCATATTACACAATGCTATAGGCCGAAGATCGGAAACAAATTCAGGGACATCTTTTTTCAAGATGAGTACAAAATTTGTCAAATTCAAATCAATAGGGAATTGACCTGAATTAAGACATTGTAGACAAAACTCGGTCACTTCCGAACCAATTTCATCCCAATAATGTTGATAGAAGCCCGGATTAAAGCCATTTGGACCTGGAGCTTTATCGGGATGCATTAAAAAAATAGCCGATTTGATCTCCTCTGAAGTAAAAGGTATGGACATCCCTTCAATTTGTTACTGATTCAAACGGGGTTGAATACAAAAGACCACATCTTGCCACTCAGAGCCCTCCGATGCAAAAATTTGATGGAATAATTTTGTATTAGCTCCGCCAATCCTGTATCCCAATACTGCCACTATCCCGTATCATCTTTTAGCGCCGAAATTACTACGGTGAGAAGTTGAATTGTGGGAAAACCGAGTGTTGTCATCACCTAACCTAAGCCAGTTCAACTTAGATCGTTGCTTCCAATACACTTCATGCTCTTGCCGAATAGATGCTAATTCGACATTAGCTTGTTGTAAAATTGCCGCCCTATTAGCATAATTGCTAGCTTTAATTTCATCAATTCTCCCTCCTGACTAGCTGTAAATGTTGCTAGAAATGACTCCGCTGTTGACCACCCCATACATCCAACGATGTTGCATAATTTTGTAGCTTATCCATGACATCTCACCCTTGATTCTGATGCCAAACAGGTAATAAAGTCTCTCTGTAATCTGGTTCCTGCCTCCAAACATTCTCATAATGAAGCGACAATTTTCTTCTCAATAGTGACTGAGCTAGGCGCAACAGCAACAAGGAGTGATCTAATTATGATGAATGAATATTCAACACTGATGCCTGCGAGAACAAATTAAACCAAGCGTGAGAAGCCATAACTCGATCAAGCTTCTCCTCCATCCAGATTTTGGATTCCTGATTTCTGTACCAAGTAAATTGTTAGCCCTCCATCACTACTTCCTCAAGCCCAGATTCTGCCATCGTATCCCCAAAGCCTTGCAATAGATTTGTCGGATGCTACCTACCACCTTGCTTTTCATAAGAATATAACATGTCATTGAAATCCCCAATGATACACCAAGGTAATCGAGAAATTCTATAAAGGTCTGTCATACATTGCCACGATTGCATACACTGCAATCTTTCGGGAAAACCATAAAAACCTGTAAGACGCCACTCCCCCAAACACAATAACATCAATAAAATTGGAATTATATGTTTTCAATCGAACATTAACAGAATCACGCTAAAATAAAGCAATCCCACACCCACCATTCACATAATCAACAGAAAAAACATTACTAAAATTAATTTTAATTTTAACTAATTCTACTATAGCTCATTTAACCATTATCCCATTAAAAAATAAAATCAGGCCTATACTTATTCTCCAAATCTTAAAGCTCACGAACTGTGTCGAGGTTGCCTAAGCCCCGAGGTTGCCTAAGCCCCGACAGTTTCAGCTAAGGCAATTCATGGCACCCGGCGGGACCTTTCATTAAGGCCAGACGATATAATTTTATTTTGTGCCTCATAAATATCCATCTCGGAACCATCTGACTCACTAAAAACATCCCCTTCATCACGTCTTCTACGCTTTGGATCGTCCACCACAATATGAGTCGTTTCCATTTCCAAATTTCTAGCAATTGTTTCTTGCACCTGAAGTAAATTAATAAAACTGCCACCTTGAGCCGTTGTTCCTCCTATAAGCACAGGTTTTTCCTAGTCTCGGTGATGAGAATTCCTTAATTGCCTGTGGACCAAACGGGCTCGAACGGGACTTGAAAGCGACCGGAACGTTGTCTGGGGAATCTCAAGTGACCAAAAAACTAGGCTATCTGCAATCTGAACCCCCGAAAAGATCTCTTGAATTATTTCTAGGGTTTGGTCTACACGTCTGACTTTTCAAAATTCCGCCTTAACTCTCGGAAGAACCGGGTGGCTCTGGTTTTTGAACCAGAGCCGGCCAGCTCTAACTAGAGCCATACAGCTCTAGTACAAACTAGAGCCAGCCGACTCTAGTGGTCAAGAACAGTTACTCTGCAAAGCAGAGCAACTTGTCTTGACACGTGAAAGTTTTGGCAGATTTTTCAGTTTGCTGATTAATGGAACGAGAGAAGAGAGAGGGAGGCAGATAAAAGAGAGAAAATAAGAGAGAGGTGGGGCCTTTTTGGGGGTTCTCAAGCAAGAAATAGAGAAAAAAAGAGAAGAGAAGAGAGAAAAAAAAGAAGAAGAAGAGAGACCGAGAGAAAGGGCCAAAAACAAATCCCATAAACACTCTCATCTAACCCTAAATCAATCCTCAAGCATTAACAACATAGCCAACAATCTCTTCTCTTTGATTCGGGATCATTTCAACTTGGTTTCGGATCGTTCTGGGTCTTCAAAGGATTCAGCTGGTTGAGCTCCGGTGCAAATTTCTAAGCTTTCAATCCATTTCTTGACGCTCCAGCCATCCAAATAACAATCCAGGTAAACTCTGAGAGGCCTTAAAACTTGTCAGCATTGATTTTCTGTGCGTTTCTGTCATTTTTGCCAAAATCCGGAACTGATGCTGCCCATCACAGCCGACCGGCTGTGCTTCTGAAGAACAGAGCCGGCCGGCTCTAACCCAGAGTCGGCTAACTATGTTCCTCGGGGACAGATCCCCGATCTGTCCCAATCGGCCAAAACATCTTGTTTTCCATTTTGATTATTTCTGTTGGAATCATTTTTTGCCCAGAATCATCTGTATGTATTTGTATTTTTGATTTTTTGACTATTGCATACTCGAATATCGGGGTTTTCAGTATTTCCCGGGGTTTATTTTCTAAGTTTTGAGGTAGTTTTATTCGAATCGGATCCATAGTCCAGCATTTACGGACCCCCGAATCCCACAAAATCCCCGGAAAACATTGAAAACGAGTAAAATAATATTTTCACAAATACTTTTGGTGTGTTTATTGCATTTTGAATCCTAGATGATTTGTGCACTTAGGAACCCACATAAATGGAACCCCGAGTTCCGGGATAACCAACCCACAAAAATGGAAATATGCATGTAACTGAGCCAAATATTTTCCAAAAATTGATTTTCAGCATAAGAATCCACGGGGCGTTTCAAAACTGATTTCCAAGTCTAACCAGTCCGACCTGTCGGGTCGAACCGGTTACCCCCTAAATGCATGCTCCTGATCTTAGAAATCCCTATTCTGTCCTGATTTGAGTCCTATTTGCATTTATAATATAAACTGCACTAACTAGTCTGTTTTGCAGCATTTATTTTTATTTTTACTGTATTTAATAGATTAATTCGTGTAATTAGGCGGCTGTATTATTTTTAGATCCTCGTGTACTTAGGCGTTTGTAAAAGTGAGGATGAGAGTTTTTATATTTTATTCAATTTGGTTGTATAATCGGCCTCTATTATTCTTTTGTATATTTGTATGAATGGTTTAATTTCCTGCAATTTATTTTATGCATTTTTGCCTTAGCATCGGGTTTAATAAAATAAACAAATTGGGTTAGAGAAAGATAATAAATTGAATAAATATGGTTTTATAAATAATAAACGAATACAAGCTTGAGGTTAAGTAAGTGAGTTGCCCGAACCCTGAATCTCTAGATTAGGTACAGTAGTTTGTGCTCGGTAGGGAGATGTACCGGAATTTCCCGGATGAGCTGATCCGGGTGGCGACTCTGTCACTGATCTTGAAATTTAGGTTTCGAGGTCTTTAAGTAATAAATCGGGAAAATGATTTCTACAAAATGAATTTCCAAAATTAAATCAATAGTTTTCCCAACTCAACATAAATAAAACCCGCTTTCCACAAAATTCGCTAAATCAAATCTCTTTCCCCGGCCCACTTCGCTGCGCTTATTTTTATTTCTATTTCTAAAAAGGTCATCCGCTCACACCTCCCCTATTCAAATCAGTAAATAGAGTAGGGGTAGCATTCAACCATTGAAAAGAATTTAAAGCAAAATGACGAGGCACCGTACGTATAAAAGGACCAAACATCTTTTCATGATCAGGATCATTCAAGGCCCAAAACGGAGGGCACTCAATCTTATTATGCCCTGGTATACCACAAAAATAACAAAACATCGGCAACTTCTCGTATTTAAAGGCCATCCAAAACCAATCATTTGTCGATCGTGTTGGTGTGCCTAAGTTCTTAGGGCATTAGATTCTTGTATTTTGTATTATACATTAAGACTTCTTGTATGTATACATCATTTGTGTTACATTAATAAAGGCATTTGACGGTCCCAAAATGGCTAGCTACAGTACTAGAGAGGGGTGAATAGTGCTGTAAGGTGAATAAAAATTTTCGCAAACTCTCTTTAAAAATTCTCTTTGAAGAAACACAAGTTTCTTTCTAAAAATACAAGTTTTATAAAAATGTGGAATTAATTAAAATAATAAAACTTGTGAATATAAAATTGCTTTTGTAAAAATGGCTTTAAATAATAAAGCAATTAATTTAAATAGCATAAAATATAAAGAGAGTAGGGATAGAAAAGTGTAGACGCCGAATTTTATCCTGGTTCGACCAATCGGTCTACGTCCAGTCCCCAAGCCAACCGCTTGAGATTTCAACTAACGTTTCCTTTAAGGGTAGGAAACAAGCCTATGTTACTTTTTGCGAGTTCAAGTAACAAACTCAATACTTTTGCAGGCTAAGTATCAAACCTCTACCGTTACTTTTTGGAGCTTAAGTAACAAAACTCAACGGATGCTTTTCCTAAGCTCAAGCACCAAACTTTCATAGACTTTGTTGATCACACTACCAATAAAGTAAACCCCCTTCATACTGCCTTATGTGAATATACAATTCCCAAATATTTGAATGAAACAAATATAGCTCTTTTCTCTTTACTCTCTTTGGGAATTTGGAAGACTAGATATTGAATGCTTAAGAATGTGAGAATTGATAATTGGTCTTCCTTACTTTCAAGTCTTCATCTTCATTCCTTTTATAGGAACAAGTAGCATTATGGCCGTTTGATACAACTCATAAGGAATAATGGCCATTTGAACTAACTCTTAAAGAGAGATGTACTTTTATCTCAAGTAATAAGCAATATGTAGCCGTTTGAACTTATTCACAAAGAGAGATAAATGTTGATTAATAAAGGGTTGATGGCCGTTTGAATCATCTCACAAAGAGATATAGATGTCGATCTCAAGTAATAAAGGATTGAAGGCCGTTTGACATCTCACAAAGAGATATGTATGTTGATCTCAAGTAATAAACACCATTTAGCCGTTCAATCTTATTCACAAAGACAAACATATGTTGATCTCAAGTAATAAGCAATTGTTGATTTTAAGAGATAAGCTTATATATCCATTGATATCAATTCATAAGGAGAACTCAAGTCATAAGCTATTTGAACTCAAGTCATAAGTTCTCTTCATGTAGCCATTTGACTTAAGTCATAAGTATGCCAAGAATTCTCAAGTAATAAGGCAATTTCTTCAAGTCATAAACAAAGATGTTCAAGTAGCATAGTGTTAAGCTTATAAGCTAAAGTGAGTGTCAAAACATTATATGGCCGAATATATATATCTTTCGACTCATAAGCCAAGATCTTTAAATTCAACTCATAAGCTAAGATCTTTCAACTCATAAGCTAAGATCTTTTAATAGATAAAACATCTTAGTTTAGGTCATAAGTCATATTAACTTCTTGGATATAAGTTATAGAACAAACTTTATGTGGCCGAGAGAATAAGTCTTCAACTCATAAGATTTTTTTAGCACTTTTAAGTATCAAGCCATAAAGAATTTATATGACTTATAAAATCATTTTATAAGGTGAAATTCTTAACTCATAAAATGCTTAAAGCAAATAGTTGAAGAAACTCATTTTATTTAAATGTCTACTTGTGATCATCAAAACTGAAGTCAACATTCTCCTCCTTTTTGATGATTGCAATTTGATGGGTTGACATTTTATAACTTAAAACATTTTCCATATGCTCCCCCTTAATACGTGGCTCCCCTTCAATACGTGCGCGGTTGTTTTAGATAAGATTTTTAGAGATTAAAAATCTTGTTTTTCAACCAAAATAAAAAGCAATTATTGAAGTATATAAATTATGGGCTTTATATTTAGGCAAGTTATTTTGAGGCCCATTAGCATCTTGTATATGAGTTTAGGACTAAATGAAGACTTTGTGTCCAAACTCATATATACGGATCATATAATGAAGATTTACTATAAAATATTGACCATAACCTGCATAAGTTAGCTTTAATTCATATGATAGGTAGTTTATATGAAATCAAGATAATTTGATCTCTTTAAGCTTTAGCACAAACTGCTCAAGGATTCTTTCTTAAGATTTCAACAAAAAGTGAGCTCATAAAGTAGTTATAAGCTGGCTTATCTATCATTTTTAAATAGATACATATACCCTGTATAGCATATATATAAAACCATATGTCATTAGCTCAGTGCATGCTCACATCATAATGCATAGAGATTAAAGTCACACATTATGCTATTGTTGGGATTCGTCATCGGAAAAATAACGTGGCGCAGCGGAATTACATCGTTTAAAATTTTCCTAAAATCCACCTATCATGTCCAATTACCATTAATTGAAATAAAATCAATTTGAATCAAGAGAAATTCACTCACCAAATCCGTCTCTTGTAGAGACAGCTACAAAATCGTTTCTTGAAATTGTGATCTCCAAAGTCCGGTGCACGACCAACTATCGAGTGGGAATCGGTGCTAGCCAAAGAAACGGAAGGAATGGAGAATTAATTGCTGTAAATTTTTTTGTTGTTTTGGGGCTGCAATGGGTCCGAAATTTCCAGCAGTTAAACTTAGGGTTAGGGTTTGGTTTTCTTCCTTAAGTGTACCCTTATATAGACTCCTTGTCTAATTAGGTTTTAATTAGGTTAATTAAACTCAAGCCCACTAGAATTATAATTGCATAAATAAACTTTAATTAAAAAGTATATTAAAAAGTATATACTATGTAATTTAATTCCATTTGGCTAAATTTAATTACCCCTAAATAAAATTAAATCACACTTAAATAAATACAATACATGTATTGAATTTTCCTACTTAGGAAAATTATTTAATTAATTGTTTACTTTATGTAATTCAATTAATTAATTACATTATGTAAACTTATTAATTAAATTAAATCAACCCAATGTTAATTAATTACCTTGACACCGAATGTCAACTAATTAATTAATGTATTCCTTTCAATGTACATAACATGTACAATTTCTATAAGTTCCGGCTCAATTAATCTATGTGCACAATCCTATGGGTCTGTCTTTATGTTAGAAGTAGGCCCAAGGCTCACAGACTATAAGTGGGTTCTAGCAAACCGTTACAGCCCCCAAGTAAGACAAAGATGCAACAGTCTTTAGAGGACACTCACCCGATAGTAATCTCATAGTGTCCTTTGCCAAAAAATATCGATATGAATAAACAAGAGGCATGGTGTCCGTCATCCTCTTCTACCGTTTATTATATTTCTTATCTTGAGTTAACTGATTAATCAAATAAGCAACCAACTTATTTGGGTATGGCCATACACTTATCAATCCCACTCATCAAGTGGCCAGTGATATCATCTCGGCGTTACCCGAGTGGTAATTCCATTATTTCATCATTAATATCAATATGTTTACCGGTCCACCCAGTCATACTCATATTTAGCCTGCTTTTATAGACCTGTTAGGTGTATGTTAAAGTGAACCGGATTCCATATTGATACTATAATGAAATCTGTCTGAGGACAAAAAAGACCTATGATGTGACAACTATATGGCTTTCTTATGTGGATCGATCCAGTCCCATGTCAACGACACGTACCTATATTCATGACTGACTATACAAATACTATGGCTAGTTAAGAACTACCATACAGCCATCGAACATACAAGTCTGTGGTTCTATTCGTTCCCATGATTAGAACAGACCTGGGATAGGTTTTATGATTATCAATCAATGGATACTCTACTCATATTATAGCACAAGATATAAATGAAATAGATTAGTTGCCTTTATTAATGTGACACAAATAATATATTCATGCAATGAGTCTTAATGTATAATACAAAATACAAGAATCCAATGCCCTAAGAACTAGGGCACACCAATAATCTCCCACTTGCACTAGTTCCAAGTGGATATTGCCCTAATTCCTAAGCATATTAGTGTTAATAGAATTGGTTCACTAATAAGAATTAGGAGTCATGTTTAATAAGAATATGTTCAAGTAAATCTATGTATTGTTTGAGAGAAATTACATAGAAAATTAGTATAACTTGTCTAAATAACTTAAACATAAACAAAATTTTTAATTTAAGTGCAAAAAAATCGAAAATAGAAACCCAGTGTGTAATAACAATCATTCCTCATGGGAATGATGTCTTTTGTACTATAACAGTAACCGTATACTTGCGGGAAAATATTGAACAAGTTTTTGGCGCTGTTGCCCGGGAATGATTTGATTTATTGCCATTAACAATTTTGATTCGAGATTCTGGATTGCACTTTTAATTTGTTTATAAATTTGTTTAATTTTTTATGCTATGTGTTTTATTTGTGTTAAACATTTTTAAAATGCATGTATGTCATTATTAGTTTTCCTTTCAAGTTATTTTAATAATAAAAAGAAGGTTTGCAGCTGTGTCACGCGCACGATAAGTTTTCGTGCTGGTGACACAGCCTGGTAGCGACTGGTTGCAAGCGCGGTACGTTCTTGCACTGGCGACGCAAGTCAAGGCCAATAGCAAAAAGCTTTGGTCACGAGGGCCATATAATGTCGCGCTTGCAACATAGCTTTTACTGAAATTTTTTTTCGGCAGACCCAATGGTCCCTAGGTGCTAATGTTGGTGAGGAAGGAAATGTTGCCGGTTGGAGGCAAGTTTTTACCTGTTTAGACAACATGGAGGCAAATCATCAAACATTGAGTACCAAAGTCGATACTATGGCCAAGGATGTAAAGGTAATCAAGAAGGGCACAACTAGTTTGGGATAAAAGTTATTATCTTTTTTCCGCAAAAGCAACATAAGATTCACTCCTTCTCCACCAGACTCTCCGAGTGGTTCCATGTGAGTCCGTTCCTTGCACTTCCCCTTTTTGTTTTCTTCATGTTTATGTTATTTGTTTTGGGGTATTTCACAATGAGGACATTATGTCTTTCAAGTGGGGGAAGGATATATGTTTTCATTAATTTATTGCATGTTTGTTCTTATTTTTGCATGTTTCTATAATCATTTTTAGGTTGTTTAGTTTATGTAGTATCCAACAAAAGTTTATTTGACTTTGGTTAAGTGCTTCACATATAAATATGAAATTTTATGTTCAATTGGTATAATTATTAAGTTACTTGTCGTGAGTCATTAAGTTTGCTCTACTATGTCTTTTGGATGGTTGTTTTTCTTACTTTTTCTCTCCTTTTACTTCTTTTTAGTTTTGCTTTCCTCTATTCTCCCTCTTTCTTTGCTCTGTGTCCTCTTCTTTTTTCTTTTCTATTACCTCTCCTCTTTTGTTATATTTTTGCTCTTTCAACCCTAGCCTATTATGGCTCAAACTCCTCCAATTTAGGAATCCATCCCGCTTTCAAAGATTTGGTTGTTTTATTTAAGAAGTAACCTGGTTGCTCGTTAGAGCCACGAGACTATAAGGTTACAGCCGTGCGGCTCTAGTGTTACAATCGCACAGTTATAGTTGTGAAACTACAGCCGTACGACTCTAACCAGAGCTGCCATGGATTTTCCTAAATCTCACAATCACATCTAAGCTCTCTAATTACTCGAAGGACTTTTCTCGGGCTTTCGGATCGAGAACTGTTCTGTTTTCGGAGCATTTGAGACATTCTAGGCAATATTCCGCTTATTTTCAAATCCAATTCACGTTTGTCTGTCTTAACAGGTAACATAGGATTTTCATCATAGAGGTCAAGAAAACTCTTGCTCACAACTATGCAATTGTGAGTAAGATATGGTACTATGAACTAGTGAATTGTTGGAAATGCCCTAGTCCCGAGGCATTGGTCCTTGTATTTGTACTATACATTTATTGGATTTATGTGTTGTACTCATTTGTGTTATTAATAAAGGCATCAATTCATTTATTATATCGATCTTGTGCAATATATTAAATGAATTATCCAATGGACGTATCTATATCCATGATGACAAGTGTCATGCACTTGGCAGTAAGACCATGGATAGGGTAAACGATATGATCATAAATAGATCCGTAGTCTGTTCCAGTCATGGGAATGAATGGAACAATAGACTATCATTAACCTGGTTGTATGGCGGTGTCTTATCAGTCATTGGACATGGGATATCAACCAAGTTAATGGGTACATGCCTGGAAGCATGGTACTGGATAGATCCACTAAACGAGTAATCCACATGGTATGGTATCACAATGGATTCTCGTGTAGTACTTGTATGGATCCTTTGACCTGACCATATGATGGTGTTACATGTGAAGTCGCATACTTAGGGGTACGCCTAAAGGGCCTGTAATAGGGTGCCAAGTATGGGTGCTTTCTGGTATGTCACTAAACATGGTAATACTATGGATATGCAGAAGGGATTTGTCACTCAGTAACACACTGAGAAGATATCACCGGCCACTTGATGAATGTGACTGATAAGAGTGTGGCCACACCCAAACAAGTTGGAACTTGTTTGTGAGCATCAGTACATTCGGGATCAAGTTAATGTCCGGACACAAAAGAGGGTGATCAATCCATGCCTCTGTGTTGGACACCGATATCAATGACATGGGATGTACAAGTTTAAACTACAGGGTTATGATATCAGTTAGACTGCCATCTCCATCTTAATTGGGGGCTACAGTGGCTTGCTAGAGCCCAACTGCAGTCTGTGGGCCATAGGCCCACCACCAACATAAAGATGGGCCCACGGGATCGTACACATAGAACGACTGAATGCAGACTTAAGGAATCACTTGTATACTTGGAGTATACACAATGGAGGGAGAAGTGTGTATATATTAATTATATTATAAAGATCAATTGGATTGGTCATAATAATGAAATTAATATATTCAATTGGCTCTTCATAATTAATTGGATTAATTATGAAATTAATTCCTAGGTGGAATTATTCATATGTATGGGTTTCCATATGATTTTATTTTGTGTAGATTTAATTTTAATTTGATGGATTAAATTAATTGTCAAACTAATTTTAATTTAGATGTAAATAATATATTACTTGGAGTAATATATTAAATACATGGGTATATTAAAATTGGGCTTGAAATTAATTTAAACCAGAACAATTAAAATTAGACTGGGCCTAAATTAAAACATGGAAGCCCGCACAGAATAGACATGAGCCAAGATGGGCCTAAATTCCCCTAAGGGAATTCGGCCAACCCTAGGTATAAATACCTAGGGTTAGAAATTTCGGCTAACACAAGTGTTGAGCCTCCTAGCCGAAATTCTCTAGCCTTTTGCTCTCCATTGTTTCGTTTTTCCGACGCTAGCATGGGTTGCATTCGTTAGGCGTTCGTGTACGTGAGAGTGGAGGAATTCTACGTTGAATTCTGCAGTCTCCATCAATCTCTAGAAAGAGATTTTCTGGTAAGAAAATTAATCCCTTTCTATTTAATTTTAAGTTTTTCAATTTCCACTTCAATTGCTCCTGGGACTGGATTTGAGGAAATCACCGCGTTCTTCCGCTTTTATCGGGTGATTTCCGGTGACAAATCCCAACAGTGGTATCAGAGCAGGCTTTTGATCCATGGAAATTGATAAATTTGGTTGAATCCCGTTTTTGAAATTGGAGGGTTTTAATTGGGATTCATGGTATGGGTTTTTATGATTTTTTCCATATGTTTTATACAATGAAAATTAATGTTGCATATTGGTTTATGTATTTTAATTTTGTTGTATGTTATTGGAGTTCTTGGAGAATTGCAATGGTTGATGGATGATTTTTTTTCTGTTTTAATTTTTAAAAAAAAAAAAAAATCTGCCTCCCGGGGTGCTGGGCAGTGGCCGCTGCAGGCGGCAGCAGCGGGCAGCCGCTGCTGCTGCTACGGCAACTCTGTTGCCCTAGCTGCAGCGGGCCGGGCCCAGTAATTTTGGATTTTGCGGGATTTGGGTCCGGGGCCCAGTTTTGAAATTATAATTGGTTTTAAAATTCGTGTGTTTAAATTTATGTAATTTAAATGCGCATGGTTTCTTGGATGAATTTTAATTTCGTTCATGTGATATTAATTTTGGAAATTAATATGGTTAATGGAAATTGGTTCGGGTAATTTTGGCACAATTACTTGGACGGCTAAATTGGACCCATGGTTTCCCAATTCCTATGGGAACAGTTGGACTGCCTGGGCTGGAGGCCCAAAGCCCGTTAAGGGTTAGAACCATGGTGGGCCAAAATTGGCGATTTCCTAATAATGGCTTAGACATAATTTAAATGGGCTTAAATCATGCATTATGACATGCTTTTGAATTGTATGTATTGGATGCATATGAATGGTTGAATGAATGTATGATTAGATGCTATTGGGCCTTTTACGAGATGGGTTGTATTTTTCTTTTTGGGTAAATACGGCCTGCGTGTCGTTTTTCTTTTTAATGTAATTTTATTTTATTTAAACTAAATATTATAAAATTTGTAAAAGAAGAAGCCCATGGAGTGGTGAGCCCAAATGGAGGTGCAAGCCCAAATTGGAGGTGCAAGCCCAGAAGGAAAAGATGGAGGCCCGCCTAATATCTGTTTCTAGTATAGGTTTACTAGAATAATATTAGGATGTAACATAGGCCCATAGCAGTCCATTTTAATTTTATTTAATCATGTTTTATATTCATTTGCATGTATGAATGTATGTTCCAATAGCTCATTCACCCGCTTTATGTATGTAAGCCGTTATAATTGAATCTAATAACCAAACGTAATTACTAAGTCGCTTAAAAGTGCTTCCCTCATTCAAAACCGAATCGAAGTGGGAATAGGCCAGTTGTAGACCATGCCCTCGCAGGATGCACTGGAGTATTGTCACTTTGTATTGGGTTAGAGTATGGGATACTCTAACACTTGGATGGAGGTTTTGACTTAGCGTGGGTAGTAGGATTCTCCTGGCCCTAAGCACAGATGGGTAAGTGCCAACAAGCCTATCAAACCAAGAGTCCCTAGGTTGGGATTGGACGGCGTTCCTACCTAAATAATTAAGGTGTAGTTGTACCAAACCCTCGTTTGGCTATATCTTAATGAAATATGGATCTCGGCCCATGAGCCCAACAACTCGGTTTAAATTAATAACTTGATTCATTATTAATTTTATATGGGAAGAACAAAGCAAAGCCCTTTATTAACACTCTCAATGTTTTTTTGTGTAGAAACACCCAAATGGCAAACACAAATACCTTATCACTGCGATCCATTCTTGAAAAGGACAAGCTTTCCGGTCCTAACTTTTTAGACTGGTCTAGGAACTTGAGGATAGTTCTAAGACAAGAGTCAAAAGAGTATGTGCTGGAAAGGCCTGTGCCGGCTGTGCCTCAGGGACGTAATCCACCGGCTGCCCAGCTGGAGGAATACGAGGCGCACGTCAAGGACAACCGGGATGTGACATGCCTTATGTTGGCTTGCATGGTCCCCGAACTGCAAAAGCAGTTTATGGACCACCAAGCCTATGCTATGATAACAACTCTTAATGAGTTGTTTCAAGAGCAAGCTCGTCAGGAAAGGTACCTGACCAATAAGGCATTCCACTCTTGTAAGATGGGGGCCGGGACATCTGTGAGTGCACACGTGCTCAAGATGAAGGGCTATTTGGATACTTTGGCCCGTCTCGGATCGCCTATCTCTCAAGAGTTGGCGGTGGACACAATCCTCGCGTCCTTGCCGGATTCTTATGATCAGTTCATCCTTAACTACAACATGCAAGGGATGAACCGCACTGTCAGTGAGCTGCATGGGATGCTTAAGCTTACTGAGCAGTCGATCAAGAAGACTCCGCCGGTGCTGCTGGTTAACAAGGGGAAGCCTCCTCTTGCTAAGGGAAAGGCCAAGGAAAAGGCCAAGGCCAAGGCCAAAAAGGCCAAAGCCAAGAAGGCCAAGGCCCAACCCAAGGCCCAGCAGAAGGCAGGTCCTGAGGACGTCTGTTTCGGGTGCAGACAGGCGGGTCATTGGAAGAGATCGTGTCCCAAGCTGATGGGAGAGCAAAGAAGGGGCCAAGGTGCGTCCTCTTCAGCTATTTATGTTATAAATATTAACCTTACTGTTTCAACATCCTGGGTATTGGATACTGGATGTGGTTCTCACATTTGTTGCAATGTGCAAGGACTTAAGAACAGAAGGTTGCTGGGGTCGGGAGAGGTGGACTTGCAGGTCGGGAATGGAGCAAGGGTTGCTGCCATAGAGATCGGCGAATACCACCTAATGATGCCCAGTGGATTGGTTTTAATTTTAGAAAATTGTTACTTTGTACCTGCCATGTGCAGGAATATTATCTCTGTATCAATGTTGGATATTTCTGGATTTAATTTCACTATTTTAAATGGTCGAATTTCTATATCTAGAGAGGGATTATTTTATGGAGATGCTCTATTAAATAATGGCCTGTATATCCTGGACTTAAATGAAACCAATCATATCTACAACATAAACACTAAAAGGATTAAGCCCAACGAACTTAATCCTGTCTACCTATGGCATTGTCGTCTTGGCCATATAAACGAGAAGCGCATTGCTAGGCTTCACAAAGCTGGGGTCCTAGGGTCATTTGACTTGGAGTCAATTGATACATGCGAATCATGTTTAAGAGGTAAGATGACAAAGGTGCCTTTTAGCAAGAAGGCTGAAAGGGCCACTGGCATATTGGATCTAATATATTCAAATGTATGTGGACCTATGAGCGCAGCGACCAGAGGTGGGCATCTGTACTTCGTCACGTTCACGGATGATTTCAGCAGATATGGCTATGTCTATCTGATGAAACACAAGTCCGAGACCCTTGATAGGTTCAAGGAATTTAGGAACGAGGTACAGAACCAGCTAGGCAGAAATATCAAAACCCTTCGGTCGGACCAAGGTGGTGAGTACATGAGCCTAGAGTTTGACTTGTTGGTGTGCCCTAGTTCTTAGGGCATTGGATTCTTGTATTTTGTATTATACATTAAGACTCATTGTATAAATACATTATTTGTGTCACATTAATAAAGGCAATTAATCTATTTCATTTATATCTTGTGCTATAATATGAGTAGAGTATCCATTGATTGATAATCATAAAACCTATCCCAGGTATGTTCTAATCGTGGGAACGAATAGAACCACAGACTTGTATATTCGATGACTGTATGGTAGTTCTTAACTAGCCATAGTACTTGTATAGTCAGTCATGAATATAGGTACATGTCGTTGACATGGGACTGGATCGATCCGCACAAGAAAGCCACATGGTTGTCACGTCATAGGTCTTTCTTGAGTAGGTCTCTTTTGTCCTCAGACCAGATTTCATTATAATATCGATATGGAATCTGATTCACTTTGACATACGCCTAACAGGTCTGTAAAAGGATGCTAAATATGGGTATGATTGGGTGGACCGGTGAACATGTTGATATTGATGATGAA
The DNA here is from genome assembly GCA_039660915.1 of Euphorbia tirucalli. NCBI lineage: Eukaryota > Viridiplantae > Streptophyta > Magnoliopsida > Malpighiales > Euphorbiaceae > Euphorbia > Euphorbia tirucalli. The sequence continues at coordinate 51,885,291 of CM077637.1, forward strand.
GTGATGGAATTGCCACTCGGGTAACACCGAGATGATATCATTGGCCACTTGATGAGTGGGACTGATAAGTGTATGGCCATACCCAAATAAGTTGGTTGCTTATTTGATTAATCAGTCAACTCAAGATCAAGAAATATAATAAACAACAGAAGAGGATGACGGACACCATGCCTCTTGTTTATTCATATCGATATCGTTAGGCAAAGGACAGTATGAGATTACTACCGGGTGAGTGTCTTCTAAAGACTGCTGCATCTCTGTCTTAATTGGGGGCTGTAATGGTTTGCTAGAACCCACTTATAGTCTGTGGGCCTTGGGCCTATTGCCAACATAAAGACTAACCCATAGGATCGTGCACATAGATCAACTGAGCTGGAACTTATAGAAATTGTACATGTAATGTACATTGGAAGGAATGCGTTAATTAATTAGTTGACATTCGGTGTCAAGGTAATTAATTGACATTGGGTTGAATTTAATTTAATTAATAAGTTTACATAATGTAATTAATTAATTTATCAATTAATTGAATTACATAAAGTAAACAATTAATTAAATAATTTTCCTAAGTAGGAAAATTAAATACATGTATTGTATTAAGTGTGATTTAATTTTATTTAGGGGTAATTAAATTTAGCCAAATGGAATTAAATTACATAGTATATACTTTTTAATTAAAGTTTATTTATGTAATTATAATCCTAGTGGGCTTGGGTTTAATTAACCTAATTAGAACCCAATTAGACAAGGTGTCTATAAAAGGGCACACTTAAGGAATAAAAACCTAATTCAACTCTAATTAATTGCTGGAAATTTCAGCCACCAATAACAGCCCCAAAACAGCTGAAAATCCCAGCATTAAACCTCCATTCCTTCGCGTCTTCGGCTAGTACCGGTTCCCGCTCAATAGTTGGTCGTGCACCGGACTTTGGAGATCGCAGTTTCAAGAAACGATTCTACAGCAGTCTCTAGAGGAGACGAATCCGGTGAGTTCATCTCTCTTGATTCTTATTTGATTTTATTCTAATCAATGGTAATTGGACACGATAGGTGGATGTATTTTCCACTGCGCCACGTTATTTTTCCAATGACGAATCCCAACATGACTCATACTTGAGAGAGCATGGAATAGTTCCACAGCTCACTCCTCCCGGAACACCACAATGGAATGGGGTGTCCGAACGGAGGAATAGGACCCTGTTGGACATGGTCCGCTCAATGATGAGTCAAGCATCTCTCCCAATTAGTTTCTGGGGACACGCCCTCGAGACAGCAGCTCTCATCTTAAACAATACTCCGACTAAGGCAGTGGAAAAGACCCCATATCAGATATGGACGGGCAAGGAGCCCAATGTGTCTTTCCTAAGGATTTGGGGATGCGAAGCACATGTCAAGAAATTGACTAGTGGGAAGCTGGAGCCCAAAACCGACAAATGCCTGTTTGTGGGCTACCCTAGGGAAACCAAAGGGTATTACTTCTACAACCCCGCCGAGAGCAAGGTGTTTGTGGCAAGGAAGGGGGTCTTTCTGGAAAAGGAGTTCCTTTCCAAGAAAGATAGTGGGAGCAACGTTGAACTCAGGGAAGTTCAAGGTCCACAAGCTCCTGAAGAGGATAACTCGGAGGCCCAGGTGGAGCTTCCACAAGTGGAAGCACCGACCCAGGCCACACAAGAACCTAGAAGGTCTGGTAGGGATCGTCGGGAACCAGAGAGGTATGGTTTCCTCGTCACCGATGATCAAACTCTTCTCATCTGGGATTAAGAAGAACCTAAAACCTACCAGGAGGCTATGGCTAGCCCAAAGTCTACGAATTGGCGTAAAGCCATGGAGGCAGAAATGCAATCTATATACGATAATCAAGTTTGGAACTTGGTTGATCCACCTCCGGGTGCCAAGGTAATAGGTTGCAAGTGGTGCTATAAGCTAAAAGCTGATAATACCTTCAAGGGGCGTCTGGTTGCGAAAGGTTTCAGACAAGTCCATGGAATAGACTATGATGAAACTTTCTCACCAGTAGCCATGCTCAAATCCATCAGGATATTGCTGGCCATAGCCGCATGGTATGACTATGAGGTATGGCAGATGGATGACAAGACCGCTTTCCTTAATGGGAAGCTACTCGAGGATGTGTACATGACACAACCTGAGGGTTTTGTCGATCCTAAGTATCCGGGAAGGGTATGCAAACTTCAAAGGTCCATTTATGGACTGAAGCAAGCATCCCGAAGTTGGAATCTAAGATTCAATGAGGCTATAAAGGAATATGGCTTCATACAAAATCTAGATGAGCCTTGTGTGTATAAGAGGACTAGTGGGAGCATTGTCACATTCTTGGTACTTTATGTAGACGACATCCTACTCATTGGAAGCGACATACCTACACTGCAAGGGGTAAAGCAGTGGCTGAGTAAGTGCTTCGCAATGAAGGACTTAGGTGAAGCTGAGATGATCCTAGGGATCAGGATCTATAGGGATAGACCAAATCGGCTTCTGGGCCTAAGTCAGGCTTCGTACATTGACAAAGTTCTGAAAAGATTCAGCATGGACCGGGCCAAGAAAGGTTTCTTGCCAATGGGCCATGGGCTGAAACTTAGTAAGAAGAACTGTCCTAAAACAAGGGAGGACAGGGAGAACATGAAATTGGTTCCATATGCTTCGGCTATTGGATCAATCATGTACTCCATGTTATGTACGAGACCTGATGTCGCCTTTGCACTGAGTATGATGAGCCGATACCAGCAGGATCCCGGGGAGGATCACTGGAAAGCTATCAAGGCCATCCTTAAGTACCTTAACCAGACTAAGGATAGCTTCTTGGTGTATGGTGGTCAGGAAGTGCTATCAGTTACTGGGTATACTGATGCGAGCTTCCAGACAGACCAGGATGAGTACCAATCGCAGTCAAGGTATGTATTCTTGCTGAATGGTGGTGTTGTAAGCTGGAGGAGCTCAAAGCAACCAACCATAGCGGACTCTACAACAGAAGCTGAGTACATCGCTGCGTGTGATGCAGCTAAGGAAGCTGTGTGGATGAAGAAGTTTATCACTGAGTTGGGAGTAGTACCAACTATCCAGGACCCAGTCGATATCTTCTGTGACAACAATGGGGCCGTCGCACAAGCTAAGGAGCCCGGTCACACAAGAACACAAAGCACGTGCTCAGAAAGTTTCACCTCATACGAGAAATCGCGGAGAGAGGTGACATTGCATTGCACAGAGTGGACACCGAGGATAATGTCGCAGATCCATTGACCAAGGCGCTGGCCCAGCCCAAGCACGAGGGTCATACTAGGTCTATAGGGATTAGGCCCATGCCTAGTTGGAACTAGTGCAAGTGGGAGATTGTTGGAAATGCCCTAGTCCCGAGGCATTGGTCCTTGTATTTGTACTATACATTTATTGGATTTATGTGTTGTACTCATTTGTGTTATTAATAAAGGCATCAATTCATTTATTATATCGATCTTGTGCAATATATTAAATGAAGTATCCAATGGACATATCTATATCCATGATGACAAGTGTCATGCACTTGGCAGTAAGACCATGGATAGGGTAAACGATATGACCATAAATAGATCCATAGTCTGTTCCAGTCATAGGAATGAATGGAACAATAGACTATCATTAACCTGGTTGTATGGCGGTGTCTTACCGGTCACTGGACATGGGATGTCAACCAAGTTAATGGGTACATACCTGGAAGCATGGTACTGGATAGATCCACTAAACGAGTAATCCACATGGTATGGTATCACAATGGATTCTCGTGTAGTACTTGTATGGATCCTTTGACCTGACCATATGATGGTGTTACATGTGAAGTCGCATACTTAGGGGCACGCCTAAAGGGCCTGTAATAGGGTGCCAAGTATGGGTGCTTTCGGGTATGTCACTGAACATGGTAATACTATGGATATGCAGAAGGGATTTGTCACTCAGTAACACACTGAGAAGATATCACCGGCCACTTGATGAATGTGACTGATAAGAGTGTGGCCACACCCAAACAAGTTGGAACTTGTTTGTGAGCATCAGTACATTCAGGATCAAGTTAATGTCCGGACACAAAAGAGGGTGATCAATCCATGCCTCTGTGTTGGACACCGATATCAATGACATGGGATGTACAAGTTTAAACTACAGGGTTATGATATCAGTTAGACTGCCATCTCCATCTTAATTGGGGGCTACAGTGGCTTGCTAGAGCCCAACTGCAGTCTGTGGGCCATAGGCCCACCACCAACATAAAGATGGGCCCACGGGATCGTACACATAGAACGACTGAATGCAGACTTAAGGAATCACTTGTATACTTGGAGTATACACAATGGAGGGAGAAGTGTGTATATATTAATTATATTATAAAGATCAATTGGATTGGTCATAATAATGAAATTAATATATTCAATTGGCTCTTCATAATTAATTGGATTAATTATGAAATTAATTCCTAGGTGGAATTATTCATATGTATGGGTTTCCATATGATTTTATTTTGTGTAGATTTAATTTTAATTTGATGGATTAAATTAATTGTCAAACTAATTTTAATTTAGATGTAAATAATATATTACTTGGAGTAATATATTAAATACATGGGTATATTAAAATTGGGCTTGAAATTAATTTAAACCAGAACAATTAAAATTAGACTGGGCCTAAATTAAAACATGGAAGCCCGCACAGAATAGACATGAGCCAAGATGGGCCTAAATTCTCCTAAGGGAATTCGGCCAACCCTAGGTATAAATACCTAGGGTTAGAAATTTCGGCTAACACAAGTGTTGAGCCTCCTAACCGAAATTCTCTAGCCTTTTGCTCTCCATTGTTTCGTTTTTCCGACGCTAGCACGGGTTGCATTCGTTAGGCGTTCGTGTACGTGAGAGTGGAGGAATTCTACGTTGAATTCTGCAGTCTCCATCCATCTCTAGAAAGAGATTTTCTGGTAAGAAAATTAATCCCTTTCTATTTAATTTTAAGTTTTTCAATTTCCACTTCAATTGCTCTTGGGACTGGATTTGAGGAAATCACCGTGTTCTTCCGCTTTTATCGGGTGATTTCCGGTGACAAATCCCAACAGTGGTATCAGAGTAGGCTTTTGATCCGTGGAAATTGATAAATTTGGTTGAATCCCATTTTTGAAATTGGAGGATTTTAATTGGGATTCATGGTATGGGTTTTTATGATTTTTCCCATATGTTTTATACAATGAAAATTAATGTTGCATATTGGTTTATGTATTTTAATTTTGTTGTATGTTATTGGAGTTCTTGGAGAATTGCAATGGTTGATGGATGATTTTTTCTCTGTTTTAATTTTAAAAAAAAAATCTGCCTCCCGGGGTGCGGGGCTGCCGGCGGATTTTCCTAAATCTCATAATCACATCTAAGCTCTCTAATTACTCGAAGGACTTTTCTCGGGCTTTCGGATCGAGAACTGTTCTGTTTTCGGAGCATTTGAGACATTCTAGGCAATATTCCGCTTATTTTCAAATCCGATTCATGTTTGTCTGTCTTAACAGGTAACATAGGATTTTCATCACAGAGGTCGAGAAAACTCATGCTCACAACTATGCAATTGTGCGTAAGATATGGTACTATGAACTAGTGAATGACTACAAGCAAGGTTATAATTCAGTAATTGCCTAAGTTCCTTAAGTTTTTTGCAAAAAACTTTTTAAGAAACACTTCATCTCCAGCAGAGTCGCCACTGTGAGCGGATGACCTTTTAGAGCAGAACACGGCGAAGCAACCGGGGAAAGGAGAACTGGTTGTTCGTGGTTTGAATTGAAAACGAGTTTGATGATCTTGCTTAGGAAAATCATTGATTTATTTGAAAATCCTTTTGTAGAAAACCTTTTCTTTGAATGTGAATTTTTGGGAAGAAACTGTTTTTGCATTCTAGAAAATCCCGTTTTATTATTTAAAGATCTCGAAACCTAAATTTCGGGATCAGTGACAGAGTTGCCACCCGGATCAGCTCATCCGGGAAATTCCGGTATAGCTCCCTACCAAGTGTAGACTACCATGCCTAATCCAGAGATTTAGGGTTCGGGCAACTTACCTGTTCAACCTCAAGCTTACTTTCATTTATAAGTTCATATTACAATATTATACTCACTTATTCTCTACCCATTTTATCTTTTATTGTTGATTAATCCATGCTCATTCGGATGATAGAAATGAATAAAGTACGGAAAAAGTAAACCATACATCCAAACAACTAAAAGAAATAGAGGCCATTTATTACAACCCAAAAAGATAAAACAAAACTCTCATCCTCACCTTACAACTGCCTAGATACATGAAAATCTACAAAAAGTACAATCGCCTAGAATACACGATTTGATCTATTAAATACATCCAAAATAAAATGAAAAAGAAAAGAAATAAAAGCTATAAAATAGACTGGTTAGCACAACTATATCACATACACACATAGGACTCACAACAGGACAGATGGGGAATTTCAGGAAATGGGGCTATGCATTTAGGGGATAACCGAGAAGTCCAGGCAACTTACTCGATTAGGCCTGAAAAACTGTTTTAGAAATGCCCTGTAGGTTTTTGTGCTTGAAAACAATTTTGGAAAACCATTTGGCTCGATTTCATGCAAATTACTTCCTTTTAGTAGGTCGGCTATCCCGGAACTCAAGGTTCCGTTCGTGGGTGTTCCTAATTCCAAACATCCATCTAAGGTCCAAAGCAGTAAACACATCAAAAACAATTTGATTCTGAAGATAGCATCACGCAATGATGTTCGTGGGAGTCATCCTGAGATTCTGCCTCCATCTGGCTACTATAGCCATGTGGCTTCAGTTAGAGCTGCGCGGCTATAGCCACTATAGTCGTACAGCTGTAGTGTCCAAAACCCGAAATTGGTTTTCTTTGCTTTTGTAAATCACTGTTTTGAATCGTTTCGATGATTTCTAAGGATTTTGAGGAATATAGGGGTCCGCTAAAGCTGAACCATGGATCCGATTTGGATCGAACAACCCCGAATTATAAAAAATTGAAATCAACAAAATCCAAATCTCACATCAACGTCATTGGAAATCCGAAAACCATAATTTTGAATATAACGGATGTGATTTGACTGAAATAGTTCATAACAGAACAATTAAAATGGGAAACTGACTGTGTTCAGTCGATTTAGGGCATTTCGGGTTTCTGCCCAGAAGAACACAATCATGTGGCTATAGGTGTACAGTCACACGGCTCTGTTCTAAGGGATTATAGCCACTCGGCTATAATCAAACAGACAGTTTTCGGATTTCATAAAACTCAGAAAAATACACAGTACAAAGTAATCAAATACGAGTTTAAGGCCTATCAGAGTTTACCCTTTTTGTGTTCCAGTGTATTTGATGACCAGAAGTGGATTGGAAAGTCGGAATGCACTTAGAATCCCGCGAACACCCTGAAACTTCGAACACGAACCTTGAATCGGTCCAAATAAAACTCGAGATCAAACTGAATGAATAAGAGACGATCAGGAACTCTTGCCCTATGTGTTTCCCGAGTGTTTTCTCTCTATTTCTCTCTTTTTCTTTTTGGTTTTCACTCTTTTCTCTCTTTTTCTCTCTTTCTATCTTGATTTTCCCTTCCTAGAATTCTCCCTCTATTTTTGGATTCCTGTGTTCTGTTATGTTCTGCTATTAAAAAACCTCCTATCACGGCTCAAATTCCTCTAATTTAGGAGTCATGCCCGCTGTCAAAGACTAATGTTGGTTATTTAGGAAGTAACCCAGTCACTCGTTAGAGCCATGCGGCTCTAATGTTATAGCCGCGCGACTCTGAAGTTACAGCCGCACGGCTGTTGTTGTGAAACTACAGCCGTACGGCTCTAACCAGAGCTAACAAGGCTTTTGTTAAATCCCACACTCACATCTAAGCTCTCTAATTACTCGAAGGACCTTTCTGGGGGTTTTGGATCGAGGATTGTTCGGTTTTCGAAGCGTTTGAGACATTCCAGGCAACATTCCGCTCATTTTCAAATCCGACTCACGTTTGTCTGTCTTAATAGGTAATATTAGATTTTCATCACAGAGGCCGGGAAAACCCGTGCTCACAGCATGGCATCTCTAGTATCCGGTTGGTGAAGCATGATCCTCCGCTTTCTACTGATGGCTCCTAGATCGGGATTGAGAACCGGGAGAAGCAGTGCTTGAATAGAGCCAACATCTTCGGGTCGTCTGCTCCTTCTGGTACCAATGCTACTATGGGTGTTGGCGGCGGCCCTAACATATACCTATAAGTAAGGTGGTAACTAGGGGGAGGCATCTGAATTAAGGTCTGGTAACTGGGAAGCCTTGTCTGTGACATTGTGGGTAGAGCTATCGGATTGGGTGGCGTTTCTATTGTCGGAGGTTGTTGGTAAGCATCCTGGGCTTCGCCGTACCTTGCAAAGACGAGGTTTGGCTTATTTATTTGCCTTGTATCTCCTGGGAAGGTATAAGCGGGTGGAGTTACTATGTACTGCACTGCCCTGTCTCTCTCAATTTGAGGTAAAGGGAAGAGATTCCTGGCCGTTCCTATCCCTAAGTCGCATATGATTAGGGGGGATGTGCTGCTGCTGATGGATGAACCTGCCATGCCAAAATTCTGAATTTGAAGGATTGCCTATCTGAGGTCTCTGGGGTAGGCAAGGCTGAGGCTACTCGCGATGCGGTTAATCACTGCTGCCTGGGGGGACACCGATGAGTTTAGTGTCGTCAAGGATGAGGCTGTTATGGCTGTGAGAGAGCTATCTCTTGTAACCTCTGAAGTTGTCATACTAGCGGAACTTAATGAAGTCATAATTCAATCGTTCCACGTTCACTGCACCAAATGATGGATTCTATGTAAATCCCTCTGGAGATCTGGGCTTGAGTTGCACTGCGCCAGATCTGGATCTCCTCTTGCAAGACAAAGAATGTGAGACACCGGTAACATCTGGGTTATGCTCCGATGCTTAAGTCAGCCTTGATTATGCTAATCTCTGGCTATATTAGCTTGATTTATTTAGTTTAGTTAGAATGAATCAATTTATCTCTATGTGCCCTCCTTTTATAAGGTTAGTGGTAGAGTTTGCCTTGGATTAGGAATACTCCAAGGCCCTTATCCTGGTCAGACTAAGAAACCTCCATCCTAGATTCCATGTGAAACACGAATCCTTCTTTAATCGCAACACAGCTAGTAGACTCCTACATGGACTCTATCACTTTCCTTCTAGAACCCCTGATCAGGCGGAAGCAAGTCGACCAAGACCTAGCCTCTAGGCCGGCTATACATCCATTGGAAATCCGAGCGGGAGATCCAGCATTATGATACCCGGATGACAGATTCGGCATCACAATGTCCGGATGTCATCATACCCTATTTTTTATTATAAAGTGAAAGAAGTCAATAATATAATTTGGCCAAGAAGATTTTCTTTATTGTTTTATAATTAATTATGTACAAAATGTATGATGTTTGTATTAATGTTAGATTTTGTAGTGATACAGTAATTTTGTATTAATTAATGTCAAAACAAACAATTCAACATGGAAATTAGAAATTTCGGAATTAATTTTTGTTTGTATGGTTTTATTTTCTCTAATGATATTTTTCATAATTAAAAATATAAAAAGCTTTCGTGCAGAGCATGGGCAGTGAACTAGTATAATAATAAGGTGAGACCAATTAAGAGAACCTTTTAAATGGTACTTTGCATTTGAGAGATGTTGAAGGTTCTTTGGATGTGATGAGGTGGCATAAGTAAAAAGTTGAGAAAAGTTCTCCTCATTATGGATGCTGTTAATACATTGTTTTACTATATATATATATATATATATATATATATATATATATATATAAAGATTTGTATCTCAAAACATTTTGATTTTATCACATTATAACTTTCTTGTGTTTGCTATTATATTTTTTTCAACCTAATACAACTGGATCCATGTACATGGCAGGAAGAGTCTATTGTCCCCTGAACTTAACAATTGTCCACTTAACCCTCCCGAGTTGCTTAAAACACAATCAACTAACTGTTTATATTTGTTTGGAATGACATTAATCGATACTCCTCATAATCCTAAGTTAAACACCGTGGGTGTTGCCACGTTGGACACACATATGATACATGGCAAAAAAATTTCCAATAAACACCTGACACCTGTCATAATTGCACCACAATTAAAATCAAATCAAAGTGAAAAAACAAACTATTAATTTAATCAATTTTTTTAATACATCTAAAAATAAAGATCACCAAAATTAAGAGTCTGAACCCAAATCTTCAAACACCAAAGAAAAATTAAAATCCGATTCTTCAAATTTAATCAATCCTCTTCTTCGTTAAAAAAAATTAAAAAAAAAAAAAAATCTCAAACACCGAAAAAAATTAAAATCCAAATCTTCAAGTTTAATCAATTTTCTTCTTCATTAAAAAAAACTCAAATCTTCAAACACGAAAAAAAATTAAAATCCAAATCCAAATCCCCACTTTCGGATTAGAAGACACGGTTTCGCCAGTCGCCGTCGGCAGCTGCTTTCTACATATCGCATAAGTAGGCAATGGAGCCATGGTGAATCGTCATTTTCAAGCTTCTCCGGTTGGTGGTGGTGAGGGAACAGAGTCTTCGTCGTTTGAGGGAACAAAGGCGCCGCCGCTGCGATGGTGGTGAGAAGTTTGCGGAGGCAGTGAAATCCAGTTGCAAACTCGTCGTCGAAGAGCCACAAAACAAACCGTGTTGCGTTAATTTTCAATTTGTTTCAAGAAGATGCGTATATTTTTGTAATTAAATAATAAAAAAATTTAAAAAACTAGAATGATAGATTTTTTTTTTTTTTTTTACAAAATATCTAAATTTTGATGGAAAATTTTTAAATAACGTAAATAAATTATTAGAAAGGTGGATTGAAAAAAACGTTGAGATTTACATAAAAACCAAGTCAAAAATACTCGTGTTTACACTATTAATCCGATCTTTCTATTAAACTCAAAATTCTTTACCAGTTAGTATCTGAAAAATTTATTTTACCTATATTATTTAATAATTTTTTAATCAAAATATATATTTTTTAGCTATTTTTTCTATTTTATTATTATTTTTTTAAACCTTTTTTCCTGATTTAATTAAAAAAATACTTCCGTTTCCCAAAAATTTTAATACTTTATTGTCAATGTCTATTATATTTGTATCAATTAACGTACAAAATTTTTGAAAAAAAATTAAAAACATTAAACAGTTTTTAGAGTATGTCAGACACAAGAAGTATTTGTTTACTAATAAAAAAAACTTATACCCTTTTTAGTCAACTTTTAAAACAGATGCTTGCAATCGCAAAACTAACAAACTACATTTATTTTGTATTTTACTGTTCCCTAAATGATTTACCCTTTTATTTTTAATAAACCAAATTCTCACACCCCAAGGCTTATGCACATATGCTAAATAGTTTCCTTCAAGAAACTTATGCTCAGAATCATCCCAAACAAACAACAAATATTTCCATCCCCATCATAGTAATTATGGAAATTCCTATGTAGAAGCAAGGCTTTTTCCATTGAACATCATTCAGCAAAAATTCGAAATTAACACTCATAATCTATGCATTTCCCTCACGAAAAACTCTATATTCAGCAAATGCCACTTATCAACTGGATACGCCACTTCGCTTTTTGCAAAATGATACTAGTGTTTATAATTAAGTTAATACAAAAGATACAATATAAATTTAACTACACATAATTACATGAGCTTCTCCCGAAATTTTCTCTGTATGTCACACGACAATTCACTGCAAACCTTGACATTTGGTTTTCATGCCATTCTCGATCTTTGTGATTTTTAATTTTGAGTTTCCTCTCAGAAACCTCGAGTCAGTTTTTTACAGACAGGCTTAGCCTGTGGTCACGGGATAAGACAGGTGGCTGAAGTATGAAAAACATGGAGACAAATGATCAAAGATACACTTGTCTGGTCTTTGTTGTGTATTAATTTCTTCCATTCCTGTGACACACTGACAGTAGTAAAATATACATGTAAACAATTGATTGTATAGATATTGTAAATAACTTCACTAGGAAACTTGTACACAAAACGAACAGACCTATCCATTCACTACAACATAAGGTCCAAGAAAAGTCTTCAAGTAATTCATGTCATAACTGAAACTTAAAAAGTACTCAAATCTACTTTAGGGGATTATGTATAATTGAATCAACTAATCAAGAAACTTTTCAAGTCTAGAAACTTTTCGAATGGCTATGATAACTTAATATTTTATCTTGATTCCATCCTGAAAACTCATGAATGAAAGTGTAATTCAGAGAATAGATGCATGAGTAGAATTGCTCACGGTTTGGTTGGTGATCCATGAGTCAAGATTCTGAAACCAAAGTAAATTGATTAGGCCACCGACTTTTACAATTTGAAACGTTTTTCTTTTTATGTCTAAAACAGGAGTCCTATTTGACTAATCAAGATTTATGGTCAACTAAACAAATATGGCCTCATTAGCTGATTTAAACCAAATTGCTTCACTTGTTTTTGCCAATTCAACATACGCTATTTTTTCCCTAACTAGACCTAAATGGGTTCACGAGAAAATAGCAATAACCTAGCACAATTACTATCCTTCAAGAAAACCAGAATTTTATAAAAGGGTAATTTGTATTTATACTTCGAAACATCCAAAGTGTCAATATTTTATTAGCTAATTATGTCTAGCAACCTATTTCTTCTTCTCATAACTTAAAAGTCAATTCCTGGGTTACTGTTGATAACTTGATAGAAGATTATAAATTCCTCTTTCATCAAGCTAGGAACTTCTATGGCAAGAGCAACTCTGGTCCTGATTTTCTTGCTAAACTTAGACACTGAATCTAACAACGCATTCATGTCTAATCTCTTCCCATGTGGTTGAAAGTTAGACAAGTTATTTTTTCTTTGGACCTTTTCTTTTTTTTAGACAAGTTATTTTTTCTTTGGACCTTTTCTTTTTTTTTCTTTTTCTTGCTTGATATTTTCTATGTAAATAAAAATTATATAAAAGAACATCAATTGATAATACCTCGCGGAAATTAGTTGAGCAGCCCTGGAAGCACTAGTACGACGTGTCCTATGATCATCCTCCTTGCTAATCCGAATAGCAGCAACTTCCTTTCCCATGGCAGCCACTTCCCTTCGCATCTTTTTTGCCTCAACTTCCATTGCTTTGTTTAATGTTTCAACCTTCTTTGCCAACATCTGTTTCATTTCACAATTCAAAAAGTTCCATCAGTAACAATACTATAATTAAGGGATGGGATGCAGCCTCCAAGTAATTTAAGGAAATGGGAAGAGGAATGTCTTTTAACCTCAATTGCGTCATCCTTGTCTTTAAGACCTTGATCTTTTTCATGGCAAGCTTTTCTCAAAGCTATCACCTCTTTCTGCAACATATCATATAAAATTCCTGAAACATAATCCTCATGCGCTGATTTTAATCTGTCCATTGACATCCCATTTGCATGCTCCTCACAAACGACAACGGATTCACTCCCTTTGGTCTCATTGCTCGCACTGGCATGTGCATTATCTCTGCTCAACTTTTCTCGCTTCAGCTTATCTGATTCCAGTGAGCTACTACTGCCATCAAATGATCTTGATGGCACTCTGGCAGTTTTTAATAATGCGACTGCACTATTGGATCGAAGGGAGCCAGCTTGTAAACTTGATGCTTTTCTTAATAAATTGCCATTGGAAAATGATCTGGAAAAACATTCACCCCCACCAAGAGATTGACGACGTGAAGACCCATTGCTTGGACTTCGTCCTTCAGATGTACAACGAGAACTGCTAGTGGATGCTTTAAGTCTTTCCTCCAAAACCTTGAACCGTAATTGGTATTTTTCCTAAGCAACAATACATATCATTCAGAAGCAGATATTGAAGAATCAAAATGCAAAAGGTAGATCAACAAAGTGAATAGCTCACTTTCATTTGAGCTTCAGCCTTTGCAGCGCGCTTAGCAACCGCCAATTTGTCCCTAAGCTGTTGCATTTCTCCCTACAAGAGAGCAGAAAATTGAAATTGTATAAATGCTGCACCATTTTTGCTTTCACTTCAACAGTTTCCTTACTGAAACTAAAACTGAAATTAGGATTAAACCATTTACTGCATTAAAATAGGAACCCCTCAAGAACAGAACCACTGTCAAAGATAAGTCTTACTTTTATCCTCAACAATATGTACAGGTAAAATCCCTGTAATTTCATTGGTATTTCAATAGAAGACAAAAATCTGACTGGTAATTACAATTATATTGCTGAATAGATCCATGAGTAAACTTTAGGTAAAAACATCATTCAAGTAATAAGTTACCTGAAAAATTCTTCTTTCTTCAAGCCATTGCTTTACAGGCATAACTTTGTCATTGCCATCTTTCCACTCATTTGCCACAACAGTTGCAACTCGGTTTGCGCTAACTTTTGCACGAGCTACTTCACGTTCCAGAGTTTTCTTTTCTTCCTGTCCGATCATAAAAATTTGAAAAAGTTTCAAGCAACAGCAATAAACTCAGAGTAGCCACTAATATTGGAAGAAAGAAGTTCCCAAACTAGCAGTAGTTACATTCATCTCCTGCACTTTTCTCTGGTAATCACGCACAGCATTAGCAGCAGCTCCTCCAGCTAAGACAGCCTCCTCAAGCTCACGAACAGTTTGGGTCAGCTTTTCAACCTCGGCAACCTTTTGTCTATTCATTTTGTCCAGGATTTTATTCTCCTCCTGGTATATGCACAAGATAAATTGAATATAGCAGTGTATGAAACCCATTTGTGGATCTACCCTATATTGTGAGGTCCTTCGACCCTACTTTGTTTAAACCAATTTCTATATGCATATGCAAGTTATATATGAAATAAAATAACATCCATTAATTGTACATTGTACTTTATGGAGCCCATTACAAGTGGAAAAGAAAATAAAAGTTAATCTAACACAATTATATTTTACCAAACACTATTAGTAGAATGAATTTTCTATTTTGTTCAGGTTTGAGCATATAAATAAAAAATAATTAAAATTCACGTATGTGTATGTGTTGATCCCACGGAAGTAAAATTCCAGGATCCATCACTGATAAAACCTGCCAAAAGATTACTGCAGTTGGCCAGCAAGAAAAAAGACAAAACCTGGCATATTTCAATTTGCTTCATTAGCTCTTGATTCTTATTTTGCAGATCATCAACTAAGGATGCTTTTGCCAGAGCCATCTCAATAGTTCTCTCAGCCTCGAGTAGAGCAGCTTCTTTAGATTTGGTTAGTCGATCGAGTGCTCTGTTGTCATCTTGTAACTTTGCTACCTGGAAAGGCAAGAATGTCACGCATGAATCGAAGACTAAAAAGACCATTGTGCACTTTATTAGTACATGGTCTGCCAGGCAAAGCAATATCTAGAAAGCCAGCACCTACAGATGATATGAACAGCTTTGCAAGAAAAATGTCTAAGGGAAGCATGCATGCCATTCATATACAATATGGTGATGTAGATAATGGGAACTGCAAAAGGGAAATTTCCTTAACATACCTCCAGCCTAGCTAACTTTAGTTCTGCCT
The DNA here is from genome assembly GCA_039660915.1 of Euphorbia tirucalli. Taxonomy (NCBI): domain Eukaryota; kingdom Viridiplantae; phylum Streptophyta; class Magnoliopsida; order Malpighiales; family Euphorbiaceae; genus Euphorbia; species Euphorbia tirucalli. Next base: position 51,900,871 of record CM077637.1, read on the forward strand.
CCAAAGGGGCGATGATGGCCTCAATAGGAGGCATTTCGTCATCTTTCTGAGCAGCATGGACTCTTCGAAGGGTCGCTTCTGCAGCAAATTGTGCAGCCAGAGCTGCTTTTCTCTCATCATTTATTTTCTTAAGCTCAAGGTTCTGCACGCCATAATACACTAATCTTTGAGCAGATAATGACTTTAAACTCCATAGAGTGCAAACTTCTTACTAACTATTAATGATGAAATCACAATCACATTGACTACAGAATACCTTGCTTTCCAGAAGAGCTTCAGCAGCCTTTAGCTTTTCATCCACTTTATTTAGTTCATCTGTAACCTGAGATCGGAAAAGACAACATGAACATCCTCATTGTGTGAAACTAGAATACGTGAAATTCCAAAGCATTGAGATTAAAATAACTATTCAGCAAGCTCTTTGATAGCATTATTCAAGTGTTGAAGGATATAACATTCACATGTACACAAATCTATCTACAAAACTAACATTCTCAGCATGGCCAGACATGTAATACCAAAGTCGATAAAATCTTAACTTTTTTTTTTTTTCTTATTTTGATGGTAGATAACTTAATTGCATATTTGTTTGCTAAGTTCTGAGTTTTTACTTCTAGAGAATTTAAGCAATTACATAAAGGCAAGAGACTACTTCCCTGTCTTCCACCCAAAGTTAGGGGGATTTTTTCCTAGTTAATTTAAGAAAACTAAGAAATTAGTCCACTACTTGTTCTTAGAATGAGGAAAACAAAAATATCAACCAACAATTACACATGTAGATTAAAGGCAATTGTTGACAACGTTGAGAAGCTCAGAATGAAATGGAGTGGAGCTGTTCTGTTCAACTATCATATTTGTTAGAAACAACGTAATCCCAAAAACATAATTGGAATGTGGAAATTCAAAATTTTATAATAATCAATTCTTCCAAATAGTGCAAAAAATGCTATAATAAAATTTTTCCATCTCTAGACTTACTATATAGATATTAGCTACAAACACTATGGAAAACAACCCGCTTTTCTTATCAAATGTGTTCCCTCAACTCTGAAGGATATAAACTGTCACATTCAAAAGCAGTTTAAAGTTCAAAATTACAAAGGATTTCTAGATTTCTTGCCCAATTTTTGTACTGTGAAGCAACTTGACACGCTATAAAAGCAGAAATGTACATGGGTACACGATGCATTCACAAAACCATTTTTGTCACAGCATATCGCTACATATTAAGGCAAGCTAATTATCCCCTGTTCATAAAAGATATATCTGTTCTCATGAGACGTTATCTGATGTGATGTGTGGACAAGAAAGTATCTAAGTATGCCATATACATCTTTACCATTTGCATTCACTAAATCTACAAGAAACAGAAGCTTCAGAAGGTGGTGAGAATAGATAAAGTCTGTGGTTGGCATTAACATATTACCTCTTCAACTGCTTTCTCTTTTAAGCGTTCTGAATTCTTCAAGGACTTTATTTCTGCAAGGGCTTCTCCCAGTTCCCTATCTCTATCTGCAAATGTAGTAGACATCATACTTTAATCACATCCCAAGATTATCTCAACTCTTTGCTTGATATTAAAACTACGAACACAGGATTAACATGACTTTTTCTCCTTTACATTGCTAAATTCACTACATACAGTGACCCTAAATCAAGTAGCTGCTGAAAAGAAAAGGAACAATATACTTTAAAACACAAGAAGATATTGGAACAATGGCATCTCTGATATAATTAGATGGGAACAAGATCAGTCTAAACATAACTTCTTTCACAAAAATGGACAATAGTTCACCTTCTATAAGCCATAACAGCACTCTTAAGAGAAAATTAATTTTTCTAAAAAGAATCAGTTAGGATTATGTTAAAACCAAATTAGAAAGTAAATCGCAGTATGGATAGCATAGAAGGCCGTAAGACAATTTCATCTGAATAATCATTTTCTTGCTTTGAAGAAAATTTCCATCCTCAATATGCAAACAAGAATGGTATGACAGAAGAATAAACAAAATAACTTGTTGTTCCCACAAATTTCTCAAACAACAAGCACTAATTAATTTTTCCAGTTATTGCAGATGGTAATTTTGTAAAGACTATATTGCAATCTGGTAACAGCAGGAATGCTCTATCCTCTTCCCCAACTTGATCATACAAATCCGCATCACATTGATTAGACTAATCTCACAATGGCAACATTCAACAACTTCCACTCTTCAGTATCACAACTTGATCTAATGATATCATTCATTCTAATTTTCAGGAGCTAGGTCCGTTAATCCATCAAAGCAGAGGGTGAAAATTTGTGCCAAGCTATAACTGAATTCTTTGTTATTGTTCGTAAACGGATAGCAATATAGCAACCCCAAAAATTCATGCTTCGTGGATTAAATCAAAGAGAAGATTGTTGTGAAAGTGAGAGAGGGAGACCGTCACATCTGTTACAACAACAATATTCCTAGTGGCTGGTTAATTTGATCGAGAAAACTAGAAAAAAGAAATACCTCTGACTTCATTTTGGAGGCGGTTGAGCTCAACACGGACTGGATCGGAGCCGTGCAAAAAAGGGATGATATCATCGACATCTGAAGCGGTGCGAGAGAGGAGAGCAGGTGAAGGGGAGTTGGAAAGAGGTTTGGGCTTGCGAGCCTTAAAAGAAGAAGAAGAAGAAGAGGCAAGAGGCGGCTTGAAAGAATCGGAATCGCCGTTGGTAATGGGGTAGTTGGAGGCCATGGGAGAAGAAGATGAGGATTCAAGGATTGAGCTGAAGCTCATAGAATGAAAGGACTGAAACTTGAAAAGGAGGAGAAGAGAAATCCAAAACTTGAAAATGAACTCAAATGAGAGAGAGAGAGAGAGAGAGAGAGTGTGTGTGTGAGTTTGGGCGTTATTCGGTTTAAATTAGAATTAAATTTAATTAAATGGGAGATTAAGGAGGGGGTTTAGGCGGGGGGTTTTAATTTTTAAATGATTACGAGAGAGACTACGAGAGCATCGAGACTAATTATTAGTAAAGTTTTTTTTTTTTTTTTGGAAAAAAAAGGAAAACAAGGTCTAATATCTTTAAACTTATGGGTCATGTTTGGTAATGAAATAGATTGTTAATAGAATATATATTCTATAAAATGAAATAGAAGAGAAATGAAATAGTTATTTCTTTTCTCATCATATTTCAATGTTTTGTTCAATTTTGAAATAATATATAGAATATGTCATATTGAATTGAAAAGACGAAGAAAATTAGATGATTTGGGTTAAATAAAGAAATAAAAAAAATAAAAAAAAGAAAATGAAGAAAATGATAAAAAAAAGATAAAATGAAGAAAAAACAAAATAAAACGATAAAAAAAAGACAAAAAGTAAAACAGAAAAAACGAAGAAAAAAAATACGGAAACAAACAAATGAATAAGAAAAATGGAAAAATTAAAAAATGAATAAAATAAAAGTTAATATGAAAAAAATATTGATATCTAGTGAAATATGGAATAGTTATTCTTTGGGTCATAAAGAATAGCTATTCCTTACTTTAAGGTATTACTATTCTATGGAATAGTTATTCCATAACTAAATATTGAACCAAATATTGGAATAGCTATTCCACATGAAATAGCTATTTTATTCCCCCTTTATTCCATGAACCAAACATAGCCATGATATTTTATATATGAGATGCTGTTATCAATTATTTTACCCTATAAAGTTTTTAACTTCTATTATTTTGCTCGATCATAATCATGATTTTCAGAACCGAATTGGCAAAAAAACCGGTAGAGCCATCGTTTCACAGAATAGGAACTCAATTGATAAAAAACCACAATTATATCGAAAGTAACTAGGGTTAAATTGGACCGAACTAACTTATGGTTCCGATTGAACCATGTCCGATTGACTAGTCCAGTTTGGTTTATATTTTTTGTTTTGTGCTACCCAACATGAAATGACATCGTTTTGATAGAGGTAAGTGGACAAGTTTTTTCTTCATTTTAACGTCGATGATGAAGAAAAGTAAAGAATAAAAGCGTCAAATCATTGTTTTAAATCAATTGGAGAATCGGTGTAGTTGAAAGGATTACCCATTACATATAAGACTCTTGATATATTATTTAACCATATCGAACACCTGAATTTGCATTGTTTTACGGATATAACTTCTCATTTAATCAACCAAAAGTCAAGAATAAGAAATGAATTAGATGACAACCAACTCTTATTAAACTAATTAAATGCATATCAAACTTGTTTAATAAATTATTAATATATCAACTGATTAGATGGAAGGAAACTAATTAATACCATCATACAATTTACCATATTTAGGTGAACATATTAAAAAGGGAAAGTATAACCTATGAAATTTAAGGAAATAAATATATAGAAATCAATTTAAAAAGGTAACATATAACAGGATTTGATAATTAGAATCATGAACAAAATAATATAGTATAGATTTTTTCAATTACAAAAATATTAGTAAAAAAAGCTATGATATGGATGTCTATTTTACAAAATGCTGTTCAAAAAGCTCTCTTATATAAAAAAAAGAAAATTGCAAAATTTCAAATTTAAGTTGGTATTCAACTTCTAATTAATGGGTAATAATGCAATTCTAATTCATTACGGAGACATATGAAGGAAGACAATGAGTAGATGTTCAATGAGTAAACAAATTAATACAATAATGAGAATTTATAACATTCAAATAATCCATGAATCAACCATATGTTTCTGTGCGATCGACTCATAATAATCTATGAAAAAAAAAATATCAATAAACTAATGATTTATAGATTTCTAATGGTGTATGCATGTGGGTTCATTACATTCAATTAATCCACAAATCAACCTTGTGTTACTATGTAATCGCTCAGAATATTCTAAGAAAAAACTATCAATAACCTAATCGATTTTGTAATATTAACTTTGAAAACTCAAATGGAGTTAGGAAATATTAAAGAAAACAAATTCAGAAATAATGCTTTTTCTTAAGATCTGGATTATAAATAAATAATGAGTAAATTGTATAAATATTATGAGTCAAAGTAATATAAAAATTAAAAAATCTGTTAGATTTGGGGATCAATCAAATTAATTATGATAAATTATTTTACTATAACTTAATTACATTGAATTATGGAAACTGAAATGACATATTAATAAATAATAATTAAATTAGTTGACATTACAATAATTATTAGACATAGTTGATAAAATATTAATATATGATTGATATTTAATTAGATTGTTTCTAAATTTTGAGTATTCTACTAATTTCTACTAATTATGCTCCAAATTAATAGGCCCATCACCACTAATTCTTTCATGATTGTGGTATGCATTTCGTCAAATGCATATGAACAATATTTTTGATTTATCAACTATGAATTTTTTTATACGTTGGAGCACAAAAATAAAGGTTCATGTTATTTTATAGATTGATTTTGATATTAACTAACTCTCACTTTTAGTTTCATTGCAAATTTGCTCCACATTACGAAAAATAATCAAGTCAAGAGCTTAAAATACCGTTCATGTGTCTTTGACTGAATATAAAGCACAACTATGACAAAACTATTTGTAAGGAACTAATTAATATTGATTAAATGATCAATAGGCTTATGATAAATCAACAAAAGTATAAGAGTTCTATATGGTAAACTATTTGATCAATGGCATTATATGTAAAACAACAAAGTTCAAGGGTTAAAAGTGATAAAATAATTGACTAAAACTCTTGTATATAAAATAACAAAATTTTATGGGAAATCAAAATATGTTTTGCCAAAAGAAAGGAAGTAGACACTTTTGCTCTAAACCAATATTATCGAATCTTTAGAAAAAAAAGATTATTTGATGTGAATAATATTATTGAAATTATAAATGGCTAAAAAACTTCAAGCAAATGCAATCACTTTATTTTATTTTATTTTTTCGATATATCATGTTGTTTTGAATTTTATCTAACAAACATATTTTTATTTTAAGGATATAGTATTTTATTTCAAAGAGACTCAAGCCTAAATTGCTCTCCTAAAAAGCTCAGACGTGTTTTGGTTTTAATAAGATTTATATGTGAAATGAGAAATTAAACATCCAATCATAATAAGAAAAGAGATTTAAGTGGTTTGGATATTTTCCCTTTACATCCACGAGCTAGGAGGAGCACATAATTCATTTGCAATCAACAAGTTATTACAATAGTAAGAAAACTAGCTTGGAGCTCGCGTGTTACGCGGATTCATTCAAGTCTTTTATGAATTGAGTATAAAAATCAAAATTTTCATTTATTAGATGATTTATTTATATTTTTCTTACTTTTATCAAATTTATTCATTTTATTATTTAAGAAAAAATATTTTTAGAATAACAAAATAATTATGGGTTTTCTAAAAAAACTGTAATATCCATTGTCCTTAATAAAAGATATACCCTCCATCCCAATTTTGTAGAGCACTTTACCATTTTGGTCCATCCTAAACAATAGATAAATTTACTTTTATAAAAATTAATTATTTGGCGTAATACATCTTTTGCCCCCCCAACTTAGCACAAAGCGCTTATTGTCATCCCAACTTTGAAGACGTCCATTTAGCCCAATAAAATTGGTAAAAATGACTTACATAAACGCCTTAATTTGACATGGCATAGAAATTGTTTCACATGGATACAGACGCATGGGAAGTTAAAAAACTAAAAACAAATGTTAAATGAAAAAAATTAAATAATAAGAAAAATTTCACCTCCTTTCTCATTTCAAAAACACAATCGCCCTTCACCCATCTCACTTCTCTTTACTTCCATCCAAATTATATTGAAATTCAAATTCAAAAGCTCAACCAAACCGGTTCTTTCTTCCTCTCCAAGTTTTATACATTGATTCAATTTGGTTCTGCCATGAACAAAAGAGGCTAAGATCATGAAGTCGATTGGCCGACGAATCTGATATGCTAGAGTTTTTGCCAGAAATCGTGGAGAAGCTTCTTCTTCACCATTCGTTTGCTTTTCTCTCTAATCTATGGAAAAAAAAACTCAAATTCAGTCCCTTCGTATTTCCTTCTACCCTCCCTTCTTATCCATCGGAATTAACACTACTGCCGTTAGCTTTGTCACCATCGTTTTACTTTTCTAGATCTACTTCCAATCTCAATTCTCCTTACAAGTCTTCACTGACCACCACTTTCTCATTTTTCTTTGTGTCATTTTTTCGTCTGCTGTTTTTAGCCCTTACACTACCACCAAATTCCATAACTAACAATGCTCCGAGAATTGTTATTTGGCTTTAAAGATGCCATTAATAGAGCTTTAATGGATGCCATTAAGTAACTTTTAACAAGTGAAGATTTAAACAATTTATCCTGGCACATGTCAAGTTATTATAGGTTGTTTTATGGTTTACTTTTCAAATTTGACACGTGGAAGCGTGTGTATCACAAAATTCTAACCTTGTCTGGTTTAGTCGAATTGAGGGGGTTATATTATTAGTGTATGCCCTAGTCTTAAGGTATTGTATTGCAAATTATATTGTATTTTACATTGTCTTATTAATAAAAAGACATACTTTGTTTCATTAATTTTTTGTGTAATAAATAATAATAAGGAATCCTTTAATTGTGTTTACACTCATGTATGTCAGTAACGTTTTCCGGATAGTAAGACCGTGAGTAAGGTAAGAAACTATCCCTACTCTATTAGAATCATGGGAATGATAATAACTAAAGACTGGCATGTGGTTGATTATATGGTGGTGTTTTACCGATCATTGGATATGGACTGCAATCAAGGAAATGGGTATATGTTATGTTACATAGTACTAGATCGATCCATTATTGAGAATACCACATGGTCCTTATGTCATAGGTGGTTCTCATGTAGTACTCGTATTGGATTCTTAGAACTGATATTGTTAGTGTATGCCCTAGTCCCAAGGTATCATATTTTATTTGTATTATATGTTATGGTTTATGTAACATACATTAATGTGTTATTAATAAAGGCATAATTTATTTTATAAATTTCTTATGCAATTAATAGTAACAGAGTATCCATTAATTGTGTTTGTACTCATGATTGTCATTAACTTTCTCTGGGCAGTAAGACTATAAGTAAGAAATCAAACATAGTTATAAATCTATCCTTAGTCTATTAGAATCGTGGGAATGATAATAACTAAAGACTAGCATGTGGCTTGATTGCATGGTGGTGTCTTATCAACAATTGGACATGGATTGTGAATCAAAGACATGGGTACATGTTAGATTACATGGTACTGGATCGATCCACTTTGAGAACACCACATGGTCCTTATGTCATAGGTGGTTCTCAAGTAGTACTTGTATAGGATCCTTAGACCTAATATTCCTATAGGCCTAGATGCGATCTCACATGTTTTAATGTACGCCTAACGGGCCTATAACAAGGTGCCAAGTATGGGGTACGATTGGGTATGCCAGTGATCATTGTAGAACTAGTAGGAATGTGAAGGGATATGCCACTCTGTTAACTCAGAGCACATATCATCGACCACTTGATGAGTAGGACTAATAAGAGTGTGACCACACCTAAGTAAGTAATGATACTTATTTGTGAACTTCAGTCTACTTGGTATTAAGAAATGTCCATGCAGTTATAGCAGGTGACATTTACATGACTCTTGCAGGACACCGATATCACTGGCAGAGGATGTGTAAGTTACTATAGGTTTTATGCCTTACACAAGATTGATGTCTTCTTCTTGCTAGAACCCACTTGCAGCTTGTGAGCCTTAAGGTATTTGGCCTACTGCCAATATGAGACGAACCTACAGATTGCACACAAAGATTTCTAAACGAAATTGTCATGGACTTAATATATATTGGTTATATATTATATGGAGCTTTATGTTAATTGTATTCATAGAATTTTTGGTAAAGTCAAATTAATATGATTAGCTATGGGAGAAATTTTATTTCAACTTATTAATTTAATTACTTGGTATAATTAGTTAATTGGATGAAATAATCTCTTAATAAAATATATGGACAATATTTATTGTTAAGAGAGGGCTCAATTAAATCGAGGCTTAGTCAATTTAATTAACTGAGTTTGATTTATGCAATTGAATTTTATCATGTGGTTATGATTTAATTTGAAGGCATAATCGTTTTTTACTTTGCGTTGATTTGACACCTCTTCGTAATTGTGGCATAACTTTTTCATACGTAGTCAGATTGAGGTGATTCAAGTTGCTATAGAAACTTAAGAGAAAGTTACACAGTTTTTTGTAGTCTAAGGTGTTTCGAGATTAATAATCTTTTCTATTAAAACTTAGGTTAGTAGTTGTTATTACTGCAAGGAGTGTCTAATTAAGTCCTATTGAATCTGGTTAAAGTAGTGGAAGCCAAGTGCAATTAAAGTTACATCTTTTGGTTTAATTTAGATAGGATTGTTTGTCCTAGTTGAACTCGATTTCCTCCCCTATTTAAAGGCTGCTATTCCAGACATTTTGAATAATTCTTACCAAGAGAAAACATATTAAATTTATCAAGAAATCAATTGGGGACGAGTTGGAGAATTAAAACACTTTGAGAATAAGAATTTCGGTTGAATTCTAGTGTTTGAATTATTCTATCTTCATCTTTTTCTTAGAGACATGTTTAGCTTTGCTTTTAATATGAATTTGTATTTAGTTTCTGGCATGAAATAATTTCATCTTACTTAGGGTAGATGGATCTTAACTTTATTGATTTGTAACTATTTTATATTCTTAGTTAATTGATTCGTACTTTCTTCTGTTGTGGATTTTAAATTATATTGTGCTTACTGCTTGTTATGGATGAATTGTCAATTGCATGTTGATACTTTCAGGCTTAATTGATTGATTAGGTTAGAGATTGAACTATATAATTTGAACTTGATATGATTTGTACTCTTGGTTTTCCAGTCTTGTAATTGGGTTCTTTTAAGTAATTGATGCGTTAGGGGTTTAGTGACTACACTTGTTTGAGAGTTTATTTATTAATGTCCTTAACATGTTTATTTATTTGATCCAAATAGATTAATAATATTGAGAAGAACATCAACCTTTAGAAAGAATCGAATTAGTTAACTAAGATAGATTAATGTTACATATTAACTAGTTAAGTGAAATCGAATCCTAACTATCTCTAATCAACTATTTTTACCTTAACTTTGTATGTGATTACTTTACATAACCAAACATCACTTACATGATCGTCGAGATAGCGGGCTAACTCTATTAAAATTGGTACATAAATATTAATCTCTGTGAAATCGACTCGTGCTTGTCACGATGCTATTTGATACGATAAGGTACACTTGCTCTAGGAATAGACACGCATATTTTATTTAGTCTATCATGATGAAAGCAAGAAGCATCGATGCCTCTATTATTTGACTAGGAGCACTATGACAACAAGTGCTGATGCAACATCTGGTGAATGTCCGGTTGATTCAATTGGAGGTCTGGTTGAACTTGAAGTAGTGCAAAAGATTATGGGAATAGATGCATTTGAAAAGCAACAATCAACGATATCGGTAGATAGAGGAAGAATAGCTACTATGCTTGAGAAGCTGAAGGCTCTTTCTGCAGTTAAGTTTGAGTATGGGAAATTGACTGATATTTGTAGTGTTTAAAATAATTTAGAAATGATGATGGAAGAAATTTCAAATCAGGGTGGAGATTTGTAGAAGTGATTTGAAATTTGTTGGCTCCCACTTTGTTGGCTTCTTATGGACAATACATGTGAAAGAAATTGGTCAAATTAATTGTAGCCACACATGTCGACATTTAGGGTTTTTCTTTCACACGGTGTTTTACGGCTATAAAAGCCATGAAATGTTCTAGTTTTGATCCATCCTACAATTGGCAAAGTAGAGTTGCTAATTGTTGATTGTGTGAGAGATAGAGAGAATTATGAATAATAAGCTGTATGATTAGCCTTTTATGTGAATTTTCTCTAGGTATTGGGATCAATTGGGGAGTGTAAACACTTGTGTGGTCTTGTAAAAATGTTATTTGTTTGTAAAAGTTATTTCTATTTATGTAAAATTACTTCAAAAAAATTGTATTTTTCTTTAGTTTTTGAGACTTATGGAAATTGTTGAACTCGAGATCCTAATTCCTAATAAGACTAATCACTGGATTATTCTCTGAGGCATGAGCTTATATATTGGTCGAGGTCCAAATACAAAAAATTTATTTTTCTTCGACTCTCATAGATATGCCTTTATACTTTATTTTTTGGTTGCAAAAAGAGTTATATTTAATGAAATTTTATTTAATTTTTTGTATGCTTTTATATTTCCTTTCTACAATTTATGTGCTTTTATTATATGTAATATATGTTAATTATTTATTTAAACTAACCTGAAGATTCGTTGGACATGGTTGTAGAATCCGAGAACTGGCCTTTGGAGAAAAAACTCGTTTGATATATCAAGAATTAGGAATTTTTTACCCTTGTTTTGTAGGTTTTGAAATGTTATATTTGTTATAACTTTATGCTCACAAGATGATATAGAAACACGAAATTATTAGTGATAAAAAACAATAATTAAATCAAAGTAAGAGAACAATATAAAAGAATAAGAACACTTAATAACATGTCTTTGTATAACAAAATGTTATTGTCTTTAAGGTTTATTTTTCCCCACATGTTGCTGCTAGGATCATGGCAAATTTCTCTACGATCAACAAAGCAAAAATGCGTTCTTTGACAATAAAGCCAAAGAAATTTCCCAAGAAAGAGAGAAAAAAGATAAAGAGAGTTTTTCCTTGTAAAATAACAAGAGTCATTCTTCAAGGAACATTAATTGTTTCAATTAATGACTATTTATAAATGTTGTTGGAAACCCACAATGAGTTGAATCTCTTCATCAAACAATTGCATCGTTTAACAGTCACATCCTTTTGGACAGTTGTAATTGTTCATGAACAGTTGCATCTCTTCTTTCGACAGTCACATCCCTTTGGATAGTTGTAACTATTCATGAACAGTTATGTCTCTTTATTAAATAATTACATCCCTTTGGACAAGTATAATTATTCATGAAGAGTTATATCTTTTCGTCAAATAATTGTTTCCTTTTGTACTTATTTATAAAGAGTTGCAACTTTATAATATTTTCCAATAATACTATATACTCTCTTTTATCTTTTAAATTACAAGATAATAATATTTATACAATAACCCCCTAATTATCTTGTGATTTAGACATATTGTTGTTTGTGTATAAATAAAAGTATCTTTCAATTTGAGCTTTTACATTAGACTGATATTTCAAAATTCTAATGAAATCAAAGGTAGTGTAATTACTTTAAACCTTGATTCCTTATTATTAGAGTTGAAAATACTTATACACATAAACAACTTTTTATTTCTTCAATCTTTTTCATCATGAGTTTTAACACCGTAAATATGGCCTTGTGCTACAATCCTTTTCATAAACACTTGTAAAATTTGTATATTTATCCAAACTTTGATTGAAGCGACACCACTTCACTTATTTATATAGGTGAAGTTTAGTCCTATAAAAATTGGACTCCAATTTTATTATAATCGAACTTCAACTTTATGAAGAGTACTTTAGTACTCACCTTTTTTTTTTCTAAGCACTTAAAGTTTACTAGTGCTTACTAAGCCATCACGGACAACTTGTTATTACCTCTTAAACCTTTGATTGCAAAGCAATATGAAAGGTTAGGTTCCCATTGTTAGTGAGAAAAATTTCTTTAGATCAAATGCAATTGTAGTACTTTTGAATAGATATTAATCCTCTCAAGAGTACTTTAAATAATGGGTCACCAAGTCAATTAACTATTTTAAACATAGTTCCTTTGTTTATCATAGTACAAAGAGTAAGTTGGCAACAAAAGTTGTGACTGTAACATTTCATGAACCTCTAGATTTCTAGCCAGTCTATCTCTTTGCCTATTTAAACACTGATAACATCTTCCATACTAGTAATGCAAAATAGTAAAACAAGCCAACAAATTTTGTTCATTTGAATCTAAGAATATTCCATTGGCTTTCAATAATCAACATTACTGTTGCAAATGGCTATTGCTTTTCCAAATCTAGTGAACCCCCACTATTTTCAATATCATCAACATAATGTTATTTCAAACTTTACAGTAAATTTAAATTCATCTACCAACTCCATTTATATCTATAACAATTTGATAAAATCACCTTATCAAATTTAATTATGTCATGTCTATGGAGTTTTAATTGGAATCCATAACAAGACATAAACAACTTGCATATTTTAGTTTTCATGAAGTATAAACCTTGCTTCACCCATATTTCATCAATCATATGATATTTCAATATCCATTTTGATGAACCATGCATGTTAAAATTATTGATGGAAACCTTACTATAATTAATATGATGAATTAAGAATAACGAAAATAGTTTGAAAACTGTTTTGAACCAACTAAAGTAAACTTTTATAGCCATTCTAAGTGATTTGTAATTTCATATTACTATCACTTTCAATTCTTGAATATATAAGAATAATCAATATACATTTAATATTCCAAAGAATAATAACCATTCTTTTAATAATAGAATTGTTGCAGCGAAAATTTAGAACGATAATACTAAGATCCGTTGATCGTGCATGATACCGGAAATTAGCCTTCTACTAGTTGAATTTTCACAAAAACTCATAAAAGCAGGAAAATAGGAATGAATTTCGAAAATATTATTAATAAAAAACTGCCTTACAATTGAGAAATAAAAGCCTATTTATAGGCTGCAATTGAATGAAGCCCAATTATAAAAAAAAACCCTAAACAAAGTCCTAACCAAATATAGAAAACAAAACCGATTAGGAAAAGAGAAAAAAACTAAACAAACTTCCCGAAAAGGCCCTTGAAATAGTAAATCGCATTTTTGAGGCCCTAAACGACGTTTTTTGGCCAAAAAGCGACAGACATCACTGCTAAAGGTGTGAGTTTGATCATTGGCCCGTTTCCAATAAAATTAGGGTCCAAAAACGTGAAAAAACCGACAACTGACACTTGAAATTAATTAGGGTTCTGCTATTTTTCAAAGAACAACAAAGCCTTTTCTTCAATTGCATCATTCTCCCCAAGCAGAAAAGAATTCGCCCTCAAATTATCATCATCAGAAGAGTCAACAGTATAAGGAATCAGGTGTTTGACATTAAAGACATCAGTAGTTCGGATACGACTGGGTAGTTTTAGGTGATAAGCATTCGGATTAACCTTCTCAATAATCGCAATAGGATCGATCTTCTTTACTGATAGCTTGTTATAGTCACCCATAGAGAATCGTTCTTTAGTAAGAATATCCCACACATAGTCACCAACATCAAATTCTACATGGCGATGCTTCTTATCTGCAGCTTCTTTGTACTTGGAAGCAGACCATTCTGAATTCGTATGGATAGTTTTATGAATAGATTGTAGCTCAGCCTCGGAATTCTCTGCCTTCCCATGCACTCGAGTCTTATCAGGTAAGGGCAACAGATCGAGAGGACCTCGAGGAACTACAGAATACATAACTGCAAAACGGTTGAATCCCATACTCTGGTTGACAGCACGATTATGGGCAAACTCAACCTGACACAACTTTTGATCCCAACTCTTCACATGTTCTCCAACTAAACACCTAACAGATTTTCCAAAGAATGGTTGACCACTTCTGTTTGGCCATTAGTTTAGGGATGATAGGCACTACTGAAATTAAGCTGAGTATTCAACAGCTTCCATAAGCTATGCCAAAAACGGCTGAGAAATCAGGGATCTCTGTTAGACACAATCGACTGTGGCAAACCATGTAGCTTGTATACTTCTCGAAAGAAAAGCTGAGCAACATTCACTGCATCGATCATCTTTTTGCAGGGAATGAAATGCACCATCTTGGAAAACCTGTCAACTATTACGAAAATAGAGTCGTTACCCTGCTGAGTTTGTGGTAACCCTAATACAAAATCCATATTGATCTCCTCCCAAGGTTGTGAGGGAATTGGTAAGGGCATATATAATCCAGCATTGGTGGCGGTTCCTTTGGAAATCTTACAAATCCTGCACCGATGTACAAACTTGTCCACCTCTTTCCGTATTGTGGGCCAAAAGTAACTGGCCTGGATCAACTGTAAGGTTCTTTCATGCCCAATATGTCCATCGCCATGCGACTCCTGAACAATCTTCAAACACAGGTACAATCGGGAATACAAAGTTGGTTCCCTTTAAACAAAAACCCATCTTGCTAATGAAAATCTGATGGCTCACCTACTTGTAATTTTTACACAACAGTAGCAAAGTAGGGGTCAGTCTCATACAAATCAGAAAAGGAGGAAAATCCAGGTACCTCTACCGATAGGCGTACTAACAGGCCCTTGCGCCTACTCAAAGCATCGGCTACTCGATTGGAAACTCCTGACTTATGTTTAACCACAAATGTAAACTGTTGGAGGTAAGCAATCCATCATGCATATCGAGCAGAAACCTTATCTTGACTGTGTAAGTGTCGTAGCGCATCATGGTCAGTGAACAAAATGAACTCTCTCTGAAACAGGTAATGGCGTCAATGCTTAACAGCTTGAACTACTGCACTACGTTATAAGTACTATAATGCAGCTTGGCTTCCGATAACTTCTCATTGAAATACGCCACTGGCTTGTTATTCTGGCTCAAAACAGCCCCTATACCCAACTTGGACGAGTCAAAATACAATTCGAAAGGTTGTCAAAAGTCTAGTAAGATCAGAATTAGAGCTGAAACTAAATGCTATTTAATTGACTAGACCGCTTCTTCTGGCTTTATGGTCCATTCAAACTTCCCATTCTACTTCATACAATTTGTGATAAGAGACATAATGCTGCTAAAATGGGGAATAAAACATCTATAGAACGAGGCCAGCCCATGAAAGCTCCGCACCTTAGTGATTGTATTGGGCCTGGGCTAGGTTTTTATTGCCTCCACTTTAGACTCATCTACCTGTAATCCTTCAACCAACACCACATATCCCAAAAACAGGACACTAGATTACATAAATACATATTTCTTAATAGCAGCGAACATTCTTTCCCTCCATAGTACTGAAAGTACTTCCCTCAAATGATGAACATCTTCTTCCTGAGTTGTACTATAGATCAAAATATCATCAAAATATACAACCACAAACTTGCCAATGAAAGGTCTCAATAATTGGTTCATAACTCGCATGAAAGTACTAGGGGCATTAGACAAACCAAAGGGCATGACCATCCATTCATATAATCCTTCCCTAGTTTTGAATGTAGTTTTCCACTTATCACCAAGCCTAATCCGAATATGGTAGTACCCAATCTTTAAATCTAACTTGGTGAAAACAACAGCTCCACTAATTTGATCTAACAAATCATCCAACCTAGGAATAGGAAATCGATCCCTGATAGTAATTTTGTTGATGGCTCTACTATCGACACACATCCTCTATGAGCCATCTTTCTTTAGGATAAGAAAAGCCAGAACTGCATACGGACTCAAACTTTCTTGAATATACCACTTTTCCAACAGCTCCTCCACCTACCTCCTCAACTCCTCATGCTCCGCTAGACTCAATCTGTAATGTGGGCGAGTTGGGAGAACTACCCCAGGTTCAAGATCAATCTGATGCTGAATATCACGGAGTGGGGGCAATCCTGTGGGTAAATCCTCTGGAAACAGATCCTTGAATTCACTAAGGAGGGGTTTGACCTGCTTAGGAACTGCAACCTCCTTCTCTGCTGCTTTTCCAACTAGGGCATACACCACTTCATTCTTCTGCACTTCTCCTTTGAATTGGGATAAGGTCAGCAAAACAACATTGTCGGCAGTCCTGCCGCTCCTTGTTTCTTCCTTTTTTAGAACTAGGACAATCTTCACACCTTTAAACATAAAAGTATGAGTGTTTGATTTGCCCTAATGAGTGACATCCCTATCAAATTGCCACAGTAACAACAGATGGCAAGAGTCGATATCTATGACATCACACATTACTTCACCTTTGTACCGTGCGCTAACTGAAAAAGGCACCACTGCTCGTTTTGACACCGTTACTTCACCGCCTTGTTTTAGCCATGCCAATTTGTATGGATTTGGATGCCTTTCCATTGTCAACCCCAATTTGTGAACTACTTTTGTGGATACGATGTTTTCACAGTATCCCCCATCTATCACGAATCTGCACACCTTTCCTTTAATGGTGTAGGTGGACTGGAAAATATTATTTCGCAGCCACTCATTTTCGACAGCAGCTCGTGGTGTCAAATAGGACCGCCACACCACCAAAGCAGTGCCTACATTGCCAACCACTAGTTCCTCATTGAATTCATCCTCTCCATCAAATGTTGGGTTACCGTCGACTCCACAATCTGCATTGGTGTTTTTGTCATTCTCCACAAACATGGCACGCATCCCATCCCTCTTACAATCCGCTTACCTATGACTTATTTCACCGTAAGCAAAGAACTTGGTGTTACTACCTTACCCAGTTCTTCTTGGAGCATTGGCTATGGCTGCCGGGGGTTCGGCTGCCTTCGTTGTTGTTGTTTCAACAATCCGTCTACTGCCACTTCCTCCCGTGAACCCGAAATAGGGTCAAAATCATTCATTGCCTCATGCAACTGCTCTCGCAATCCTCTGATGTATCTTAACACAAGCTGTTCGTCAGTTTCTAGGATGTCACTCCTAGTGATCAATTGATAGAACTCGGTCGTGTGATCATCAACCGAATGGCTACCTTGCTTTAGATTCTGCCACCATTGATACATCAATCGCTGAAAATTTAAGGGCAAAAAGGTGGCCCTCATCTGCTTTTTCATCTTCTCCTATGTCACAATCCGTGGCTTGCCCATTCGTAGCCTAGTCTGCTTAACCTGCTGGTGTGCCCTAGTCCAAATGGCATTGGTTCTTGTATTATATTATACTTTATATTTGGATATTTTGTATTACATATTTTATGTTGAAATAAAGGCATGAATCTATTTATTCATATGTTGTGCTATTTGTAAATAGAGTATCCAATGATTATAACCATACTAAAGTGAACCAATGTAGTCCATTAGATTATGAGACCGTTTAGTAGAGTTAAAGTTATAATCATAAAGATATCCCTAGCCTGTTATAATCATGGGAATGAATAGAACCAAAGACTAGCATATCCTTAACTGGATGGCAGTGTCTCACCAGCCATTGGACATGGAATGTCAGTCAATGGTATGGGTACATGTTGGGTTACATGGTACTGGATCAATCTGCCACGAGAACACCACATGGTTCGATCATCATAGGTGTTTCTCGGGTAGGTCTTGTTATTATCCTTAGACCTGATGTTCATTGTAACATAACATGGGATCTCATACACTTTGATATACACCTAACAGGCCCGTAACAGGGTGCCAAGTATGGGTATGTTGGGTGGGCCAATGAACATGTTGATGTTGATAGTGAAGCTGATGGAATTGCCACTTAGCATCCCCTAAGATGACATCACTGGTCACTTGATGAGTGGGACTGACAAGTGTATGGCCATACCTGAATAAGTTGGGATACTTATTCGTTAGGTTCAGCCCACTCAGTATCAAGAGATAAATAAGCATATAAGAGGATGACAGGGCCATGCCTCTTGCTTATATATCGATGTCAGTTGGCAAGGGCTATACAAGATCACTACCGGGTTATGTTTCACATTAGACTATAAGTCTCTGTCTTAATTGGGGCTGTAACGGTTTGCTAGAACCCACTTACAGTCTGTGGGCCTTGGGCCCACTGCCAATATAAAGACGGACCCATAGGATAGTACATATAAAACGACTGAACGTTGACAAATCGGAATTGGAACGGAAACTAAATTAATTGAGTTATTCACATTAGGTTATGTCATAATTAATTCAATTATAAAGGGAGAAATTTATTTTATTTGATTAATTAATTTCAATTAGTAAATAAAATAATATTTTCTTGGCGGAAATTAAAAATACAAAGGTTGTATTTATTAAAGGTGACTTTAATTTAACTTTGGGTTATTTTAATTTGATGAAATTGTAATTAATTGTATCAATTAAGATTTTATAATATGGTTTTATTTAATCGTAATGATATAAGGTAAATCAATTAAATCAAATTAAATAATCTATAGTTTTAATTAAAATCCTAGTAGGCTAATTAATTAAAATCCTAGAAGGCTAAGGAGTATATATACTAAAGGAGTATATATAGGAAATCTTAACCTAATTCTCCCTAACCCTAATAGAGAATTTGCAGCCATACTACAGAAATTATAGCAGCCCCCTTTTGCATTTTTTCTTGGTTTTTGTTTAATCCCTTCGCTAGCACGAGTCCCGTTCGTGTACCGGATTGTGGAGGAAACGCGTTTGGGTTTCTGCAGCAGTCTTTAGAGGAGACAGTTAAGTGGGAAAATTTATTTTTCTCCGTTTTTGTTTTCATTCTATTAATCTACATGTATCTTGGGCTTTGGAATCGAGGAAAATTTTAATCGGTATTCCATCTCGCGTTTAATTTTTCCCGTGACGATTTCCTACAGTGGGATCAGAGCATTGGTTCATGTTCCGATTAGTAGAATGACTGGTATTAGGGTTCCTGGTGTTTGAATTGATTTTATTGAATTAGTTTTCAATTTAATTTTGTTTAGAACCCTAATTGGTGATTTGGGGTTTTTTAATTATTTTCCCCAATCCTTTTTTTTAAAATTTTTTTCTGGTTTGAATTTAATAATAAAAAAAAATAATGCAACTACCCAAATTGGAATCGCAATTGCGATTCCAATTGGGGCAATTGCTGTTGCGGCATGCAGCAGGCTGCGGCGCGGGGTACGGGTCCAATTTGGATTTTACGGGTATTTTTTTTCGGATCGTATTTATATTTTAAATTGGTTTTAAAATTTGCATGATTTTATTTCCGCGATTGGATTCGTCTGGTTTCTTGTGTGATTTTATTCATGCATATAATTTAATTTTTTGGATCAAATTAAATTGGTTAATGAAATTAGTCCAATTGACCCTTGGCACGGGTTGAGAATTGGACTGCTAATTCGGGTCCGTGACCAGGCATCGGTTATGGATGGCAGAATCGGTGATTTCACAAACGGCTGGAAATAATTAATTAAAATTGGAATTGCATGTTCATGCATTTTACTACATGTATGTATATTGATATTTGCTATGCGTTTCTAATTTTCTATGCTTGGTTGTATGGATTTGAGCACTATTGGGCCTTAAATGAAGTTGGGTTGTAAAATTTAATTTTGCGAAATACGGCTTGCATGTCGTTTTATTTTATTTTGATGTAATTTTATTTAATTTACATTTTGTAAATTTAATTGTAATTGCATCAAGCCATTGGAAAGGAAGCCCATGGGTGCCAAGCCCAAGAGAAGTTCGCAAGCCCACCCAGTGGATCTCTAGTATAGGCTTACTAGTTATTCATTAGGTTGTAAAATAGGGCCCGTATTGTCTCTTTTATTTATATACATATTTTATGCTTATGTCAATCATATATACATATGTATGAATGTATGTTTAGCCATTCCAATCACCCACGATTATGCATGCTAAGCCGTTATTAATCAATCCAATTAAATATTGAGTTGATTAAAAGTGCTTTCCACATTCAAAGCTCGTTGATTTTTTTAATAGTGCAATGTGGGCCGTGCCTCCACCTGGTACATTGTATTATTCAATTACTGTATTTGAATGGTGGTTGGACTCAACATGGGTAGTAGGATAAGCTCCTGGCCCTAAGCACAGATGCGTAAGTGCCAATAAGCCCATCAAACCAAGAGTCCCTAGGTTGGGATTGAACGGAGTTCCTACCAAAATAGTTGAGGGTTGGTTGACAAGCCTCCGCTTGGCCAATTCTTAATGGAATAAGGATCTTGGTCTTGTAACCATACATCGCCAGCAAATTAATTAAAATGGATTGTTAATTAACATGGTTAAAATAATAAAGCCCTTTATTAATCACTCTGTAATTTTTCTGTGTAGATAATCACTTAAAATGGATGGTAATTCATTTTCACTGCAATCACTCCTCGAAAAGAAGAAACTATCTAGGCCTAACTTCCTAGACTGGGCTCGACAGCTAAGAATAGTGTTGAGACAAGAGTCCAAGGAATAAGTGCTAGACAGGGCCTTACCGGCCGCACCGCCTATAGGTCGAGAGGTTACTCAAGCTCAAATTGAGTACGACCTATATAAGAGGGATGATAGAGATATGTCTTGCCTTATGTCGGGCACGATGGTTCTTGAGCTGTAAAAACAGTTCATGGACTGTCAAGCCTATGCGATCATGGATGATCTCAAAAGGATGTACTAAAATGAGGCACATCAAGAAAGGTTCTTGACCACCAAGGCACTTAACACTTGCAAGATGGTAGCTAGGACATCTGTGAGCACCCATATGCTCAAGATGAAGGGCTATATCTATGCATTGGCCCGTCTCGGCATGCCAGTCCTACAAGAGTTAGCGATAGACATCATCTTAGGATCCCTTCCTGAGTCTTATGATCAGTTCATCATGAACTATCACATGCAGGGCATGGACAAGACTATGGCTGAGCTATATGGAATGCTCAAGCTTACTAAACAGTCTATCAAAAAGACTCCACTGGTGCTACTAGTAAATAAAGGGAACTCCCCTGTTGTGAAGGGCAATGGCAAGGCTAAAGCTAAAGCCTTGGCCAAGAAGGCCAAGGCTAAGGAGGCTAAGCAAGGGCCTAAGCCCAAGGCCGCTCCCAAGGATGTGTGCTTCGAATGCAAGCAGAAAGGACACTGGAAAAAGACATGTCCAAGGCTTATGGGAGAGCAAGGGAAGAACCAAGGTAGTTCTTCAGTTATATATGTTATTGACATTAACCTCACTGTTTTGACATCTTGGGTGTTGGACAGTGGATGTAGTTCTCACATTTGTTGCAATGTGTAGGGACTAAGAAATAGGAGGTTATTGGGATCCGGAGAAGTAGATCTTTGAGTCAAGAATGGCATTAAGGTTGTTGCCATCGAGATTAGAGACTTCTACTTGGAGATGCCCACTGGATTGGTTTTGATTTTCAAAAATTGTTATTTTGTACCTGCCAGGTGCAGGAATATTATTTCAGTTTCTGTCTTGGATATTTTTGGATTTGTTTTCAATATTGGATTTGGAAAAATTGATATTATCAAAGACAATATTATTTATGGAAATGCTTTTCTAAATAATGGTTTATATATCCTAGACTTAAATCAAAATAATCCAATCTGTAACATAAACACTAAGAGGGTTAAGCTGAATGAACTTAATCATGCTTACTTCTGGAACTGTCGTTTGGGCCACATAAATGAGAAGCACATAGCTAGACTTCACAAAAGTGGAGTGCTAGGGTCATTTGACTTGGAGTCTTATGACACATATGAATCTTGTTTAAGAGGAAAAATGACAAAGGCACCTTTCAACAAGAAAGCTGAGTGGGCCAAGGGCTTGTTGGATCTAATACACTCGGATGTGTATGGGCCCATGAGCACTAGTGCTAGAAATGGTTTTCACTACTTTGTTACTTTCACAGACGACTTCAGCAGATATGGCTATGTCTATCTGATGAAGAACAAGTTTGAAACCCTTGATAGGTTGAAGGAGTACAAGAACGCAGTTGAGAACCAACTAGGCAAGACTATTAAAGCACTTCGGTTTGATCAAAGTGGCGAGTATATGAGCCTAGAGTTTGATTCATTCTTGAGAGAGTGTGGGATAATCTCACAGCTCACTCCTCCTAGAACACCCCAATGGAATGGATTGTCAGAAAGGAGAAATAGGACCTTGTTGGACATGGTCTACTTGATGATGAGTCCAACCACTCTCCCAACATCCTTTTGGGGATATGTAATAGAGACAGCTGCATTCACACTTAATCGTACACCGAGTAAGGCAGTTGAAAAGACACCATATGAAATATGGATAGGCAAAGAGCCCAACATCTTTTTTATGCGGATTTGGGGTTGTGAGGCCTATGTCAAGAAATTGACAAGTGGCCAACTAGACTCAAAAACCGAAAAGTGCCTGTTTGTGGGTTACCCAAGGAAACAAAGGGATATTACTTCTACAACCCTGCTGAGAATAAGGTGTTCATAGCACGAAAGGGTGTCTTTCTTGAAAGAGAGTTCATCTCCAAGAAAGACAGTGGGAGCAATATTAAGCTAAGGGAAGTTCAAGATGTTGGAAATGCCCTAGTCCCGAGGCATTGGTCCTTGTATTTGTATTATACATTTATTGGATTTATGTATTATACTCATTTGTGTTATTAATAAAGGCATCAATTCATTTATTATATTTATCTTGTGCAATATATTAAATGAAGTATCCAATGGACATATCTATATCCATGATGACAAGTGTCATGCACTTGGCATTAAGACCATGGATAGGGTAAACGATATGACCATAAATAGATCCGTAGTCTGTTCCAGTCATGGGAATGAATGGAACAAGAGACTATCATTAACCTGGTTGTATGGCGGTGTCTTACCGGTCATTGGACATGGAATGTTAACCAAGTTAATGGGTACATGCATGGGGGCATAGTACTGGATAGATCCACTAAACGAGTAATCCATATGGTATAGTATCACAAGTGATTCTCGTGTAGTACTTGTATGGATCCTTTGACCTGATCATATGATGGTGTTACATGTGAGGTCGCATACTTAGGGGTACGCCTAAAGGGCCTGTAATAGGGTGCCAAGTATGGATACTTTCGGGTATGTCACTTAGCATGGTAATGCTATGGATATGCAGAAGGGATTTGTCACTCAGTAGTCCACTGGGAAGATATCACCGGCCTCTTGATGAATGTAACTGATAAGAGTGTGGCCACACCCAAACAGGTGGGAACTTGTTTGTGAGCTTCAGTGCATTTGGGATCAAGTTAATGTCCAACACAAAAGAGGGTGATCAATCCATGCCTCTGTGTTAGACTCCGATATCAATGACATGGGATGTACAAGTTTAAACTACAGGGTTATGATAACAGTTAGACCGACATCTCCATCTTAATTGGGGGCTGCAGTGGCTTGCTAGAGCCCAACTGCAGTCTACGGGCCAAAGGCCCACTGCCAACATAAAGATGGGCCCATGGGATCGTACACATAGAACGACTGAACATAGACTTAAGGAATCACATGTATACTTGGAGTATACACTATAGAGAGAGAGGTGTATATATGTTAATTATATTATAAAGATCAATTGGATTGATCCTAATAGTAGAATTAACATATTCAATTGGCTCTTCATAATTAATTGGATTAATTATGAGATTATTTCCTAGGTGGAAATATTCATATGTATAGGTTTACATATGATTTTATTTTGTGAAGATTTAATTTTAATTTGATGGATTAAATTAATTGGTCAAACTAATTTTAATTTAAATGTAAATAATATATTACTTGGTTAAATACATGGGTATATTAAAATTGGGCTTGAAATTAATTTAAACCAGAATAGTTAGACTGGGCCTAAATTAAAAGATGGAAGCCCGCACAGAGTGAAAGGAGCCAAGCTGGGCCTGAATTCCCCTAGGGGAATTCGGCCACCCTAGGTATAAAAACCTAGGGTGAAAATTTCGGCCACCCTAACACTGAGCCAAGAGATAGCCGAAATTTCCTAGCCCCCTCTCACCATAGTTTTTGTTTTTCCAACGCTAGCACGGGTTGTGTTCCTTAGGCGTGCATGTACGAAAACGAGGAGGGAATCTAATTTGATTTCTGCAGTCTTCATCCATCTCTTGAAAGAGATATTTCTGGTAAGAATTTAATCTCTTTCTATTATAATTTTAAGTTTTATAATTTCCACTTCAATTGCTCCTGGGACTGGATTTGAGGAAATCATCACGTTCTTCCGCTTTTATCGGCTGATTTCCAGTGAAAAATCCCAACAGTGGTATCAGAGCAGGCTTTTGATCCGTGGAAATTGTTAAAATTGGTTGAATCCCATGTTTTAAAATTGGAGATTTTTTATTGGGGTTCTTGGTTTGGGTTTAGATTTTTCCCATTTGTTTTCTACAATTGAAATTAAATTTGCATATAGGTTTATGTTAGTTTAATTTAATTGTATGTTTTGGAATTCTTGGTGAATTTCTTATTGTTGATGGATGCAATATTTGTTAGTTATTTTCTTTTATTTTATTTCTGTTTTTTTTTTTTAAAAAAAATCTGGCTCCCGGGGTGCAGGCTGCCGGCGGCGGAATCGCCGCCGGCGGTCGCCGCTGCCCGTGGCGCTGGGCCGGGCCCAGTGTTGAAATTTTAATTGGTTTTAAAATTCGTGTGTTTAAATTTATGCAATTTAAATGCATGTGGTTTCTTGAATGGAATTTAATTTTATTCATGTGAAATTAATATGGTTAATTGAAATTGGTTCGGGGTAATTTTGGCACAATTACTTGGACGGCTGAATTAGACCCATGGTTTCCCAATTCCAGTGGGAGCAATTGGACTGCCTGGGCTGGAGGCCCAAAGCCCGTTAAGAGTTAGAACTATGGTGGGCCAAAATTGGCGATTTCTATATAATGGCTTGGACATAATTGAAATGGGCTTAAATCATGCATTATAACATGCTTATGAATTATATGTATTGGATGCATATGTATGATTAAATGTTGGTATGGTTGGATGCTATTGGGCCTTGTACAAGATGGGTTGTATTTTTCTTTTTGGGTAAATACGGCCTGCGTGTCGTTTTTCTTTTTTTTTTAATGTAATTTTATTTTATTCAAATATTATAAAATTTGTAAAAGAAGAAGCCCATGGAGTGGTGAGCCCAAGTGGAGGTGCAAGCCCAAGTGGAGGTGCAAGCCCAGAAGGAAAAGATGGAGGCCCACCTGATATTTATTTCTAGTATAGGTTTACTAGAATAATATTAGGATGTAATATAGGCCCATAACAATCCATTTTACTTTTATTTAATTATGCTTTATTTTTATTTACATGTATGAATGTATGATCCAATTGCAATTTCACCCGCCTTATGTATGTAAACCGTTATAAATTGAATCTAAAAACCAAATGGAATTACTAAGTCGCTTAAAAGTGCTTCCCTCATTCAAAACCGACTCGAGGTGGGAATAGGCCAGTTGTAGACCATGCCCTCGCAGGATACACTGGAGTATTGTCACTTTGCATTGGGTTAGAGTATGGAATACTCTAACACTTGAATGGAGGTTTTGACTTAGCGTGGGTAGTAGGATTCTCCTGGCCCTAAGCACAGATGGGTAAGTGCCAACAAGCCCATCAAACCGAGAGTCCCTAGGTTGGGATTGGACGGCTTTCCTACCTAAATAATTAAGGTATAGTTGTACCAAACCTTCGTTTGGCTATATCTTGATGAAATATGGATCTCGGCCCATGAGCCCAACAACTCGGTTTAAATTAATAACATGATTCATTATTAATTTCATATGGGAATAATAAATTAAAGTCCTTTATTAACACTCTCAATGTTTTTCTGTGTAGAAACTTTTAAATGGCAAACAACAATACCTTATCACTGCGATATATTCTTGAAAAGGACAAGCTTTTTGGTCCTAAATTTTTAGACTGGTCTTGGAACTTAAGGATTGTTCTAAGACAAGAGTCAAAAGAGTATGGAAAGGCCTGTGCCGGCTGCGCCTCAAGGACGTAATCCACTGGCTGCCCAGCTGGAGGAATACAAGGCGCATGTCAAGGATAATAGGGATGTGACATGCCTTATGTTGGCCTTTATGGTCCCCGAACTGCAAAAACAGTTTATGGACCATCATGCCTATGCTATGATAACAACTCTAAACGAGATGTTTCAGGAGCAAGCTCTTCAGGAAAGGTACCTGACCAATAAGGCATTCCACTCTTGTAAGATGGGGGCCGGGACATCTGTGAGCACACACATGCTCAAGATGAAGGGCTATTTAGACACTTTGGCCCGTCTCGGATCACCTATCTCTCAAGAGTTGGCGGTGGACACAATCCTTGCATCCTTGCCGGATTCTTATGATCAGTTCATCCTGAACTACAATATGCAAGGGATGAACCGTACTGTCAGTGAGCTGCATGGGATGCTTAAGCTCATCGAGCAATAGATCAGAAAGACTCCGCCGGTACTGCTGGTCAACAAGGGGAACCCCCTTGTTGCCATGGGTAAGGCCAAGGAAAAGGCCAAGGCCAAGGCCAAGAAAGCCAAGGCTAAAAAGGCCAAGGCCCAACCCAAGGCCCAGCAGAAGGCAGGTCCTGAAGATGTCTGTTTCGGGTGTAGACAGGCGGTCCATTGGAAGAGATCGTGTCCCAGGCTTATGGGAGAGCAAAGAAGGGGCCAAGGTGCGTCCTCTTTAGGTATTTATGTTATTGATATTAACCTTACTGTTTCAATATCCTAGGTATTGGATACTGGATGTGGTTCTCACATTTGTTGCAATGTGCAGGGACTTAAGAACAGAAGGTTGCTGGGGTCGGGAGAGGTGGACTTGCAGGTCGGGAATGGAGCAAGGGTTGCTGCCATAGAGATCGGCGAATACCACATTATGATGCCCAGTGGATTGGTTTTAATTTTGGAACATTGTTACTTTGTACCTGCTATGTGCAGGAATATTATTTCTGTATCAATGTTGGATATTTCTGGATTTAATTTCACTATTTCTAATGGTAGAATTTCAATATCTAGAGAGGGATTATTTTATGGAGATGCTCTATTAAATAATGGCCTATATATCCTGGACTTAAATGAAACCAATCATGTCTATAACATAAACACTAAAAGGGTTAAGCCTAACGAACTTGATCCTGTCTACCTATGGCATTGTCGTCTCGGCCACATAAACGAGAAGCGCATTGCTAGACTTCACAAAGCTGGAGCCCTAGGGTCATTTGACTTGGAGTCAATTGATACATGCGAATCATGTTTACGAGACAAGATGACAAAGGCGCCTTTTAGCAAGAAGGCTGAAAGGGCCACTGGCTTATTGGACCTAATACATTCAGATGTATGTGGACCTATGAGCGCAGCGACCAGAGGTGGGCATCTGTACTTCATCACGTTCACGGACGATTTCAGCAGATATGGCTATGTCTATCTGATGAAACACAAGTTCGAGACCTTTGATAGGTTCAAGGAATTTAGGAATGAGGTACAGAACCAGCTAGGCAGGAATATCAAAACCCTTCGGTCGGACCGAGGCGGTGAGTATATGAGCCTAGAGTTTGACTCATACTTGAGAGAGCATGGAATAGTTCCACAGCTCACTCCTCCCGGAACACCATAATGGAATGGGGTGTCCGAACGGAGGAATAGGACCCTATTGGACATGGTCCACTCAATGATGAGTCAAGCCTCTCTCCCAATTAGTTTCTGGGGACACGCCCTCGCGACAGCAGCTCTTATCTTAAATAATACTCCGACTAAGGCAGTGGAAAAGACCCCATATCAGATATGGACGGGCAAGGAGCCCAATGTGTCTTTCCTAAGGATTTGGGGATGCGAAGCACATGTCAAGAGATTGACTAGTGGCAAGCTAGAGCCTAAAACCGATAAATGCCTGTTTGTGGGCTACCCTAGGGAAACCAAAGGGTATTACTTCTACAACCCCGCCGAGAATAAGGTGTTCGTGGCAAGGAAGGGGGTCTTTCTAGAAAAGGAGTTCCTTTCCAAGAAAGATAGTGGGAGCAATGTTGAACTCAGGGAAGTTCAAGGTCCACAAGCTCCTGAAGAGGATAAATCGGAGGCCCAGGTGGAGCTTCTATAAGGGGAAGCACCGACCCAGGCCGCACAAGAACCTAGAAGGTCTGGTAGGGATCGTCGGGAACCGGACATGTATGGTTTCCTCGTCACCAATGATCGAACTCTTCTCATCTGGGATGAGGAAGAACCCAAAACCTACCAGGAGGCTATAGCTAGTCCAGGTATCGATCCCACAGAGAAAAATATTCTGCAAACACTGAACTACTGGGGTTCCTTGCTTGTCCTAGGTGGAACTTAATTTTAGGTTTGATTATGCTAAAAACTAAATTATCCTACTCCTAGTTGATCTATCCCAGCTTACTTTGCACTTGAATTTGGGTTATCAATTGGCGGTTTACCGACCTATGAATGCTAACGGAGATGGCTTTATTAATTAATTACAATAGATGAATTTAACTCAACAATTCACCCTTAATTATGTTCTTTCGATAATTCAACCTACTGTCTCTAGATCTTTTAGGTCCTTAGTCGGTTTCCCTTGTTTAGAGGCAGTCTAATTCTAAAGCTCAGAAAATAGGGGCACATAAGTTCCATAATGTCGTCAATACTAATGGTTTCCTAGGCGTTAATCTAGGTAATGCCACAAATATGAACTTAATAAATTAAGATCTTATGAGACTAGATTATCATTAAAGGAATTGCATAAAGAAAAGGAATAAAAATTGAAATTAAATTGCAATCAATTGTATTAATCAAGAAAGATGATACGAATTCAATGTTTACAACCAAACACAATCAATTGCGGAATCAAAAACTAACTTAATCGAATTACAAAAGAGAAGAAGGAAAACTTATGCCCTTTTGGTCCGATTAACCGGATTCTGACGGTGTGAAGATGCTTGGGGTGTACCTCCATAGACGAACTCAAGCCGAAACTAAGAACATCGCAAAAGGGGAAGGTTCTATGTAAAACTTCTACCAATTGATGGTTCAAAACTCAAAGAAACAAATAGTTCAAGCCAAAAACCTAGCTACAAGTTTATGCTTTACACTCTAAAAGTCTGGGAAAAGATCCTTAAAACTTAGAAAATAGCTTATTTATACGGCTAGGTTAAAACCACGAAACAGAAAAGATGAAAGTAGGGCAACAGAAGAATTCCGGGGCTCGGCACGCCGTGCTGGTGGAGGTGGCACGCCGTGCTGTGCAGAATTGTGGGTGGCACGCCGTGTTGGTGGAGGTGGCACGCCGTGCTATGTAGATTTGGGGTTGGCACGCCGCGCTGGTAGGGGTGGCATGATTTCGTGCCGATCCGCTGGATCCCATCCCTTGGCACGCTGAAATGGCACGCCGTGCCACCTTGCTTTTCAGCACTTCAAACTCTTCTTCGCCGCCGTTGCTCCAACTTTCGGTTCGGGTCATAATGCCTGTCCAAAAAAAACATAAAGAAACATAACCGCACCAAAGCCACGGACCACAAAAATGACATATTATCCAAAATTACAAAAACACCCCTAAAAAACATGAAAAATACTAAAAGTTATGAAAATCTATCCTAAACATAAAAATCACAAAATACGCAAAAACCAAACAAGCAATCACACAAAGGACTCTAAAAACTGCCATTTAAACCATGAAATTGCCTAAAAGATAAGGTCAAAACCGACCTTATCAGAGGTCACCTGGTAGTTGGGGTACTACAATGTGTAAAATGATAGTTGGTATACCAAACTGTGGTAAGGTCGATAGTTGGTATACCATGGGTGAAATTAAGCCTATGTTTATGTAAAAAGATGGCTACGCAAAAACGTGATTAGAAATGGCACGTGAATGATTATGCATTTTGGATGTTTTATGAAAAGGTAAAAAGAAAATGACCACAGAACAAGCGTTAGCACACGCCAAAATATGTTCTCCCTTCCAACCTTATTTCTCCTTTCGATTGGTCTCGCATTCTTCCTAGGTGTTGGGTCTCTTTGGAATCAACGGGGGATGCCAAAGGCACACACTCAAATTTTTGATTTTAAATTTATGTTTTGGTAACCCTAAGGGAAATTACTAAGTCATTATATATGGGCCAAAGTCAAACCAAGGGTCGTACAGGCTCCCATAGTGAATATACACTTCCTTACTATAGAACACGATCTAAGGTCATGCGTGGCTATGAGTGGTTCACCCCGTCGGGTGTCTCTAATCCTGGCCGTAGAGGTAAGCCACCTTCTTGGGTAAATCAGGGCTAATCAGTGTATTTGAGGAGTTGAGAAGAAGAAAATGTCATGATATACAAGGTATGAATAAATATGATATTTATAAATTGATAAATGAATACAAGCGAGGTTATATTTCAATAGTTGCCTAAGTTTCTTAAGTTTTTATGAAAACTTTTAAGAAAACCTTTGAAATCCCTAGCAGAGTCACCACTGTGAGCGGACGACCTTTCAATAGACAGGATGTGGCAAAGCAAACCGGGGAAAAGAGAATTTGATTCATTTGAAAAAACGGGTTTTGTATATCTTGGTTTAGGAAAATCATTTATTTGTTTTCAAATTCGTTTTGTAGAAAACGTTTTCTTGATTTATTACTTAAAGACCTAGAAACCTAAATTTTGTGATCAGTGACAGAGTCACCACCCGGATCAGCTCATCCGGGGAAATTCCAGTACAGCTCCTTACCAAGCGCAGACTGCTGCACCTAATCCAGAGATTCAGGGTTCGGGCAACTTACCTACTTAACCTCAAGCTTGTATTCGTTTATTATTTATAAAACCATATTTATTCAATTTATTATCTTTTCCCTACCCAATTTCGTTTAACTTATTAGCCCGTGCTCAAGCAAATGACAGAAATAAGTTGCAGAAAAATAAAGCATACATCCGAAATATACAAGAAAATAGTTGAAGCCGATTATATAACCCAATCGAATAAAAGATAAAAAACCCTCATCCTTACTTTACAAGCGCCTAAGGTACACGAGGATCTAAAAAAATTACAACCGCCTAATTTACACGAGATAATCTATTAATTACAGTAAAAAGGAAAATAAGCTCTGCAAAACAAAGGGTTAACACAGTTTATATTGCAAACACACAATTAGGACTCAAGTAGGATAGAATTGGGGATTTAGGGAACCGGGACATACATTCAGAGGGTAACCGGGTCGACCCGATCAGTCGGATCGGTTAGACCTGGAAAACGGTTTTAAAACGCCCTGGAAATTTTTGTACTAGAAAACGATTTTTGGAAGACATTTGGCTCGGTTGCATGCAAATTTTCTTTTTATGGGTCTGTTATCCTGGAATCCAGGGTTCCGTTCATGTGGGTTCCTAAACTCAACCATCTAGGGTTCAAAATGCAATAAACACAATGAAAACATTTGTGAAAATATTGTTTCAATCGTTCTCAGTATTTCTGGGGATTTTGTAGGGTTCGGGGGTCCGCTAACGCTGAACTATGGATCCGATTTGAATAAAATAACCCCAAAAATCAGGAGATAAAACCCCAGATAAACCAAAAACCCTGATATCTGTACGTACAGAAATCCAAAAATCAATATATTACAACATAAGGATGAATTCGGCCGAAAATGATCATAACAGAATACACAAAATGAAAAACGGACTGTTTCCGACTGATTAGAACAAACCGGGAATCTGTCCCTGCTGAACAGAGCTGGGCAGCTCTGGGTATCAGAGCCGGCCGGCTCTATTCATCATGAACATAGCCGTACGGTTGTGTTCATGAGGAACACAGCTGTACGGCTCTATTCGGGCAATCCGATTCCGAAAATTGTAAAATGAAGAAAACAAATAGAAAAGACAATGCAAACAGGTTTAAGGCCTCTCAGCGTATACCTTGGTGTTGTTTTGATGCTTTGACCGTTAAGAAACAGATTGAAAGCTTGAAATGTGTCTTGGAAGCTCAACCGGCCGAAAACCGAGGCGATCCGAAACGAGCCAAAATGAATCCGAAATGATCCCCAATAAGCGGAGGTTGTGGAATTTGTTGTGAGTGTTTGGAGATTGATTTTAAGTCTTAGATTTGGTGTCTGAGTCTCCTCTGGCACTCGGTTTCTCTACTTCTCTTTTTCTCTCTGTTTTCTTCTTTTTTTTTTCTTTTTTCTGTTTCTCCCTTTTTTTTTTGTTTCTAATAAGTTAAAAAAAATCCTCTCCTGAGAAAGTCCTTCCTCTCTTTTATATCACTATCTCATACTTATTTCAATCAATCAATCTACCGCTTGACTTTTGAAATTTTACCTGCTTTTTCTTTCTGTCAAGACAAGTTGCTCTGCTTTGCAGGGTAACTTGTTTTGACCACTAAAGCTGCCTGGCTCTACCTTAAAAGCTAGAGCCTTGTGGTTTAACGAGAGCCGGGGAAAATTTCGAAAGTCGAACGCGCACCCTAAACCCTAGAAACAGCTCGGGAGACCTTTTTAGGGATTTCAAATCGCGGATAGCTTGGTTTTCAGGACATTTGAGATCCTCCGGGCAACATTCTGGTCGCTTTCATGTCCGATTCAAATCCGTCCACTCCACAGGTAACACATGAACTCTCATCATAGAGGTCGGGAAAAACCCGTGCTCACAGAGTTCCTCTTTATGGCTTACATTTATTCGCATATCAACAAAGTCATAACCAAGCTTAGAATCATTATTACAGGCTATAATGGAAAAGACTCTTTTTCGTATTTTAACTTCTAATCATGTACCTGATTTTCTTCTTACAATTAATTATTTAATTACAGGTACATGATTATGTCAACAGCAATCAATCAGTTCTCTTTTTCATGGCCAAATTGGGTCAGATGCCTTTGCTTTTACTGTAGAACTTACAACATGTGATTGTTATTTGTTGTATTAATGACACTTTTGAGATTAAGCATGTACATTGGAACTATAAGCCTCTAAAATTTGTACTTTTTTAACTTATGAAATTGTTTATGTATAATTAATAGTTATTAGTTGCTAAGTTCAATTCTTGGTAAGCTGACTGAGATTTTCTAGATTTCTTCAAGTCCTCTCTACCATGCTTATTCATGGCTTAAGCTTTTTACACTACAAAAAAGCTTCAATAAAAACTTAAGCCAAAAAGATCTACAACTAATAGTCTCATCAATTGTTTTGGCTGCTCAAGCATTGACTTCCTACAACCAATTACATGGTGCTTCTCATCTGGAGCATGAAAATGAGAAGGAACAAAACTTGAGGATAGCCAATCTTATTGGTGTTGGAAAATAAAACGATAATCCTTTAAAAACAACTTTGACTTTGCATACCAAATTGATGTTATCCTTAAAGAATATTTGCCCCCATTAGTTTTTGCTGGGATTATACCAATATCTTCTAGGATTACACAAAGTCAATGATGTGTCTTTATTTCAGCAATAAAACATAGACACCTCAAGAAAGAGAAGAAGTATATAAGCAAGAAGAGAAGAGAAATTGAGAATAATTGAATTATGTTTCACACCCAATTTATCATTCATATATATATAGGAATTGTTTCTGTTTCGAGCCATTGTACCTTTTTAACTTAGAAAGACATAATCTGTTGTAATCTTTCTAGTTGGAAAGACACAATTGTTAGGAATTGCAACTTAGAAAGACATAACCTGTTGTAATCTTTCCATTTGGAAAGATACAACTGTTTATTAATAACGGTTGGTGACTATTGGCTTATAGTTCCTTATATATACATATTTATTATATTCTTGCCAACTAAATTACAAACTAAATTATAACAATCCCCCACTTTAGCTTGTAATTTAGTTTTTGGTACTTGTGCATAAATAAAGGATCTTTCGATTTAAACTTTTATCTTAGTGTAATATTTCAAAATTCTAATGAAATCAAAGGTAGTGTGATTACTTTAAACCTTGATTCCTTAATATTATAATCGGAAATACTTACACATACAATTAACCCATTACTTCTTCATTCTTTCACCGTGAGCTTTAGCACCACTGGAATGGCCTTGTGCTACATCCTTGTTTATAAAACACTTATGAAATTTGTAGCTTCTTCCAAATTTCATTTGAAGCAGCACCACTTCATATGTTTTACACAGGTGAAGTTTAGTCTTATAATTTTGGACTGATTAGTTCTTTACCGAACTATAACTTCATTAAGAATACTACGTATTCACCCTCTATTTCATAAGCACTAACTTACTTTGATAGTAATTCACTAGTGCTTGCTTAACAATCACTAACAACTTGTTATTACCTCTTAAACCTTTGTATTGCTTAGCAATTTAAGGTGAGGTTCCTATTGATAGTGATAAGGTTAGAATTGCTTTAGACCCATTGCACTCCTAGTGCTTGTAATCATACCTCTCGAGAGTCCTTTTGTTAATAGGTCAATAGGATTTTCCTTAGACCGAACATAGACAACTGTAATTACACCATCATATAATAGTTGTCTTATATATTCATGTCTTAGAGCAACATGTCGTACTTTTCCATTATAAATCTTATTAAAAGCTTTAGACATTATTGCTTCACTGTCATAGTGCAAAGAGATAGCCGGCATCTGTTATGGCCACAACTTTATATCAAATAATAAATTTCTCATCCATTCTGCCTCTTTGCTTGTAGCTGCTAGAGCTACAAACTCAACTTCCATGGTGGAATGAGTGATGCAAGTTTGTTTCTTGGATGCCCAAGAAATAGCTCCTCTAGCTAATATAAATATCCAGCCATAAGTTGAAATTGTATCTTTAAAAATAGTAGCCCAACTTGCATCGCTATATCCTTCTAAAACTAAAGGAGACCGATTGTAAAATAAGCCATATGACTTAGTCCTTTGAAGACAACCAAGAACTCTATAAGTGGGTTCCTAATGTTGACTACCAGGATTATGTGTATACCTTGACAATTTACCAACTGCAAATGCTATATCATGTCTTGTACAATGCATTGCATACATTAAGCTACTAATTGCACTAGCATAATCAAGTTGACTTGTTGATCTTCCTTTATTTACAGTCAACTTATTAGAAACATCATATGGGGTCTTGCTTCTTTTATATCTAAGTGATTGAACTTTAATAGTATTTTGTCAATATAATGTGATTGACACAAAGTAAAGCCCTTACTATATTTTCTAACTTTAATTCCTAAGATAGTATCTACTTCTCCTAAATCTTTCATTTTAAATTGAGAAGTAAAATACTTCTTAGTATCTTTAATTCCTTGCATATTTGTACTTATAATTAGCATATCATCAACATATAGATATACTATTGCACCATAATCCTTAGTAAATTTGGAATATATGCATCTATTAGCTCCATTATGAATGAAATCATTAGAGAGAATGAAACTATCAAATTTTTCATGCCATTGCTTAGGAGCCTGCTTTAATCCATATATGGACTTAATCAACTTGCATACTTTCTTTTCATTTCCTAGAAGCACAAACCCTTCGGGTTGTTTCATATAAACTTCTTCATCAAGATCACCATTTGAAAATGTTATTTTAACATCCATTTGATGAATATGCAAGTCATATATAGATGCCAAAGCAAATAACACCATAATAGAGGTTATTCTAGCAACATGAGCATAAGTATCAAAACAATCAACTCTTTCCTTTTGCTTAAACCCTTTAGCTAGTAGTCTCACTTTGAATGTTTGAAGAGACACATCAGTATTGTATTCTTCCTCCGAAAAACCTATTTACAACCGATAGGCTTAGCACTAGGAGGTAAATCGACTAATACCCAAGTACCATTAGACAATAAAGAGTTTATTTCATCATTAATTGCTTTTTTCCAAAAAGCTGAATCTCATGAAGACATGGATTCTCGAAAAGTTTTAGGATCTACTTCTACATTTAGTGCTATGGGTATTGTTCTTAATACTTATGTTCTTGTCCCTTTTACCAAGAAGACTAGAGCTTATGAAGAAATGAAATTAGGACCTAAGTCCTTTTTAATCCTAGTTCGTTTACTACTTCTAGGTTCACTAAAGGTTTCTATTTCTTTTCTTTTCTTGTTTAACGAACTAGAATTTTCACCAGTTGGTCTTTCCATATTATTATTAGTTGAATCATTGATAAATTTATTTTCTTAAAAATTCAACATCTCTAGATTCAACTATAAGATTTGATTCTAAATCAAGTAACCTATAAGTTTTAGAATTTTCAGCATAACCAACAAAAACACTTTTTAAAGCTTGTAAACGTATTTCACATTTATCATTACTTGTATCAATTTTAGGTATCAACCCTTCCTTGGACATAAATTTAATATACCTATTATTTACATGTGATAATCTAGCATGACATAAATAATAAGGAGAATCAACAATATAAATAGAAACATTGCTTTTTTAATACTTAGTTTGAACATTCCATTACAAGAGTATCCTTGACCAATAAACACACCATTCTTTGAGAAAATAACTTTTTCTGCTTCAAGTATTACTTTAAGTCCCTTTTTGCATAATAAGCTTTTGAACACAAGATTCTTTCTGACATCAGGAACATGGAAGACATTAGTCAAAATGAGTTTCTTTCCTGAAGTAAATTGTATCTCCACAGTTCCCTTTCCAAGAGCCTTAGTGGTATTATTATTTCCCATTAACACCATTTCATCATTTGCAAAAAGTTCATATTGTTTGAATAAATGTTTGTTGTTGCAAATATGAATAGTTGCACTAGAATCATACCACCAATCAGTGGACCTTTCATTTGTTGCCGTATTGCATTCCGTAATCATGCTTACATTAAGTTCACGAATCATGGCAACAATTTCAGCAGAATCCTCAATAAGATTTACTTTCTTTTGTTGGGAAAAATTTTCAGGTTTCATTTTCCTAAAGAAACGACATTCCCTTTTAAAATGTCCTTTCTTCTCACAAAAGTAGCAAAGTCTTATTTTTCTTATTGGTGGAACTCTCAACACTTTCAAAATGTTTCCTTTTCTTGCTTAATGATTTGTTACCTTTGGACTAGACTCTAAAGCAAACTTGTTCTCGTGTATGTGAATTTCTTTTTCAATTCTAATATGCTTTATGAGTTGGTCAATAGTGAGATCTTTAGAAGTGTGTAATAATTTCTTTCGATAATTATTCCAAGTGACTAGCACATCAAATCATCAACTTGACTCGTTATAGACACATTCTCATTCATTTGATATTCAAAAAATTTCATGCTAAGGAATTTATCCGTACCTTGCTTTTTGGATGTATATTTATAAAGCCTTCCAAATCTCTTATGGTGAGGTTATGCATCGAAAAAGATCATAAAGATGGTAGGATAGAGAATTGAGTAGAAAACCTCTACAACGAACTTCATCCTCTTCGTGTTTCTTCCTTGAAGCCCTTATGGCATCCGTATCTTGATCACTTGGGTTTGGAATTGAAGGAAGATTGGTAGTGAGGAGATAGGTAACACCAAATTCATTTAAGAGAAATAAAATTTTATCCTTCCATCTTATGAAATTCATGCCATTGCTGATTAAACATTTTGTTGATCATAACATCCGAACTTGCACCCTTCATTGTGAAATTATTCTTCAAGATTGTTGAAAACAAAATGATAATCCTTTAAAAACAACTTTGACTTTGCACACCAAATTGATGTTGTCCTTGAAGAATATTTCCCCTATTAGTTGCTGCTAGGATTATGACAATATCTTTTAGGATTACACAAAATCAATAACGTGTCTTTATTTCAGCAATAAACTATAAACACCCCAAGAAAGAGAAGAAGGGAGGAGAAATTGAGAATAATTGAGTCATGTTTCGCCCAATTTATCACTCATATATATATATATAGGAATGTTTCCGTTTCGAACCATTGTACTTTTTCAACTTAGAAAGACATAACCTATTGTAATCTTTCTATTTGGAAAGACACAATTGTTAGGAATTATTTTCGAACCATTGTACCTTTTCAACTTAGAAAAACATAACCCATTGTAATCTTTCTATTTGGAAAGACACAATTGTTTATTAATAATGGTTGGTGACTATTGGCTTATAATTCCTCATGTATACACATTTATTATATCCTTGCCAACTAAATTACAAACTAAATTATAACAATTGGTTTCAATCTTGATTTAACGCCTGAGAGTCGAGAAGTGGTAATGTGGTGTATGCAATTCGATATACTTTTAGTTTCAAGTATTTAATTTCTTTTTCATTTCATAGTCATTGTTGTTTCACTTTCTTACTACTTCTTCTGTCTACAGCTGTCAAGATCATCCCTACTTTCAGAATTGATGAGTCTTTTCATAATTCATCATTTGTTATCTCTTCATCAGAGAATTGTTTGTTCATAAAAATATTTTTTAAGAGTTAAGTTATTATTGACTAGAATGCTTTATGTGTTTTCTGCAATTGGTTATGCTTGATATTGTTCAATTGGTTGTAATTTAAATCCAAGGGCATGAAACTCTCTTCTTTTTGTCGAGAAATGCTCAGAAGGACAGCTTTTATATTTGAAATTCATGAAAATGTTTCATGGAAGAGAATTACATTAAGCTCTAAAATTAGTTTGCTTCAATGATGAAGAGAATAATTTCACCACATGTTTGGTTTTTTTTCAAAAAATACCTTTGTAACTATTTTTTTTTATTTTTGTAAATATTTGATGCTGTGACCATCAAACATTTAAAATTGTACAATTGTTGGAGAGTATGGTGAATAAAAAAAGAGGTTTAGTTACTAATGTTTACTATTTTTGATGCAATTGTAGGTGGTTAATGGGGTATTGAGTTGTGCAACACATGATTGTTATTAGTTGCTAAATTTATACTTTTTAACTTATGAAATTATTTATATATAATTAATAGTTATTAGCCGAATATAAATGTGAAATGACCATTTAATATACAATTGAACTTATTTTAACAATATCTTAAATTAAATTTAGTAGGGCCCGTATCTTACACAATGTGACCCCATGAATGTGATTAATATGTTAAGTGGTAATGAAGTACCTTGGTCTGTGCATCCGTAAAGAGTTTTGGGCCTTTAGCAGTTATTATTGAATTTCTAAAGAATCTCTGAAATCGTTTTTATTTCCTTCATATTTTTCTTAAGCAAAATATAGTTGTTTATATACCGTTGTTCATATAGCTTTTTATACGGACAAAGTTAACAAGTAAGAATTATTACTGTTATCCATAAAAAAAAGACGATGACTATGGGTCTCAGAGTTTAAAATTTATGCAAATATAATTATTAAAAAGATTTGGAATTCAAGATTCTCAACAAATCCAAGAATATCTAATTTTTATATAGATATTTAATATCAATTATTTAAATTGGTTTCGAAGTGTTTTTGAATATTTTTTTTTGGTTTTATTCAATTTGAATTTAAATTGGTATAATTTTTTTTAATGATTATGATTCAAATTAGAATACTTATGTGGGAAAAAAAATGTCAAGAATAGTGTTAAGTATTATGATTTGAAGAGGGCTACGATTTTGAAATTTAATTGATCTCTAGCATTTTGGAAAGATGCATTATAGTAAAATTAAATTCTAAATGGAATGACGTAAATTTTATTAACAAAACTCTTTCTACATATCTATTGTAATTTAAGTACGTAGATTCATAATTAATGATGTAATTCCGCACAAATGCGCGGGTGCATATCTAGTTAATACATATTCAAATTATAGTTAACTTATACTCGTAATTAATACATCAAC
Source organism: Euphorbia tirucalli (assembly GCA_039660915.1). NCBI lineage: Eukaryota > Viridiplantae > Streptophyta > Magnoliopsida > Malpighiales > Euphorbiaceae > Euphorbia > Euphorbia tirucalli. The sequence goes on from CM077637.1 coordinate 51,941,215, forward strand.
TATAATTTGTACTTGAAATTGGTTACTCAATTATTTCAATCTAAGGCTAATCACATGGCTATGTTTCAGTTGCATTATATATATTCAAGCTATATTAGTCAAATTATTTTATTGGTTATTCAATTATCTTATATTATATTCAATTATTTTATAGGATAATTAGTAGTAAAATTAATATATATAAAAGATTATCCGTATTTGAATGTATATTAAAACAATTCTTATTTATAGAGCTGTTTGATGTTTCATGATTGGTGGATGGCCATTGTGACTACAACAATCGGTCAGCTTCTCCCTAAGATCGTGGCCATGCTTTATCAAATATGGACAACTCATAATTCCTTGATTTGGCATCAAAAGAGACCTCTTGATGTGTATATTGTTAACAAGGTAGTAGTTAATTTGGAAGCTTGGCAAAAATCTAATGCGAAGATTCCTCAATCTTCCTCAGGTCGGGTAAGATTGATGTGGCAACCTCCACCACTTTATTTTGGAAAGTGTAATTTTGACACATCAGTCTCCCATGATGGTTTTAGTGGTTTCGGTTGCATTCTTAGAAATAATGTTGGTCAATTTTTGGGTTATTGCAATGGCAAAATGAGGTGTTTCTCAGATCTTCTTCTTAATGGGATATTTAGCTGTAGAGAGACACTTTCATGGCTTCTTAACTTGCACTACACTCAAGTTTTTGTTGAAAGAGACTCAAAGCTTCTTATGAAATAATTTAATCTCAAGCAAGTAAACTCTTCCCTAATTATCAATTCCATTGTTGAAGACTGTTTACATCTATCTAGCTTTTTTCACTGTACTCATTTCAACTTTGCTAGAAGGGAGTCTCATAAAGTTGAACATATCTTTGCAAATATAGGATTACAATCCTCTAGTTCTTTAACATATAGTGAGACAAGAAATGTATTGTTCTATGATTTAATACAATAACTCCATTTTTAGTAAAAAGAAAGCAATAATTATAGATAAATTCTTATATATATTATTTTGTAAATTATTTAGGTGGTGACCTACCTATATCTTATAGACTTATGTTGTTTTGTTATATATTGAAATATAATTGTTCTGTTATATAATTGTTTTGTTTTGTTATATCTTATAGTTAAAAGTCATAAATATGTAGAAACCCCCATATTAATTGGATCAAATACTAAATTATTTTAAAACATGAGAGTATATATAATAATATTTTTAATAATTTAAAAAAATCAGTCTAATTATATAACAATAAAAATTAAAGGAGTAATTTTTTTTTCTGCGTGAAAGCACTTATCAAATAATAATAATAATAATAAAAAATTAACTAATCAGCGAGGAAAAATTTTAAATTCTAGCTCTTAAACAAACAAGGAGTTAATTTATTTGTTTGCAATGTTGATTTCCCTAAATTTAAATTTTGAATTTCTAATATTAATTTAATCATTCAATTTTTTTTTTTTTACTGCAAAAGATCAATAACATTGAGTATGCAAATCTGGAGCAATGACATTCCTAAGAAAAAGAGGAAATAAAAATCAAGCCCCACTATGTGTCGAAAGTGTATGCGTTGCTTGATTCTCAGACCTACAAGTGAAAGAAGAACGAACAAAACCCAATTCTAGCTAAAAGCATGCAGTCCTCTAAAAAAATTCCAAAAGGAGAAGAAACTGAAATAGAGAAATTAATTGCTGAAACAAAAGCATGAGCATCCATTTCAACTATCACATTAGAAACCTGGAAATTCTTGAGCCAACTTAATGCCTTACTACAACTTAAAGCTTTTGCTAAAGCTGGATCACCACCACCATAAAGAAGTATAGAACGAGCAAATAACACCTCACCCAAATGTAAGCGGATAATACAACCATGGCCTAATCTAGCTCCATTCTCAAACATCCTTCCATCCACGTTGCACCTGTACCAACCCACTAGCGGAACTTTCCACTGCCTAGCAGTTGCAACGTCATATAGAGAAGCTGGAGTAGTAACCAAACGCCATTTCTGCCGACCTTGCTAGAGCAAAAAACGAGTAGCAGTCCACTCAACTAAAAACCCCTCACCATGCAGGTTGACTTATGAAGCACATCTTTCCTTTCCATCCTAAATTAGTTTGTTTCTTCCATCCCAAAGAGCCCACAAAATCATCATAGCCCTTTCCACAACATGCATCTCTAGCTGCCATAACTAGCCCCACCAAGCTGTCAAATTAGAGATAGAAACCGCCCACCCTTGAGCAAATATATCATCCTAAACGTCCTTTACTACAGGACATGCAACCATACAATGAAAATCTTACTCTACAGCATCCCCTACATATTACTCAAGTTTTGCCAACAAATACAAATTTATCGCCTAATCGTACTGTTGTAGGTAAAATACGTGTAGTTAGCTTTTATAAGAAGAAAAGAACTCTAGGGGGAACATTGAGACTCCACAAACGAGACCAACCAATAGCCATAAAGTAGATTGCAGTGAATTTTCTATCGGCAGCATGAGATGATTATAGAAGCTTTTTACTGAAAATTTTCCGTTCTTCTCAAAATGCCAAATTGGACAATTCGAGGCATGCCTCCATGGTAATGGGATATATTTGATCAAACTACGATAACTTTTGGAGAAGAGAAGCAACAATAATTCTTCATCCCAATGATTACCCTCCACATAAATAAGCAAATTAACAAACACTTCCTCAAAACCTGAAAAAGGCAATGATTGAACCCAAGGAAAATTGTTATTCAGCAACCAAATGCCATTCCAAACTAAAATCGATAATGTTGGATATGCCCTAGTCCTGAGGTATTGGACCTTGTATTTGTATTGTACATTTATTGGATTTATGTATTACACATATTTTATGTCATTTAAATAAAGGCATTAATCCGTTTATTATATATCTTGTGCTATATTTTAAATGGAGTATCCAATGGACATATCTATAATCATGTTGACAAGTGTCATGCACTTAGCAGTAAGACCATGGATAGGGAAAATGATATGACCATAAAGAGATCCATAGTCTGTTCCAGTCATGGGAATGAATGGAACTAGAGACTATCATTAACCTAGTTGTATGGCGGTGTCTTATCGGCCATTGGACATGTGCTGTCAACCAAGTTAATGTTGGGATTTGTCACCGGAAATCACCCGATAAAAGCGGAAGAACGCGGTGATTTCCTCAAATCCAGTCCCAGGAGCAATTGAAGTGGAAATTGAAAAACTTAAAATTAAATAGAAAGGGATTAAATTTCTTACCAGAAAAATCTCTTTCTAGAGATGGATGATGACTGTAGAATTCAAAATAGAATTCCTCCACTCTCACGTACACGAACGCTTGGCGAATGCAACCCGTGCTAGCGTCGGAAAAACGAAACAATGGAGAGGGGAGGACTAAGAAAATTTCGGCTAGGAGTGTATAGCATAGGGGTGGCCGAAATTTCTAACCCTAGGTATTTATACCTAGGGTTGGCCGAATTCCCTTAGGGGAATTCAGGCCCATCTTGGCTCCTCTCTATTCTGTGCGGGCTTCCATGTTTTAATTTAGGCCCAGTCTAATTTTAATTATTCTAGTTTAAATTAATTTCAAGCCCAATTTTAATATACCCATGTATTTAATATATTACTCCAAGTAATATATTATTTACATCTAAATTAAAATTAGTTTGACAATTAATTTAATCCATCAAATTAAAATTAAATCTACACAAAATAAAATCATATGTAAACCCATACATATGAATATTTCCACCTAGGAAATAATTTCATAATTAATCCAATTAATTATGAAGAGCCAATAGAATATATTAATTTTATTATTATGACCAATCCAATTGATCCTTATAATATAATTAATATATACATGCTTCTCCCTCCACTGTGTATACTCCAAGTATACAAGTGATTCCTTAAGTCTGCATTCTATCGTTCTATGTGTACGATCCTGTGGGCCCATCTTTATGTTGGCAGCGGGCCTTTGGCCCGCAGACTGCAGTTGGGCTCTAGCAAGCCACTGCAGCCCCCAATTAAGATGGAGATGGCAGTTTAACTGATATCATAACCCTGTAGTTTAAACTTGTACATCCCATGTCATTGATATCGGTGTCCAACACAGAGGCATGGATTGATCACCCTCTTTTGTGCCCGGACATTAACTTGATCCCGAATGTACTGATTCTCACAAACAAGTTCCAACTTGTTTGGGTGTGGCCACACTCTTATCAGTCACATTCATCAAGTGGCCGGTGATATCTTCTCAGTTGGTTACTGAGTGACAAATCCCTTCTGCATATCCATAGTATTACCATGTTTAGAGACATACCCGAAAGTACCCATACTTGGCACCCTATTACAGGCCCTTTAGGCGTACCCCTAAGTATGCGACTTCACATGTAACACCATCATATGGTCAGGTCAAAGGATCCATACAAGTACTACACGAGAATCCATTGTGATACCATACCATGTGGATTACTCGTTTAGTGGATCTATCCAGTACCATGCTCCCTGGCATGTACCCATTAACTTGGTTGACATTCCATGTCCAATGACCGGTAAGACACCGCCATACAACCAGGTTAATGATAGTCTGTTGTTCCATTCATTCCCATGACTGGAACAGACTACGGATCTATTTATGGTCATATCGTTTACCCTATCCATGGTCTTACTGCTAAGTGCATGACACTAGTCGTCATGGATATAGATATGTCCATTGGATACTTCATTTAATATATTGCACAAGATAGATATAATAAATGAATTGATGCCTTTATTAATGACACAAATAAGTACAACACATAAATCCAATAAATGTATAGTACAAATACAAGGACCAATGCCTCGGGACTAGGGCATTTCCAACAATCTCCCACTTGCACTAGTTCCAACTAGGCATGGGCCTAATCCCTATAGATCTAGTATGACCCTCGTGCTTGGGCTGGGCCAGTGCCTTGGTCAATGGATCTGCGACATTATCCTCGGTGTCCACTCTGTGCAATGCAATGTCACCTCTCTCCGCGATTTCTCGTATGAGGTGAAACTTTCTGAGCACGTGCTTTGTGTTCTTGTGTGACCGGGGCTCCTTAGCTTGTGCGAAGGCCTCATTGTTGTCACAGAAGATATTGACTGGGTCTGGATAGTTGGCACTACTCCCAACTCAGTGATAAACTTCTTCATCCACACAGCTTCCTTAGCTGCATCACACGCAGCGATGTACTCAGCTTCTGTTGTAGAGTTTGCTATGGTTGGTTGCTTTGAGCTCCTCCAGCTTACAGCACCACCATTCAGCAAGAATACATACCCTGACTGCGATTGGTACTCATCTTGGTCTGTCTGGAAGCTTGCATCAGTATACCCAGTAACTGATAGCACTTCCTGACCACCATACACCAAGAAGCTATCCTTAGTCCGGTTAAGGTACTTGAGGATTGCCTTGACAGCTTTCCAGTGATCCTCCCCGGGATCCTGCTGGTATCGGCTCGTCATACTCAGTGCAAAGGCGACATCAGGTCTCGTACATTACATGGAGTACATGATTGATCCAATGGCTGAAGCATATGGAACCAATTTCATGTTCTCCCTGTCCTCCCTTGTTTTAGGACAGTTCTTCTTACTAAGTTTCAGCCCATGGCCCATTGGCAAGAAACCTTTCTTGGCCCGGTCCATGCTGAATCTTTTCAGAACATTGTCAATGTACGAAGCCTGACTTAGGCCCAGAAGCCGATTTGATCTATCCCTATAGATCCTGATCCCTAGGATCATCTCAGCTTCGCCTAAGTCCTTCATTGTGAAGCACTTACTCAGCCACTGCTTTACTCCTTGCAGTGTAGGTATGTCGCTTCCAATGAGTAGGATGTCGTCTACATACAGTACCAAAAATGTGACAATGCTCCCACTAGTCCTCTTATACACACAAGGCTCATCTAGATTCTGTATGAAGCCATATTCCTTTATAGCCTCATTGAATCTTAGATTCCAACTACGGGATGCTTGCTTCAGTCCATAAATGGACCTTTGAAGTTTGCATACCCTTCTCGGATACTTAGGATCGACAAAACCCTCAGGTTGTGTCATGTACACATCCTCGAGTAGCTTTCCATTAAGGAAAGCGGTTTTGACATCCATCTGCCATACCTCATAGTCATACCATGCGGCTATGGCCAGCAGTATCCTGATGGACTTGAGCATGGCTACTGGTGAGAAAGTTTCATCAGAGTCTATCCCATGGACTTGTCTGAAACCTTTCGCAACCAGACGCCCCTTGAAGGTATTATCAGCTTTTAGCTTATAGCACCACTTGCAACCTATTACCTTAGCACCCGGAGGTGGATCAACCAAGTTCCAAACTTGATTATCGTACATAGATTGCATTTCTGCCTCCATGGCTTTACGCCAATTCACAGACTGTGGGCTAGCCATAGCCTTCTGGTAGGTTTTAGGTTCTTCTTCATCCCAGATGAGAAGAGTTTGATCATCGGTGACGAGGAAACCATACCTCTCCGGTTCCTGACGATCCCTACCAGACCTTCTAGGTTCTTGTGTGGCCTGGGTCGGTGCTTCCACTTGTGGAAGCTCCACCTGGGCCTCCGAGTTATCCTCTTCAGGAGCTTGTGGACCTTGAACTTCCCTGAGTTCAACGTTGCTCCCACTATCTTTCTTGGAAAGGAACTCCTTTTCCAGAAAGACCCCCTTCCTTGCCACGAACACCTTGTTCTCGGCGGGGTTGTAGAAGTAATACCCTTTGGTTTCCCTGGGGTAGCCCACAAACAGGCATTTATCAGTTTTGGGCTCCAGCTTGCCACTAGTCAATTTCTTGACATGTGCTTCGCATCCCCAAATCCTTAGCAAAGACACATTGGGCTCCTTGCCCGTCCATATCTGATATGGGGTCTTTTCCACTGCCTTAGTCGGAGTATTTTTCAATATGAGAGCTGCTGTCTCGAGAGCGTGTCCCCAGAAGCTAATTGGGAGAGATGCTTGACTCATCATTGAGCGAACCATGTCCAACAAGGTCCTATTCCTCCGTTCGGACACCCCATTCCATTGTGGTGTTCCAGGAGGAGTGAGCTGTGGAACTATTCCATGCTCTCTCAAGTATGAGTCAAACTCTAGGCTCATGTACTCACCGCCTCGGTCCAACCGAAGGGCTTTGATATTCCTGCCTAGCTGGTTCTGTACCTCGTTCCTAAATTCCTTGAACCTATCAAGGGTCTCGGATTTGTGTTTCATCAGATAGACATAGCCATATCTGCTGAAATCATCCGTGAACGTGACGAAGTACAGATGCCCACCTCTGGTTGCTGTGCTCATAGGTCCACATACATCTGAATGTATTAGGTCCAACAAGCCAGTGGCCCTTTTAGCTCTTTTGCTAAAAGGCGCCTTTGTCATCTTGCCTCTTAAACATGATTCGCATGTATCAATTGACTCCAAGTCAAATGACCCTAGGACTCCAGCTTTGTGAAGCCTAGCTATGCGCTTCTCGTTTATATGGCCAAGACGACAATGCCATAGGTAGACTGGATTAAGTTCGTTAGGCTTAACCCTTTTTCGTGTTTATGTTATAGATGTGATTGGTTTCATTTAAGTCCAGGACATACAGGCCATTATTTAATAGAGCATCTCCATAAAATAACCCCTCTCTGGATATAGAAATTCGACCATTTATAATAGTAAAATCAAATCCAGAAATATCCAACATTGATACAGAGATAATATTCCTGCACATAGCAGGTACAAAGTAACAATGTTCTAAAATCAAAACCAATCCGCTGGGCATCATTAGGTGGTATTCGCCGATCTCTATGGCAGCAACCCTTGCTCCATTCCCGACCCGCAAGTCCACCTCTCCCGACCCGCAAGTCCACCTCTCCCGACCCCAGCAACCTTCTGTTCTTAAGTCCCTGCACATTGCAACAAATGTGAGAACCACATCCAGTATCCAATACCCAGGATGTTGAAACAGTAAGGTTAATATCTATAACATAAATACCTGAAGAGGATGCACCTTGGCCCCTTCTCTGCTCTCCCATCAGCTTGGGACACGATCTCTTCCAATGGCCCGCCTGTCTGCACCCGAAACAGACGTCCTCAGGACCTGCCTTCTGCTGGGCCTTGGGTTGGGCCTTGGCCTTCTTGGCTTTGGCCTTCTTGGCCTTAGCCTTGGCCTTTTCCTTGGCCTTACCCTTAGCAAGAGGAGCGTTCCCCTTGTTGACCAGCAGCACCGGCGGAGTCTTCTTGATCGACTGCTCAGTAAGCTTAAGCATCCCATGCAGCTCACTGACAGTGCGGTTCATCCCTTGCATGTTGTAGTTAAGGATGAACTGATCATAAGAATCCGGCAAGGACGCGAGGATTGTGTCCACCGCCAACTCTTGAGAAATAGGTGATCCGAGACGGGCCAAAGTATCCAAATAGCCCTTCATCTTGAGCACGTGTGCACTCACAGATGTCCCGGCCCCCATCTTACAAGAGTGGAATGCCTTATTGGTCAGGTACCTTTCTTGACGAGCTTGCTCTTGAAACATCTCATTAAGAGTTGTTATCATAGCATAGGCTTGATGGTCCATAAACTATTTTTGCAGTTCGGGGACCATGCAAGCCAACATAAGGCATGTCACATCCCAGTTGTCCTTGACGTGCACCTCATATTCCTCTAGCTGGGCAGCCGGTGGATTACGTCCCTGAGGCGCAGCCGGCACAGGCCTTTCCAGCACATACTCTTTCGACTCTTGTCTTAGAACTATCCTCAAGTTCCTAGACCAGTCTAAGAAGTTAGGACCGGAAAGCTTGTCCTTTTCAAGAATTGATCGCAGTGATAAGGTATTTGTGTTTGCCATTTGGGCGTTTCTACACAGAAAAACATTGAGTGTTAATAAAGGGCTTTACTTTGTTGTTCCCATATAAAATTAATAATGAATCAAGTTATTAATTTAACCGAGTTGTTGGGCTCATGGGCCGAGATCCATATTTCATTAAGATATAGCCAAACGAGGGTTTGGTACAACTATACCTTAATTATTTAGGTAGGAACGCCGTCCAATCCCAACCTAGGGACTCTCGGTTTGATGGGCTTGTTGGCACTTACCCATCTGTGCTTAGGGCCAGGAGAATCCTACTACCCATGCTAAGTCAAAACCTCCATCCAAGTGTTAGAGTATCCCATACTCTAACCCAATACAAAGTGACAATACTCCAGTGCATCCTGCGAGGGCATGGTCTACAACTGGCCTATTCCCACTTCGATTCGGTTTTGGATGAGGGAAGCACTTTTAAGCGACTTAGTAATTTCCGTTTGGTTATTAGATTCAATTATAACGGCTTACATACATAAAGCGGGTGAATGAGCTATTGGAACATACATTCATACATGCAAGTGAATATAAAACATGATTAAATAAATTAAAATGGACTGTTATGGGCCTATATTACATCCTAATATTATTCTAGTAAATCTATACTAGAAACATATATTAGGCGGGCCTCCATCTTCTCCTTCTGGGCTTGCACCTCCAATTTGGGCTTGCACCTCCATTTGGGCTCACCACTCCATGGGCTTCTTCTTTTACAAATTTTATAACATTTAATTTAAATAAAATAAAATTACATTAAAAGAAAAACGACACGCAGGCCGTATTTACCCAAAAGAAAAATACAACCCATCTCGTAAAAGGCCCAATAGCATCCAATCATACATTCATTCAACAATTCATATGCATCCAATACATACAATTCAAAAGCATGTCAAAATGCATGATTTAAGCCCATTTAAATTATGTCAAAGCCATTATTAGGAAATCGCCAATTTTGGCCCACCATGGTTCTAACCCTTAACGGGCTTTGGGCCTCCAGCCCAGGCAGTCCAACTGCTCCCACTGGAATTGGGAAACCATGGGTCCAATTTAGCCGTCCGAGTAATTGTGCCAAAATTACCCGAACCAATTTCCATTAACCATATTAATTTCCAAAACTAATATCACATGAACGAAATAAAATTCATCCAAGAAACCATGCGCATTTAAATTACATAAATTTAAACACACGAATTTTAAAACCAATTAAAATTTCAAAACTGGGCCCCGGACAAAACCCGCAAAATCCAAAAACTGGGCCCGGCCCGCTGCAGCTAGGGCAACAAAGTTGCCCTAGCAGCAGCAGCGGCGCAGTGGCCGCCCAGCGGCCACTACCCAGCAGCAGCAGGCAGCGGCTGCCGCGTGCGGCGGCCGCACCCCGGGAGGGCCGAATTTTTTTTTTTAATAAAACCAGAATTAAATAAAAAAAAAAACCAATCATCATCCATAGCAATTCACCAAGAATTACAACAATACAATAAAATTAAAACAACATAAACCAATATGCAATATTAATTTTCATTGTATTAAAGCATATGGGAAAATCATAAAACCCATACCAAGAATCCCAATAAAAAACATCCAATTTCAAAATAGGGATTCAACCAAATTAATCAATTTCCACGGATCAAAAGCCCGCTCTGATACCACTGTTGGGATTTGTCACCGGAAATCACCCGATAAAAGCGGAAGAACGCGGTGATTTCCTCAAATCCAGTCCCAGGAGCAATTGAAGTGGAAATTGAAAAACTTAAAATTAAATAGAAAGGGATTAAATTTCTTACCAGAAAAATCTCTTTCTAGAGATGGATGATGACTGCAGAATTCAAAATAGAATTCCTCCACTCTCACGTACACGAACGCTTGGCGAATGCAACCTGTAAGCACCGGAATTTTCTATACTAAAAAAAAAAAAAAAAAAAAACTATAGTCGTACGACTATTCTTACAGTCGTACGACTGTAATTTAAAAATTACAGTCGTACGACTGTAATGTCGGAAAATCTGCAGAGGCCCATACCTCTGCAGCAGAAATGGAAGAAAGAGAGGATGAGCATTAATTGCTCGGGTTTGGCAGCAAGCAAGCAAAAAAAGGAGGGTAGAAAAGAAGGAAAGAAGGAGGAAAAAGAAAAAAAGAGATTTCTGGTGAAAAGGAAATTTAGAGAGAGAAAGAGAAGAGAGAGAAAAAGAAAACCACAAAAAAAAACTCACTTTTCTTCCTCTTTGATTTTCTTTATTTCTCGAAATTAAACCTAAAACTTGTTAGAAACCCCTAGGTTAATCAATTAACTACATAACCAAATCAAGAACTCGGACTAAAACAATCAGAATCCTTTGCAATTCGGATTTTGGACAAAAAGCTCTCAACTTCCATTCCAAAGGGGAAAGTGCGAATTTGTTGGGATCGGAGCGACGCCAGGGGTCAAAACGACTTGGAATAGCTTCTAAAAAGGTAGTCACCTCTTTTCCTTACACTTTTTCTCGCTTTCTGGGTGTTTGAAGTGAGTTTTGTGCCTTTTGCTGCATTTTCATATTTCTGTTCCTGGAAATTAAGAACAGTCGTACGACTGTTCTTGGTTTTCATGAACAGTCGTACGACTGTTCTTAATTTCCAGTCAAATTTTCTTCAGTTTTTGGTTAAAATTGATTTTTGGCGAAGTTCTGATCTTGGATTGATTACAGTCGCACGACTGTAAACTACAGTCGTACGACTGTAATCCCTGTTCCAGAATCAGAATTTCAGTTTCATCCTCAAAAGATTCCCAAAAAATCCAAAAAATTAGAAAACCCCAAAAATCATCAAAATGAATTTCGTTGTGTGCATCACGACCATAGATTCAATTTTCTGGTAAATTTGCATTTAGAACAGTTCAACGACGGAGACCCATTTCTCCTGAAAACCGACCCACTTAAATATGTAAAAATGCATATAAACTGGAAAAATTGATTTCAAAATGATTTTCTCACAAAACCAAAAATACAGAGACGTTTCAAAATATTTTCCAGGTCTAACCGGGCCGGTTAGCCGAGCCAACCCGGTTACCCCCCTAAATGCATGCCCCCCGATTCTTGATTTCCCAATTCTGTCTATTTGAGTCCAACTTGTGGCGTGCTGTATATATTGTGCTAACCCTCTGTTTTGCAGGTTTTAATTTCTTTTTATTTTTATTTTTATTTTGGATGTAATTTAATAGATTAAATCGTGTATTTAGGCGGTTGTATTTTTCTAGATTCTCGTGTATTCTAGGCGATTGTACAAGTGAGGTGAGAGTTTTTATTTTTTCCATTCAATTTGGTTGTAAGCCAATTAATATTTATTTTTTTTCCTTATTTTTTGTATTAAATGTTTTGTGTGCGCGCTGTATGCTTTTTATATTCAATAAAATGGACTTTAGATTTTGAAATACCATTCGAGAACATTGGCTATATTTATTTTAATTAGACACGAAATAGGGGACTTGTCCGGACCCGAATCTCTGGATAGTGTAGTGGCCGTTCGTCCGGTTCAGCTACATAAGAATTTCCCGGTTGAGCTGAGCCGGGTGGCGACTCCTACAATATTCATCGAGACTTAGGTCTCGGTTCTTTTACGTATTAATTCCATTTGTTTTCCAAAAACGCGGATTTCCATTTATAAAAACCCCACGCGAGGGAGGGGCCCGCCCGAGATCGTGGCGCCCCATTCCGAAAGGGAGTCTCGCGTCCCGTCGAAAACGCGTCGTCCGCTCACAGTGGCGACTCTGCTGGGGAATTCTTCAAAAAGTTTTCTTAAAAACTTAAAAGAATTTTGACAAGCCCTGAAAAGTGTCTAATTAAAATAACGTGGATGATTCTCTTTTGGTATTTTATTTGCATCTTTTAGTTAGCCATTTCTTGCATTAGATTAGGTATCCTTTTTATAGCCCGGTGGATTGTTGAAGTGTCGCCTAAGTTCCTCCTGGTCTTAGGGGCATGAATACGAAACACCACTTATAGCCTCGTACGAACCCCTTCGTTCGGACCCTTGAGTGGGGAGAAGTAAGGAGTATATCTTGCTATGAGAGCCTTGATGTTATCCCGACTTTGACCGAACCCATATAGGCAGCTCTAGTTGGATTCCCTTAGGATACCGAAATAATTGTGTGAATAATAATAAAATCGCGCCTTCGTCACCCCCGGTTGGTGATCGAAGTGAACCCCACCTAGGACTCGGTTAGAAATTTTTGAGTCCGACCACGTTGGAGGAATAAGGTTGGAAGAATTCGTTTGCTTGCTACGTGTTCTTCACCGTTTCGTGACACATCGCCGACGCATGCATAACATACCATAATCACCATTTTCCATACATATGACATACCATACACAAACATCTTTGTGTGATACTAACCCACATTTTTTATGCAGCCATTTTGCATTTTATTTTGTGTGTAAAACATTAATTCATTTGCTTGCCATCCATACTAACGATTTCTTTTTCAGCCATAACATTAAACTTGTGTGATTAGTATTTTATTTTTGACATAGCATACATAACATCATTCTGTATGACATGCATCCTAACCCACGTTTTTGTGCAGCCATTTGCATATTGTGTGACATGTTCATTCACTACATTTCACTTAAATTAAATTAATGGGCATTTCAAGGACGCCTATCATGACCATCCCATCCCATTTCATAACATATCGGGTACCCAAAATCACCCGTGTTTTGCCAATGCACCGGATTGCATTCGGCCATTCCACCAATATCATTTCATTCAATAAAAGCCACAACGGCCTTAGGCCCATTTTCGTGTAATAATTTACACGATGCATCTCATGACATCATACCCATCCATCATAAACATCATATAACATTGTGGTCCACATCCGACCACTTCATGACATTAATTCACCATTTAAGGTACTCCCCGAGTGCCTGATTAGTATACATATAGGCGCGTAACAATCACCAAATCATGAAAGGCGTTCCTCGAATGCCGAATCCTTGTCCGTGTTCCTGTTACACGTGACTTTCTCATAACATCATTCCATATCATATGCTCAAAAGCATCAAGACCTTGTCTGTGGGCCCGGCCCATGCGACCATTTCATACCATCTCATAGACCTATAAAGCGTCAAAACTATGTCCGTGTGCCGGTATACACGCGACCATTTCATGAATTCATTAGGTGCCCTAAAGGCGCCGAAGTTCTGTCCGTGTGGTGGCCCACACGTGACATTTTTTGCATAAACATTGGGTGTTCTTGGAATGCCTCGAAAAAAAAAATAAAAAATAATAATAATAAAAAATATATACATTCATATCATCATTCCATACATAATTCCACTCCATGCATCTCAAGCACGTCCAATGTCTTGATTTTCATGTCATATCACGTCATTCATTCATGACCCTAATACCTCCTGTCTACCCCAAGCAGAATACACTGGAGCGACCTTGGACAAGATCCCAAGCTTCAAGGGCGGCTAGGAGACAGAGGGTAGTCGAGAGTGATAGTGATTCTGAGACTGGGGAAGGCGTGAATATGGCAGAGCAGACACCGAGTATGGCTAATGTTTTGAGGGATTTCTTCAGGTCGCAGGATTTTCGCGACATGTTAAAGGAGGAAATGAGGGCAGTGGTTAGAGAAGCTGGTGAGACCGGTGGTAGTGGAGCCAGGAAGGAAAAAGAAGCTGAATCATCCCAACATGGTGGTGACACTTCGGCTAGCCTTGAAAAGCTGCAGGAGATAGAGGCAGCTATGGAACAGAGGATGAAAGCCAAGTGCTCTGAACTAGACGAGGTCATGGCCCAGTTGAAGAAGGGAGTCGGGATAAGTGCTGAATCCAAGAAGGGGGTGAACGTTGATGCCATGATCAGTAGGGGCATCGAGACATTTCCTATCGGCTTCCAAGTGCCGAAAGTCCCCATTTACAAAGGAATGGGCTCGCCGGAGGCCCATGTGAATTTATATGCCCGGGTTATGCTAACAGCAGGCGCTACAAAGCAACAATTGATTAATCTTTTCCCCACCACACTGGAGGGAGGTGCTTTGGGATGGTATAACTCACTGACAGAGGAGGAGCAATCTGACTGGGAAGTATTGTCAACAGCCTTCATCAAATACTACAGCTTCAACACCAAAATCCAGGTGAAGCTGTATGATTTGGAGAGGGTGAAGCAGAAATTCAATGAGCCCTTTGATGAATACTACCAGAGATGGATGAACAAGATGATCCTCCTAAAGAACCGCCCTGATGAAGATGAGCTTATACAGAAGCTCATTGATGGCAGCAAAGATATCTTCAAGAACAACATGAAATTCCATTCCTTCAAGGAGCTTAGTGAGGTCTATAGCATGGCCATGAAGATAGAAAGGGATGAAGAGGAGAAGCCAGCTGGTCAGAAAGGGGGAAGAAGTACAGGGTATGGTTCAGGGTATAGATCAACCACAACAGCTGGGTCTGGCAGTGGTTCTGGTTCAGGTGCCAGTGGCAAGCAGGGGCAGTCATCAGAAGTGAAGCGGGTTGAGGTGGCTACTGTGAATCAGCAGCAAGGCAACCAGAATAGGGGTCCTGGAGGACAAGGCATAACACCCTGGACTCTTACTTTGGCAAAGATATTCGCCAAGTGTAGGAATGGTGGCTTACTACAGTCCTTGAGGCCATTTGAGTTCCCATCTGAAGCTGACAAGGATAACTTCTGCACTTATCATGTGGTGACAGGCCACCGGACCAATAACTGCTATAAGCTAAGGGATGCTATCCAGAAGCTTATCGACGAGGGAAAGCTGCAAGAACCACCTAAGCCTAGCACTAAAACTAACCCACTACCGGCATTTGAGAAGCGGGTTAACATGGTTCAGTCGGGATTGCCGGCTAACTTCATATTTGCCCAAGTCCTGCAAGCGAACCCTATGATTCAGGCAGTGGCGGTAGGGGAACCCGGAGGGGGGCTTAAATGTGAGGAAAAGGAGGGGTGTAAGGAGATCAAGCCCGTAAGTCTGGATGATCTTGACTCCGAAGATGAGTACGAAGAATTTGACAGAAGAGAGGCTGTTAAACTCCCAGCTGTTGAGAAGCTGAAGATTTCAGAAGTACAGTACATGACCCGAAGTGGAAGGGTATATCAACCGGCGGATCAGATGAAAGATAAAGCACCGATGAATGGGTCGGGCAGTACTTCGGCACCGGAAAGAGTCGAGAAAGAAGATTTGGTCATTTCCCAACTGAAGAAGACCCCTGCACAAGCTAGTTTGTGGCACTTGCTTATGACCTCCAAAGAGTATAGGGAGGCTTTAGTGAAAAAGCTATCAGAAATTGAAGTCTCCCCTATAGCTTCACCGGAGGCTATGTGCTGCTTGCTAGACAAAGTCCATGCTGGAGCTCCTAATATTGTTTTCTCCGAGAAAGACCTACCAGCAGAAGGAAAAGCTCACAACAAGGCTCTTTACATTAGAGCCTATATCATGGATAAGGTGATGCCGTGCGTTATAGTGGATGACGGCTCAGCTCTGAATATTTGCCAACTGAAAATGCTACCGTTTCTAGGCATGAATGAAGAAGTGTTGAAGAGGTCCTCGACAGTCATTCGGGCGTACGACGATTCTAAAAGAACAGTGATAGGGACCTTCGAAACGGAAGTGGAGGTTGGGCCCATCAAGTCCATGGTTGTCTTCACGGTGATCGATATCCCGGTCACATTCTCCCTATTGCTTGGAAGGCCCTGGTTCCATCCTTTGGGAGGTGTTCCTTCCACATTGCATCAGAAGATTAAATTCTCTATGAATGATGGGATTGTGACTGTTGAGGCAGACTCCCAGTCGATGGTAGCTGCAGTAGATGAAGGAGTGGTTCCTTTTGGCGGATTCCAAATTGCTGTCATTAAGGAGGAGGAAACCACAGATGCCCCTATAGTCCTTTATGAGAACTACATGCCGGAGTGGCTATCCCGATATCTGTACAAGCTGAACTTTGTCCCGGGAATGGGACTCGGGATTAATTTGCAGGGTGTGCCAGAATTCAAGATCGACTCGGGAAAGTCAAAGCAGTACGGCCTTGGTTATGTAGAGGGGTCATCCGAGCAGAAGAATCTGAAAAAGGACAAAAATGGCAAGGTCATGATGAAGCCATTTCTGAAGGCAGGAGAAAGCCTTTACAAGGGCCAAGCTGAACCAGTGTTGGTTGGAAATGTCGAGCACCCTGGCTTTGAGATCTTTACAGATGTTGTGGATTTTGAGAAAAGCCAGGAAGAGCCAGTAGCCCCTGTAATGGAAGAAAAAGCAACTGCTGAATCTGAAATTCTGAAAGGAGAATCATCTGAGGTGATGGCAGAAACCATAGAGGTGGCCGAGGAAGAAGATGAAAAGAAGACCTCTGCTGAAGCTACAGAAGTGATCTCGGGAGCTTTGACTGCTGCATTAACCAAAGCTTTTGGGAAATCCAAGGAAGGATTTGGCGAAGAACTGATGGCCAAAGTGAACTTAGACTCTGTGGTTGCTGAAATCACCAAGATTATGGAGAAAGCTAAGGTACAGGTGGCCAAGAAAGCTGCAGTCCCAGATGATGCTCTTGAAGGCAAGATGGAAGCTGAACAAGGCCCTCCGCCTGTGGAGGATGAAAATGATTTTGTTGTATCTATTTCTTCCATTTTCAATGTAACTGATGTACTTTATGATAAGTTCAATGCAATGAAATCCCAATTTGCTTACTTGTGTGATGTTTATCCTGACAATTCTGTGCATGCATTTGAATCACCATCAAGCATATTTAGCATACATGACACTGCATTGCATGAAATCAATATAAGTACAGATGAAAACCCTAAAATGGTACTCATTTCACATGAGCTAAAATCCGAGGAAGAAAGAGAATTAATAAGAATACTCCAAAAACATGTTAAAGCTTTCGCCTGGTCATATGAAGACATGCCGGGAGTAGATACAGAAATAGCGGTGCACAAAATCCGGACAGATCCCAAGTTCAGACCGGTAAAGCAGAAGTTGAGAAGACTAAGGCCGGAATGGGCTACACTGGTGAAGGAAGAAGTGGCCAAACAGATAGATGCCAGGTTTCTTGAAGTGGTGGAGTATACGGAATGGCTAGCCAACATTGTCCCCGTGCCTAAAAAGGATGGAAGGGTCAGAGTATGCGTTGATTACAGGGACTTGAATAAAGCATGCCCAAAAGATAATTTTCCACTGCCACATATTGACATCCTGGTTGATAGCGCAGCAAAGGCGGCAATGTACTCCTTCATGGATGGTTTTTCAGGGTATAACCAGATTCTGATGGATGTGATCGACAAGGTGAAAACATCGTTCATCACAGAATGGGGTACTTTCTGCTACAGAGTGATGCCTTTTGGATTGAAGAACGCCGGTGCCACTTATCAGAGGGCTGTCACAACCCTGTTGCATGATATGATCCATAAAGAAGTCGAAGTGTATGTCAATGATATGCTTGTTAAATCAGCAACCCGGGAGGAACACCCTGTTATCCTGGACAGATTTTTAACACGCATTGGAGAGTACAACTTACGGCTTAATCCCAAGAAGTGCATATTCGGGGTCACATCAGGGAAGCTGTTAGGCCATGTAGTTAGCCAGAGGGGGATAGAAATGGACCCAGATAAAGTCAAAGCCATCCAAGATATGCCAGCTCCAAAGACTGAAAAGGAGGTCAGATCATTCCTGGGTTCCTTGCAGTATGTCAGCTGCTTCATAGCCAAGCTAACCGCCACTTGTGAGCCAATCTTCAAGCTATTAAAGAAAGATCAGCCGGTTGTGTGGGATGACAAGTGTCAGCTGGCCTTCGAGAAGATCAAGGCTTACCTGGTAAAGCCACCAGTGTTGAGTCCTCCAATTCCAGGGAAGCCTCTGATTTTGTATTTGGCAGTTGAAGAATCCTCTATAGGGGCAATGCTAGCACAAGAGCAAGATGGCAAGAAGGAGTATCCCATCTACTACCTAAGCAAAAAGCTGTTGGAGTATGAAACCAAGTACACGCTGGTGGAAAAGACATGTGTGGCGATGATTTGGTTAACCAAGAAGCTGCGCCACTATTTCCAATCCCACAAGATACAAGCTGTGGCTAAAGTGGATCCTATGAAATATCTTTACGAAGCACCGGCATTGGTTGGGAAGCTGTCCAGGTGGTTGTTACTTTTGTCTGAATTCGACATCGAGTACATCACGAAGAAAACCATTAAAGGGCGAGCCGTGGCAGAGTTTCTGGCGAACCAACCCCTAGAATCAGATTACACAGAGAACCTGGAATTCCCTGATAAGCAGTTAGCCATGGTGGAAGTGAAAAGATGGGTCATGTGTTTCGATGGGGCAGTGAATAAACAGGGCGCTGGGATCGGAGTACTTATAGCAACGCCAGATGGTGAAGTCATTCCCTTATCCAAGAGGTTGAATTTTCCCATAACCAATAATGGGGCAGAGTATGAAGCATGCCTATTTGGGATGGAAGCTTTGCTAACACTAGGGGCAAATGACGTCCTGATTGTTGGAGGCTCACTTCTAGTGGTGAGACAAGCTCAGGGAGAGTGGGAACTAAAAGAAGAAGCCTTACGGCCTTATTTGGAGCTGCTACAGTTCAGAAAGGGTTTATTCGGCCAGTGTGAATTCAGAAATGTCCCCAGGGATGAGAATAAGATGGCTGATGCATTAGCTACTTTGTCCTCCATGTGGGAAAATCCAGAAGAGACACAAGCTCAACCACTGGTTATAGCCACTTCCAGGCATCCTTGTTTCGAAGTGCATGAAGTAATGGAATTATCAGCCGAAGAAAAGCCATGGTTCTTTGACATTTACCGGTATGTTAAAGAGGGAAAGTACACAAAAGAGGCCAGTGCTGCTGATAAGTTGACACTGAGAAAATTAGCTAGTCAGTTCAGAATCTTCGAGGACAAATTATATAAGAGAACAGCACATGGAGTTCTTTTAAGGTGTCTAACAGAACAAGAAGCAGAAGATGTGATGCAGCAGGTACATGCAGGATCCTGTGGGCCACATATGAATGGACTTGCCATGGCTAGGAAGATCATGAGACAAGGGTACTTCTGGATGATGATGCAAGCAGATTGTATAAGAAAAGTGAAGAAATGTCATGAATGTCAGATCTATGCAGACATTAGCCATCTTCCTCCACTTGAACTTCAGAATCTAGCGTCTCCTTGGCCGTTTTCAGCATGGGGGATAGATATGATTGGTGAAATTCATCCAGCTGCATCTAATGGGCATAGATTCATAGTTGTGGCAGTTGATTATTTTTCCAAATGGGTCGAAGCGGAATCCTTCACTAATGTTACAGCCAAGCACATGGTCAAGTTCATCCGGAAAAATATCTTCACTCGGTATGGGATTCCTCACCACATAGTAACTGATAATGGAGTACAGTTTCAAGGGGCAACAGCTGAGCTATTTACAGAGCATGGAATTGAACATCATAAGTCCTCTCCATATAGACCACAGGCTAATGGTGCAGTAGAAGCGGCTAACAAGGCAATAAAGAAGATCTTATCAAAGATGGTAACCACTTACAGGGATTGGGCTGATAAACTGCCTTATGCTCTTTGGGGTTACAGGACCAGTGTCAGAACGCCGACAGGAGAAACTCCTTATGCCTTGGTGTATGGAATGGAAGCGGTGTTGCCGGTGGAAATCGAACTCAAGTCACTCAGAGTTGCCCTGGAAGCTCAATTGCCAGAGACTGAATGGGTTCAAGCTAGATATGAGCAGCTGGCTGCCCTAGATGAAAGGCGACTAAAGGCACTGGATCACCTGCAGATGTATCAGCGCAGAATGGCTAGAGCCTATAATCGAAATGTGAAATACTCCAAATGGCAATTGAAAGCAGGAGATTTGGTTCTAAAGCAATTAAGGCCTTCAAATGTTGATGTTAGGGGCAAGTTCAGACCTAACTGGGAAGGACCCTATGTGGTGAAGAAGGTGTTATCAAAAGGCGCTGTCAGCATCATGGACATGGATGGGAATGAGTTCACCAACCCGATCAACCAAGACAGGCTAAAGCTTTATCATGTATAAAAAAAAAGGGGGGGGGGTCTGCTAGGCTGAAAACTCGAAAAGAGCGGTCTAGGCAAAAGTTAAGACACGAGAGAAAATAATCAGTCGGAAAACCTGAAAAGGACGACTGGTGACGGATTCTGGCACAATGTGAAATCTGTACCATTTAGGAACCAACTTGTTTCAAATGTACTCATTTTGACTTCATCAATAAAGTGAAGTGTTTGTTTAAATATATTTGCATGGTTATGACAAATACACAAACAAAGTTGTCTCGCATAAACACACATTCAAAGAAAGCACTTTGCATTCAACTGATCAATATCATCACATTATTAGGCAAATGGAAATGCATTAAATGCATGCAATTCAAAATCTTTTATCGTCCTCTGAAGTCCAGTTCATCTTCCCAAACGAGCAATAAAGAGTCACAACACCATTTTAGTAAAAAAAAAAAAAAATGCTCGCTGAGGTGAAAACCGAAAAGGCGCCTCAGGCAAAAATTAGAGCGGCCCGCTAAGCTGAAAACCCATATCGGGCAGTTTAGGCAAAAGTTAGGGCATATGAAAAGCTCGCTAAGGCGAAAACCGAAAAGGCGCCTTAGGCAAAAGTTAGGGCGGCTCGCTGGGCTGAAAACCTAATTTGGGGCAACCCAGGCAAAATTAGAGCACTCAAAAAAAAAAAAAAAAAAAAAACTTCCCACGGAGCAGGAAAAACAGAACATCCTCAGTATTCCCCGCAGAATTCGTCACATCACTCCCCAGCATAGTTTCCTATACTACTCCCTAGCAGAGTCTACATAAGGAACACCATCAATTACTTCCCTGCAGAGTCACCATGTTACTCCTCAGTGTAGTCTACGCAAAGAACACCATAATTGTTTCCCCAGTCAAGTTGTCACACTCTTCCCCAGCGGAATCTGTACAAGGAATACTACGATCATTTCCCCAGCAGTCACCTCGCTTCTTTGATAATCATCAAACGATGCCCCAAGAAAAGCAAAATCGACCAGGGGTACAACATATCTCCCCAGCGGAGGACAGAAACGTCCAATAACAGAAAATACGTACATGTACATATGCATCATCATGCATCCATACATCACATATATCAATTACTTATCCCCGGCTAGTCTTCATTCTTGATCGAAGGGGCAAAAATTTTTGTTTAAAAATCTCTCGATCAAGGAATGAAGACTTGTCATTTTAAGTGCAGGAATTCATCTCCAGCTTAATATCCTCAGCAAGTCAGCAGATCCACCTTGAGTAATGTAAACTCGGTATCGGCCCAGGTCCGCTCTATTATCTCAACTTTCTCCAGCGAGTCCGCCTCGAGTAATGTAGGCTCAGCATAGGCCCAGATCCGCTCCATCATCCAAGTCCCCTAGCAGATTCACCTCGAGTAATGTAGACTCGGCATCGGCCCAGATCAGTTTCATCTATCTCCCCAGTAAAGTTCGCCTCGGGCAACATAGACCCGGTATCGGCTAATCTCATCTCCAGCATCGCCTCGGGTAACATAGACCCGGTATCGGCCAATTTCCTCATCAACTCGCCTCGGGTAACATAGACCTGATATCGGCTAATCTCTTCATCAATTTCGCCTCGGGTAACCTAGACCCGGTATCGGCTAATCTCTTCATCAATTTCGCCTCGGGTAACATAGACCTGATATCGGCTAATCTCTTCATCAATTCGCCTCGGGTAACCTAGACCCGGTATCGGCTAATCTCTTCATCAATTTCGCCTCGGGTAACATAGACCTGATATCGGCTAATCTTTTCATCAATTTCGCCTCGGGTAACACAGACCTGATATCGGCTTATTTTATCCCCAGTATCGCCTCGGGTAACCTAAACCCGGTATCGGCCTATCTCATCAGAAGATTCATTCCAGCGTTCGCGGCGCTTTGATTCACGCTCTCAAATTCATCATCACAGGTATTATAGACCCGGAGCTAGATGTCGAATTTGATCACGCGAGGGGCAGCTGTAAGCACCGGAATTTTCTATACTAAAAAAAAAAAAAAAAAACTATAGTCGTACGACTATTCTTACAGTCGTACGACTGTAATGTCGGAAAATCTGCAGAGGCCCATACCTCTGCAGCAGAAATGGAAGAAAGAGAGGATGAGCATTAATTGCTCGGGTTTGGCAGCAAGCAAGCAAAAAAAAGAGGGTAGAAAAGAAGGAAAGAAGGAGGAAAAAGAAAAAAAGAGATTTCTGGTGAAAAGGAAATTTAGAGAGAGAAAGAGAAGAGAGAGAAAAAGAAAACCACAAAAAAAAACTCACTTTTCTTCCTCTTTGATTTTCTTTATTTCTCGAAATTAAACCTAAAACTTGTTAGAAACCCCTAGGTTAATCAATTAACTACATAACCAAATCAAGAACTCGGACTAAAACAATCAGAATCCTTTGCAATTCGGATTTTGGACAAAAAGCTCTCAACTTCCATTCCAAAGGGGAAAGTGCGAATTTGTTGGGATCGGAGCGACGCCAGGGGTCAAAACGACTTGGAATAGCTTCTAAAAAGGTAGTCACCTCTTTTCCTTACACTTTTTCTCGCTTTCTGGGTGTTTGAAGTGAGTTTTGTGCCTTTTTGCTGCATTTTCATATTTCTGTTCCTGGAAATTAAGAACAGTCGTACGACTGTTCTTGGTTTTCATGAACAGTCGTACGACTGTTCTTAATTTCCAGTCAAATTTTCTTCAGTTTTTGGTTAAAATTGATTTTTGGCGAAGTTCTGATCTTGGATTGATTACAGTCGCACGACTGTAAACTACAGTCGTACGACTGTAATCCCTGTTCCAGAATCAGAATTTCAGTTTCATCCTCAAAAGATTCCCAAAAAATCCAAAAAATTAGAAAACCCCAAAAATCATCAAAATGAATTTCGTTGTGTGCATCACGACCATAGATTCAATTTTCTGGTAAATTTGCATTTAGAACAGTTCAACGACGGAGACCCATTTCTCCTGAAAACCGACCCACTTAAATATGTAAAAATGCATATAAACTGGAAAAATTGATTTCAAAATGATTTTCTCACAAAACCAAAAATACAGAGACGTTTCAAAATATTTTCCAGGTCTAACCGGGCCGGTTAGCCGAGCCAACCCGGTTACCCCCCTAAATGCATGCCCCCCGATTCTTGATTTCCCAATTCTGTCTATTTGAGTCCAACTTGTGGCGTGCTGTATATATTGTGCTAACCCTCTGTTTTGCAGGTTTTAATTTCTTTTTATTTTTATTTTTATTTTGGATGTAATTTAATAGATTAAATCGTGTATTTAGGCGGTTGTATTTTTCTAGATTCTCGTGTATTCTAGGCGATTGTACAAGTGAGGTGAGAGTTTTTATTTTTTCCATTCAATTTGGTTGTAAGCCAATTAATATTTATTTTTTTTCCTTATTTTTTGTATTAAATGTTTTGTGTGCGCGCTGTATGCTTTTTATATTCAATAAAATGGACTTTAGATTTTGAAATACCATTCGAGAACATTGGCTATATTTATTTTAATTAGACACGAAATAGGGGACTTGTCCGGACTCGAATCTCTGGATAGTGTAGTGGCCGTTCGTCCGGTTCAGCTACATAAGAATTTCCCGGTTGAGCTGAGCCGGGTGGCGACTCCTACAATATTCATCGAGACTTAGGTCTCGGTTCTTTTACGTATTAATTCCATTTGTTTTCCAAAAACGCGGATTTCCATTTATAAAAACCCCACGCGAGGGAGGGGCCCGCCCAAGATCGTGGCGCCCCATTCCGAAAGGGAGTCCCGCGTCCCGTCGAAAACACGTCGTCCGCTCACACAACCCTTGCTAGCATCGGAAAAACGAAACAATGGAGAGGGGAGGACTAAGAAAATTTCGGCTAGGAGTGTATAGCATAGGGGTGGCCGAAATTTCTAACCCTAGGTATTTATACCTAGGGTTGGCCGAATTCCCTTAGGGGAATTCAGGCCCATCTTGGCTCCTCTCTATTCTGTGCGGGCTTCCATGTTTTAATTTAGGCCCAGTCTAATTTTAATTATTCTGGTTTAAATTAATTTCAAGCCCAATTTTAATATACCCATGTATTTAATATATTACTCCAAGTAATATATTGTTTACATCTAAATTAAAATTAGTTTGACAATTAATTTAATCCATCAAATTAAAATTAAATCTACACAAAATAAAATCATATGTAAACCCATACATATGAATATTTCCACCTAGGAAATAATTTCATAATTAATCCAATTAATTATGAAGAGCCAATAGAATATATTAATTTTATTATTATGACCAATCCAATTGATCCTTATAATATAATTAATATATACATGCTTCTCCCTCCACTGTGTATACTCCAAGTATACAAGTGATTCCTTAAGTCTGCATTCTATCGTTCTATGTGTACGATCCTATGGGCCCATCTTTATGTTGGCAGCGGGCCTTTGGCCCGCAGACTGCAGTTGGGCTCTAGCAAGCCACTGCAGCCCCCAATTAAGATGGAGATGGCAGTCTAACTGATATCATAACCCTGTAGTTTAAACTTGTACATCCCATGTCATTGATATCGGTGTCCAACACAGAGGCATGGATTGATCACCCTCTTTTGTGTCCGGACATTAACTTGATCCCGAATGTACTGATTCTCACAAACAAGTTCCAACTTGTTTGGGTGTGGCCACACTCTTATCAGTCACATTCATCAAGTGGCCGGTGATATCTTCTCAGTTGGTTACTGAGTGACAAATCCCTTCTGCATATCCATAGTATTACCATGTTCAGAGACATACCCGAAAGTACCCATACTTGGCACCCTATTACAGGCCCTTTAGGCGTACCCCTAAGTATGCGACTTCACATGTAACACCATCATATGGTCAGGTCAAAGGATCCATACAAGTACTACACGAGAATCCATTGTGATACCATACCATGTGGATTACTCGTTTAGTGGATCTATCCAGTACCATGCTCCCAGGCATGTACCCATTAACTTGGTTGACATTCCATGTCCAATGACCGGTAAGACACCGCCATACAACCAGGTTAATGATAGTCTGTTGTTCCATTCATTCCCATGACTGGAACAGACTACGGATCTATTTATGGTCATATCGTTTACCCTATCCATGGTCTTACTACTAAGTGCATGACACTAGTCGTCATGGATATAGATATGTCCATTGGATACTTCATTTAATATATTGCACAAGATAGATATAATAAATGAATTGATGCCTTTATTAATGACACAAATGAGTACAACACATAAATCCAATAAATGTATAGTACAAATACAAGGACCAATGCCTCGGGACTAGGGCATTTCCAACAGTTAATGGGTATATGCAAAAGGGGCATGGTACTGGATAGATCCACTAAATGAGAAATCCACATGTTAAAGCATCACTAGTGATTCTCATGTAGTACTTGTATGGATCCTTTGACTTGACCATATGATGGTGCTGCATGCGAAGCATACTTTGGTGTACGCCTAAAGGGCCTATAAAAGAGTGCCAAGTATGGGTACATTCAGGTATGCCATTGAGCATAGCAGTGCTATGGATATGCAGAAGGGATATGTCACTCAGTAGTCCACTGAGAAGATATCAACGATCTTTTGATGAATGTGACTGATAAGAGTGTGGCCACACCTAAACAAGTTGGAACTTGTTTATGAGCATCAGTACATTCGGGATCAAGTAAATGTCTAGAAACAAAAGAGGGTGATTAATCCATGCCTCTGTGTTGGACACCGATATCAATGACATGGGATATACAAGTTTAAACTACAAGGTTATGATTACAGTTGGACTGCTATCTCCATCTTAATTGGGGGTTGCAGTGGCTTGCTAGAGCCCGCCTGCAGTCTGTGGGCCATAGGCCCACTGCTAACATAAAAATGGGCCCACCGGATCATACACATTAAACGTCTGAACTCGGACTTAAGGGATCACCTGTATACTTGGAGTATACACACCGGAGAGAAAGGATTATATTAATTATATTATAAGGATCAATTGGATTGATCAAAATAATAAAATTAATATTTGCATTGGCCTTCTCAAAATTAATTCAATGAATTAATTTGTGAGATTATTTCTTAGGTGGAAATAGTTTACATGTATAGGTTTACATGTATTTGATTTCATGAATGTCTAATTTAATTCCTCGGTTAAATTAATTGGTCAAATTAATTTCAATTCAAATGTATGTAATATATTAAGTAGTATAATATGTTAGCATACATGTTAAATAGAATTTGATTTGAAATTAAATTGGACTAGGAGAATTAAATTGGACGTGGGCTTAAAGAGGAGAAAAGCCCGCATGAAATTAAATGGAATTGGGCCTAAAATTCCCAAGGCGAATTTCGGCCCCTAGGTTAAAAACCTAGGGTAGAATTCGGCCAAGGGTAAGGGAAAAGAGCATAAATTTTTTAGCCACCAAACTCTCTCTCTCGGTTGATCCTCTCGCTAGCACGGGTCGTGTTCGATCGCCGTTCGTATACATGAACGCGGAGGAAATCAATTTTGGTTTCCGCAGCCATCTTTTGAAGAGATATTCTTGGTAACAATATATTCTTTTCAATTTAATTTTAAGTTTTACAATTTTCACATCAATTGCTCCTGGGCATGGATTTGAGGAAATCACCGCGTTTTTCCGCTTTTATCGGGTGATTTCTAGTGAAAAATCCCAACAGATAACCTATCTCCCACCCTCCACAATAGCCCTTCAAGAATTATAGACTGAGGTGTTAAGTGCTGAACAATTAAGTGTTGAATATCATAAATGCTAAAACTATTAAATGGTAAAGTTGTTTGATAAACACGGAAGTAAAACACTTAATTCAAAAAAAACACTATTAATAATGTCCAACTTAAAATTTTAAGTCAAATATTTTGACTTACTAGATTAAGTATTTTTTTGACTTAATTGAAACTGTTAAATAGTGTTATCAAACAAACTCAAACACCCCCTGAGTTACCAAGGAACCCCTCCAAATAAGCCTATCATTCGACTTACTTGAAAACTCCAAGAAATTAGATTAAGGGAAATATCTAGCCTCAAAAATTGACTAACAAGAGTTTCTGGTTTAGTGATAATGCGCCACACTTGCTTTCCCAACAAATTCATTTTAAATTCACGAAGCTTTTAGAAATTTAGCCTCCTTTTCCTATGATAAACATAACCTTTCCCATCCAAGCCAATGAATTTTATCTTTAGAACCCACCAAAAGTCCATAAAAATCTGTTGTAATGCATAAATTGTGTACTTAAGCAAAAGAAAAATGTTCATAGCATAAGTCGGTATAGCCTGGACAAATGACTTAAGAATCACAGACTTACCCCCAGGATAAACCCTTCTGTATCTACTAGTATTTTTGTGGCTGTTTTGTCTAGTAGAATGTCGAAGTTTTGCTTGTTTGACCTTCCGATCATATAGGGAGCCCTAGGTACATACCATGGTCCAGAGCCTACCTAACTCGAAGACAATTGAGAATTTGAGATTGATTATCATAGTCGACATTGGGGCTGAACAATATAGATGACCTATCAAAGTTAATTAACTGTCCTGAAGAATAGACATCGAAACAATTTTTTAAGACCTCCATTTCCTCATATTTGCTTTAAAGAACAAGTAGATGTCATCGGTAAAGAATAAATGTGAAATGATGGCAGCAGAAACAACAATCCTATAACCATGTAAAAGGCCAGAGTTTGTACGATGATGCAATAAAGTGGATAATCCTTTAACACAAATTAAGGAAAAGATAAAGGCATATAGGATCCCCTTGTTGAACCCTCTCTACGAAATAATAGAATCAAACACACTATTGGAATGACTAATCTAATATAACACAAAAGTAATGCACAACATGATAAAATCCACTAACTACAATGGAAAATCTAGTTTCAACATCATAACATGCAAAAAACCTATTCTACCTGGTCATAAACTTTAGTCATATCAACCTTTAGGGTTTCAATACCTGTCTTACCCAGCCATTTATGCTTCAAAAAATGACCAATTTTACAGGCAATGTTATTGGTAATTAAAGGATTCATTTTTACAGGCAATTAGAATGTTATCGGTAATTAAATGACTAGGAATCCTTAAGGCAAAATAGACCAGTGGATACAATAGAGACAAAACTCCGACACATCTCTATTGACAATATGCCAAAACAATTGAAAAAAATACCAGATTGAAACCATCTGGTCCTGGTGCTTTATCCGAATGCATCCAAACAAAGCTTCTTTAACATCTATCTCAATAAAAGGCTGAAGAAGAGTAGCAACCTGAAGATTTGAAACTCTCCTCGGCACTAAATCCACTAGATCACTGCTAACCAAACCATTTGACTGGAATAAATTTGTATAAAAATTTTGAATAACTTGCTCAAGACCACTACCCCATGTCACCTAAGAGCCTAATTCATATTGCAACCTTTTAAAGCTATTCTTTTTCCTGCAGAAGGAAGCTTATCATTGGAAAAATTTGAGTTTGTGTCCCTAAATTAAAGCCAATTCTGTTTTGAATGCTGATGCTAGTAATTTGATTATTGCTTCAATAATTACCCCAACTCTTTCTTCATATTAAGGTACTGATATGAAACATCCTAACCATGACCCCTTCTTAAAGCATCCAACTTTGCTCTACATGCTTTCAGCTTCTGTTTGAACTTCATTCTCTAAATGCAACCCCATGCATATAAATCCACTACACAATGATGAAGTTTCTTGAACACAAATAACTGAGAAAATTAGCTCCAACATCTTTGAACTACAATTCAGCAATCTGAAATGTTGAGCCATGCATTCTTAAATCTAAAAGGTTGAACCAGCTGCATGGATACTATCATACAAGAGAGAAGAAGGCTAAATGATCTGACTCACAAATCGGAATATTCTTAACCCATAAATATGAAAAGAATTCCAGTCGTTCGACAAAAGCAAGCACCCTATCCAACCGTTCACCATCCAATTAGGCATCCCATGGCTCCATTCCCACATAAATTGATATGCAGTCATACCAATATCCATCAACCCACACTGCTGAACAGTTGCACAAAAACCATTTATCAGATTAACAGGATACGAATAACCTCCTTCTTTCTCTATACTATCCCTGAGATCATTAAAGTCACCCACAACACCATGGTAAAGAACTAATAGTTCTTAAATTAAGCAAACAATACCAGGAAGCCCATCATCGTGCCTTCTCAAGAAACCTATAAAGCCTGTGAACCTCAATCTCGAAAATCATCACTATTGACTACTACATTAATGAAATTAGAATCATATTTCAATAAATGAACCACCTTCACCTCTTTCCAATGAAGAGCCAAACCACCTCCGTGCCTCACATACGGCCCATAGAAGAGACCTGCAAAACCCATTCTTCCTTTAATTCCTTCTACGATCCCCCTATTTATCTTAACTTCCATAAAAAATACCACACTAAGCAAATTAGAAGATATTAAATCTTCTAGCTCTCGAACTGTCGAAAGCTTGCCTGACCTTTGACAGTTAGTATTTTCATTGCTGTAGGCAGGCTTGGCTACCGGTACCCACTTTTAGTATTTGTGTTGTATCACCAATGACCATATGAGATTCAACATGTTCTAATTTTGCTTTTCCCCTTTTCCATTCCTCTCTTACATGAGATTCAACATATTCTAATTTTGCTTCTCCCCTTTTCCATTCCTTTCTTACATTTTAGATCAATAGGCAAAGTATGCTCAACCAAATCTGTTTCACCAACTTACTACACTGGGCACTGAATAGCTTCCTGTTCCACCTAACAAACTAAGTTTGTAAAGCTTCTTTCCTGAGGACCCTATCCATCCTCTTTCCCTGCAACAATCAAGGCATTCCCATCCGCTTCTCCCAAGAAACAATCATCTTCAGTAATCAACAACTTCTTAATAGGAGCATAAAGTGTGTGTTCATGCATTCAAGCTATAGGACCTATTGTTTGTATGAAAGTTAAAGCACACATTGATTTGGAATGAGTAAGAAGGCCACATATAAAATAGAAGGAGGTTAGCCCTTCATATTTAAAATGCACCATAAAACCTTCCCCTTCTATGGGTTTACTATTCATCTTCCGTTTCAAGGGTTTATTGACATAAACCATGACCCTAACCCTTAAATACTTTACAGATAAAATCAAAAAAATTATTCTCATCTATCACAAGAAGGCCACCTAGGTAGTTCCTCACCTCTTCGGATAATTGGGTATATATTACCCCAGCTGGAATCCCATACAATTGGACCCAAAACAATGTTGATGTGATTAGAACAGTGGCAAGATCATCATTATAAGTTAACAGGTGCAAGACAATTAATCATTAACCAAAAGACCATAGTAAACCCCTCCAAACCCTATCGAAATCATTCGAATGGAAGAACTTAAATACATACTGGTTGGTTCCCACTTTCCTGACATATATTGTAGGATTTCAAGAGGGGAAAACATAAACTGAAAAATTAAGAACTGAATACTGCAAATGCAGTAGTATCCTTGGGCACCATTTATTAGAGAACTGTTAATGCCTATTTATAGGCTTACATCACAATTAAAATGCAGAAAATTATTAATTAGAAGATATTAATTCAAATTTAACTAACAAAATATCTAATCCTATCATTCTCCAACAAACTAACAAATTTTCAAATATTAAATAGCACAGATTTTGTATCAAATCTCTAACACTCCCTCTTGATTCAAAATCTGTAAAAGAAAACTAAATTTTCATAAAGCACCATCTCTCCATATCATCATCGTCCTGAATCTTGTTGAAGCACTTCTCTTCACAAACGCTGCACAATGCACTTCTCATCGTAGTCAATAGTTGTTGATGCATTTACTGACCAACCTTTAATGCACTTTCTCATCAATTTTTGATACACTTTCTCATCAATTTTTGGTGCATTTTCTCACCATTATATCTCAAAAGATTTTTTTTTATAATTTTTGTACTTTCTTCATTTGCAATTCTACAATTTTTGTTGGTGTCCAAATCTTTTGCATTTGAACCATTTATACTTCTCCTCATGCAAGCATCATTCTTTCTCACAAAAAATATGTATTTAATCTCTCAAGTGTTTATTTTGGTAGCCCAACCTCACATGCCTTTAAGACCCTTAAAGCTCTGATACCAATTGTAGGTTTTTAGAGAGAAACATAAACTGAAAAATTAAGAACTGAATACTGCAAATACAGTATTCTTGGACACCCTTTATTAGAGAACTATTAATGCCTATTTATAGGTTTACATCACAATTAAAATGCAGAAAATTATTAATTATAAGAAATTAATTCGAATTTAACTAACAAAATATCTAATTCTATCATTCTCCAACAAACTAACAAATTTTCAAATATTAAATAGCACAAATTTTGTATCAAATATCTGACATATATCCCTTGAACAGGATGCCGAAGATTTGATAAAGTTCTTTGTCGGTAAATACCTACCCCACATAGCTGAGTAGAGTCCTTGCGGAATCACTACATTAGGGTTCACAAGAAGATTCAACCCTATTTGTTGTTCTCCTTCCAATGTTAATCGGTCATACTGCAATCATAACTCCTCCTCCATAATCTTCAACCGAAAAAGAAACAGAAAGCAATCAAACGCGATGAACACTCACAACAATTTGAACAATCAAACTACTAGCGGCAGAGAAAGTGACGGAAGAATCATGCCCTAGGGAAAGACGTTTAATTACATGATTTGTTATTTTTTAGAGTAATCTTTATATATATATATATATATATATATATATATATATAAATTGATATCAAATTACAAGTGTTAACATTAAAATTTAATTCGTATAAATCATATGATACCTATTACTTCTGAACTAATTTGACAACATATGCTAAGTTATGAATTAAATTAATACTTGAAATTTCTATTGGGGAGCAAATCAATTATGGGAACCAAAACGAAGAATGAATTTAAAACCCTTATTCCTTAATCTTGAAAAAAATATATATCACTGTCTATTATAATTTTATTAATTTGTTCTCTTTCGTGTTCGGTACACGGAATTTATTTATTTAGACAACTCATGTTCAAATGCACCTATGAGCAAGGATTTTTATGAAAGATCTCATACCTAATAAGACAAGTGTTTTAATGTGCCATGATGCATCCTGATATCTTTTTACGTGTTTAAAAACCGGAGAAATGAGTTTGAAGGGATTTCTTGGGCACAATAAAGGCTACCCAGGCATCATCATTCCTTGTGGATTATCATTCAGAGATACGGTCTATCATTTACAAAGGAAACCGTCATTTGAACTACCTTGATTCATTGCCAAAAGTCTATCCATCCATCCATCTATCCATCTTCCAACCAATGTTATATCCACTTCCTTTCTAATTTAGCTCCATTGATCTTCAGGTAAGTTGTTTCTTTGTCTTAGGTTTACAACACAATTTAAATTGCTGGAATCAGAGTTTAAATGAGAAAGTTACAACCAAAATACCAAAATAACCGATAATTACCGTTGCGGGGAAGACACTTAACTTGGTGTTCAGATAAACTAACTTGTTTCAACTAATATAAAATCCAAATATACATTCAAGAGCAAAGGGAAGGACATTTTGACAACAAAAATAAACCTAATCACATTCTTTAAACACCAAAGAACCCTGAAATTCTCTGATTTCACATCAAATTGAAGCATATATTTCAATCGATTTCAACACTAAACAACATTATTTTGCTTGTTCTCCACACATAACCATCACCATACTTGAAGATCAAAAACATTGTGGATCATACCACAGTAAACCTTTAAATCTGTGTGATTTACGTAACTAAAATCTATTTAGAGCCGTTTATTCAAAAGACTAGAGATGAAGATTGTATTGATGATGTGTTTCTACAATTTTAGATTTCTAAGAAGTAATGGTATTCATTTCAATTTAGTTTCTATTTATTCAGTTTTATGTTTTTTTCTTTTATGAATGTTTGGTAGCCTGAATTTTATCAGGGGGTTTGTTCCTCTTTGTATGTCTTATGTATTATTTTCATTTAATCAAATGAATATATTTTTTATGAAAAAATTGAATAAATAAATATCAGCTGTTATTTGGAAAAATTATAAATATCTTAAGTTTTTATATTTTTCATAAAGAAAGTAGAACATGATAGCAAGCGTGAGGAATATTGGTGTAGAGGCAAATCAGAAAGTAGAAACAATGTGGGAAGAACATGGGGATGCCAAAATCAAAAGCAATAAAAGAAGAAAAAGAGAAGAATGGGACAAGCGCATGTGCAATAGCGAATGCTAGAAAGTAAGTACATTCATGATTCATTTCCCACCATAATAATAATTTTGGATTATATGTTCCATTAAAAAAAAAAAAAAAACATTTTGATGCACATGAGCTTTTTAAAAAATAAAATAAAATCTCAGCTCTAGTTTAATATGAACTGGAATAAATTATTACTATAATATATATACTTTAGCATATTTTTATTGTTTAATACATAGGTTTCATTTTTTCACATAATAGTACATAAACTTAATTGTGTAACTGTGACATGACACAATAACAGATATGATTAGTTAGAACAACTTATTGGTACACACGAGGAGGAGGGGATAAAAATCAACCTCTAATTACCTCTGATAGGTATATTTTGTGCATATATTTTTGTCCTATTTTGTGGCTTTTATTGCACCATCTTGGTTTAATTTAGGCGGATTTTATCTCATTTGTTCTATTTTTATGTTTTAGGGCTTTAAAAGAGGAATTTGAACATTTGGAGACTAAATCGCCTATTTTTGGAGCTCAAATGTGTAATTTGGAAGAGCAAGGAAGTCCCAAGGCATGGGCGTGCCTCATGAAGAGCCAAAACTGAAGAATTTTTGAGAATCGGAAGCTGACCAGTCTTAAGACACGCCCGGGCTGCAGAATTACGAATTTTGTACTCCAACTAGGGTTAGGAGTTTTCCTTTTCAGCTTTTGGGCTATTTTAATTCCTCTCCTTTTGTAATTAGGATAAGGAGAAATAACTTCTATTTAGGACTTTTACTTTAGGAATAACTCTCAATTAGGATTTAATTATTAATTTTGGGAGAGTTATTTCCTAATTAGGTTTTTCTTCTCTTTCTCCCTCTTAAAAAGATGTTTTGGTGGAGCTAGGGGGGACGGTTTTTCTTTTCTAGTTTTTAGGCTGCAATTTTATTTTCCTTTGTTGGAGAAAACGTGATTTTTGGGAAGAAGGGAGGAAGCTAGGTTTTCAAAGGTTCAATCCGCAACTCATCTCCGATTTCTCTCCGCAAGCCTCCATTGGGACCTTCATCTTCCTAGTTTTTCTTCTTAACTCCCATTATTATGTTTTCTTTAATTTATTCATTTGTTTATAACTCAATTATGAACTAATTCCTCCATAGCTAAGGCTATGGTGGAGCTTAGTAGGATTTCCATGTAATTTCCCTTGTTTAATGCAATTCATTCGTATTATTTTTCCATTATTGTGTTATGATTGCTTAAAGCTTTGAATGCGTGACCATCTATTTCAAAAGTTCATAGTTAATTCATAATTGACCAAAGGACTGAATTAACGGAATCTCATAACATGACAAATGCATGACCATTGCTTTGTGGCTCACTAGTTCGTGCTAGGTTTTCGTATGCTTAATGCTTCTCAAATTAATTGCTTAAGACCGAACAAGTTTAAGTAGTTAGGTTGAGGATTAGAGTTAGCAGCCCTAACCGGTGTTAATTGTTTTAGGAATCCGCCATCTTGGGAATTTAGTAAGTTTGATTGCATAACCCGAGGAAATTGCTAGAATGAATCTAAGTAAAACCATTTGCCTTAGCCAATTTTTCCATTGAGTTTTATCCAGTTGCATTCCAATTTTAGTTTAAATTATTTTATTTAATTTGTTGTTTTACAGTAGATTTTATTTTCACAAACCACAATCAAAGATATAATTTCCTTCGCCTAAATTAATAGAAACCGATTGCATTTAGGATTAGCATACATAGTCTCCGTGGGATCGACATCCTTCTTATTTCTATATTACTTTAGCGACAGAGTACACTTGCTCTATAGTGTGTGTTTTAGACGCATCAAGTTTTTGGCGCCGTTGCCGGGGAGTATTTTTATGCAATGCTAGATTAAAGGGTTTTTGTTGATTTAGTTTTTTCTGTATATATTTTTATCTTCATTTGTTCTTTTTCTTTTAATTTGCGAGGTGATGGCGATTAATCCTTTTGAGCCGTCGTTGGAGGAACTAATGATGAATTTTCTATCTTCAAAAGATTCTCAACGTGATAGTTTGTACAGTTCAACACAAAATTTATGCGCACGATTAGGTTTAGTAGTTGATATGGCTGCAGACACATCAATTGCAGTGACCGATTCAAATGAAAATGTTGAAATCTCTATCTCAGTTGAAGCTCATCATGGAAAAATTATCGAGGAAAATTTAGAGTTAGTTCAAAGTCAAGAAGAAGGTACATTGGAGGTCGTTAGTGAACCGACCAAGTGTGAAGTTTCCATGGTGGGGATTAAAGATATACAATTTGAGGTGCCCTTTGTTCAATTATTTTATGTTGTTTATGAGCTACCAAGAGAATCGCAGAGGGAGAAATCAAGAATTTTCATAAAAGAACTCGAATTTTTGGCATGGAACTTGTTAACTTGGCATCAATTAAAGCCTTCAATGTGCATCCATAGGATTTTTCTCAAGGAGTTTGGATTCCTCATACGACTCCAAACTTTTACATGAAAGGGAAGTTTAAGTCGAGCTAATCGACTATAATCTTAGCGCTTTTGGGAGGCAACCCAATTTAATTTATTTGCTTTATTTATTTTATTGCGTAGTTAGTTGCATTTGCTTTCTTTTTGTAGTTTATAATCTTAATTTTCAGGTTCTGTTCATAAGGCACGCCCGTGCCTTGTGTATCCCCTTTAAAAATGGTAGTGCTGAAATTTTCGATTAAGGCCTGCCCGTGTCCTGTGTAGCGTAGTCTTCTGTTTTTTTAGGCTCTTATTATTGTAGTGATGCTGTACACAAGGCACGCCCGTGCCTTATGAGTGGTTTTTATCAATTCTGACTCTTGGCACAAGGCATGCCCTTGCTTTGTGCACAAGAGTCTTCTGTTTCTCATTAAAGGAATTGTGCCCTTTGCTTTCCATTTTTTTTTTTTTTTTTTTTGAACTTTCTTATTTTATTTTATTTAATTACTTTCATTTATTTATTTATTTATTTTTTTTTTTTTTTTTCAAAAAAATTTTTTTTTTTTGCCGCCTGTGTTTATCTTCTTCTTTTATTTTCTTTTATATATTTTTATTTTTATTTTTATTTTTATTTTTTTTTTTTTTGCAAAAAAAAAAAAAAAAAAAAAAAAAGAAAACAAAAATCATTGGTCAAAGACATTAAAGCAGAACCTGCATCTGGACCATTTCTTTCCCTAATTTTTTTTTTTTTCTTTTTCTCTTTCCTTGTTTCAACAACCAACCCGCCGCCTTACCTTCTATTTTTTTTTACTTTCTTATTTTATATTTTATATTTTTTATTTTGTCCAAAAAAAAAAAAAAATTTCCGCCTGCGCTTATCATCTTCCTTTTGTTTATTTTATATTATTATTTTTTTTAAAATTAAAAAAAAAAAGTGGCCAAATACATAAAAGATAAACTTGCATCTGTACTTTTTTTTTTTACTAACCTTTTTCTTCTTCTTTTTCTTTTTGAGGAGATCTCTCCGCCGATCTGCATCTTCCAACCCGCCGCCCCTCAAACGCCCTTCAGCAGCCGCCGTTCAACGTTCTCCCTCTGGCCAGTCCACCTAACATTCCGGCGCCGGAAAAATCTACCCGGAAAAATGCGAAACGGAAAGCCACCACATTTGCTTCTCATTCAAAGGCGGCTTCAAAGAAAGGGAAACCCACTACTCCAAAGGTTGCTGCCAAATTTTCTTCCGGATCAGAGCAAGCCACCGGTCCAACGGATACGCCTTGTCCTCCCTCTTCTCAGTGATACTTCCTCGTTCGCCTTCACAACCCGGGGAGTCTCCTTTTTCCTTTCTTTTTCTTAGTTGTTTTTGGCTTCATTTTAATTGCTTCATTGAGGGCAATGATTCTTTTAAGTGTGGGGAAGGGGGTTATTATTTGGCTTATTTGGTTTGTGGCATGCTTGGTGATTTCTTATGTTTTTTTTGTCCTCTTGTTAACTTTTACCATCCAACTCAAATCAAAGAAACAATTTGAATTTGTTCTTGTTTCTTTAAGAGAATTGAAAAGAAATTGATTGGATCATGGCTTTCATAATTTTTCTTTTATGTCTAGTGTTCTTGTTGAGGGAGTTGATCACACAATTTGTGATATGAAGCCTTAGTTGATTGAAATCTCTGTGATGTTATAAATTCTTGGGTTGAGATGTATCACTTCAAGACCTAGATTTTCTAAGGAACTTTTCTTGATTGAGCATGACTAAGGAAATGAGATAGGCAATTTGTGTGTTTATTTTGTGCATTCTTGGGGTATATTATAAAAAAAAAATAAAAAAAAATAAAAAATAAAAAAAATACAAAAAAATAAAAAAAAAGGAAAAAAAAAAAGAAGGAATCAATATTTAATATATAATTATATTTCTATTCCGCTGGCTTTACAAAGTAAAGTTATGAATAGTGCTAGTAGCCACTTGATTGAATGTGCTTAGTTGATTAAGTCGGGTGCATTGTTGTTTGCTCCATCATTGTTGCTCGTTCGGAAAAGCTAAGTAACATCTCAAGCACGGTTAAGTGTTGTGAATAATAAAATAAAAATTTGTTGCTTGATCACTTGTTTGGTACCCCAAGGAAACTTGTGTGTGAATAAAGCCCTATTTATCCTTTGTTTGTGTGATTGATAGAAGAGCAACTTAGAAGTATACTATTTTAGTGATGCAGCTCATATTCTTATAGTTAATTGAGTCACTTTGATTACTTGAAGTTCGGGTTAAGTGTCCAATTGTTGTGATCTCTCCCTTGGGAAGTGTGTTGGATTTACTAGATGAATTTGGAGCATTGGTTTCTAAAGTCTTTTATTTAAGATTTATTTAAAGACAAAATTCTTCAAGTTTCTTTCTTTTGTTTTTGAGTTGGAAATTTGTTATTTGCTTGAGGACAAGCAAAGTGTAAGTGTGGGGAAGTTGATAGGTATATTTTGTGCATATATTTTTGTCCTATTTTGTGGCTTTTATTGCACCATCTTGGTTTAATTTAGGCGGATTTTATCTCATTTGTTCTATTTTTATGTTTTAGGGCTTTAAAAGAGGAATTTGAACATTTGGAGACTAAATCGCCTATTTTTGGAGCTCAAATGTGTAATTTGGAAGAGCAAGGAAGTCCCAAGGCATGGGCGTGCCTCATGAAGAGCCAAAACTGAAGAATTTTTGAGAATCGGAAGCTGACCAGTCTTAAGACACGCCCGGGCTGCAGAATTACGAATTTTGTACTCCAACTAGGGTTAGGAGTTTTCCTTTTCAGCTTTTGGGCTATTTTAATTCCTCTCCTTTTGTAATTAGGATAAGGAGAAATAACTTCTATTTAGGACTTTTACTTTAGGAATAACTCTCAATTAGGATTTAATTATTAATTTTGGGAGAGTTATTTCCTAATTAGGTTTTTCTTCTCTTTCTCCCTCTTAAAAAGATGTTTTGGTGGAGCTAGGGGGGACGGTTTTTTTCTTTTATAGTTCTTAGGCTGCAATTTTATTTTCTCTTGGGAGAAAACGTGATTTTTGGGGAAGAAAGGAGGAAGCTAGGTTTTCAAAGGTTCAATCCGCAACTCATCTCCGATTTCTCTCCACAAGCCTCCATTGGGACCTTCATCTTCCTAGTTTTTCTTCTTAACTCCCTTTATTATGTTTTCTTTGATTTATTCATTTGTTTATAACTCAATTATGAACTAATTCCTCCATAGCTAAGGCTATGGTGGAGCTTAGTAGGATTTCCATGTAATTTCCCTTGTTTAATGCAATTCATTCGTATTATTTTTCCATTATTGTGTTATGATTGCTTAAAGCTTTGAATGCGTGACCATCTATTTCAAAAGTTCATAGTTAATTCATAATTGACCAAAGGACTGAATTAACGGAATCTCATAACATGACAAATGCATGACCATTGCTTTGTGGCTCACTAGTTCGTGCTAGGTTTTCGTATGCTTAATGCTTCTCAAATTAATTGCTTAAGACCGAACAAGTTTAAGTAGTTAGGTTGAGGATTAGAGTTAGCAGCCCTAACCGGTGTTAATTGTTTTAGGAATCCGCCATCTTGGGAATTTAGTAAGTTTGATTGCATAACCCGAGGAAATTGCTAGAATGAATCTAAGTAAAACCATTTGCCTTAGCCAATTTTTCCATTGAGTTTTATCCAGTTGCATTCCAATTTTAGTTTAAATTATTTTATTTAATTTGTTGTTTTACAGTAGATTTTATTTTCACAAACCACAATCAAAGATATAATTTCCTTCGCCTAAATTAATAGAAACCGATTGCATTTAGGATTAGCATACATAGTCTCCGTGGGATCGACATCCTTCTTATTTCTATATTACTTTAGCGACAGAGTACACTTGCTCTATAGTGTGTGTTTTAGACGCATCAACCTCATCAGAAACAAGTCACGAGCCAAAAAATGAGCAATTTGGTTCGCTTGACGACCAATGAAACCGAACTTACAAGAAATGAGCAACTTGCATCTAATTAGTCAATTCTTAATTCAAAAATAAGCTCCAATATATTGAAAATACCATTTTACATTTACAGCATTTTTTTAATCTTTATTCCCTTGACACCATTCTTTTGCATTCATAATACTACAATTAATTATCCTTAGTTAATTCTCTCAATCATAAAACACGTTAATTAATGTACAGAAATTATGACCACAACATGCAAATTATGAAGTAATAAATTAATAATCAGGCTGTGACTGAGGATCACAAAAGGCGGGCCGCAAGACCGATCCAGGAGAAAAAGTTTTTAAACAAAAAGCACGTTTTGAGGTTTTGAAAAAAGATAGAAAACAAACGAAACCGAATACCAAAACTAAAAGATGATCGGAGTCACCACCTGATTCAACTCAACCGGGAAATTACGATATAGCCAAGCCGAATAGGAATCTTTATACCTTTTAGTCAGAGATTCGGGTCTGGACAAATAACCTATTTCTGTCTTGTTCAAAATGGTTTTTAATTGTATTAGATTTTTGCCTTTTATATTTTCTAAGATTGATTTAAATCTTGTTTATTTTAAATGCTCACACATGAAAAGCTATAAATAAATTTTGAAATATTAATAAATTCAAGAAAATAAAATTTTTACAAGCCGATTGAATAATCTAGCTTAGGGGATACATTTGTATAAAGAGGATAGGGGTACAAACGCCTTTATACATGAAAATCTAATATTTACATTCGCCTAATATACACGAATATCTAAACTAACATTCATCTAACCTCGCATACATCTAACTACAAAATAAAGATTAGTACATAAATAAATATTTACACATAGGACTCAAATAGACAGAATTGGGAAGGGGGGGGGGGGGGGGGGTGGGATCCAGATAAATCGAGGCATGAAAAGGGGATAGTCGAAAAAATCCGGAAGATTTATTTAACTAGACCTGGAAAACATTTTAAAACACTTTTGGCTAGAATTGGAAATCTGTTTTGAAAATCATTTTGTCCTTTGATATTTACACGTGAAAAAATGGGTTAGTATTCATGAGAACGAAGTCTCTATCATTGTTCTAGTCGATAACATACTTTTAGATATTAAACTAGGGTCAAAATGCTACGATATACATGAAAGTAGTTAAAAACAATTTCTGATTCCAAAATCATAACTGTACGATAGGGGAGTACACGGTCGGTTAACTGGTCCATGTGGACTTTTACAAACGGTTAACCGTTTGAATGGTTTTTTTAATTATTAACCATACACTGTCCATTAAGTTCGGTTAACCATTAATTTCGGTCGGTTAACCATTTCTTTATGGTTAACTATTTACGAAATAGACATTATGATTTTACTAAATTTATAATATTTGAAACCTCAAATAAATAGACCATAAATCTCAAATATCAAATAAAAATATAAAATTACAAACCATAGCCTTAATTATTAATTAAAATAACATTTTAACCATAAACTCCAATAATTAAAACATTAATAAAAAAAGTTTACAAACATAGAAATTGTTGTATAAGATCAAACATTAATTAATGAAATTGTTCTTCGCTGTTCATTTTTCAGTGAATGTGAAATTAAGAATTGAGAGGAGATGAGATTGGAAGGAAGTGACCAAGAGTACTTGGTGTTGTATAGTAAGGAAGTAAAATAACATCAAAGGCCCAAATGTTTCACTTATTATTCATATTACCTATATATATATAATTACATAATTTTTTAAGAAAAATATTTGTAAAAAGTCGGTTAACCGTGAGTCCACATGGACTTTCGGTGTAAAAACCTAAACCTAAACTGTAACCATTAATTTTTAAAAATAAAAACCGTACATTAATCCATCGGTTTTGGTTAACCATATTTTTAGCTCGGTTTCGATTCAGTTTCACGATTTTTCGGTTTTTTTTTGCACCCCTACTGTACGGGTCTGGGAACAATAATCGCACAGTACACCTATGTGACTCTGGTTTTGAAAATGAATAAGAAAACGCCAAAAAAGCAAATTCAAAATTCTGATTCTTCAATCCATAGCCGTGCGGCTCTTAAACAATAGCCATATGGCGTTCGTAATAGCTGCATGGTTCTGGATTTCCAGAATTCAGGAAAATAGAGTATGAAAAAATGACATGAAATGATGCACAAAATCAACCCAGAAAACGATAAAAAGGATTTAAGGCCTTTCAGAATTACATTTGGAGCATTTTTCCAGTGTTTGGAGTCAAAGAAAATTGATTCTTGTGTTAGTGTATTCCCAAGTCCCAAAGGCTTTGCATCTTATACTATGTTGTATCATACATTGTGTTATTAATAAAATGCATAATTTGCTTTGTTAATTTTTTGTGCAATTAATAGTAACAAAGTATCCATTTAATTATGCTTATACTTATGAATGATGGTACCGTTCTCCGGGCAGTAAGATCGTAAGGAATAACCATAATTATAAAACCATCTCTAGTTTGCTAGAATCTTGAGAACAATAATAAACAAAGATTAGCATGTGGCTTGATTGTATGGTGGTGTCTTACCAACCATTGGACATGGATTATTAATTAAGGGTGGATCGATTCACTATTAAGAACACCACATGGTCCCTATGACATAGGTGGTTCTCAAATAGTATTTGTATTAGGTCCTTAGACTTGATATTTCTATAGGCCTAGATGTGAACTCACATACTTTGATGTACACCCAGCGAGCCTATAACAAGGTGCCAAGTATAGGTACGGTTGGGTATGCCAGCGATCATGGTAGGACTAGTAGGGATGTGAAGGGATATGCCACTCTGTTAACTCAAACATGTATCATTGGCCACTTGATGAATGAGACTAATAAGAGTGTAGCCAGTTGTTGATGAGTGTCAAAGTTTCATGAAAATGGACAATTGTTGCATTATAGGGAAGACAACCTAAATCCCACTAATTTGCAGGATTATAAGGTTTTTTGGATTGAAGGGAGCTATAATGAGATGGAGCAGCCACGGGCAGAAAAAGGGGAAAGGAATTAACAAGAAAAAAAGTGAAACTCACAAAGAGAC
Organism: Euphorbia tirucalli; assembly: GCA_039660915.1. Classification (NCBI taxonomy): domain Eukaryota; kingdom Viridiplantae; phylum Streptophyta; class Magnoliopsida; order Malpighiales; family Euphorbiaceae; genus Euphorbia; species Euphorbia tirucalli. The sequence goes on from CM077637.1 coordinate 51,984,793, forward strand.
GTTCTTGAAAATTCAAAAACCAAAATCACAAATCATAGCTTCAAACCTGTCTGAACCAAATTCAATCTCCAAACCAAATTTAAACCATCAGAAACTTAATATGTAGCTAAAATTTTTAAAATTTTGAGTCAAAAAGGAGAATTCTAGCTTCTTAAGTACATATTTGTTTTAGTTTGTTTTTAGAATTCTTTTAATTTTAAGTTTTCTATCTCGTTTTGGGTGATTAGAAGAATTTTAAGAGGTTCAGGAACTCTGGGTTTGTATCGAGGATGTTAGAATCGACGAACAAACTCAAAAACAAGCAGCAGTAGCCGCTCGTCGAATGGGCATATTACACTAGCTGAGTGCCTTTGCATTTTTAGTATTTTGTGTGTTAGCTTCGGCAATATTTCATATTTTTAGCATAACTTTCTCATACAAAGTTGGATTAAGGTGATTCAAGCTACTATGGACACTTAAGAGAAAGGTGTAAAAATTTTTCTATCTAAATGCTTTGAGATTCAGCTTCTTCCTAGTCAAAATCAGGTTTGAAGTTGCAGCTGCTACTATAGGGAGTGTTGAATTGTGCGAATTTACCTTATTTTAATCCGAATCTATTTTAATCACCCGGATTCTTCTCTCACATGTTTCCTACTTTTAATAAGGTGTTTTAAAGTTGAACTAAATTTGGTTAGAGTGGTGGAAAAGAAAGGAGAACTTAATTACATGGCTTAGTTGAATTTCATTAGGATTTCATGTCCTTATTGGATTTGGTTTCTTTTATTATTTAAAGGCCATCATTCCAAACGTGAAGAGAGTTTTTAAAGAAGAAAATTTAACAAGGGAAAGACACATTAATTTCAAAGAGAAACGAGTTGGGACGAGCTGAGATTGGGAGAACTTCGAGCACAAGAATTTTGTTCGACTTCTAGTGTTTGATTTATCTATCTTCACCTTTTTACTCTGAGACATGTTTAGCTTTGCTTTTAACATGAGTTTCTATTTAGTTTCTAGCATAAACTAATTTTATCTTAGTTAGGGTAGATGGATCTTATCTCTATTGATTTGTGATTGTTTTCTATTCTTAGTTAATTGATTCGTATTTTCTTCCGTTTTAGGTTTTGAATTATATTATGCTTAATGCTTGTTATGGATGAACTGTCAATATCATGTTTGCAATATTTAAGTTGGTTGATCAATTGGGTTAGAGATCGAACTATATAATTTGAACTTGATATAATCCGTATCCCGTGGTTTATAGTTCTTATAAATGGGTTCTTCTAAGTGATTAATGCATTAAGGGTTTAGTAATTAGACATGATCAAGTTTGTTTATTAATATCTTTAATAGGTCTATTTGTTTGACTCAATATATAAATAATATTAAGAACAACATCAACTCTTAGGAAGAAGAATTGAATTGATTAACTACTATAAATTAATTTTGCAAATTGACTAGTTAAGTGAAATCAAACCCTAGCTATCTCTAAGCAACTGTTTTTATCTTGAATTTATGTGTTAACTAAGTCTTTAAATTTTGTTATAATTAGTTTTGATAATCAAAATCTCACTTATTTAATATTCTAGATAGGATGTTAAGTCAATTAGATTTGGTACATAAATAATAGTCTTTGTGGGATTGACTCATACTTGTCACGATATTACTTGATACGATAGGATACACTTACTCTAGGAATAGGCATGCATACTTTATTTTAACCTATTAAAGCTTTTTTAGTTCAAGTTTCAAGCTCATTTGAATTCAGATATAATCTTCAAGAGTTGGGATTCTCTCAGTGCAAAACAAAAATTAATACTGTAGCGGAAGCCATTTTGTTTTGCACTCGAATCTGATTCCATGAGAGATTGCTCAGATTATGGAATACAAATAATAAAACTAACAAGAAAGAGATTGAATAGTAACCTATGTCATCCCCGCAACAAGAGATTGAATGCTAGAACTTGCTTTTTCACGAAGCTCCTCCACCCTCATGAACACTAACATTTATCGAATGGATCTATGTGCCAGCTTCGAATGAAAAAGGAAGGTCATTCATACATGTTTGAATCCTATTAAATACATCCATAGGGAGGGGTGAGGAGCCTTAATTGTGACTAAACCCCGAACAAGATTATCCTAATGAGGAAATCTGTGGTTTATACCAAAAAAAAAAATGTGTAGTGGCATAGTTTCATACCAGATAATATCCTAACTATATATATTCAAAATACTAAATAAATATAATTACATTAACCTCAATTTTAGTTTAACCATATCTTAATTAAATATCCCTAGTATTTAACTTAAAATAATATTCACCTAATAATTAAATTACCTTATAATAATTATATATTAATAGGCTGAAGTATTTATATAATGCTCCCTTAGGTTTATTTTATTGGCCTAAACCATCAAGCCTATAAATCCAATAGCTCCAACATATAATAAGTAACCAATACATATTATGCAGTTCGTGAAAATCTCATTCATACATTCTTTGTGTACGATCCTGTAGGTACATCTTATGTTGACAGTAGGCTAAAAGCCTTTAGGCCCACAAGCTACAAGTGGATTTTAGCTATCCAAATAATTTAAAAACATCCACTCCATTAGGGATGTAAACATTGTAGTGAGTCATACATCCATTGGGGGATATCGGTGTCCTAAAAGAGGCATGACAAATTCATCCTCTTTTGTTTTAAGAACGTTCCTTGATATTGAGTAAACTGAAAAACACAAATAAGTAATCACCTAGTGATTAACTCATTTAGGTGTGGCCATACTCTTCTCAGTCTCACTAATCAAGTGGCCGGTGATATCTTCTCCCAGTTAATAGAGTGGCATATCCCTTCACATCATTCATAGCGCTTAACATGATCACTAGCATATCCAGTCTTACCTATACTTAGCACCCTGTTACGGGCCCGTCAGGTGCACGTCCAAAGTTTGTGAGTTAGCATCTAAGTTTATAATGATATAAGGTCTAAGGATCTGATATAAGTACTACTAAAGAACCACCTATGACATTGGAACCACATGGTGTTTGCGGATTAATGAAGTACCGTCTAACCTAACATGTACTCATGTCCTTAATTGACATTCCATGTCTAATGTCGGTAAGACACCACCATACAATTAAGGCACATGCTGGTCTTTGGTTATAATCATTCCTACAATAACAGACTAAGGATAGCTTTATAACTGTGTTCTTTCTCTACTCAAGGTTTTACTGCCTGGAGAACATTACCGACTTATATGAGTAAACAAATCAGTTAATGGATTATCTATTACTATTAATGTTTGTTTGCCTTGGTCAAAAGGCATTGGTTCTTGATTGTATTATACATTATATGTAGATATTTTGTATTATACAATATGTTATATATAAAGGCATTTAATCTATTTATTTATTTCTTGATTAATTTAATAAATAGAGTATCCATTGATTATAGCCATTCTCATGTCAACTGATGTAGGTCGTTAGCTATTGAGACCTTGAGTAGTGTTAATGCTATAATCATAAAGTTGTTCCGAGTCTGTTCTAATCATGGAAATGAATAGTGCTAAAGACCAGCATATACTTGACTGGATGGCAGTGTACTTACCGTTGGACATGGGATGTCAGTCAAATATATGGGTACATGTTAGGTTACATGATACTGGACCGATCTGCCTTGAGAACCCCTTATGGTCCGATAGTCATAGGTGTTTCTCAGGTAATTCTTGATATTGTCTTTAGACCTGATTTCATTATAAAATGACATGGGATCTCATATACTTTGTTATATGCCTAACGGGCCGTAACAGGGTGGGCCGTGAACATGTTGATATTGATAGTGAGTTGACAGAATTGTCACTCAGCGTTCCCCGAGATGACATCACTAGCCACTTGATGAGTGGGACTGATAAGTGTATGGCCATACTCGAATGAGTTGGGTTACTTATTCATGATCGTCAGTCTACTCGGAATTAAGGGATGAATAAGTATAGAAGAGATTGACTGGAACCATACCTCTTGCTTATTCATCGATGTCATTTGGCAAGGGATATACAAGAATACTACCGGGGTTATATTTCACATGAGACTGCTAGTCTCCTTCTTAATTGGGGACTGTAATGGTTTGCTAGGACCCACTTACAGTCTGTGAATCCTGGGCCCACTTCCAACATAAAGGCGGACCTACAGGATCATACACATAGAACAACTAAACTTGTTGCTGGGATTCATCACGGGAAACCGACCGACAAAGTGCGGAAACATGCGTCGATTTCCTCGAATCCGGGTCCCGGGAGCTTAAGTAGTGAAAATCAAAAACAAAACACAAAGGAGGAGTATAAAAGTCTTACCAAGATATCTCTAAAGATAGAGAAGAAGACTGCAGAAATCAAGTATAGATTTCCTCCACCGATGCGTACACGAACGGCTCTCGGACTGAAACCCGTGCTAGCGACTCGGAAAATTCAAGAAGAGAGGAAGAGAGGGCAGCCAAGAGAACTTGGTTAGAGTAAAATGGTTGAATCATATTAGTCTTATATCTCTCACCAAGAGGCAAAAAATATCCAAAAAGCAAAGTCAACAATGACTCACCACAAAGTCAACAATGACTCACCACTTTCACTCATTACATTTTGGCTAAAGAATGAGTCATCTCCCTTGTCCAAAGACATAAGGATTCGGCCAAGAGGTGGAAAGGAGATGGGGAAGACACTTGTCTTTAGTCATAATGACCAACTCATAATGACCAACAAATATCCAAGTTGGTAAAGTCCAACTTTACTAACCAAAGTCCACCATGACTCACCCATTTAATCATCACCTTTTGTCCCACCATGACTCATTCTTCTCATCTTAAAAATTCATCATTCTTGCCTTAAACCCACCATGAATTTCGTCCAACATATGATGAAGAAGTGGGCTTACCATTTCAAGCCCAAGTCCACTTTAATTCTTTGGTTTCTATTTGATTTCAAATATCATTGTAATTCAACATGTATGTAAGCATATTGTACCATATAACATGTTACATACCTCTAAATTACAATTAATTTGACACATCAAATGCATCAAGGAATTAAATTAGACACATATAAGATGAGATACATGTAAACCTATACATGTATAAATATTTCCACCTAGGAAATAATCTCATAAATTAATTCATTGAATTAATTAAGAGAATGCCAAAAATAAATATTAATTATATTCTTTTGATCAATCTAATTGACCTAGAATATAATTAATAAATCTCTCTCTCTTCAAACGTGTATACTCCAAGTACACACTTAATCCGACTAGTTAAAGTCCAGACGTTCAATGTGTACGATCCAATGGGCCCGTCTTTATGTTGGCAGTGGGCCAAGGCCCACAGACTACAGGCGGGCTCTAGCAAGCCACTGTAGCCCCCAATTAAGACGGAGATAGCAGTCAAACTGTCACCGTAACCCTGTAGTTGAACTTGTATGTCCCATGTCACTGATATCGGTGTCAAACACAGAGGCATGGTTGATCACCCTCTATATGTGTTCGGACATTACTTGATCCCAAATGAACTGATACTCACAAACAAGATCTCATCTTGTTTGGGTGTGGCCACACTCTTATCAGTAACATTCATCAAGAGGCCGGTGATATCGTCTCAGTAAAGCACTGAGTGACATTCCCTTCTGCATATCCATAGTACTGCCATGCTCACTGACACACCCGAATGTACCCATACTTGGCACCCTTTTACAGGCCCGTTAGGCGTACACCAAAGTGTGCCACTTCACATGCAGCACCATCATATGGTCCGGTCAAAGGACTTATGCAAGTACTACGCGAGAATCATTTGTGCTACTATACCATGTAGATTCCCGTTAAGTGGATCAATCCAGTACCATGCCCGTTTTTGCATGTCCCCATTCACCTGGTTGACATTCCATGTTCTATGACCGGTAAGACACCGCCATACAACCAGGCTAATGATAGTCTTTAGTTCCATTCATTCCCATGATTGGAACAGACTACGGATGACTTTATGGCCATATCGTTTTCCCTATCCATAGTCTTACTGCCAAGTGCCTCACACTTGACAACATGGATATGGATATGTCCATGGGATACTCTATTTAAAATATTGCACAAGACATATAGTAAATAGATTGATGCCTTTATTTCTTAACACAACTTGTATAATACATGAAGTTCATATTAATGTACAAATGTATGATACAAAGACAAGGACTAATGCCTCGGGACTAGGGCATTTCCAACACTTGTGACAAATCAGAAGTGTACACATTGGGTGTACTTAGAATAGAAACTCGGTTAATTGAATTAATGACAATAGATTTTGTCAAAATTAATTCAATTAATATAAAAGAGAAATAGATTGTATTTGATTAATTAATTACAGTATGTAAATAATTAATTAAATATATTTTTCTTGGTGGAAAATGAAATACACGGGTTGTATTTATTTAATGTCGGGTTAAATTAAATTTGAGTTGAATAAATTTAATTAATTAGATTTAATTAAGTCATTTGGAATTTTATTATATGATTTAATTTAATTCCAATTACATAATTGAATCAATTAATTAAAATTAAAATTTAACCTAAAGTTAATTTTAAACCTAATTTTGTACTAGGTATAAAAGGGACCTTAAGAATTAATTTCTCCTAACCCTTGCCACTCAAAAGATTTCGGCCATCACTAGAGAAGCAGTAGCAGAATTCTCTGTGTAGATTTTCCGAGTTCTGTTTGTCTCCGTTCGCTAGCACGAGTCCAGTTCGTTAGCTGTTTGTGTACCTGACTATGTAGAATTGCCGTTCTTCAATTCCGCAATCTTCAGTAGTCTCTAGTAGAGACGAATAAGGTGAGAAAATTTATTTTATTTCTGTTCTTGGGTTCTATCAAAATCATGGGTCCTTGGAATAATGGAATTTAAGAGAAAAATTTTAATCTGTATTTTCCCCTGCGCAACGTTTTTACCAGTGAAAATTTTCTACAATTAATTATACAAGAAATTAACAAAATAGATTATGTCTTTTAATTTATAACAAAATATGTGATTACATTATATAGGAACTATGGCATACACTAACAAAGTATCTCTTACTTTCTCTGTCTTCTCTATTTTTCCTTAGCCTTCCTAAGTAAGATTTTTCTAACTTAGGCATCGAAGTATATTCCCACGGGTTACCCAGTGTTTTACCATTTTTCTACTATTGTTATACAGATTCTTTGGTGGGTCCATCCGATCTTTGGAGTCGGGTGATCCACAGCCTCGAGTTTTACTTATTGGAAACATCATATAATGATAAAAAGTGTAATCTCAAAATTGGTTGCCGCCCATAAATAATCTAATATTTAGGTCAAACCATGCCTTTTCCAGTAGCTTATTTTTACTTAATCGTTGATAGCATGTCTTATGTAGATAGAATGTAAGGTCACAACTGAGTTTATATACTTTTTTTTTTTTTTTTGTGAGTTTATACCCTATAAACTCAGATAAATTACAGTGTTTTAAATAGTAAGTCATTAAACTCCCAAACCTAATTGTTAGAAAAGTCATTTAGATAAACCTATTAAGCTTTTAATCTTTAATTTTGACACATTAGGCCTCTCACTAACAACTTAAATAACATAGCCATTGGTAAGGAGCTCAACATCTGTTAAATAACGAAGGCTTAATGTGAATACTTGAAAGATCATACTTAATCGACAAAAAATTGGAAAGAATTGAAAAGAAAGGATCATAATCATTTTAGTTTTCTAAATTCACTTCAAAATTTAAAAATTTGATCCAATAAAAATAATCATGTTATTAATTACCCCTTAAAATTATATTTGTGGGTTGCGCGCTTTTTTTTTTTTTTTTTTTAATCATTTGACAAAATTAATATCTTTTTATTGTTTTGATGGATACTGAAGGAATTTGGTTTTTTTTTTTTTATCATATTTCAATAACATAAAATAAAATATTAATTATTTGTTTTGAGAAATATTTAACTTTAGGAAATAATACAAATTATGTAAAAGTTTAGTTAAGTTGTTAGTGAGGGGCTCAATATATTTGCAAATTAAATATTAAGGACTTAATGCATCTATTTGAAATATCAAATTTTCAATCAAGAAAAATTGAAAGACAAAGAGCCTTATGTTGGTCCCATATAATTTATAGAGGAATGTGAATAGTACAATATACCATATGAAAATTCTTTTCTAATAGAAATAATTTTAAGAAGATCTCTTTGGTAAATAAAAATATTTTCCCACAAACAATTTTTACAAAATAAATGTGGTGTGAAAAATTTTTTGTAGAACTTACATAAAATAATCTGTGCTTAACTTTGGATAATATTATTTCCGAGTATTTTAGAAAATATAAACATTAAAGCAAAATAACAAAAAATAAAGGAGAGTAAATTAATATGAGAAATATTGAAAGCAACAATTAATCAAGGTTCGGTAAAATCTTTCTGCATCTCTCTTTATGATAACATTTTAAAATTTTCCCATCGTGATTATTTTAGCCAGGCAAAGATCAAGTAATGCAATATTTTTTAACGAGCACTAGTGACAAACTTAACATCAAGTTTTCTAGGTACTTAAAAAATCGCCCGTCCTTTTTTTGGAGAGATTTAGTGACAAACTCTACACCAATGCTTTTCAAAGATTACTTATCAAACTTTTATGAAGTCACTTTTATAGATAAGTAATAAAACTCTCTCTAAAACATAACCTTGTATGAGAATAATCCTTGCAAAAGATAATTGAAATTGGATTATAATAGTGATGAATATAACTCTCCGATCCGACCTTGGAATGAAGCTTTGAACCTCTATTCATAGATATAAACCAAAACCGTAAGAGATAAACAATAGTAGTAATTGCGTGTAGGACTCTACCCTAACTATTCATGTTGTGTATATACCATGTTTATTATTTGTCTACAAATACAACCTATTTAATAAATGGATTTCGACACAAATTTGATACGACAATTAAATAATTAATACAGGCCTGTTATAAATAAAACCAATTGTGGGTGGATGTCCATGTGATAATATAAGTCTCTATTTTATTGTTTTCATCACCAACACTACATGTATTACATGCACAAGCACCTATGCATGTAGTTATATAAATAAGCTTATCTCTCTCATTTGTAAGACACGCCATATTGAGGCATACTTATGCAATTATTATTTTCTCCATCTTAATTCTCTACTTATTATAATCTCTGTATGCTTATTACAATCTCCTTATAATTATTTATATTACAACACACGAGCTTGCTCGTTTGATGAATTTAAGTACGGTTTTGCTCATCCGATTAATACGAATCCGAATTTATCAATCAAAATAATACAAAGTAAGTTGTAATCTTTAATTTTTTATTTCTTATATATATAATTTTGTTCTAATAAAATTATTTGTATCATAATTTAGATATATCGAATCTTACAAATCTTGAATTTGAGCTTGATGTTATCAAGTTGAATTACCTTTCATGGGTGCTGGATGCTCAAATCCATCTTGATGTCATGGGCCTTGGAAATACTACCAATGAGAAAAATAATGCTTCATTGCGAAATCGGACAAAAGTTTTGATTTTGCTCTATCGTCATCTTGACGAAGGATTGAAAACTAAATATCTAACTGAATGATCTAGCCACTTTATGGAAAATTTTGAAAAAAAGGTACAATCACCTAAAAACAATTATTTTACTTAAAGTTCGTAATGATTGGATACGATTGCGGTTGTAAGATTATAAATTTGTGAGAAAATATATTTTTGCTCGTTTCAAAATTACATCTAAATTAAAATCATGTGGAGAGAAAGATATTGAAAAAGAAACATTAAAAAAACTTTATCTACTTTTCATACATTCAATATGGTTCTGCAACAACAATGTAAAGAAAGAGGTTTCAAGAAATATTCTGAATTAATTTCATGCCTCCTTCTAGCATAACAAAATAATGGGCTTTTAATGATAAACTATGGGTCACGTCCTATTGAATTGACTGCATTTTCTAAAGCGAATGCAACGTTGTATAATGATGAAATTATTAAGAATCATGGATATGGCCACGGTCATGGACGAGTACGTGGTCGTAGCCGTTGTGGTCATGATAATATTAATTTTCACCATAAGTGGAAAAATCAAATTGATAAATTTGATAAAAAGAAAAATGGTATGAATTCAAGGAGCGATGAAAGCAAATGCCACCTTTGGTACGACTAGTCATTGGTTACATATTTGTAGTACGTCAAAGCATTTAGTTGATTTTTATCGAGCATCACTAATGAAAAAAACTAATACGGAAATAAATTATGTCTTTTGTAATTATGATCCAATTGATATAACCCATTTGGACATGGTAAATTTCTTCACACCTAGTGAAAAGGAGACTACAAATGAGAATTTATGTCATTTTTATTATTTTTCTAATTTTATTTCTTTTTCTATGTGTTGTTTTTCTTTTATTTAATGTTTTAATGTTTCCATGTAATTTTCTAATTCAAATTAATAATATTATGCTTTATTTTTTTTAATGAAGAACATGATTCTTCCCTAGTTTTAATTGACTTCAAGATAAATGAAGCAAATGTATGTATTGTGAATAGTGCCACCAAACATACTATTCTTAAAGTTGCAAAATTTTTTTCTACTTTAAAAATGAGTGAAGAAGTTGTTACTACAATATTTGGAAACACAAAAATAATTAAAGGCTCCAGAAGAGCCAATATAATTTTTCCAAGGGGAACAAAATTTATTATAAATAATGCATTATTTTCTCTAAAGTCTCACAAAAATTTGTTAAGTTTTATAGATACTCGTAGAAATGCATATCATATTGAGACTGTAATTGAATATAATTAATAATGTCTTTATGTTACAAAAATGAATTCAGGGAAGAAATGTGTACTTGAAAATTTCATACTCTTCCATCTTTTTTTTACCACACACTTGTTAATATGATTGAAGCAAATTTTACCGCAAACCATAAGTTTATAGATTCAGACTCTTATAAAATTTGACATGATTGACTAGGTGTTGGATGTGCCTTAGTCCCGAGGCATTGGTCCTTGTATTTGTATTGTACATTTATTGGATTTATGTATTATACGATTTGTGTCATTAAATAAAGGTATCAATCTATTTATTATATATCTTATGCTATGTTTTAAATAGAGTATCCAATGGATATATCTCTATCCATATTGACAAGTGTCATGCACTTGGCAGTAAGACCATGGATAGGGAAAACGGTATGACCATAAAGTCATCCGTAGTCTATTCCAGTCATAAGAATGAATGGAACTAGAGACTATCATTAGCTTGGCTGGATGGTTGTGTCTTACTGGCCATTGGTCATGGGATGTCAACCAAGTTAGTGGGTACATGTAAAAGGGCATGGTACTGGATAGATCCACTAAACGAGAAATCCACATGGTATAGTATCACAAGTGATTTTCATGTAGTACTTGTATGGATCCTTTGACCTGACCATATGATGGTGCTACATGTGAAGTGGCATACTTTGGTGTATGCCTAAAGGGCCTGTAACAGGGTGCCAAGTATGGGTACGTTTGGATATGTCAGTGAACATGGAAATGCTATAGATATGCAGAAGGGAATGTCACTCAGTAGTTCACTGAGAAGATATCACCGGCCTCTTGATGAATGCAACTAATAAGAGTGTGGCCACACCCAAACAAATTGGAACTTGTTTGTGAGCATCGATTCATTCGGGATCAAGTAAATGTCCAGACACAAAAGAGGGTGATCAATCCATGCCTCTGTGTTGGACATCGATATCAATGACATGGGATACCGGCGTTCGTGGAACACCTCGTATGACTTGATAATGTCATGACATGCCCCTACATGTGTACTAATTTGGCACTTAGGGAGCACCTCGAATGATTTCACAATGTTATGAAATGGTTCGATGTGAACCATATTACGCAAACAGGACTTTGGCATCACCGAGATACCTATGATGAATTAGTATGATGCCATGCGATGACATCCTGTGAACTGTCACACGGAAGTAGATCTAGGACCATTGTGGTATACTATTGGATGATATGATATTGTGTAAAATGGCCAAGTGCAATCCGATGCACGGGAGGAATACGGGTAGTTTTGGGGTACTCGATATGTTATGGAATGAAATGATCGTGAAGGGCACACTTGGAATCATCCTTTAGTGGGTGGAATGATATGATGTGGATGTGCATGTCATACGAAGATGCAAGTGGCTGCACGAAAATGTGGTTAAAATGCATGACACACAGAATGATGTCGTGTATGCTTCGTGGGATGCTGTGCATGAAATGTAAAGGGTACGCAAGCAAAATATCATGGCTGCACGAAAATGTGATTAGTGTCACGTATATGCTGATGTTCAAAAATGGTTGCGTAAAGACGTGGTTAGTTTCAATGTCATATAAATGTCGATATCCTGAAAATAATCATGCAAAGACATGATCAGAATGGCATACAGATGATTGTGTGTGTTTGAAGTTTTGTGAATGAAAATGATGATGGGTGCGAATTCTCTATTCCGGACATCCCAAGAACGCCTAATGCTATGCAAAAAGGTCACTTGTGAACCGCCACACGGACAAAGGTTCAGCGCCTTTGGGGCACCTAGTGATTTTTGTGATATGATCGCGTGCGTGCCGACACACAGACAGAGTTTTGACGCTTTGTAGGTCTATGTGATGATATAAAATGGCCGCATGAGGTCACCCCATGGATAGAGTTCTAATGCTTTTGGGCACATGATGTTGTAATGATATTTTAAGAAAGTCACGTGTAACAAGGGACACAGATAGAGATTCGGCATTCGGGGAACACCTTTCATGATTTGAAATGTTATGAAATGTCCCTACATACTACTAATCAGGCATTCGGGGAGCGCCTTGAATGATATAATAATGTCATGAAGTAACCCGATGTGGATCACAGTGTTATATGATATTTGTGATGAATGGGAATGATGTCATGAAATGCATCGTGTGGATTGCCACACGGAAATAAACCTAGGACCATTGTGGCTTTTATTAAATGAGATAATTTGGTGGAATGGTCGAATGCAATCTGGTGCACTGGCAGAACACGGGTAATTTAGGATATCCGATATGTTATGAAATGATTATGATAGGCGTCCTTGGAATATCCAAAATTTTATTAAAATGATATGAATGCTTATGTCACACAAAATGCAAATGGCAGCATAAAAACGTGATTAGGATGCATGACATACAAGATGATGTTATCAACACACAAATAAAATTCTATGGCTGCAAAAAATAATGGTTAGTATGTATGACATACGGATGGTTTAATGTTTTCACATGAAAATAAAATGCAAATGGCTGCATAAAAAGGTGGTTAGGATGCATGACATATAAGATGATGTTATGTATGCTATGCGAAAATGCTAACTTATGGCTACAAAAATAATGGTTAGTATATGTGACATACGGATGGTTTAATGTTTTCACACGAAAATAAAATGCAAATGGCTGCATAAAAATATGGGTTAGTATCACAAAAAAAATGTTTTGTGAATGGTATGTCATGTGTATAGAAAATGGTGATTATGGTATGTCGTGAAATGTCGAGAGATGTCTAACACATAGCACACGAAGCGAATTCTTCCAACCTTATTTCTCCAAGCGTGGTCGGTCTCGAAAATTCTAACCGAGTTCTCGGTGGGGTTCTCTTCGATCATCAACCGGGGATGATAAAGGCACGATTTTATTTTATTCATACATTTTATTTTGGTGTCCTAGGGGAATCCAACTAAGGTTGCCTATATGGGTTCGGTCCAAGTCGGGTTAAAGTCAAGGCTCCCCTAGCAAAATATACGCCTCACTTCTCCCCACTTAAGGGTCCGAACGAAGGGGTTCGTACGAGGCTATGGGTGGTGTTTCATATCTGTGCCCCTAAGACCATGAGGAACAAAGGTGACACTTCAACAATTCACCGGGTTAAAAAGGGATACTTAACCTAATGCAAAAGTGTCTAACTAAAGAATACAAAATAAAATACCAAACAAGAATGATCCACCATATTTTGATTAGACACTTTTCAGGGCTTGTCAAATTCTTTTAAGTTTTTAAGAAAACCTTTTTTTAAGAAATCCCCAGCATAGTCGCCACTGTGAGCGGATAACGTTTTGTACGGAACGCGGACTCCCTTTCGGGAGGGTCGCCTCGATTTCGGGTGAACCCCTCCCTCGCATGGGGTTTCTAGAATGGAAATTCGCTTTTAGAAAATTAAGTGGTTTCATAAAAGAATCGAGACCTAAGTCTCGATGAATAGTATAGAAGTCGCCACCCGGCTCAGCTCAACCGGGAAATTTTAGTGTAGCTGAACCGGACAAACGGCCGCCACACTATCCAGAGATCTAGGTCCGGACAAGTCCCCTATTTCGTGTGTAATCAAAATAAAAATTAGCTAACATTCGAGTATGGTATTTTAAATTCTAAAGATGGATTTTATTGCATTAAATTAAGCATACAGCGCACACATGAATAAAGTAAAATAGTAAATAATTAAATTATTACAATCCGATCGAATAAAAATAAAAACTCTCGACCTCACTTTACAACCGCCTAAATTACACGATTTATCTAGAAAAATACAATCGCCTAAATACACGAATTAATCTACTAAATTACATCAAAAATAAAAATAAAAATAACTAAAAGCTGCAAAACAAAGGGTTAGCACAATATACGGCACGCCACAAATAGGACTCAAACAGGACAGAATTGGAATATTGTAATTCGGGAACATGCATTTAGGGGGATAACCGGGTCGGCTCGACTAGCCGGCCCGGTTAGACCTAAAAAACATTTTAAAACGTCCCTGTATTTTAATTTTGTGAGAAAATCATTTTGAAAACATTTATTTTCCGGTTTGATTTAATTTAATATGTGAGGTGGGTCAGTTTTCGGGAGAATCGGGTCTCCGTTGTTGTATTGTTCTAAATGCAATTACATGGAAAATTAAATCTAAGGTCATGAATGCACACAACAAAATTCATTTTTGGTGATTTTCTGATTTCTGAATTTTTATGGATTTTTAGAAATTTTTAGGAATTATTCTGGAAATTCTGATCTTGGACGAGCATTACAGTCGTACGACTGTAATTATGGTCGTGCGACTGTAAATCCTAAAATTTCAGGATTTCGTCAAAATTATTCAAAATAAAACTGAGAAATTAATGGAAATCAAGAACACTCATACGACTGTATTTATTGTCGTGTGACTGTTGTCGTACGGCTGTTCATCAACTCAAGAACAGTCGCACGACTGTTCTTGATTTCCAAAAATAGAAAACGTAAAAATTGAAATAAAATGCACAAAAACACACCAAATCATCCAGAAAGCATAAGAAAATGAGGGATTGAAGTGTGTTTACCTCTTTGGCGCTGATCCACTGTAGGAATGACTCCTGGCAACGCACCAATCCACTTCAAATTGCCCCTTCTTCCTTTGAGTTGAGGTTGAGAAGTTGGGTCCAAAAATCTCCAAAATGTCACAGATTTGAGTGAAATTAGAGTTTGAAAATGATTGAGTTTAAGTGTTAAGTCGTTAACCTATGATTTCTATCTGGTTTTAGACATTAACACATGAGAATCAAAAGAAAAAGAAGAAGGAAAGCTTGAGTTTTTGAGAGTTTCTTTCTTTCCCCTTTTTCTCTATTTTCTCCCTCTAATTTCTTTCTCTCTGATTTCTTAAGCTCTAAAATCCAAAAGTCCCTAATCTTTTTTTCTTTTCTCCTCTTATTCCCTTTGATTACTTGCTGCTCTTCTCGGGCATTTAATGCCCTTCTCTTCTTTTCTTCTTTTCTGCTGTAGAGGTATGGGCTTCTGTACCTGCTCCGAGGTTACAGTCGTACGACTGTAATTTTTTTAATTACAGTTGCATGACTGTAATGACAGTCGCATGACTGTATGTTACAGTCATACAACACCGTTGCACTTTTTTTTTATGACAGAAAATTCCGGCGCTTACAACACCAACACTAAGTTTACTTGATTTGCTTTGCAGGTATGTGTGAGCACGGGTTTATCCTGACCTCTATGATGAAAACCATTCATTACCGGTTGGACAAATGAACGTGAATCGGATTTGAGAATGAGCGAATTAATACCTGGAATGTTTTTAAACGGCCCGAAATTCAGAAGAGTCCTTGATCCGAAACCCCGAGAAGTCCATCGAGAGATTTGGAAGCTTAGGTGCACGTACAGGCTGTAACAACTAAAGTCTCACGACTATAGTTTACAGTAGCATGACTGTAGTTTATAGTCACACTACTGTAACTACTACATTCGCACGACTGTAATGCTACATTCGCACGACTATAGTTAGAGCCGTACAACTCTAGTATTTGACTCAGCAGATTCCTAAATAGTATACAATTCTATTTTGGCTCAGATTTTGGGCGTGATTTATGGGAATTAGGGTGATAGAACAGAACACAAAAGGGGCAGAAAACATTAAGAAAGAGGGGGAATCAATGCTGGAAGTAAGGAGAGAGGATTCTAATGAGAGAAAAGAGCTTAGAGAGAGAAAGTAAGAAATATAGAGAAAAATCAACAAAAATCAAAGGATATGGAGACCATAGACTAAGAAACACAGTGTGTGAGAATTCCCAATTTAATATTATTCATTCAAAACCATTCTCGGGTTCGTTCGGATCAATTCGGGATGCGTGTTCTAGAATTTCAGGTCGTTCGGAGATTCTAGGCGGATTTTGACACCCATATCTGACTCCGGTCATCAAACATAGTGGAACGCAAAAGAGGTAAACTCTGAGAGGCCTTAAAACTCAATTCGTGTTGGTTTTTGTTTGTGATTCTATGTTTAAAAATTTATCTGCAAAACTATCTGTGCAACTACAGTTGCACGATTGTAGTCGCTTGGAACACAACCGTGCAACTGTATATTACAATCGCACAACTGTATTCTTCTAGGCAGAAGCCTAAAAAGTAAAAAGACAACCATATACAACCGATTTTCCATTTTAAATGATTTTTCATGATTTAATTCGGTCAAATCACATCTGTATACTATATAATTATGGTTTTCGAATTTCCAATAAAACGGATGTTGCGATTTAGGGTTTTGTTGGTTTCAATTCTCAGAATTCGCGGTAGTTACATCCTTAACTAGACCCTCGGTCTAGGACAATGGATCCTCAAATTCCTAGAAACTCTTGAAATCATCTAAATCGATTGAATAATGATTTTAGAAAACAAGAAAACTATTGTCGGGCACTGTTCATTACAGTCGTGTGACCATAACTCTATAGTCATGCGACTCTAACTAGAGTTGTACGACCATAATCATTATAGTCGCACGACTGCAATACAGCCGCAAGGCTGTAGTGTCGAGCAGAAGGCAGAATCACAGGACAACCCGCACGGATGTCGTCGTGTGATGCTGTCTTCAGAATCAAATCTATTTTGGCATGTTTACTGCTTTTAGACCTTAGGTGGATGTTTGAAATTAGGAACCCCCATGAACGAAACCCCCCAAGTTATGAGATAACAGACCCACTAAACTGAAGAAATTTGCATGTAATTGAGCCAAACCATTTTCCAAAACTGTTTTCAAGCACCAAAAACCTACAGGGCGTTTCCAAAACCCTTTTTCAGGTCTAACCAAGCAAGTTGCCTGGACTTTTCGATTATACCCTAAATGTATGTCCCCACTTCCTAAAATCCCAGTTCTGTGTTATATGAGTCCTATGTGTGTTTGGGATATATCTATGCTAACCATTTGTTTTGCAGCTTTTACTTTTCTTTATTTTTATTTTGGATGTATTTCATAGATTAATCATGTATTCTAGGCGGTTGTACTTTTTAGATCCTCGTGTATCTAGGCGATTGTAACGGTAAGGATGAGAGCTTTTTTTCTTTTTTATTGGTTGTAATATGTCCTCTATTCCCTTTCCTTTCAGTTTTGATGTATGGTTTATATTTCCACACTTTAATTTTATTCACTTTATTCCTATCATCTGAATGAGCATGGGCTAATAGTAAAGGATTAAATTGGGTAGAGAAAGATAACAAGTGAATAAAATATTGTCATATGTACTTATAAATGAATACAAGCTTGAGGTTGAATAGGTAAGTTGCCCGAACCCTAAATCCCTGGATTAGTTACAGTAGTCTACGCTCGGTAAGGAGCTGTACCGGAATTTCCCGAATGAGCTGATCCGGGTGGCGACTCTGTCACTGATCTTGAAATTTAAGTTTCAAGGTCTTTAAGTAATAAAATGGGAATAGGTTTTCTACAAAAGGGATTTCCAAACAAGTCAATGATTTTCCTAAATAAGATAATTAAAACCCGTTTTTAAACTCCAAACCTAAAAACCTTTTCTATTTCCATTTCTTTTTCCCAGTTCGCTTCGCCGCATTTCGAAAAAGGTTATCCACTCACAGTATGTCTAAAGGACACCCTCAAAAATTCAAAATGGTACATTAATAGTGGTTGTTCTAGACATATGATTGGAGATGGAAGATACTTTACTTTCATAAAGCAAGTATAGGAGGATCTATGAAATTCAGAGATAATCTAGAAGGTTGAATTATTGGAAAAGGAATGATTGGAAATAATTCATGCATTGATGAAGTATCTTTAGTAGACGGATTAAAATACAACCATCTCAGTGTAAGTCAACTCTATGGCAAAGATTGCAAGGTAATCTTTTATTCAAAGAAATGTGAAATTGTGGAAGTTAAGAATGGTAAAACTTTAGTTGAAGTACCTAGAGTTGGAAATATTTATCTGTTAAATTCGAGTACTCTTACTAATGATCAATATCTAATTTCACAAGAAGAAGAGAATTGGTTATGGCATCATGGACTAGGACATGCATGCATGCATTTGATTTCAAAACATTCAAAGAAAGATCTTGTCAAAGGTTTACCCAAAATTAGTATTTATAAAACTCATATTTGTGATGCATGTCAAAGAGGAAAACAAACCAGAAGCTCTTTTAATCTTAAAGGAGTAGTTTTCACCTGTAGACCATCAGAGCTATTGTATTGTGGCTTGCTTGGTAATTCAACCAACAATTTCGAAAGGCATGAGATATGCATTTGTCATCGTAGATGACTACTCACGTTTTACATGGACATTATTTTTGAGTCAAAAAGATGAGGCTTTTGAACAATTTTCTACTTTATGTAAAAAGCTTCAGAATTTGAAAAACACTTTTATTGTTGCTATTAGAAGTGATAATGGAAAAGAATTTAAAAATCATCTTTTTGAAATGTTTTGCTTTGAGCATGGTATCTCATATAATTTCTCAGCTCCTAGAACTCCACAGCAAATTGGTTTTGTTGAGAGGAAAAATAGGAGCCTATAAGAGATGACCAAAGCCATGCTCAATAAAAATAATTTACCAAAATATTTTTGGACAGAAGCTACAAACACTGCATTTTACATTTTAAATCTAGCTTTAATAAGGCCCATTTTGAAAAAAACACTGTATGAGTTATGGAATGGTAGAATACCTATTATTGGTTATTTACATCCATTTGGTTGTAAGTGTCTTATTTTCAACAACAAGGAATATCTTAATAAATTTAACTCTAAGTCGGATGAAGGTATTTTCTTGGGGTATCCATTGCATAACAAAGCATATAGAATTTTTAACAAAAGAAATCTTACGATTGATGAGTCCATGCATGTTGTATTCGAAGAAGCTAACTCTCTTCCAGATAAAGAATCTGAAGATACTCTTGAGATACCTGATCCATAGGTTAAAAACATAAAAAATGATGAAAATGTCCTGCAAAAAGGAGACAACTATGGTGATCAAGATGAACATATTGTGTAAGAACTGCAAGCACAAGAAAATCAACATGATGATCTACCAAAAGAGTTAAGATATCATTACAAAGATAACATTACTGACAATCCTTCATAGAAAGTGATGACAAGGAGCCAACTGAAAGAGTATTTTATGAATGTGGCATTTATTTCTAATTGAACCAAAGAATTTCAAAGAAGCTGAAACTAAAGAAAGCTGGATGATGGCTATGCAAGAAGAATTGGATCAATTCAAAAGAAACAATGTCTAAAAACTTGTTCCAAAACCTAACAATCAATCACTGATTGGAATCAAATGGAATTTTTAGGAACAAACTTGATGAATTTGGCAATGTTGTCAGAAACAAAGATAGATTAGTTACACAAGGATTTAACCAACAAGAAGGAATAGACTATGATAAGACATTTTCTTTGGTAGCAAGATTGGAGGCA
This sequence comes from Euphorbia tirucalli, assembly GCA_039660915.1. Lineage (NCBI taxonomy): Eukaryota > Viridiplantae > Streptophyta > Magnoliopsida > Malpighiales > Euphorbiaceae > Euphorbia > Euphorbia tirucalli. Next base: position 52,005,068 of record CM077637.1, read on the forward strand.
ATTAGTATGCTATATGCATTTTCTTGTTACAAAGACTTCAACTCTATCAAATGGATGTGAAGAGTGCATTTCTAAATGGCTATATCAATGGAGAAGTCTATGTGAAGCAACCTCTAGGATTTGAAGATTGTCACCATCCTGACTATGTCTACAAACTTACTAAAGCTTTGTAAGGACTAAAACAAGTACCGAGAGCATGGTATGAAAGGTTAAGTACATTTTTACTTGCTATAGGTTTTACTCATGGAAAAGTTGACACAAAATTGTTTATTAAGAATATAAAAAACCATATATTACTTGTTCAAATATATGTTGATGATATCATATTTAGTTCTACTAACAATGAGTTGTGTAAGGAATTCTCACAAGAGATGAGTGCTGAATTCGAAATGTCTATGATGGGTGAGTTGAATTTCTTTCTTGGATTAAAAATCAAGCAAGGAAAGAAAGGAACATTCATCTATCAATCAAAGTATACTAAGGAATTCATCAAGAAATATGAAATAAAGAATTCTAAACCAGCAAAAACATCGATAAGTACATCAGTCTCACTAAATGAGGACAAGAAAGGTAAAAGTGTAGACAACAAAATATATCAAAGTATGATTGGCTCTCTACTCTATTTAACCTCTAGTAGACTTGATATATAATTCAGTGTATGTCTATATGCAAGATTCCAGGAAATCCCAAAGAGTCTCATTTAAAGGCTATTAACAAAATCCTTAAGTACCTAAATGGTACTCAAGAAGTTGGGATTTGGTATCTAAAATGCCAAAGTTTTAATCTTGTAGGATATAGTGATGTTGATCATGCTGAATGCAAATTAGAAAGAAAAAGTACTTCAGGTACTTATCAATTTCTAGGAGAAGCATTAGTTTCATTATCAAGCAAAAAACAATCAACTGTAGAAATTTCAACAACAGAAGCCAAATATATATCTATAAGCAGTTTTGTAGCATGAATATTATGAATGAAGCAACATCTTAAAGATTATGGCATAAAGTATGATCATATACCCATAATGTTTGATAATACTAGTGCTATAAATCTAACAAAGAATCCTATTCAGCATTCAAGAACAAAGCACATAGCTATCAAACATCATTTTATTAAAGATCATGCATAAAAAGGTAAGGTGACATCTACTTGGAATTTGTTCCGACAAAAGATCAAATAGCAGATATTTTCATAAAGCCCTTATGTGAAAATAAGTTCAGTGAGTTGAGATTGAAAATTGGAATGTCTAATCCAACTTATGAAAAATAAAGTTAATATTCTAAGAAGTATTAATTCACTTGAATTAATATTTTCTTGAGTAATAATTTTATTGAATTAAATATTACGATTAATTCTTTTTTATAAGTTTGGATTACGTAAAATCGATTAAGATATAGGATTGGATTATCAATAAATCATAAATATTTATGAAAATAATGAACAAATGATTGATTTATATGAAATAGTTTATTTCTTTTAAAGATATTAAAATATATAAGCATAATTTAAGTAAAGTGATAAAATTAAATTGATTTGCATAACCGGGCCATACTATGATCCATATCTATATCAAATGAGTAAGTATTGTATACTAACCGGGCCAGACAAGCTTCAAAAGCCCAAGACCCATATACTCTTATAAGCAGAAAGAAATAAAAGGAGAAAACCTCATGTGTAATCCTAAGCAAGCCACGTGGCAATTCAAAAAGACTACACATAAGGAAGACACAATGTCGCCTAAAACCATAAACTAAGGCACCAGTAACTATCATCTTCCTAATGCAAATTTCTGGACCCAAAAGATACTGAAAAGATAGTTTTACAAAATCTCCACCAACCTCTCTGAAATCTGCACTTTGCCCCTCTCTTCTCTCGATCGCTCTACCATATCCTCTCCCAAAGGTCAACCTCTCAAGCAGTAACAATGATGAAAAGATGTACCACTAATGCTACTAGAAAGTTGGGGATGTATCATCCCAGATTTGTAAAAGAAAAAATGAAGAGGAAAAAAGATGAATCATCATCTACTAAGCCTCACTCTAAGAAAAGAAGAATCAATTCCATTGATGAAGTATATGGGAGACGGAGAAGTGCAAGAAAGTTCTACACCTGATGTTTCTGCTTCAGCACCTGATGTTTCTACTTTATCATCTTTTTCTTCTGCTTCATCACCTGCAAGAAGCCCAACAACCAGCAAAGGTAAACTTGTTTACTTTAATGGGTTTGCTAGAGAAAAAGTAAGATGCGGGAGAATAGATTGGTATTATCTAGGTAAAGTAGAAAGCCATTCCTTTGGTGATGGGAGGATTTTATGTGTATCCATGAACCAATTTATGAACCTCTAGTGAATGAATTCTATGGAACCCTAACTTGCATAGGTTATATGAAATGTGAAGTTACATTGAGAGGTAGGAAGTACCGTATTAATGAAGAGACTTTTAGTAAAGTCTTTAACTTGCCTTTAGATGGAGTGAAGATTGAGAGAGCTCCTGCATCTTCAAATTTGGGAAATTACAGTGATGTTGCCTTTGTCTATCAATTATTTAAAATTCCTCCAGATCACATTGTGCCTTGGTCTGAGCTTGATTCAGGTTACCTAGATGACAAGTTTAGAATTCTTAATTGTTGAATTTTGCTTACTTCTAGCCACAGAAACCAAGTTTGGCTACAATGAATGGTTTTCACCTCTGTTTTACCAGACATTTGGTCAACCATGTAAGAATTAACTTGTCATTTGCCCTAATCAACCATCTAGCCTAAGTAAGAAGTAACTCTGCCCTTCCATATAGCATGAACCTCGTAAGATATTTTAACTTCTTTAAAATATCTAAAGCTGGAATTCAACCCACTTTTGTTTGTCATCGATCCATCACCAATGAAGTCAATATCACCAGAATACTAAAGGCATGTGCTCACAAAACACAGCTACCTTCCAAGCCATTTCTTACTGAATCTAAGCTAACCTTAGACAGTAATACTTCAGATGAGATTAATAAAGAAGTTCAACCTGCTCCTAAGAGAAGAAATGAAGATTTTCTGATAATCACTAATGAAGAAAGAGCACATACCTCTGAGCTGAGAAGAGAAGGGAAAGAACACATGACTTCTGAACCCCAGGTTGTAAGAAAGGAGAATGTGATCTCTGAAGAAGGCTTGCAAGGTGAACCCAATGTTGCTCCTAGCATGTTAGCACGGATTGAATAAGAGGATAGTGGCTACTTCACCAGATGAAATTGAGCTCTATGACTCTCTTATTGCTTTATACAATAATGTGGACTTAAACTTAAGTCACAAAGAGAATGGACCCTTAGCTCTTGTTCCTTTTCTAAATTTTGAACCATATCTTTCCAGCCATGATTCTCCCTCAAAGCCTGTGAATCCCTCAATGTCCTACTTCAATACCTTCCACATCCATGATTTGTATAAAGAACTAATCCAGACCCTCTTGGTATCAACCCTCATTTTTCACCATGATAAGCAACTTCACTGATCCAGATCACTTTCCATCACTCTCTCTTAGTATCAGTCCTCCTTTTGTATAATGCTAGAATCAAACCAATTATCTGCAATGACCATGTCACCACCCTCTACACCATACATTGTAAACCCTCCACCACCACCAGATTATCAAAAAAATCACTACTTATACCATGAAAACCTACTTCAAACTCATATCAGAAGTGTTGAGTGTCTCCAAAGCTCTTATGGGATCCAAGGCCTATATAGAAGTGCCATTTGCATTAAGAGATCTACAGATGTAGCTATTAAGCATCCAAGATAAGGTGCACAGTCTGATTGCAGTAATGGAAATGGAGCTAGCTAAGATGATAGGAAATCTCAATCTCTTTATAAAGCAGATAGAGAGCATAAAGAATCTGATCTCTAGCATCCTCAAATCTAATGCATCCTCCCCTTCTTCGAACTAATCAGGTTTGATGTCCAAGTTATTGATATATAGAGATGATCCAAAGGGAAGAACTGGCACTTCAACTCTCCTCTGCATTTTTTAAGTCAACAGCTAATTAATACTTTATATCTACTTCTAAAATAGTACACTACCTATATTTTCCTTTGGATAGCTAGTATTTTTCTCTATTTTAGTTACATATAACTCAAATTGGGTATGAATGCTTGCTTTAGTATCTACTCAATAATACCTTGTGTTTAGTAGTTTGGATATTTTACCTATATGCCCTTCATTCTATACATATGATATGCTTTTTGATGATTCCAAAGGAGGAGAAAAACCCTTAGTTGTTCACTTTGTATGTGATCTCTTAACTATAAATGCTGTGATCTATATGATGTGTCTCTGGTTTTTAATATGTCTTTCATGATACATATGATATATGATGTGATCGTTGAAGAATGATTAGTTATCTATGAGATATTATGTGACATGTGACATCTTTATGATCTGTAACTTTTGATCATGCATATGGCATTTATGATCTGAACTTGGTTATCAAGTGATCTCTGGATTCTCTGGTACAACCCTCGGTTATTAACTTTATATGTGTTAAGCTGTAGTACAGTCTCTATTAACCACATATGGTTAGTGGTTATGTGTGTGATATGTCGCTAGTTATGTGATCCATGCTGATGCATATGCATATGAGTTGAATAATGATGTTGTTAATATGAAAGTATGTGACATAGAGATATGATAACATGGTATGGATACCTGGTATGTGAAATGTTGTCTTTTACATGCATATGCATATAATGTACATCAGGCTGATATTGAAAAACTATGATAAGCCGATCCTTAGTCACATATGCCTGTTGATTTTGTCTCTGGTTATAATATATGCTGATATGTAATATGACCATAGTCCTTGGCTGTGATCTGTGACTTTTTGGTCATGTATGAATCTCTGGTCACTTATTGGTAATATATATGCATTTTGCCTGCTTATACTTGCTGCATATGTAGCATGAAATGTGGTATTGAATGTCTGAGAATGCATATGTTGCTAGATGGAAATTATGTATGATAACCTGACAACCATAAGGCATATATCTGTGTTTAGTATGCATAAGGCTTTAGGTAACTGTTGATTATTTTCCCGCAAGTATATGGTTACTGTTATAGTACAAAAGATATCATTCCCACGAGGAATGATTGTTACTACACACTGGTTTTCAATTTCTGATTTTGTTTGCACTTAAATTAAAACTGCATTTATTTTTCCTTAAGCTAATTAAACTACTAAACTAAACTAATCCTAAAGTGGGTCGAATTAGAGTAAGAAGACAACCATAAGTGTTTTGCAAACTTATTCTTAAATCTATGATTAAGTTATTTAGACAAGTTATACTAATTTCCTATGTAATTTCTCTCGAACAATACATAGATTTACTTGAACATATTCTTGTTAAACATGACTTCTAATTCTCATTAGTGAACCAATTCTACTAACACTAATATGCTTAAGTTGAAGTGCAACTTGATTAGTATAATACGTGATCTCTCATATATCATCATACTTATGAATTCTTGCAAACTTTCATAAGCATAAATTTCTCGATGTTAAACTCATGTTAGAACCAAATAGAAATCATACTTGGTATATATAAGAGTATACTTCTTAATATTAAACTTATATCAAAACCAAATATAAGAAAAACTTGGCACAAGAACTTTTATTAAAATAACTTATCATAGAAAAGAAGAAAGCATTGTTCATAAAACCAAATAGTATGCATAAGAGTACAAGAAAGATAAAAAGATAGAGTAAGAATTTCTCAATCTTTACTCTTAAATTATGCTCAATCTCTCTCGTACTTCTTCTTCTCTAATTTGATCCTTCACTTCTATAATTCTACGATGTCTTGCTTTTTCTCTGTATATGCATATGCTTTTTTGCTGTATATTCACCCTTTTATAGTAGATGAAACAACACAATGGTTCATGAAGATGTCTCTCCATAAAGGCATGACTTTTGGGTGAGGAGACATGACTTTTGGGTGAAGAGACATGACTTTTTGAGTGAAGAGACATGACTTTTAAGTGAAGAGACATGACTTTTTGAGTGAAGAGACATGACTTTTTGAGTGAAGAGACATGACTTTTTGAGTGAAGAGACATGACTTTTGGGTGAAGAGACATGTCTTAAAGTTGCTGGAGCTGGGCTGATCACGCCAACGACATGGTCAAAACATTTTCTAAGGGCAAGCGTAGGCGACATTAAGTCGCACCAGCAACATACTTGCTTTTAGCACTCCTTTGTTGAATTTTCGCATGATTATTCCGCTTTTCGTCCAATCTTTTCCCAACCGATTTCCGCTACTCCTAATGTCACAAAAACACATAAAAAGCATCACATAGAACAAGAAATCCAAATAAAAACTAACAAACACAAGTTTTTTCAAAGATAAAATAACATGAAATATGAGCATTTTATGCTCATAAAAATTCCCCACACTTGAACCTTTGCTTGTCCTCAAGCAAAAATACAAGTAAAGACAACCTAACTACCTAACATAATATAGTATCCATAAGTTTATCTATACCATGACCAAGTGCTCTTTTTAACGAATTAGTTTTAATGCTCAACAACGGTAAATTTGAGCCAAGTTGCATAGCCAAGTCACTGAATTCGCTATACTTGCCTTTAGATAATCATAATCAAAGTTTAAGAATGTAGAGTCAATAAAAGTCTAACTAATCTTTCAAACTTAGGATAAACAATTTCCAATCTCAGTAGGTTAAAGATAAAACATAGCCTTCGGACTAGCTTTTAAGAACGCACATTATTACAATTCTCATGGCATTTTTAGACGCCCTAACTTAGTTATTTTTTTTTCTCTTTTTCTCGTGGGTGCATTTTATGCTCCGTCCCATAGATTTTTTTTGTTTATTAAAATAACTTATTCTTTGATTAAGTCAAGTGCCTTTTTACACGATTATCTCGCACTTTTTGGTGCGTACCTCCGGTTACTCAACAAATTGCACTATTTCAAAGTGCTTTACATACTCATATCTCATAAGAGACATCAGAGTAGAATAAAAGGATAAAATGAATTAAATAAAACTAAATTGTGTGTCCTCATCCATTATTGAAAAGCAAAATGTGTATTATGGCTATAGTTTCCTAAAAACTATCATTATCTAAAGGTACCAGTATTGAATCATTTCATCCCCATTTTAAGAAGAGTTAGAAGTTTGACTAAAAATTCTAAAAATATTAAAGATAACCATCCAAAAGGCATAATAGAGCAAACTTAATGACTAACTACAAGCAACTTAATAAGTATACCAATTGAGCACAAAATTGGACATTTATATGTGAAGCACTTAACCAAAGTCAAATAAACTTTTGTTGGATACTACATAAACTAAACAACCCAAAAATGATTATAAAAACATGCAAAAATAAGAACAGACATGCAATAAATTAATGAAAACATGTTTCAGCGAAACCCAGTGTGTGATAAAAATAATTCCTCGTGGGAATGATAGATTTTGTACTATAATAGTAACCGTAAACTTGCGGGAAAATAATCAACAAGTGTTTGTATGCATTTTGCAAACTTATTCTCAAATCTATGTTTAAGTTATTTAGACAAGTTATACTAATTTCCTATGTAATTTCTCTCGAACAATACATAAATTTACTTGAACATATTCTTATTAAACATGACTCCTAATTCTCAATAGTGAACCAATTCTATTAACACTAATAGGCTTAAGTTGAAGTGCAACTTGATTAGTACAATATGTGATCTCTCATCTACTATCATACTTATAAATTCTTGCATACTCTCATGAGCATATATTTCCCAATATTAAACTCACGTTAGAACCAAAATAGAAATCATACTTAGCTTACATAAGAGTATATTTCTCAATATTAAACTTATGTCAAAACCAAATATTAGAAAAACTTGGCACAAGAACTTTTATTAAAATTTAGCATAGAAAAGAAGAAATCATTGTTCACAAAAACCAAGTAGTATGCATAAAAGAGTACAAGAAATAAAAAAGGTAGAGTAAGAATTTATGAATCCTTTACTCCTAAATTACGCTCAATCTTTCTTGTACTTCTTCTTCCTTTAATCTAATCCCTTGATTTCTACAAATCTCTTGTATCTATCTCTTCTTATCTCCATATATCGTATCCTTTTTTTTCTTTCATATGGCTGCATTTTCACCCCTTTAAAAAGTCAATGAATCAACACAATGGTTCATGAAGATGTCTCTCCATAAAGGCATGACTTTTGGGTGAGGAGACATGACTTTTGAGTAAAGAGACATGACTTTTTGAGTGAAGAGACAAAACTTTTAAGTGACGAGACATGACTTTTTGAGTGAAGAGACATGACTCTTGAGTGAAGAGACATGACTTTTTGAGTGAAGAGACATGACTTTTTAAGTGAAGAGACATGACTTTTGGGTGAAGAGACTATTGGTGTGCCCTAGTTCTTAGGGCATTGGATTCTTGTGTTTTGTATTAGACATTAAGACTCATTGTATGAATACATTATTTGTGTCACATTAATAAAGGCAATTAATCTATTTCATTTATATCTTGTGCTATAATATGAGTAGAGTATCCATTGATTGATAATCATAAAACCTATCCCAGGTCTGTTAAAGTATCCATTGATTGATAATGATAAAACCTATCCCAGGTCTATTCTAATCGTGGGAACGAATAGAACCATAGACTTGTATATTCGATGACTGTATGGCAGTTCTTAACGAGCCATAGTACTTGTATAGTCAGTCATGAATATAGGTACATGTCGTTGACATGGGACTGGATCGATCTGCACAAGAAAGCCACATGTTGTCGTGTCATAGGTCTTTCTTGAGTAGGTCTCTTTTGTCCTCAGACCAGATTTCATTATAATATCAATATGGAATCCAGTTCACTTTGACATACGCCTAACAGGTCTGTAAAAGGATGCTAAATACGGGTATGATTGGGTGGACCAGTGAACATGTTGATATTGATGATGAAATGATGGAATTGCCACTCGGGTAACACCGAGATGATGTCATTGGCCACTTAATGAGTAGGACTGATAAGTGTATGGCCATACCCAAGTAAGTCGGTGCTTATTTGATTAATCAGTCAACTCAAGATCAAGAAATATAATAAACAACAGAAGAGGATGACAGACACCATGTCTCTTGTTTATTCATATTGATATCGTTAGGCAAAGGACACTATGAGATTACTACCGGGTGAGTGTCTTCTAAAGACTGCTGCATCTCTATCTTAATTGGGGGGCTGTAATGGTTTGCTAGAACCCACTAGTCTATGGGCCTTGGGCCTACTGCCAACAGAAAGACAGACCCATAGGATTATGCATATAGATCAACTGAGTTGGAACTTATAGAAATTGTACATGTACTGTACAGTAGAAGGAATACATTAATTAATTAGTTGACATTCGGTGTCAAGGTAATTAATTAACATTGTGTTGAATTTAATTTAATTAATAAGTTTACATAATGTAATTAATTAATTTATTAATTAATTGAATTACATAAAGTAAACAATTAATTAAATAATTTTCCTAAGTAGGAAAATTAAATACATGTATTGTATTTACTTAATTGTGATTTAATTTTATTTAGGGGTAATTAAATTTAGCCAAATGGAATTAAATTACATAGTATATACTTTTTAATTAAAGTTTATTTATGTAATTATAATCCTAGTGGGCTTGGGTTTAATTAACCTAATTAAAACCCAATTAGACAAGGTGTCTATATAAGGGCACACTTAAGGAATAAACCCCTAATTCAACCCTAATTATTGCTGGAAAATTTCAACCACCAAGACCAGCCCCAAATAGCCGAAAATCCCAGCATTAATCCTCCATTCCTTCGTGTCTTTGGCTAGCACTGGTTCCCACTCAATAGTTGGTCATGCACCGGACTTTGGAGATCGCAGTTTCAAGAAACAATTCTGCAGCAGTCTCTAGAAGAGACGAATCCGGTGAGTTGATCTCTCTTGATTCAATTTGGTTTTATTCTAATCAATGGTAATTGGACACGATAGGTGGATTCTGGGAAATTATAAACGGTGTATTTTCCTCTGCGCCACGTTATTTTTCCAATGACGAATCCCAACAAAGACATGTCTTAAAGTTGCTGGAACTGGGCTAATCGAGCTGGCGACATGGTCAAAACATTTTCTGAGGGCGAGCGCAAGCGACATTAAGTAGTGCAGACGACATACTTGCTTTCAGCACTCCTTTGTTTGCATGATTATTCTGCTTTTTGTCCGATCTTTCCCCAACCGATTTCCGCTACTCATAATGTCACAAAAACACATAAAAAGCATCACATAGAATAAGAAATCTTAATAAAAACTAACAAACACAAGTTTTTTCAAAGATAAAATAACATGAAATATGAGCATTTTATGCTCATAACAGTAACCTTATATCTATGATTGACATATGTTCAGTGGTGTTGAACTAAATCTAATGAGTATGATTACTACATTGAATACAAGCCTTTGCCATGCGCGGTTCAAAAGAGAAACCTATGTCGATGCTGGCAGTATGTAAGCTGCACTTGATGTTGATATAATATGATTAGCAGATTTGTGTAAAATAAGAAATATTTCAATAAGATATACCTCTAGTTTGTTACGTAGAGATGAAAAGTATGACATTATGTCATATACATTGACAACTTGGTATAAGAATGCTTATGATGAATGGTTTGCTCATAACTGTATATACTTGCATAAATATAAATTTCTACAGTAATAATTATGAATGGATGAAAGTGCTTTGGGGAAAGCCCATTCATTGGTCATACCAATCTTATGATCAATTCGTTTAAGATGCTTAAACTAAAGTATCATTTGTATGAATACAGTAATATGTCCTCATGTTGGCTTACCATGTTTAAAGCTCTCACAATCCTTTCTCTTAGCAAGCACATTTATGAGTCATATACGGACCACTTTTCGAAATATCAATCGACTGCAAACCCAAATATGTTATGATTGAGTAATCGGGCATTATAATTCTTTATTATTCTTTAGGCCGATTAAAAATTGTTTTTAAGGCTAAAAGTTCTCAGCCGTAGATAAATCATTTACAGAAGCCTTTTCACTAAAAGCCCAATATGTTTTCTTTATCACATTGTTTATTAAAAAACTCTCTTTAAATTCACTGGTTTAAAATTAAAGATATATTATTCTTTACCAATGTCTTATAAAATTTAACTTGGTTTTCTAAGAATTTTCTCATGTAGATTACAAATTCCGTATTTTTATGAGAAATTAGAAATCAAGAAATTAATTTCATGATTCTTAAAATCCCTAAAAATAAATCGAGCATACTCTTAAGGGAAGCAAAATTTAAAAGGAATCATACCTTCAGGGGGATCAATGTTAATCCATATTTTGCAAATACCTGAAAACACTTTTCTTATCTTCTATGAAGAAATTAAGGAAAGTTTTTATCTCTAAGTTGTCAACTTATAGCTTTCAAGAAGAATCACATACAAAGGGTTGTCATCATCGAAAAGGGGGAGAAAGTTGAATCATGTTTTGATGATAACAACCAATTAGAAAAGTTGACATATAAGAAAATCATATTAACTTTAACATTATTACAAACTATTTTGTACTTAATGAGTAAATTATGATTATGAAGAAGATGAAACTACATCAATAAGAAGGATGTCAACAAGTCTTGCAAACAAAAGCTCAACAAAGCATCAGCAGATTAAGAGCTTATTACATGACATATTGACTATTGATCAAAGGACGAGCCTTGCTTATAAGCTAAACAAATTTTTGATCATAACCTTCAAAGATTCCAACAGCTATTCCAGCTTCAAAAAGTGGAATTCGCTTCAAGAGTTAAAAGCTTCATGAACTCAAAGTTTATAGTAAGATGAAAATGACCTTAAGAGTAGCAAGCCTCACTTATCATATAAACTAAGAAACTCCAATGGTTAGATCTTCATTATGCGGTGACTACAATAATCATATTCCAACTTACAAGCTAGAAGCAACGTCTAAAATTTGCTTCAAGAGCTCCAACGGTTATGACATGCTCATGAGGTGATCCTAAAGCTATATTCCACTTGTGATCTTGATGCAATGGCCACTTCACCCCATGAAGAGTTTTTCAACACCTATAAAAGTAAGAAAGATCAAAATTGTCAAGGTGGGAGACTTAATTGAAATCACACATACAAGCTACTTTGTTAAGCTTCCTTAATTCCTTCACAGAGCAAATTAAGAGAGAAAATCTTAATCTTTGTTCATTCTTTCAAATATTCATATTCAAGGGATTGTATTTTCACACGAGGTTATGTGAACGGGGTTTCTTTGTTGATAGTGTGATCAACAAAGTTTGTAAAAGTTTGGTGCTTGAGCTTTGAAAAAGCATCGATAGAAGTTTGGTATTTGAGCTTGTAAAAATACCAGATAAGATTGGTGCTTGAGCTTTGAAAAAGCATCAAAAGAGTATTGTTACTTAAGCTCGGAAAAAGTAACGATAGAGGTTTGATACTTAGCCTGCAAAAGAATTGAGTTTGTTGCTTGAACTTATAAAAAATAACTCAGGCTTGTTATTTGCCCGTAAAAGAAACACTAGTGGAAAATCTCAAGTGGTTGGTTTGGGGAGTGGACTTAGACTGGTTGGGTCGAACTAGTATAAATCTTAGTGTCTTCAATTCTCTATCCCTATACTTTTATATTTACTGATATTTACATTTCTGTAATTTAAATTAATAGCATTATTATTTGAAGACATTTTTATACTAGTCAAGCGTATTTATATTCACAAGTTTTACTGTTTTATTAGTTCTGCAATTTCTGTAAAACTTGTGTTTGTTGAAAGAAAGTTGTTTTTCTTCAAAAAGAATTTTTAAAAGAGTTTACGAAAATTTTTACTTGGTATACAGTGCTATTCAATGCCCCCCCCCCCTTCCTAGTACTGTAGTTAGCCTATTTGGGATTGTTAGTTTTCAATTCCGTTCATCGAACCAAAGTTAGATTCATGTTGCAATCCATAATAGCAGTCCTTTTCTTCTTAAAAATCTTCAACACATCCATTTCTCTATTAATTTCTCCATAGCTGCTCAAATTCATAATCCCCAAATTCAAATTACTGCTCAAATTCCTATTCCCCGATGCTCCATTAACATTCTTCGATCTCAAAATCACCTTCAAATTCATGAAATTTTTGTTCTGACGCAATGTCCTTTGAGCGCTGCTATGCCTACAGTAGTGGCTCAGTACAACACACTCACTATGAAGTTCTCGTAAGTGAACTGACCAAAACTCCGGTTTTTGATCTTGAATTCATTCAAGAAAGTGACCGAGAAAGAAGAAAAAGAAGTGTTGTTTTTAGTACAGGAGGGTCTTGTATCTCATCTTCATAAGGAGTAAATCAAGAATTTTTTGAATCTAATAATCTCGTAAAGGCACCAAAAATCAAGCACTTACTAATATGATTTTTCCTTATTTTGCTAGAGTGAAATTTGTTGGTACTTTTTAGGAGAAGATGGAATCATGAGTAAATGATTAAATGTTAAAAAAAAAGGGTGAAATTGGTCTTATATAGAAAAAAGACTAAACAATTTATCTATGTTTTCACATATTATACTAGTTAGTCCATCGATAAATTTTAAGATCCTTAAATTTTTTTTCGATGAACACTTTTATTTTTGTTTATGAAAAGAAATAATTACCCTTGGTTATAAGTAAAAATTTATCTTTTAGTTTTTAAATTTAATTAAAATATTTCTAATAAAATTTTTTTAGTGCATACACATGCACCAATATTTCTATACTTTTATATATTAGTTATAAAAATAAAGTTATTTTTATGATTTATTCTCTTTAATATATATTATCATTTTTTATTAGTTTAATATAATATTTATAAACTAACAATAAATATTATTATAAATCTTCTTAATTATTTTAAAATGATATTTTTTTACTAATGTTATCTATAAGATATACTAGAGATGGAAAGTTCGAATATATAATTTTATATAGTTCTACTCCTAGTTTTATATTTTATAAAATTATTTCTTTATTTAGATATTTTACTAAAACAAGCTCTATATCAAGAGTTTAGTTATATAATTACATAAAATTTAATAAATAAATTAATCAATATTATTAATATTATTAATATTAGGATTATGTGAGAAAAAATTATAAACAAGAAAAGGTGGTGTGTTTTATTATTAATAAAATAGAATATAGGGTAATTTTGGTATTATTGGACTAATTTGACTTAAAATGACTAAACATTTGACAATGATAAAACTTATAGACTATATAATTATCATGTGTACTCACTAGTATAATATATAAAAATACAAGGACTAATAAATTGTGTACCCTAGAAAAAACATGGAGATTTTTAAACCTTTTTATTCAATAGGGAGGAAATAAGAGTTTAAGGACTAAAATGCTACTTAAAACTCAAATCTGCACAAATCCTTGTTACGGCTTGTTTGGTTCAACTGTTAATTAATAATTGTTGTTGTTGTTGTTTGTTGTTTACTGTTCCTATTAACTGTTTAGTATTGCAGTCAGCTGTTGACTGTTAGATAATTGATCGATAGTGTTTAATAAATTTATGATCAACTGTTGTTTTTGGGATGTAAAAAAACTAATATAAACATATTGTATTCCAGTATAAAATAATTATACAAAAATAAAAATATAACATAAATATTAATAAAATTAATTACACAATTAGATAATTTAAAAATAATTTTAACTTATTATACATTTCAAATATTATTATTTTCATAAAATAGCAACTTTATAAATGTACAAAAATAATTTTAATTTTAATTTTATCTATATAAACTACATCAAAATAATATGTTTTTAGTCTTTGACTAAGTTAGTATATAATTAAAAAAAAAAAAAAGGTAAAACTAGTCCAAATAAATTAATTTGAAGAATTCGCTTAATTTTTCAATATTTATAGAAATGAAAAAAATTTTATAAAAAAAAATCTACCAGAGCTGTATTCAATTAAGACTTTTATAGATTTTTAAAGAGTTTTAAAATCCACTGGTATTCAATTAAGACTTTTTAGGAGTCTTTAAAAGTCATCAAATGTTCAATTAAGACTTTTTAAGAGTCTTTAAAAGACATCAGGTATTCAATTAAAACTTTTATAAAGTCTATAAAAGTATTCATGTATTCAAAAGGTCATCAACAATTGATGACGACTTTTATATACTTTTTTACAATTTTATAACTCAAAACACAATTAAAAAAAGTCATACATATTGATGAAAGACTTTTTATTTTGATAGAAGACTTTTTATTTTAACTTTTAATCGTGATTTTTCTTAACCATCCCTCCTTAACTACCTCTCTCGGCTCTTCCCACTCTTCCTCCACCTCCTCTCTCTCCTCCATCCTGTTGCCGCCGAAAACCTCCACTCAATCCCCTCTTCCCGTCGCTGATTGGCTGCTCTCCTCGCGCCACTGCTCTGTTATGCTGCTCCTTTTTGAAGCTACTTGCCATTCTTTTAACGAGATATTTGTCTAGTCTCTTCCGCCATTCTTTGCTTGCTTTGTTGAATCTCCTTGAAATTTATCAACCGCAAGCAAAGCAACCCTTAAATCCAACCTAAATATTTTTTTATGGTAAAATTTTTCGGTTTGAGATGGAATTCAAATAAGTATGCGTTTTGAGATATTTTTGTTGTTTGAGATGGGTCTATACTTTGTTAGATAGATTCATTTATAATTTATGCTCCGATAAACTACTCTTTTGAATGAGATATTTTCTTGTTGAACTTCTGTAAATCTATTCGATACTTCATTACTCAGGCATGCGGTTATTCTATATTTATTAATTGCTTACACTGGAATGCATAATTTTCTTAGAAAAGAGTGTTGATCAGTTGAGTTTCCAATTCAACTACACCAATATCAATTAATCAAGAAGAATATTTTGAACCACTGGTTAGAACGCAAGAGTAACATAGAAATGATACTAATGAATGAAAAGCTATGATTGTTACTTACATGTGAAATAATATTGAGCATATGAATGATAAGCTACTTATATGTGGAATAATGTTGAGCATATGAATAATACTGAAGATTAGAAATTTTATAGTTAAATTACAATTTTTTTTAATTAACATTACTATTCAATTTTATTGTTATTATTTCATATTTTATACTTGTAGATTTTTGTAGTTATTGATGTTTTAGTATATTATTATTGCACACATGATGATTATTATATTTTAGCATTTCAATAAACCTATGAAAGTCGTTAAAAGTTTATAAAAGTTTATAGAATAAATTTTTTAAAAGTCATCTGTACTTTTAAAAACTCTATAAAAATAATTAAAAATCATTAAAAAGTTATCAAAGTTTATAAAATCATGCACTTAAAAACAAGTCTATAAAAATCTTAATTGAATAGCACACTGCGTATTAATGTAACAACATGATATAAACCTAAAAGCTTATCGGAAAAAGTAGAAACACACACCCGTTAGTTTGCAAATGGCGTTCAATTTGTTTCTCCGCAGAGCCTCTGTTTCTGTTTCAATTTGTTTCTCCACTAGGATCTCGGAGACAATTTGAGGCACTTCTTCCATATCCCCAATTTATTACCTTGTCACATTTCTCGAGGGCCAGTGAGTACGATCTTATTCACTTAATTGATTCTGATACCATCTCCTCTCACAAATCGTTTCATGTCAGCTCTGTGTTTCCTCTGTCTATTCCTTTATTTGTTTAATGCTTTAGTCTTTATACATTTTTCATATTCTTGTTGCTTGTTTCTGTTTATTTGTTTTTTTTTTTTTTCCTAATCTAAACTGCAATTGTTAATTATATGTAAGCATTTTAATCTTAGTTTAAATTTTTTTATTCAAATTAAGCAGAATTTTAAATTGTAGATTTCCCTTGATTGTCTCTCTCTTCTTTTTAGTGGATTCTTAGTAAAGATGGCACCGGTTTCATGTTACTGATGAAGTATGGATTTGCTTTTGTTATTCAGTTTATGCATAATATTGTCAGAGTTTCATGATTAAACAATCTTGCTCCTTCATTCTGCGTACTTTATCGGAAAAAAAAAGGTTTTTTTTTTTTTTTTTTTTTTTAATGATTGGTGTTTAAGGCTTTTCTTTATCTGCTCGCTATCTCATGGAAAGTGTCAAAATTTCTTTTCGTTTGGATTGATATTAGTAGATAGCACAAGTGTTAGGCATTGTTTTGTAATTAAGGAAGCATTAAAATGGCATCTTTGGACTGCTGCAACCTCTTCTATAACTCTTTAAGACTATGGTTTTTCACTCGAAAGCATAAGTTTTATCCACAAACTTTATTTTGCGTGTAGTTTCTCAAATCTAGCCATCCCCATCGTCTATGCCAATTCCATGATCACTTTTTGTGTGCCTTTAAAAATCCGTCATCACAAAAATTGTGTCTACTAAACCCGTATGTCCCTAACAATTAATCGATGTTATACCTAAGCCTGCTTTTAGTTTCAATTGAATCATTTCAGATGAAACTCATAGATGATATATGCATTTGTAAACATTTTGTTTTCAATGATCCAGGAGCAACGGGAGGATGAATTTTATGGTGGCATGCATACTGATTCTGAACTTGGCGATGTCCATTATATAGATTGGGGTTACCAAAATGAGCAAATTCAAGTTGATGCAAAATGTGATGATGTAAATAACGTGACAGAGGACAATCCAAGTATTCCTGTGTATGTCAAAATTATTGATTGGCATCGGGATTGGTATCTGCAATTTAAAGCAACTGCTGAACCCAATCGGATTGGTATTCATGAGTTAACTATAAGGTATTCAAAATATGGTGAAAATTCAATGCCATGGGAAGGCCATATTTTTAAGTGACTTTCTAGTTTCTTTACAGAGAGTAGTTTTAAAAATGCATTATTTGGGTGGTAATAATATCTTATTCTCATTTTCTTTGCTAAGCTAGACGTTTTGGAAATAGAACGAGTAGCGGACATTTGGTGGATTTCGAAGAATATCTTAAGGTTAGAGGGATCAAACCTAGCTTGATAGACTTTTTGTTTGATTATTTGGGAAGCAAGCGAAGTAGCAACTCAATGTTGATGCCTCAACAGGTGAAGTATACCAGAATTTTTCATTTAATTGTTTGATGTGAAACTCATGGATGATATGTGTAACCTTTTGTATTCTATGGTCTCTGAGCAGGTGAAGTTTATTGCAGATGAGTTTCCTTTTGAGATTCAAGATGGACCTGAGAAGTCAAGATTATCTCTTACAAGCAAGTACCAAGATGAGATAATTAAAGTTGAAGTTAAAGCTTATGAGACATGTGGAGCTGCTGCTGCTGCTGCTGCTGATGATGATGATGATGCGACAGATGGATATCGAAGTCTTTCAACGGAAGTCAATACTTGTTATGGGGATGAGCATGAAAAGCGTGTGAACTTTCAAATTACTGCTTTCCCTGACCAGATTGCTATTCATAGAATGAGGATGAAGGTATGCAAATTATTGTGAAAAATTTACTGGCATATGAAAGGTCTATATTTCTAGTTTCTATATACGGGGAATTTTTTAAAAAAATGCATTATTCTGGATAGTGATAATATCTTACTAACCTGGAGAAATTTTATAGTAGACCGGGTCCATATGGACCGTTCCACTGAAAAACTAACACATAAACAACATAAACATTGGAAAAATAAAAAATACTTATGTGTCAATTTCTTATTGGGAAGGTCCACATGGACCGGGTCCATTGTATAATTTCCCTACTAACCTGATTCTCGTTGTCCTTGTGCCAGTACTAGTCGGTGTAATGGACATTTGGAGGCTTTCCAAAAGTATTTTGAGAAGAGATGGATCCACGCCACTCACAGTTTTTCTTGGAGTACACAAAAACGTTTTTGTCCGATTAAAACATGAAATTCATTTTAAATTAAATGAATTTGATGTTTAGTTTAGGTTTTGAAATTAATCATTATTTTTTCTAGAAGAATGACAGTTCTGATATGTATTAATATTTGTCCCCTTTATGTGAAGATGTTTCTGGCATTTGTTATATAAAAGTGTTGTAGTTAATCAGAAGCTTCTACTTGCTCTAAATCTTGTTGGTGGAATCAGTCTTTTGAATCTGAATCTGATTGCAGTAAGAAGCTGCACTCTAATTTTGAGAAATCTCCTACTTGTATCAATATATGATATCAAGCCGTTTGACTCCAGTGGTGCATTGTTATCACTGGTGCTTGTTTCAAAATTGGTAATGGTGTCCAAGAATGTGACGGAAGAAGAGAAAAAATCTTGATGAGGGAAAAAAAAGGTACAGTGATTGGAGTGATGGGTTTTTGGAATCTGAACAATATCAGAATCAATTTCATTTGTTTTGAAATAAATGGTTTGTGTGTTTTACAGATTTGATTCAATAGTGTTCTCCAATTTCAACCGAGTGGAAGGGACTGTAGATATTGGCACTACACATCAGTCCAGTCCCATTACATGTTTATTTTCACAACGTAAATTCCAATTCTGTCCCACATATTTTCTCCATACCCGTCAATTTTCTGCATAAACTTAATAATTCACAAATTTGAGAAATCGTTCCTAAATATAACAAATAAATCTTATTCGAACTATTAAAGTTTTTTAAAAACTAACATAATACTCAATAATAAATATTTAACTAACAAGGCAAGAGTAATTCTAGGGGTATTCCCCAAATATATATTTTGGAATAACGATAAAAGGGAGGATAGTTGTTATTATTTCTTAACTTGTCAGTCATTTATTAGAGAGAGATATCTAAGGCACATTTTTGTCAGAACGTTTATTATGTTTTCACTTTAAGCAAGTTTAGGAAGTGTGATGCATGTGTTCAAAGTTGAAGGTGCTAATCAAAATTAAAATTCTTCTTAGCCACGCTAACCAATAATTTTTCTGGTTAAATTATAGGTACTATAAAAGGGATTTACCGCTGTGTTAGGTTTTTGAATTCTCTCTTTCTTTGTGTGTTCTTGCATTGTCAAAGTATTATTTGATTGTTAACAGTGTTAGGACAAGATACTGGATGAATCAATCAAACTTGAGGTTCATTTATATTTTTGGAGGGGGTTGCATCTAACTTGGTTAAAAAGATCTAAACTGAACTCTATATTGTAAGCATATTAGATCTGAAATCTACAGAGGTAGGACATTTTCAATATTATCAACGTGAGAATAAAAAAGTCTAACAAGTGTTTCTTCTAAGTAATCAGTTCTAATGTGATTCTGCTATCCACAGATGGATGTAGCCTTTGCAGTTCCTCCAATCAAAATATGGTTTTGGAACAATTTACAGGGTCCAGTTATTAATGATATTATTGATCCCGTGAGGAGAAAGAAAGATTATCAGTTTCTAAACACGCTTTGAAAGCATTCTGAAAACCCATATTAGTGACCCACCCACCTGGTATTTTGAAGTTTGATCTCTATTTTTATGCAACCTTGATAATTGTAGTTAATCTGGCAGACTATCTATAGATGAATACTTTTATGGTTGATTCTGGACGTGCGAACATCACTCACTGTATGAGAAAATGGATTGGAGATGATGAAGTTGGTCGATATACAGCAGTCCGAAGCAAGTTTCAGAAGCCATGTCCATGCATTACACAACCTTGAAAACAGCTCAAATGTAGAGCCTGAAGCAAGTTAATGAAGAAAGCAGGGAAGGCTATCACAAGTCTTAATTAGGAATAGACCCCACAACTCCACCTTTGGAGGACAACATATTCTAATCCAACAACAACAAAAACCATACCATTACTACCAATAAGATTTCAATAGGTACAGCTTTTAGGGGAGCATCCATGACTACATACAGAGCACTCATTATAGAAGGGACATGAACTCGAGATTTCCCATGGGTCCTAGATCGTTTAAGGGACAAGAAAAAAGGATAGGGCCCTAGTTTGTTCACTTAAATTGAAGACGATCTTTTTGATCACTAGACACCACCAAGTATTGGTCTGACCTGATTTCATGTCGAGGTCCAAAGATTACATGATAATTTGATCAAGGAAAGGGATTGGAAAGAAAGGAATGGAAGTATGAAAATTCACTGGCAATTTGTTTTTCCCAGTGTATGAAAGTTGCATTCAAATACATGATTCAGGTTAATCTAACCAACCCAATAAGCAAATTGGAGCAGTGCCACTCATCAAATCAAAATACCTATCTCTTAACAACAGAGTGAGACATGCGATATGGCAATAACAGCCTATTACCACCAAATTTGGTGCCCACCAGTCTTACAGCTTTTCAAGGGGAAGCTGATGGGTCATCACTGCTATTTATCATTGGAAGTTCTGATTTAAGGGTAAATAATACTGAAAAGTTCAATTCTTTAATTGAGGTTAACAAGGTACTTGATATTGGAAAGCCAACTGGTGGGTTGTCGATTACAAATTCACTGCTTCTTTACAGTGTCTGAATGCATCTTATTCCATCTAATCCCTGGTTGTAGTCAAGAGTTAAGAATTTGGCATCGAAGTCTACAGGTACTCAAGCTTCTGTACGACTGTATTTGCAGAACAAACAAACTAGTTGTTGAAAAAGGAAAGATATTATCCACTTTCCTAACTCCATATTCATGGAACTACGGAAGTACAATAGCTTGGAGCATCAATTTATGGCCAAAACGGTTACTATATAACACAACTTTCCAGTTTTACTCCCACTATGATTTTATCCAAATCAAGAGTGACACCACTTTCCTTTTTCAACCTTTTCTAGTATATCTCTTAAATATGTAAATCTTATGCACTTGTTATATCCAATCTATACCTAAGCCTATTGTTCAGCTCTAGTTAACCTTAACATGACCAAACATTTTCAACATCAAACATGCCATTCTAGATACCAAGACAAAATCCAATTGTGTTTACAGAGTGATTCTAATGCTGCTAGCACCAAATACAAAGTCTACAATGAAAAAAGAAATAAGGAATTAGTGAAATCACAAACAAAAATTAAAGAAGAGAGGTATTGTTTTTACTTTTATCTAGCCTATTAGGCTGAAATGAAGTTTAGAGATCCCTACCGCCCACAATTCCACAACTATAAGATGCAAGGAATCAAAGTTTTAACATAAGCAACAACAAATAATATCCTAGGTAACATTATAGATCATATTTCAAATCATTGTCTGAAATGATTAGCTTATATTTCCTTTAAGAGACAGAGAGCTACAAAAGTTACTAACAGATTGTATTACTAACTATAATAACAAAAAAAGCATTATGCATTTAAAAAAAAAAAAAAAAATTCTAAAAGATTATACTTACTAAAAAATACACATTGCACTGCCTCGGTTCAAAAACTATTATCATTTATGATCTTCGGCCATCTTTTTGCGTATTTCATGGGCTGTGTTGAAAATGCCTAGCGTAGGCTGGTTGCACACAAAGCACTTCTTGTTCTTCGTGTGGTGCTGTAAGCCATAACAAAAGAAAATGGATTACTTTCCAGAAAATTAGAAAGACATACAACTGAACATAATTTCATTAATAATAAACTGAACGACTGCCGTGTTTTCTGTTTCTTTTTATTATACACATCCATAATATATCATAGTCAAAGGACAATGCTGCGTACCTTCAAGGCACAATGCTCACAGAAATAGTGCTTGCATTTTGTCACAACAGGATCCACAAAAGGCTGCCTGCAAATGAAACATGCAAACGGTAATGCATCATCATCCTCATCATCATCCTCATTGCCTTGGCCTACACCATCTTCATCCTCTCCCAATGCCAAATTTCTTTTCCTTATCTTCTCCGCCTCATCCCACTCCTTCTCCAGCTGCCAACCAGACTTGTAATCCCCTCGATCGTGCATGAATTTACATGCATCTCCATACCCACAGTAACCTGTTTCTTTGTAATCTTTGCATATATCCGGCTGATAATCAAACCTGGCTGACACTCTAATGTGAGCAGAAGCCCTAAGAGGACCATGAGATCCACCAGCCTTTTCACTTGAAACTGTTTGCTCTCTACGAAATCCAGCTTTATGATCGGTGTACCCATGAATTCCTTTATACAACTTTTCATCACCAGAGCTTGGTGTCTTACCCTTCAAAGCCTCCTCTGCATTCTTAAGAACTCTCTCACGAATGGCCCGAGCATCTCTTGAGAAATCAGTCTCAGTTTCTAGAGTTGCAGTTGCCCTGCTATCATGCTGAACTTGGATTTCCTTTGAAGACTCGAATTGAAAAACATGTCGATCAGATTCCACATTCAATTCAGCCGATAGAGAACTCTTGTTTGGTCCAGTTGAAAAGTACAGCTTATTGTCATGCTTTGGAGCTTTTTTCTGATTGTGCAGTAAAGAACTTTCATTTTTTGAATCCTCATCATCATCATCTTCCTGAATATTTCTCTTCCTAATGTTCTTGTTCTTCAATGGCTTTCTGAAAAAATTACACACTACGAATGGCAAAGAAATAAATTTTTCAGGTCTATTATAATAAGAAAAAGTTTTAGAAGGAGAATAAAGGGACAAACTGAACAAATAAGTTAAAAAGGGATGAAAACAAGGATAAGAGTTCTGTGGAGAGGCTTTTACCTGTTTCAGGTTGTTGAGATCCTGAATCTGCCATATTATGATTTGAGCAAGCTGTCCTGCAAAGCAGTAATGAATTTTTCAGATAAAGACTAATTCAAACGTTATATAGAAAAAGCAAATAAGGAAAAACTAAAAAAAAGAAAAAAAAAAAAAAGAAAGAAGCCATAGGTGAAACAACCAATGCAAAGAGAGTTAGAAACAGAGTTACGGCTCAACACATTGACCTGAACCTTGGATAATTTTTTCCAAAAAAAAAAAAAAAAAAGTGCTGAAAAATGAATTATATAAATTGCAGGATCAGAGATCACTAGCTACAAAGACTCCTTATCCTTAGAAATGCCGTATACACCAAACAATTGTTAACTCCAGAAAGCCATTGATTTATATACCACTAGAAACAGTTCGTGAGAAAAAAATTGGGCTAACCAACTGGACTCGATCAATTGAAAACCATCAGGCATGATAACCTCAGAACTGTTTCAAAACAAGACCCGCCAACTATATCATCCTCTTACTAGAAAGCCTTCCAAAATATCATTCAAGATTAAGGTAGAAAAACAGTTTCCTGTGATTATCCTATAATCAAGTACACCCGCCAACAACTTATTGTTTTTCGCCATAAAGAATTATCTTCCCCAAAAACACAATTATGTAAAGAAAAAAAAAAAAAAGCAACGCTATAAAGTTCACTTCCAAAATGGGTACATAACCCATGCTCAAACAACCGAATGACAGTACGTTTTCAAGTCCCTCAAGAATACAATTTCACTAAATGCAAACAATTCAATTCAATACATAAAATCAAATTGCTAGCAAACCTACAATCTTTTCTCAAGTAAGATATGGAATCAAAAAGCTAGTACATGGACAATTTTTACCTCAAGGAGAATGTCAGAGAAATCAAAGAGAGAATACCTCAAGGAGAATGTCAGAGAAATCAAAGAGAGAAGGATGACAAGTAATCCGAGGTTAAAGTCTCCTATGCTTGTTTCCAAACGCACAGCGAGCAGTCAACAGCGAACGGACGAGAATGGAAAGGCGGTGACTATCTCTGGTACCGGTTTTAAATTTAACGGCGGCGACAGTAATGAAGAGAGGAAGAAGGAGGCAGAAGTATGGGAAAGCACGAGGAGTCGCACCCTTCAACGCGGTGGTGGGGTTTATCAATTTAGATCGAATGCCACAGCCAAGCCCCGAATTAACTATTCTTCAACTTTCGTCAGAGACGCCGAGAAGCCCTTTTCTCTGTAGCAAAATAGGAGGGCGAGGCGAAGTAAGCAAATTCTTTTTTGGGATATATTTGAATTACCAATTTGATAAATTATTCGCTAAACCATAGGGTATAATCGCAGTTATGAAACTGATGGGACCAGCCGGCCCGACCGGAACCGGAGATCAAAAATGAACTGAACAGTTTTTCAGGTGGACCAGACTCTTTTTTTTTTTTTTTTTTTTGTTAATTATTGATTTAGATTATTATTTTAAGATTTTTTAACTAAATTAAAATATAATTTTAGTTTTTAAATTATTTTAAATTAAATTCACAGTATTATAATTATAAAATTATATTAAATATATTTATTTTTTTAATTATTATATTGTATTAAAAGTTCTTAATTTTAAAAAGTTGTAAGCATATGTTAAAATTTACACATGTTATAAATATATTGTTATTTTTGATACATTTCTTAAATTCGGTTCGATTGGTTAATCAAAAATTCATAAATTCATTCCTTCATCGATTCGATGACCGATCTGAAACTGAAAACCGTAGATATAATAAATAATAAAGTAAACATTTAATCCGAAACCGTTTAGTTCCATTGCATATTAAAATCTCCACCAAATTATGGAAAATTTATTTATATAATTAATCTGAATGAAGTAAAATATAGTATAGAAACAACAATTATAATTTTTTTTTTTTTATATTTTCATATTTTAAACAAATTAATTTAAAATATTGTAAAAAGAATGGAGTAAAAATGATCGACTTTGTTTTCGAAGTAGGGGTGAGCATGGACCGTTTCGATTCAAAAACCGAACTAAACCAAAAAAAACCGATCTAAAAAACACTATATTTTATAAACCAATCCGATCCAAACTAAATTTTGGTTCGGTTCTATCCAAACCGAACTAATTCGGTTCGGTTCAGTTTGGACTATGTTGATCCAAAAACATCAACTTCTTAAAAAAAAATAATAAATATTTTATATAAGTAGTTTGTTTAAAAAAAAAATACAAAAAAATTAACTTAAAAATCAGTAATAATAAATAATACTTTTATATCATAATAAAATACTAAAATTCTCTACTTTTTTTTTCAACTCTCAAGTTTTAACAACTATAAATGCTCATCCAAAAATCACAATATAAAAATATAAAAAAATATAATATCTAAAATTTTCTACAATTAGTATATATTCATTTTATAATTAATTTTAATATTTTACCAATTATTCGGTTTTTCGGTTTTTTTGATTTTGAACCGAACTAAAGTCCAAACTTCTTAATAATTTAAAATCAAACCGAACCAAACTATAAAATGGATCGGTTTGGTTCAGTTTGGTTCGGTTTGGATTTTCGGTTTTTGGACATTGGTTACCTTTTGTTTGTATAGTTTTCGAAAAAAAAAAATTACAATTTTTATTATATATTTTTCATATTTTAACCAAATTAATTTAACTTTGTACAAAGCATATCATTTATCTGAAATATATAACTTTGTATTATGTAGTTATATATATAAGATAACTATATTATGTTTTCTAATTATTTTTTTTATATTAATATAGATTTCAACTCGGTTAAAATCCAAAAATTGAAGCTATATTACAAACTAAAAACTAGCTTCGCGGTGCGTTTTCTTTTTTTAATTATTTTTTATATTTTTTTCTTGTTAAATCATAAAATAATGAATTTATTAAATAAATGAATAATATTTTTAATGAGTATATTGTTAGAAATATGAATATTGATACAATTTTTCTATCATCGTACGTGTTTATTTTGTTTTGGAAGTCTCTTGCAAATTTCTCTCAGGGCATGACAAGTACCTCTTGGCCCTATACTGTCACGTCTGTGTCCTATATTCCTAGTATTATTACCTCAAGTTTAATCATACTATTTAGTTATTTTAGCATTAGAGTATTATTTATTTAATTGGGTATTTTCCAACATAAGGAAATTCTTTAGAAGATATCCTTTAGGAGCTTAAACTTAGAGGCTATGTTTTTATAAGGTGAGATATATGGGTTTATAAGGTGAAAATTTCGTGCAACCCATTTCACCATTTTCTTCTTCTATCTCTTCTTCATTTTCACCTTCACTTTCTTCTTCTTCTAAACTGCCCAGTTTTAGTAAACTTTAATTTTCTGGAGTTTAAACCGTCGGATCGCCACCAAATTTTAACTGGAAATTCTAGACTCATAGTCTTTATTATGAATGGTGGAGATTGGATTTAAAGACCTAGAAAGTCATTTCACACCTGGACAGATTTAGGGAAATTTCTTGATCCTTGGTTGTTCTTTTCATTTCCTTGTTCAAGTAATTGATTATCAACCACCCTTGTGATTTTGAGTACATTTATATAGATATATAAAGGTATTAATACTTGAGATTTTTTTCCAGAATTTCATACTTAGGGTTCTTTGGGTGAAATTGTTAGATTTGGGGATTTGTATGAATTGAGTTCTTAAATTATGATTTGAAGTTATTTTTGTGGCGATTAAGTATATAGATGTGTTTTTCCATATATTTGCAGAATTTATTCTTTGATATATATATATAAGTTATGTTTTGCAAAAATGAAGAATTTAAATTATCTTTGATTGTGTTGAAAAGGGTTGTTGAACCCGGAATGTGATTTTGAGAAGTTTGGTTTATATGAAGTGGTTTCATATAAATTCTATCTTAGTACTGGAAATGAAATGTTTTGATATCTATCTAGAGTGATTCAGATCAGTGGATTATTTAAAGACAATGTTTAGTGAGAGATATGGCCTGTGTACATAGCTTAAAGACCTATTGGATATGGCAAAGAAGTGTTGGGTAATACCATACGGGATTAGACAAATGTAAGAGATATCTCCACTATATGGTAACTTTTGATTGTGATACAAATGGGGATAAACTCTAGAATGGATGTAACTTGTTTTGGAATGAATAAGGTTTGAATATATATATATATATATATATTATGTTTTGGGAATTTTTATGAAATCTAATTTTATTTCTATTATGTTGCAAGATGTTTTTGCAAGGTTTTTAGCATTTAATCATTGTTGTTGGATAAAAACGTTTATTTAAGCTTTTATTTAAAAATAGTGATTTTGGTAAAAATAAATACATATGCATATATATATACAGAGCTACTTTGAGTATGATTAATTTATGTAGTTGATAATGACTTATTGAGATTTTTGTTTCATTTTTCTTTGAATGTTTTAATGTTTTTAGGCGAGGAGGAAGTAGGTACCGAGGAGGGTATACTACGCTAGAGGGAGGTTTGGAAGCAGCCACGGTTTGTCAAGTCGTCACTAGGGTATTGCATTACATACTAAAGATTAACTCATGTATGCGAGCATGAACTTGTTCTTTTGATTTGTATGAATGTTATTCCAAAAATGATATTTTTGGATTGAAGTGTGGGTCAAAGTATATGTATATTTTTATTATCAACGTTTTTGGTATAAATTCTAGAACTTAAAATAGTTATCTCTTTTATTAATTCTTTCATTATTATTATTTTTGCCAGACACTATCTTGGCTTAGGAGACCGCCAAAGTAGTGCCTCACCGTCATGCCGTAGCTGGTTGGGCTGGGTGTGATAGATTGGTATCAGAGCACGATTGATCCATAGGAGTATATATGGTATAAGATTTAAGTACAACATTGTGAGATCTATTTGTGGAATAAATGAATTAATTAAAATATGAGTTAATTAAATAAAGTGAAAAGTGTTGCATACATGACATTCATGCATACCACGTATTAAGATATTATTTTCATAGTGTGTTTATCATACAGATGCATTCAAGACGATCACGTGGCCAACCACCTCTAAATAGGGGTAAAGGTAGAGGAGAAGAATTGAGAGAGATAGGTTGGGGCCTTGAATGTTTAACTGTTAGCATGCCCATAGGAGAGTCTTTAGTTTGCACACATGTATATCCTAGTTGCGAGTTGAAGTTAGGAGGGTCTATTATTCATGTTGATTTAGTACCATTGGAGGTTCAAACATTTGACGTAATATTAGGCATGGATTCGCTGTCCAAGTACCAAGCAATGGTGGATTGTTGTAGGCAGAAAGTTAAATTTGTATTAGCTAGCGGGGAGGAATATATTTTCTATGGTGAAAGAGAAGTGCATATGAATTTAATCTCCATTATAACAGCCACAAAAATGTTAAGGAAAGGGAGTGAAGCTTTCTTAGCATATATGGTAGATAGTGAGAAAGAATCTGCCAACATAGATGATGTGCCAATTGTGAATGAATATCCAAATTTATTTCCTGAGGAGTTGCCAAGTTACCACCAGTAAGAAAAGTAGAGTTTGTGATTGACTTACAACTTAGTACTGCTCCTATATCGCTAGCACCTTATAGAATGGCACCAGCAAAAATGAAAGAGTTAAAACTGCAGTTGCAAGATTTGTTAGATAAGGGTACATATGACCAAGTGAATCTGCTTGGGGAGCTCCAGTCTTTTTTGTGAAGAAGAAGGATGGATCATTGGGGTTGTGTATTGATTATCGTCAATTGAATAAGGTTACTATCTGGAACAAGTACCCATTGCCTAGAATTGATGATTTGTTTGATCAATTGCAAGGGGCGACTGTGTTTTCAAAGATTGATTTAAGAACAGGATATTACCAATTGGGAGTCACAGAAGAAGATACACCGAAAACAGCTTTTAGATCAGTATGGGCACTATGAATTTTTAGTTATGCCATTTGGGTTAACTAATGCACCTGCAGCATTTATGGACCTTATGAATCGAGTCTTTAAACCTTACTTAGATACATTTGTGATTGTGTTTATCGATGATATCCTTGTGTATTCTAAGAGTAAGGAGGAGCATAAAGAACACTTGAGGATAGTTTTGCAGATTCTAAGGGAGAAACAACTATATGCTAAATTCAGTAAATGTGAGTTCTGGCTTCATAAAATTAAGTTCTTTGGGACATGTAGTATCAGCTGATCCTAAGAAGGTGGAAACAATAACTAACTGGCAGGCACCAACAACCGTATGTGAAGTACGTAGCTTTCTTGGATTAGTTGGATATTATTGGAAATTTGTAAAAGGGTTCTTACTCATAGCTTCACCATTGAAACGATTATTAAGGA